>CM068872.1:1992500-2592500 GCA_035149815.1 Branchiostoma lanceolatum
TTCGTCCATGTCCAAGAGATGGTACAATCTCATGGGGGATTTTCAGTTTTTAGTGTTCGTCGGACGTCGCCCGAGACTTTCATTGGAAAATACGGTCGACGCTCGGGCGATTTTGAAATTCGGCGAGCTTCGGGCGATCTACAAAGTCGGCCGACGCTCGCATGAATTGTGACGCCGGTTTAAGGACGGGACGTTAAGCCGTGGTCCAATGTTCATTGTGCTTGCCGAAAAGAGCTAGGGGAATTTCCCCGGTACAATGACCTGTAAATACTGTACATAGCGTCTGTCTCCGCTGTCACGACCAGTGGAAGATTAGCTCATCTGTTCATTGACTTCATTTGAGCTAAACTGGCTCGAGATCACTTTCCTAACATCTCCGCCCAAATGTCGGCGGATTCAGTAAATGTCGGGAAAAACTGTGTCTAAATTGGGCCTCAGTGTGACCCAGTTTATGAAACTATCAATGACCTTGTTTTATATACCAGCCATGCAATCTTCTCTGCAGGCTCCTCCGTCTTTAAGGACATTTTCGACGTACTAGTATCAATTTATCTATTTCACGAGCGGCCCAAGCTTTAACCAATACCTCTCCTACAATGGCCACGGTATTACATTTTGTAGAAAAGTTGTCAAGGTAATTAGACACACATCTTAATACGCCATAGATGTGTAAACTATCAGACTGGAACAGGCTGTTTTCCTCTGTCCAACCATTAATGGAGGATTTAACACCACATTATAGACATCCGGAGTTCCTCTCGCCTTCTAAACCTCACGCCTCGAGGCGCTCAATCAATGTATCAGTCAATTTGGAAACGTATCTACCATGATAAAATGACAACATAGAAGAAAGGTCAATTCGGATCTCTATGAAATCGTTATGAAATACATGTATACCAAAAGGCGTCACAGAACCTGATGATGCATTGATTCCGTCACCTTGGCGATGTCATAGAAAGTTAGATGACTTGATCTGTGCTGGGAAAATTTCTCTCCAAGATCCGACTTGTAAAAGAGTTCATGAATTACATGTATTCCCGGGTACTTTTCTCGTGGAGCGTAGGTTAACTCCTGCCTGGGTTGCCGGTCAGTATACGTGCGTTCTCTCGGTGGCTTCCCGAAAGCGCTCTCTCGGTCGCTTCCACCTTGCCTCTCCCAGGCTCCAGACGTGGCTGGAAAGAGAAGAAATCGGCTGGCCAACTAACTGGCTTCCACCCACATTCCACAAGGGCGGCGACCTCGCTGCGACCTCGCTGCCACCGAGCAATTTGATATTTCATAGATAGAAAACGAATCACTTTACGCTTTTGCTGTATTTTGCTGTCTTTTCAAGCACACTTTCACATGTATACATTTTGTATCAAATTCTAAATCTAATTTAGGTCGCAGCGAGAGCTCAGCGCGATCACTGTCTAGTGGCGTGGATAGGGGCCTTCCTGAGAGAGCGTACTCAAACCTAAAACATGCTAGCCTCTACCACGCCCCGCGGATAGCTGGAAAATAGTAGACATTGGCCAGATATAGTGAATAGGGAGTCGGCTACGGAGAGAGGGTCCAATATGCCATCCACGGGGCCTGTGAGGACTCTGCATCTACGAACAGTATCAAATTTACCCCCCCCCCCCCATTATTTGTACAAAGGAGCTGGCTCTGCGCTGAAGATCGTTTAGGTCATAAATCTAGAGGTCGCAAACTGTAACTTCTACAGCGGACGAACTCCTCTGGCCAATTTCTACGACTTTTCCAGCAGTAGCCTGCAGCACAGAGGACAAATGCTGATGATCGTTTATACTCTCCAAGCAGAGGTCGTGAATGGGCAGATCGTCACCGTTTTATCATATGCCGTTTTTTTCGCTAGCCCATCGTTTATACTTTATACTTATCTTCTTTTGCCTGGTAGAGGCTAAACACGGGCGGCATCCAGGCTTGGTTGAACTCGATACCGCAGGAAACAATCAGCGACGCTTGCCCTTCTAAATCATTCCCCATCACGCCCCCCGCTCTTGTCTAATAGGGTACAAGTGCGGGTAATTTAATGAAGGAAATGGCGCGGGGTTATAGAGTTGTTGGCGCATGGCGGAGACTTGGCGCGACAACAACAGCATGTCGTGGGCAGATAAAGCTGGGACACAGTAGAGATCTCTCTGGGGGGAAAAGGAAGTCATTGGATCCACGGTTGTACCAGGGCCTTCTTTTGTCCATGCCGGTTAACAGGAAGTCGGTTTTGAAAGAGGCTGATCGCGTTACTTCGTCTGTGCGTGCTGTTGGAGATTCCAGCTAACGTTACCTGAGTGTCGGTGTGTTCAGCTGTTGGCGCGACTACATTGACATTGAACGAATGTTACCAGTTATGTCGTTTGATGTTTCGAGTCATCCAACTTCTCAGTGGGATGATGGTTTACACCAAAGATCGTTCAACTGGCCAACGACAGGAATAACTGGAAGAAACTCACAGTAGCCTGCAGCGCAGAGGACCGATGATGATCGTTTATACTTACTTCAAAAAGAACATCTTATATACTGCTACTAGTATACGATGACGAAGTTTTCGATGTTTCAGTTGTTCAATAATTTCCACGGAACAACACCGTCGTCTTTAGTCAAAATCTTCGTAGGTATTCTGTTTTACTTCAGAGGGCAGATTCTGTACATGCATGATGCCGTAGATAAGGCATTACGCATAGGTTATCTAATAGCTACAATTGTGACTCTCATCTACGCAGTCACTTAATCTCCCGAAACAGGGACAAAGGGCGATCTGATAATATCCTTTCAGGAAAAGGTAACAGACCCGTTAGTGTTGGATATTGTCGCTGCGTACATCTTTTCCTCCACCTCATGATGTCCTTGCACCAGCCACAACCTGCCCCCAAGGACACAGGCGTGTGCTGGATGTCAGCGGTAAGCTTGTATAGAGGATGTCAAGCCGGACAGAGCTGCCAGAGATGTACACATCCCAGACCTGTTACATTCCAAACAACCTGTACAATGTGTCAAAATCTAATCACTCTTCCAAGTAAATAAATTATGACGGGTACGGATTACAAACGCAGAACTGAAGCCATGACTATTTAACCGAGCTACAGACCCGTTCTCTAAAAACAGAAATTGTTCCAAAGGCTTTCCGTGGAGTACAGCCTTCCAACGTTCCATTGTCTGGATTCCTCGCACTAAAACTTCAGTACGGCGCCTGCTAAACTACGCTGTGTTCCATGATTTCGTTGCTCACATTTTTTTCTGTAATGAACTTTCTGGAACAATATTAGCCTCTACCAGGCTCCAGACGTGGCTGGAAAGTGGCCGCCAAATAGAGGAGTCTTTCCAGCCACGTCTGGAGCCTGGTAGAGGCTGGAACCATGCAAAATGTGTCACTGCACGCACCGCTTTGCATCCAAACCACCCGGGTGCAAGGATGAATGCCCTTCAGATGACCAAGGGGGTTTGAAAATATTTCAAACTTCCTTGAAATGACTGCTACCAGCTAAAGCTTCTGTTGCTTATATATATATAGAGAGAGATATTGACATATCAACATTCAGAGTTTCAATAGGAAGAAGCGATTGAATGATAATGATGATGTTGTGTATCTCCTAAGGTCAGGCAGTGTTGCCACACGACATCACAGGCAGCGCCTAGCGCCTGCACAATGTTCTCCGTTATGAGCCAACCGACTGATTCTGTTATTCAACAGTCCCCATTTCATCGATGAAAGAGTGTAATATTTTCCCCAGAAAGGCAGCAAGGCTATGGTTACCGGCTTATGCGTCATGAAAAGTTCAAAGTGCCAGAAAATTAATCTACCCGCCCCTCCGCGCACTTTCAAAGCGGAGCGATTCAGGCGTCCCGATGTAACTTTTGTTAGTCGGATTGTGGCACGAACGTCCCCTGAAGGCCATCTGGCGATGAAATGACTCTATTACGCCCGAGATTGACTCCACCGATGACGGGGCACGACTCCCGTAATCTCCAAGGAGATCCAACGGTTGCAAAGACCGTATTCAAAAGACCTGGCAGAGGAAGTTTTTATTGCAACCGGTTATCCTCTGCCAGTTGGATATGGTCTTTGCAACCGTTGGATCTGCTTGGAGATTACGACTCCCGCCCTATCATCGGATACGATACACATCAGATTAATCTCAACCCAACATCTGCTTGGATATTACCAGAGAGAACAGCAACGTGAGCAGATGTAAGGATCCGGCTCATTGTCGGTGCTGAACGCGAGTTTTATGAGGAGGAGCAAATCATTAAAATTACCAAGGATTCTGATTTGGATAGTGACCATCTGATTATACTAATCATTTCTTAAGCTATCTATGTACCAAAAATCATGACGATCCGTAAACCCCCCCTTGAGTTATCCTCTTACAAAAAGTGAAACAAAACCGGCTCCTGCAGTTAAAAAAAAGCCGCTAGGGAGCCCACACCTCCACCATTTACTCTATGCACAAGTGCTATCTACCACTCAAAAATCACGACCGTAGCATGTCCAGAACATGAGACATCAAAACCGGAAGTTCCGCTGCAGTACCGTAACGAGACAGTAGGGGGCCAAAATCAAATCATTTTGGGGTCAAGACCAACCCACATACTATGTATCAAGACAATCGGGCCAGGCCTTCTCGAGTTATACTGTTCATCCACATGCACACATACAAACACTTGGCGAAGGTAAATAGTACAATGAGCCGTATCCTTGCATCTGCCTGGCGGATATTGCATACGCTCACCTTCGTTTTCTTTCCGGTAAGCTCCAAGCAGATGTTGGTGAGGAAAATCTTAATCTTAACTTAAATGCCCCAACATATGAGTGATATGATATGATATGATATGATATGAATCATTTCATTCTAGATCTGTTAAAAGCTTCAACTCACATAGAAGACAGAGCAGCAAATAACCGCACATCGGTTATTGAGGACTAGGGGAGGAAGCCGCGCGGATCTGTCATACCAATATGAAACGCCAAAAGGGAATCAAATCTTTCAAACTCACGCCGCACTAACCTCTACCAGGCTCCAGACTTGGCTGGAAAGAGCGGCCGAATAGAGGAGTTGGTCATCCGATAGATACAACTTGCCTCTATTTGGCCGATCTTTACTCTTTCCAGCCACGTCTGGAGCCTGTTAGAGGAGGCTACATGTATTTATACACAGGCACAGCGGTGGCGTGATCAAGCCACCACTGACAAAAATGAAATTATTTAATCGCTTTCGGGTCCGTCACATAACTTCCATCTCACGTTAACCACGTACGCCAAGCACGCGAGGGACAGATATGTCTCCTCCAATTATAGCAGCCGTCACAAACAATCAGCGATAGAGCTGGGTTTGTGGAGAACCTGGTGATCGGTCGTGTGGGGTCGTGTGGCGTATCGGCAGGGTGTTCGGCCCAGAACCCAGCGGTCCCGGGTTTGAATCCCATGACGCCATCGATGCCCTTGGGAAAGGCACTTTGCACGACTTTCCTCATTCCACCCAGGTGTAGAAATGTGCATATTGTTCTCTGTACGTGGCACTGTTGAAATAAGTTATGAAAAACTTGAGTGTAGTGCCACGTCGTCCTTGTCTGTCCAAAAGCAAACTGAAAAAAAACTGGTGAACCTCGAAGAAGACCTTAGGAGGGAAGGGAAGATTGTGAAGTTCTTCGGCTGTGCCGTTTGTTAGACATGCACCCAAAAAGTCGTCTCTAAGCAGAGTGGGGGGAGGTGAAGATATGAAAGGTGCACGGCTAAAAACTGCGTACCGAACGTCGAAAAACTGAGACTGAATCAGATTTGTGGAAATTAACACAAATCAGAGAAGTCAGAAAGCATTACTTTGAACATCATTCATTTTGCTCTCAATGGACAGATCAAACGCAGTCGAGTACCCTCGGTTAACATTCCTATTATCAATTATAAATGAATTGATGGAAGAATACCTTTATTATATTCCCCTTCCAGTGGGAAGGGGGATATACTGTTTTTGCTTGCCTGTTCTTCTTCTTCTTCTTCTTCTGCCAAAAACCAAGTAGATGTGCGGTGGTAGCTCTACTAATGATGTTGCAGAAAGTTATATGTACTATATGTAACATGGTACGGATGTTATATTTGAGACGTAGGTACCTTTAGGAAAGGTGAATACACCTGACAATTAATTATGCTAATGAGGACCTAATTTGCATAATCTATGCATAAACTTGTATTTCCCTTACCGTAAAAGCTACGGATGTCATCTTTGAGATGTAGGTACCTTTAGGAAAGGTGAATGCACCTGGACAAAACTTATGCTAATGAGGACCTCATTTGCATAATTTATGCATAAACTTGTATTTCCCTACCGTAAAAGCTGCAGATGTCATATTTGAGATGTAGGTACCTTTAGGAAAGGTGAACACACCTGGCCACAAATTATGCTAATGAGGCCCTCATTTGCATAATTTATGCATTAACTGGTATTTCCCTTGCCGTAAAAGCTGCAGATGTCATATTTGAGATGTAGGTACCTTTAGGAAAGGTGAACACACCTAGCCATAAATTATGCTAATGAGGACCTCATTTGCATAATCTATGCATAAATTTGTATTTTCCTTACCGTAAAGGCTACGGATGTCACATTTGAGTTGTGGGTACCTTCAGGACAGGCGAACACACCTGGCCATAAATTATGCTAATACATACCTCATTTGCATAATTTAGGCATAAACTGGTATTTCCCTTTTAGTACGTACCTTTAAGAGAGGTCAACACACCTGGCCATGACATATGCTAATGAGGACCTCATTTGCATAATTTATGCAGAAACTTGTATTTTCCTTACCGTAAAAGCTACGGATGTCATATTTGAGTTGTAGGTACCTTATGAAAGGTAGATACATCTGGCCATAAATTATGCTAATGAGGACCTCATTTGCATAATTTACGCATAAACGTGTATTCCTCATACCATGAAATCTACGGATGTCATGTTTGAGATGTAGGTACCTTTAGGAAAGGCGAAAACACCTGGCCATAAATTATGATAATGAAGACCTCATTTGCATAATTTATACATATCCCTTACCGCGAAGGCTACGGATGTCGTATTTCAGATGTAGGTACCTTTAGGAAAGGTGAGCACACCTGTCTATAAATTATGCTAATGCGGACCTCATTTGCATAATTTAGGCATTAACTTGTATTTCCCTTACCGTAAAGGCTACGGATGTCATATTTCAGATGTAGGTACCATTAGGAAAGGTGAATACACCTGACCATTAATTATGCTAATAAGGGATCCATTTGCATAATGTATGCATAAACTTGTACTTTCCTCACCATTTAAGCTACGGATGTCATATTTGACATGTAGGTACCTTTAGAAAAAGTGAACACACCTGGCCATAAATCATGCTAATGCGGACCTTATTTGTATAATTTAGGCATGTACTTGTCTTTACTGTCAAGGCTACGGATGTCATATTTGAGATGTAGGTACATTTAGGAAAGGTCAGAAAACCTGGCCATAAATTATGATAATGAGTGCCTTATGCATAATTTATGCATATCTCTTGCCATTCAAGCTACGGATGTCATATTTGAGATGTAGGTACCTTTAGGAAAGGTGAGTACAACTGACCATAAATTATGCTCTTGCAGACCTCGTTCGCATAATATATGCAGAAACTTCATAATACCATTACAGTCAATGCTAAGGATGTCATATTTCAGGTGTAGGTAATGGAAGGGGAATATCCTGCATTTTCCTGAAAATGTTGCCTTTCTAGTTGTACATATGTTCCCACAGGTCTCAACAACAGAAAGTGTACACATGCATCAAATAATTGGCACACAACCTACAAGTATTCAACGCTACACAATTATTCTCTCGTTCCTTTGAGAATCATATAACACAAAGTATCCAGCGTTTGTCCAAAATCAGTGGCTGGCTGTCGGCTCGTTTTTGTAGTCTTTTCTTTGTGTTGTAGGTTTCTTGCATGATAGCATTTTTCTATTCTTAGAGTACGTAAGACAAACGTATGACAAAAGGGCCTCGGGTTTCGCATAGGGGTTGTGCTACTTGTCGTACCGGTACCGCCGTTCTAATGGCCCCCTTGGGGACGGAGGAGGAATAGGCATCCGTATGATAGTAGAGAGAAATTGTATAGCAACAAATTACGAACTTACCGACTGTTTACGTCCCTATATAAGGAAGAAGAGTATCTATCTATAAGCAACATACAGCATAGAGTAGCTGTCACTAAATTCAGGATTAGTTGTCACAAATTACATATTGAAACAGGAAGGCACAACCGCACGCTTCTAAAACATAGACTTTGCCAATATTGTAAATTAAATCAAATAGAAGATGAGTGGCACTTCATTTCAACTTTACGATATAGAAAGAAATATTCTTTTCAAATGCATTAATGAGAAATTCCTATACTTTGAATATTTAAACGCAACGGATAAATTCATATTTTTGTTGCGTCTAGACAACCCTTGTATCAGAAACATGATCTGTTCATACATCTACACATGTACGAAGAAGCGAGAAGAAGTTGACTTTACTGGATTAGCTTAGTTTATCACTTTCGTCTACCATGTATATTTTAACTATATACTGTATATATTTCACTGTATATGTCACTTACATGTTAGTTAGGTCTATTTAAACGACCTGTATCTAGCCCCTCGGGGCACGAATGTACCATAAAGGTCTTCATTCATTCATTAATGACGTGCGCGTGATATTCAAGCGTCACTTGCATGTGATCGTGAGGTGTTCTTGGACTCTTCAGAGAAACGATCTCTTGACTCGCACAGTCACGGCGGTCTCGTGCTCGTGACGTCATTTCCTCAAAATGCATCACAAATCAACCGCAGGGGACCAATGTTACATTCTGCCAGCATCAAACCGTTCTAATGTGTGATTTTAACAAGGACATATTTGTTTTATCAGCAACATTTATCATGGTTGAAATGCTGCCTTAGCGTTGAGCAACAATAGCGATATTTCATTTCATTTTGTCGGTCTTTCGAGTATTGGGTGCTCATTCTATATATGGCAACCACTCGTATAATCTTTATTCGTATTCAGATACATAGTACAGATACATAGTACAGATACAAATACAGATATTCAAATCGAGTATGGTGACCGTGTTAATTCCTACATCGGAGTGAGAAGGGGTGGCACGGTAGCCTTCGCGTGGATTTGTTTAAGGTGGATAACAGGTTGCGAATCTGAGACCCACACACTTTGGGCATCCGTCTTCTCCAGCGGCACCAATTCGAGGGAGACGTGCTGGTTCTGGTTGGAATGCTTGCAGCGAGCTGCCGGATGACTCTTACGCTCGAGGTCCCCCTTGATAACGCCAGCCCGCCTGGCGCTGCTCTCGTCCGCCAGTTGAAGACAGCTGCCGCAAGTTCGGACATGTCTCTGGGCACAACCCGGGATTAGATCCCGGGTCCCATTGTTTGACAGCCTCTGCACTTGCGCCACACGACGCCACTGCTCATTCACTGCAATAGTAACCTCCCCCCTGCTGCCTAACCCCATCACCAATACAAATCTGGTGCCTAAAGGCTACTTCAGCCAGTCGTGTGCGCGTGGTGTAGAGGTTTGCGCACTCTGCCTCTCATCTGGTTCAAATTCCGTGGAGCCAGCGGGTCTGGACACGACTGGAAAAAATGCGCATTGTCCTATCGGATAGGGACGTAAAGCCGGCGGCCCCGTGTATGAGGGAGCTTTAGGGCGCCAAACCTCTGCTCGTAAAAGAACCTAACACACTTATCGAAAAGAGTAGGGGTGACTCTAGGGTGACTCAGTGTGCTTGGTCAAAAACACGCGAGCCGTAGCGAAGCCGCACTGCACTATTAGCTAACGAAAAAGCGTCATGCTTCGTCCTCAGTAGGGGTGACCCTGAGGACCGCTTTACCTTTTGCCTCACTTCAGCAAGGGAAACAGTGCAATAACGGGTACGTGCACAGCAGCCGAAGTTGATCGATCGACTGCTGGTGGCCAGTTAGTAGAACGTTTATTCCTGTATCTTTTGGTCACTTTCCAACTCCTAACAATTTAAAAAAAAAACATCGTATTGTTTCAATTCCATACTTTCCAAGCAGAGAGTCAGGCTCTGGCTTGTTTTTGGCGTCTTTTATGCGCTTTTGTCGGTCTGTCTATTTGCATTTTGTCAGGTTTTCTTCAAAGTTTGCTGGCAGACGAGAAGAAAACCTATCAAAATAAATATCCCGACAAAAACGCATAAAAAGACGCCCAGAACAAACCAACGCATAACCGCTGCCTGGAGAGTATGTAACAAGCTACAGTGTCTTTTGTACACGAACGGCGCCAAAAGGCGCTAACCTTACCATAAACCTAGGCTCTACCAGCCTCCGCGGGTCGCTGGGAAAATAGTAGAAATTGGCCAAAATAGAGTCAATTGTATGAAGGGAGTCGGCTACGGAGAGAGGGTCCAATATTACAACCTGCTGCGAATGTTACCCTCCATGGCCAAAGTCCCCCGGCAAATGTTCTCCCTATTGCCGGCGCGGTTAGTCTGGTAGAGACTACCATAAACCTGCCGCGACTCCAACAGTGTTTCACGCAAACGCCGCGGGTCAAGTAACATAATCATCATCATCTGCCTCACTACCTCCTAAAGTGTGAAAAACACGGACATCAGTGGGAGAAACGTGAGTTAAAACCCCCGATTACTATCTCCCCAAGAGCCATATAACCTCCACCGTAAAGGTTATAAATCAGTTAAGACTTCAGTACGGTTAGAGGTCGCCTCGCGGCGGTCCGCTCTAATTTCCGACTCCCACTGGTGCCCAGAGATAAGGAGGGAAGAGATATTTCAGGACTGATGAAAACATTCCTCTGCCCATAAACTAGCGGCGGGCTAACATGTAAGGGATGCAAGTTGATGAATAGCACTGCGATGTGTTTTCATTTCTTAGCCTCTACCAGGCTCCACAGGTCGCTTGAAAGAGTAGAAAAATGATTGGCCAAATAGACAGATAATATGCAAGAGGAGTTAACTGACTACAGCTAGGTCACCAACTGTACCCCCTGCCATTGCCAGCTAACTCCTCTGGAAATATGTCTAATTCCTGCTCATTCCAGTGGCCCGTGGGGCCTGTTATAGGCTAAGATTTCTTTGTTTTTTTTCTGTTTTCAGTTAAACATTTGAACAAGTATCAACGCAATTTACGTTTGATGAAGACATGTCTATGGCCATCAACTGGGTATACGTGCTAACATGCACGGAAAATGAAAATGAAAAGTTGATGAATGGCACTGCCATGTGTGCTTTTATTTTTCCCTGTTTCATTAAAATATTTGTGCACTTCTGAACGACTATCAACACAATCTAAAGCGATGGAGACATAAGCATCATCTACTGGTACGTGCTAACATGCACGGAAACTGAAAAGTTGATGAATGGCACTGCGATGTCTGCTGCTTGTCTGATTTCTGTTTGTCACTGAAAGGTAAATACATCTATCCTGAATGAATATGAACGCAATCTACGGTATATACGGTCGAAAACTTCGGTCAAGCACAAAACATTAAGCGCAATTTAGATCGAGCGAGACAGTCCCATACTAGTATCTAAATTGGTCCTGCGATATCACGTCTTTCTCGCCTCGTGGGTTCGTTTTTATTGCACATCTCAGGTCCACATCGATAGTTTTCCGTCATTGATCGATCGCGCTGGCTCATGACGTCCCTCAGGCGGAAAAGCAGAAGGTTTTGTGAGGTTGGGTTGAGTTCCTCGAAAAAGTTTTACCAAGGCTCCTTGACAAATCCGTCTCCTTGAAGAAACCTTAACCCGTATCTCACCAGAACCGGATCATGACTGGATTGTGTAACATGCTCGTGACGTCACTATTTCCCCAGAGCGGTACTTCTTATAACTAGCATAAGAAGACTGAAATGTCAGCCCGTTGTTTCTGAATGGCGATGCGTCAACAATGAATAAAGGTCTGATATACTGTTTTTGTTGCACATCGATCGTCTCCGTCACTGATCGATCGCGCTGGTTGATGACGTCCCTCGGGCGGTTTTGTGGGTTGGTTTGAGTTCCTTGAAAAAGTTTTGCCAAGATTCCTTGACAAATTCGTCGCCTGAAGAAAACCTAAAGGCAACCAAAGCAATATGAGGGCCAAAAAAATGGAAATTAAAAAAAAAAAACTGAAATTTTTATGGTAGTGACATTCACTAACACTGTTTAGCACATTTGCGTAATAACTTCATACTTTGAGCATGTTTAAACGTGCTGTGCGGTGATCCCCTTAGTTTCGCGAGCCTACAAAAACCCCGGCGACGATTTTTAGTGAGTTCTCACATCACAACGACGTCGTATTTTTGCATCATGGACGTCGCTACACATTGTGATAGTGTTGTTTGAACTAATGTTGGTAGTAATGACGAAATCAAGTCACTTTCATAATCCGATTTTCGGGCCCTAAAATCGCTTGGGCTCCTTGAACCTGTATCTTCCCAGAACCAGATCATGACTGGATTGTGTAACGCGCTCGTCACTAATTCCCCAGAGCGCTTCTTCTTATAACTAGCATAAGAAAACTGAAATGTCAGACCGCTGTTTCTGATTGGCGATGCGTCAACAATGAATAAAGATCTGATATTTCAATCAAGGCGTACACGCTTATATCAAAGTTTGATACGCTTTGATCAAAACCCTCTATAGAAAAACTATGATATGCTTTTCTGTTTTTCTTTGTCATGGAACATATATCGCCATTTAAAAACAAAGAATGTCAAACTAAAAAGTCAGGTGTTGCCAAGGCAACGGAGCCGTGGGGTTATCAGAAAGGCCAGATGTCAGTGATCATTTCATCTTTGATTTTTGTTCCTATAGCCTACAAGCCTATAGCAGACAATGCACGTGCCCGATTGGCACTTGTTCTCCAACTCTTAAACACCAACGTACAGAAGGAACTGGCAGGTACATATTATTACGTCTGAAGAAACGGATTGTACAGGTGCATCAATTGCTAAAGAAAAGTCGATCTTATTGTGTGTGTGTGTGTGTGTGTGTGTGTGTGTGTGTGTGTGCGTGTGTGTGTGTGTGTGTGTGTTTGTATTCAAAGAAAACATCAAATAATACAAATGAAAGGACAAAGACAACGTGACGATGGACTCAAGTTGAAAAGAACAAGACTTGCAATCAATCACATCAAGACTGGATCCAGTTTGATACGCCGTTTTGTAGCGATGTTTTAAATTAATGGTTCCATGTGGTTTGGAAAGGTCCAACAACAGAGAGCATTGTTAAGTTTCAATGCTCTCTGTTGTCGGACTGTTCCAGAGACCATATGGTACCATCAAACTGTACGGCTTTTCAATTCCCTTCCTAGGAAATAGCGTAGATACAAGTCGGGTGAATTGAAGGGAAAATGACCGGGGTATCTAGATCTAGCCTCGCCAATATTTGCGAGGAGCGGAGCTTGGGTAGCGGGCTAAAGCTAATAAGGCTGGACTCCAGGCTAATCTAGATCTGGAAAGAACAGTTCAGAAGCAGAGCCGGGAAGTGCCGGTTACATATATCGTGCGATCGTCGTCATTCTTAGGTTGACCATGCATGTGTAGTACAAAGTCAGTTCCCTGTCATACGGAAAAGGCTGTCCTGAATCCTTGTTGGCGGTTGGTTCTGTCACAGCCGCATGTTTGAACACTCCACGGCATCAAAATCGTACGACGACGACCTACGTAGGCTACGACGAATGTGACCGCTTTGTAACCACGGAAACGCTCGCGTTACTTTTGGGTCAAACAATACTGTAAATGCATTTAAGTTCGCGTGGTTTTTATTTCGCGCTAAGACGAAAATGGAGTGTTCGCAATGGTTTTAAGTTTGCTGCAGCGCTATAGTCACATACAGCTACAGTATTGGACGAAAATGTTCGCGGCGGTTTTAAGTTCGCGGTGAAACGGTCGCCGCAAAAACCGCGAACATAAAACCACCGCGAACATTACTGCAATTACACTATTACAGCGGCGGGATAATGTTGACCAACCCAACAGACGTTTCAGCTAGAAAGCTGTTACTGTGCACTTTGTTTCGTGTTTGGCATTCGTCACAAATAACAGCAGGTTTTCAAACGCCTGAACGGAACAACAGTTCCACGAACTCGCCACCGCTACACGGAAACGCCGTGAGCCATGATCATAAACCAGAGAACACGTCACGTGTGCATACACGTCACCACAGAGTCGTCCATACATGGCAATGTCATCTTCGTCTATTCAAAGAAGTTCAGTTGAAAACCGTTGAGTCTAACTTGATACATGGAAGACAGTTGGACGAATTTACCACCGATACACCGGGAAACGCCGTGAGTCATAGACCAAGGAACACGTGTACATACAAGTCACTACAGAATCATCCGTACATGACAATGCCATCTTCGTCTATTCAAACAAGGAGGTTATATAACCTCTTTGATTCAAAGTACCTCAGCGGAAAACCGCTGAGTCTTGCTCGATACATGACGTCACCATCGTCATCTATTCAAAATAGTTCAGTTGAAAGCCGTTGAGGCGTGCACGATTCAATCCACCCAGGCAATTACCTCCTTAGCCGCTCTGGATGTTCGCTTCATTTGCGTCATGACGCGAACACGTGTGCGCCTCCCCCGCCGTGTCGGGGCGGTTATTTAATGTTGGAGGCTGTTCTCCCTCCGACAGTCAGTGATGAGGCTCACGTTTGCTGCGGGAGGACAGGCGATGCCAGGTTCCGGACTGTTCTGTAACTACTTGACTGGTAAGATTAACTTCCGTGGTTCGTTTGTTCGTTCGTTCAGACCCTTGTAGTACCTAGTGGGTACTCTCCAAGCAGAGGACTGTAACCTTTTTATCACATGCTCCGAGAGTGCCGACAGAAAACGGGGCATATGATAAAAAGGTTACAATCTTCTCCACCAACCTCTGCTTAGAGAGTACCTAGTGGCAGTAAGTTTCCTTGCTGTTTCAGTAGCAGGGTATATTTTCACAGGGAGAGGCTGCTAGCGTTCGCAAATGAAGACATTGTTGGTCCTTGGGATAGTCGTGCACATGTCGAACACATTCAGCTGTCTTGTTATGGAAGGCTTGGATCCTTGTCGGCGGTTGGTTCCGTTACAGCCTGTTTGAAAATTTCAAGACATCTTCAAGGCTATGCCGTCGCCTGAGCACCCGACCCATGACCTTGTTCCCCTCCAACGTTCGACTGCTACAGGCAGACAGCTGAGAAACAGTAACTCTTTCACCCTGCCATTAGCCAGGACTCAGCGACTGAGCAAGTCATTCCTGTACTGTGCCATAAGACTCTATAATGAAAATGCCTGACCCACGGCTGTCCCGTTTTGGTTCTGATGTAAATATGTAAATGTAAATGGTATATATTATGTGAAGCTGTATTGATTTTAAAATGAACGCTTGTAAAAATCGGAACACAGTTCAGGCAGGCATTAGCTTATCCCTGCTAATGTACGATTTGTGTTAAATTGAATGAAATTGAACATCGATATCAAATACGACAGCCTACATGTGCTGTTTGTTCCGAGCAGATATGAAATGAGGTTCAGACGTCGGTATCTCCGAATTTTCGATATCTCAAGGCAGAAGAGCAAACCGAAGATTTTAGGCTTTGTCGTGACCGGCACCCCCAAGAAAACCGAAGATGTTTAGTTGACCATTCTCTTAGAAGTACGTTTTAAGGCCAAATTGTTCGCTTTGTGAGAATGCCAAGGTACCGCAGCAGGCAAAATCAGTCGGCCGGCGATTCTGCCAGCTCAATATGACATTTTCGGCAGCACGTCAGATGTCCTCTTAACCATCGCACGGTTTTACAGATCGGCCGTTGCAGCCTTTCCCGCGGCGATTTTTCAACTTATCGGGGCCAGGTTCTTTGGCTGGGGGGCCGTATCTGCTTGAGGCCCCGTATCTGCTTGGGATCTTGTAACCGCTGTGATCCTGTAACCGCTGTGTGGTCCATGAGGCTAACATTAGGCGACCTTCTGGCGCTCAGCAAATACGGCCGAAGCTCGTCGACTGGGCGACAGGGCCGGGGCTCAATTGAGCATGTTGCTTGTAATGTGAGCTCTGAAACGTGCAAAAATAGCACAACTGAAACCGACATTGGTAACCGAACGCCTAAAATGAGAGATTCTAGGCTCCGTCTAGCCGACAAATCCAATGGCGTAAGCAGTAGGCAAGACTCAAAGCGAGTAGAGTGGTACAATTTAAACGTATCAAAGCGAGAGACGTATCATACATCGCGCAGATTATTCTATGAGTATAACCTGTTGAAACGTTACCGGGGTGCGGAATGGGAGACGTGGCGGCTGTTGTAGCGCGCGTGCTCCAGTGGTTAGCGACACTACCTTTGGACCAAGAGGTTGAGAGTTTGAGTCCCAGCTGTGGTCGCTCACCGACATGCACGCCAGGGTCGCAGTTCTTTATAGGACGGGACGTTAAGCCGTGGTCCACTGTTCATTGTACTTGTCGTGAAAAGAGATAGGGAATTTCCCCGGTACATTGAACCTGTAAATACTGTATAGCGCCTGCCTTTATACTGTACATAGCGTCTGTCTTCTCTGTGACGATTAGTTGAAGAATAGCTCTTCAGCGAGCTGAACTGGTTCGAGATCACTTTCACCTTAATCGTTCTGACGCAAATCACGACAACCATGTTTGAACTCTGACTGTTCCTGTGTGCTTTTCATCGGGCTCAACCCATTAGCGTATGTCTCCTTCCTCCTGCCGTACCGTGGCCCTAGCCTCTAACAGGTCCCGCGGAGGGCTGGAAAACTAGTAGAAATTGGCCAAATAGAGTGAATAGTATGCTAAGGGAGTCGGCTACAGAGGTAGGGACCATTTGCCATCCACGGGAGAGGTCTTAGGGTTGCAGACTGTAGCTTCTATGGCGGACTAACTTCTCTGGCATGTTATCCGTCTATTTGGCCGATTTCTACTATTTTCCCAGCGAACCGCGGAGCCTGGTAGAGGCTAGCATGGCCCGGCTGTCCCTAACGGAGCAGCAGCTTTGATCGCTTAATTCCTTCAGCCTTGGTGAGGGCCTCATTCAGTCCATCTCGTTTTAGACCACATCAAGTTACACGTTGAGATTTTGACTAATTTCACACAGTGAATATGATCATCAGGACTTCTTTCCGAAACTCGGACAATTCAGCACGCCATGTGTCGACGAGGGGTTGTTAAGGCCCTGTCACACTTGTGTGGACATTCAAGTGCGCATGTGTTCCGCAGTAACATTTTTTGGTTTAAGTGGGGAGGAAGTTGTTTTCTACTTTGACCCATCGTTGTGCAGTCTGGTTAGCAAACCAAAGAAATTACTTCTTCGGCTGCAAACTTAACCTAAACCAAAAACATGTTAATACGCAACTCATGCGGGCTGGTATATAAGCACAAGTGTGACAGGGCTTTAAAGCCCCCGTCACACTTGTGCGTATACCCGTTGCGTGTGAGTTGCGCATTCACATTTTTTCCACACGCCGCCGTGCGCATAAGACGCATCTCACAAGCATCTCAATCGATTTGTGTAAGTTTTATGCACGCCGGCATACGCACAATACGGCCCAGTAGGCATGATTGTTTGGGGTATGAACGAAATTACGCTAATACGATAGTCATACGTCGTAAATTTTTTCCGATTATTTTGATGTATGTGTGAGGTACATCTAACATATGAATAACGAAATGTGAGTCACACATTCCTCAAAACAATTTAAAAAAAATCCACAACTGTTGTGCGTACGGCTGCGTATTGTATTTTGGCTGTGCGCGGCTCACACGCGGCGTTTGTGCGCTCAAGTGTGACAGGACCCTAAGGTGAAGGACGGTAACCGTAGAATGGATAACGACATGCGCGTGTTCAGAAAACAACTCGTCATAACCACTTCTGATCCGTTCTGACTGCGCTGGGAGATGCTGTCTTCTACATCTATGTTCACTCTTATTCACAATGCTCCAGAATTATGTGAACGAACGTCTGCCAGGAATTCTGGGAACGTCAATAAGAATTTCGGCAAACTGTATATCATACTAGAATAAGTACTGGATATTACTGTAAATGTATCTAAGTTCTTATGATTTCATTTCTCGCTAAGGCGAAAATGGAGTATTCGCGGTGGTTTTAAGTTTGCGGTAGCGCTATAGTCACCTACGGCTACGGTACTGGACAAAAATGTTCGTGGTTGTTTTAAGTTCGCGGTGAAACGGTCGCCGCGAAAACCGCGAACATAAAGCCTAGGCGAACATTTCTGCATTTACAGTATACTAGAATGAGTACTGGATATTATTATACTAGAATAAAAGATGTTTTCCCTTAGTTAGTGGTATTCTGCATCATGATGTAACAGATTTCAGTATCAGATTATGTTGTTTTCTTCCCCAAAAGAATGAAAGTTTTCCGGATTTAGAGCGACTTTCTGGATTTATATTGTCGCCTGTTGTCTACGCTCGAAGAAGTGACTATAACCTAGGAACCAGATATAGATAAGGTGACGGCTTGTGTGTAGGAGGCTTTTCCGGGGGTTCATGACATTCACTTACAGTGGCCTACGTGCCATTGCCTCGGCGCGGAAAAAACACCTGGGATTGTTCTCTGCGTATGATTACAGCAACCCTAGTAGGTTAAATACACAACCTAAGACCCCGGGTTTTAGGAGCCAACGCGACAAAGTCTTTTGTGACGGAGTGAATACGTTTTCTCAGCAGGCTAATCGGGGACGATCCCCAAATGTCACAGTCACGCTGGATGCCAAGGAGACAACACGGTCAAGCTGCTAGTCTCTACCAGGCTCCATAGGTCGCTTGAAGAATAGTAGAAATTGGCTGCATATATTAGCCGGCCTGGGAGCACAGTTTGCATGATGACTGATGTTGTCCCAAGCCGGCTAACTTCTATGGCATGTTGAATGTATATATGTAGCCAATTTCTACTATTTGTCAAGCGACCTATGGCGTCTAGTAATGACTAGCTAGTGGGGTGCCATCTCGGGCTGCCTGGCATTTGTTGCTCCCCTGTCCGACGACATTGGTATAACCTTGCGTTGTGTGTCTGGAATCCAGGCTATGTCGCAGTGGGCGTTGTGGGACGTGATATGGTCCACGTGCACAAGACATGCCATGTACAGTATATAGTTATCCTACTATTTCTCAGAAGGTAAATGATGCCCTGAAAGAGCTGAAACGTCTTTTCCATCTTAGTGAGCGTGTGTTATGTGAGAGCAATGAGTTAAAAGAGAGATGTTAAGTAATTTCGACCTCCCTCCTTCTCTCTTTACCTCCTTGGCGAGAGCACATATGTATAAGAAACTCTTTGATGAAAGTCGTCTTCTGCAAATATTCACTTCTCTTTCCCCTTTCCCCGGTGTGTTTCAGAGAACGCTATGCGCACGTTGGTGGTGGTGACTTGGATATCCACGCTCTTCCCGTTCCTGCTAGCCGCCCCTGCCCCAGGCGCGGACCCCCGCACCACCTACAAGGTCTCGCGGTGGGATGAGGCCTGGCGCCCGCAGCGGTTCGGCCGGAGCGGCCGGGGCGACGACACCACTACTGAGGACGGGTGGCGGCCGCAACGCTTCGGCAGGGGGCGCCACCACGAGGAGGGCTGGCGGCCGCAGAGGTTCGGCCGGAACGGCGCGCTGGCGGGGCTGCGGGAGATGCTGGACGGCGAGGCGTTCCCGCTCGAGCTGCAGATGACCAGAAGCGACCTCCACCGCGACTTCCCCGCCATGGCCGTCGGCTACACACAGGGCGCCGCACCGACAAACCTGCGGGCTCTGCCTCTCCCCCGTCTGCACGACAGCGGCCTGCTGCAGCTTATCAACGGAGCCAAACACCCCGCCACAAACCGCGCGATCTACCCGCCTTCACTCAGAATGATCCGGGCATCGGAGGAGAGTCCACACGGAGACCTGCACCACGAGGAGAGCTTTCCGCGTCCGCCGAGCACCGACGACTGGCTCGCCGAGATCCAGAGGCTCGGGCTCCGCGGCAGGAAGCGGCGGGACATCAGCTAGAGGCGGCGGCGGGTCGGATGATGCGGAGATGGGTTTTAGAGCGAGGGCGGGCACTCGGGCGCCGCTGATGACCAAACAACAGCGTGAACAGAATTCACAAACCGCTAGCCTGACTGTCAGCCTGGATAGTTTCCCGCACCCTCATCAAATCAGGACCCCTATCGCTCCACGTTACATCGCTCGCGAAAGGAGCGATGCAACTGGAGCGATAGGGGTCCTGATTTAATGAGGGTGGTTTGTTTCCCGGGGCTCCCATTCTCTTCCATAACCAACTAACCATTCGCCAAAAATAGTTACACAAGCCACTGGATGAAATTTTGAAAATGTTATCTTGTTGCTGTTATCTTACTACCTGGATGTATAACCTTCATCAACGCAACTATCTATTTATTATTAGGCAATTTATTATAAGGCACACACCGATGCGTCATCATCAAAAAGGACGCTCTAGCCGCATCGTTCCCGTTTGGACACCCGGACATGTTTCGCCATGTGCGTGGTTTCTTCTTCACCAGAGACGCCACACCACGCGGCGAAACATGGTAATGAGTGGACTTGAATAAAGTTCTAAACGTGAACTATGCGGCTACAGCGTCATTTCTGAAGATGTGGTGTGAGTGTGTGCAGTTGACTTGAGGCTGTCCACTACTATTTGCCAACTACTATAATATCAGTTATGGCAGAGTATGGGGTCATGGTCATGGTAAACTAACACGGGTGGCGCTCAGGCTAACACACCGGAATCAAACATCGGTATGAGACAGAACTATCTAATATTGTCTAAGTTCACTGTCAAATTGCCAAAGGTTAGATATAAGATCAAGAGAGAATGTTGTCCTCAAATGTCAACTGTGGCGCCAACTGTGTGAAGTGTAACTAATGCCTTCAGAACTAAAACATAACCGATCACACAAGTCTCTGTTTGTGGACTTCCCGTGTCTTGTTCTCTTCGTCAATGCTAATGATTATGGAATAATGTATAAAAGAAACGTGATTCGGACATCGATTTGGGATGAGCGACACGCTCACCTCTACCCCAGGCAACAAACAGAATAATACGTACAAGATCTTAAGAGCAGCTGTTTTGTCACGAGAAGCCTGCTGGCTTAAACATATAGGACTATGGACACGTCTCTGATAGAAGATTCTCAAGTCTAAGTAACACACGACACATGTTGTTGTTACCCGATAAGTCGTCCAGAATAAAGGAGTATACTAGACGCACACGCAAAAGACCACTAAAGGAATGGAAAGATCTCATTGAACCTGCCGTTTACGTAGTGCAGCAAGACAGACTTCAGCGTGATGTAACTGTGTACGTGAGCGGTACATCCTGAGAAAATAGTCAAAGTTATAGCGACGAAGGCTGGGTCATAGTCACAAGGCTAACGACAAGGCTGACAAATCACAGACTTCAGACGTTCAAGGTAGAATGGAGAAAGTTACAACCCATAGAAACGGAAGGAAAATAAAGTGTATGATCTTTCAAGATATTATGGCTGTGTCTCACCTATTTTTGTCTCAACCGCACGCAAATACATATTCTGTATCTTGTACATGTTTTTAGAGATCAGAAGCCAACTAAAAATATAGAAAAAAATACACACATGCACCCTGCATTGTTATAATTATAGCCTGGGTACCATCCTCCGTAGCAAAAGCTGCCTCAATCTTTTCGCTTGATAAACCTTGGTTAGCAAGCGAATAGATTGAGACAGCGGTTACAATAAATTGAGGATGGTAACCAGGCTACCATTGTAATGGCATGATTCCGAATGAATGATCAAAAGTCATGGCCACCAATGTTATTCATATTAGCCCACACTGATTCTTTTATCAGAAGGTAGGTTGTCGTTTTCAGAAGAGATAGTGTAACAAACAATTAAAGGTCTACACTTGTCGATTGCTTCGCTCTCGAATACGGTGTAACGTTTTAATATATGTCAGGGTCGAGACTCAGATCTGGTAGAATCGCCGATTCTGCCGGTAGAGATCCCGATCGGAGTTTCTGTTTCCTCCCCTGGCGCCCAAGGTCATACTGCACCGTTTAGTAATCCACACACAGAACTGCAGTTTCTATATGTTCTGCCAGGGGGAGCAGTGCACTTTTTGTACGTGCTGCGAGAGGGGCGAGGTTTGCTGGCCTCTAGATCTCCGATACTTCTACCGTAGTTCTACGTTAATAAGTTTATTGGACACTGTCGCAGGAGCATCAAACGTGGTATAAAAAGAAAGGTAGGGTAGACAGTCTCTCACTTACTAAGTAACTTGGGAGTTTCTAAGAAGGGACGCTACGATACTCCTAGTGGGAGGCGAAGGAGCACTACAAGAAAGACGAAGTAATTTTTTTTCAATGCCGTAAAATAAAGAGACAGGTCCTTATATCTGCTTGTAGATTACTGTTTAACAAAACTAGGATATTTCTGGTGGACATACGTGTGTGATTTCATAATATTTTTGCCTTATTTTCAAAATACATAAAAAAATAACTTTATTGCTCAACAATTGTACAAGGTACAGAGTATGGCATTCACTGGTACATAGATAACATTCTACTAGGCTAATCCGTCTATCTTATACAATATGGTGTACTAGTCTATCTTATACAATATGGTGAAGTAGTCTATCTTATACAATATGGTGAAGTAGTCTATCTTATACAATATGGTGTACTAGTCTATCTTATACAATATGGTGTAGTAGTATGGGATGACAGTGGGATTTTACTATTATTGGAGGAGTTTCTTACGTCTAGACATTCTTTGATATATTTCCCAATGTATACCATGCATGGGTTGTCACATGTCATTATGTACTTAAATTTGCTATTTAAGTCCATTGAGATAAATCCTGGTAAGTCCAACGATAGCATTGAGTATAGTGAATTGCGTAAATCAAAATATTTGGGACATACAATCAAAAAGTGATATTCGTCTTCAACTACCTCTGGACAAAATGGACAAACCCTCTGGTCTATAGGGAGTTTTTGAAATCTCCCCGTTTCTATACTTAATTTATGGCAGCCAATTCTGAGTTTTGTGATTGCTCTACGTACGTCGAGGCTCTTAATGTTTGAAAGGTAGTTTTCTTGCTTATAAATCTTGTTTAAGGTAGAAAGAAAGGAAAGTTTGGAATTGTTTCGAATAGCGCAATGCCAATTTTGTATATAAACATCTTGTAGACGTTGTCGTAGCTGAGTGTTGATTATATCTATATGGTATGACTTCGGGTTCAGCCATATATGTCCAAAACCGTGGTAGTTGAGGATATTTTTCACGTGGACAACCCAATCATGTTCTCCTAAAAGAACAGCATTGTATGCCTCCCGAAGTAAGGTATCTTCGGGTAAATGAACTAAGCGGTGCCAGTATTTTACAAGTTGCATTTCTGCGTCCATCATCGTTGGGAAAGTTCCCATTTCTCCTCTGACACCATCGTTTGAGGCTTTGGCATGTATACCTAACAGGAATTTCTGGAAACGCATATCAATGATGTCAAATTCTGGAATATGTTGATTTGTGTGTAGGTTTATGATTTGGAAGCCGTTCTCTCGTAAAATTTGGCTATTGGCATGACGCATTAGTATTTCTTTATCTGTATTTCTTTCGAAACATACAACATAGGTATTATTAGATTCAGAAGAGGTGGTTTTTCGAATGGTGGCAGGAAAGTTATTTTGAATATCAAGTATTTTTAGTAAAGTTGACAGAACCTTTTGAGAAGATTCACGGATGTTACCGGTATGTGATGCAATAATTTTCATAGTTTTGGAAGAACGGTCAAAGCATGTGATCTCTGAGCCGTACATAAAGATGGGCTTGACGAATTTATCAAATAGGTTTTTCCCAAGATTGATTGAAATGTCATTGTTAGAGAGTAGAAGAGCCTTGAGTTTAAAAAGTGCTCTCATTGCTCTGGTTTTTAAATATTTCCTGGCAGTTTTGAACTTACCCGATGATGTAAACGGAATACCGAGGTAGGTATAGCTGTCAGTGATTTCTATTTCTTTATCATAAATATGAAATTTGTATTTCTTCTTAGAACCTTTGCCATATTACATGTAAAACAAGAGTTCTACGACCTCATACCTTCGTCAAATGATTTTGACCTTTATGACTTACGTATTAGGAGTGTTTTTCATCAATCATCAATCATACCAGTTGACCCTCTTCACCCAAATAACATAAGTTGTCCAAACCTCCTTGTTATGACTATGAGCTTAACAAACAAGGTTATGCTAACATTTATCATCAATTATGCAAATAAGCTCCCTCCTTATTAGCATAATTTGATTCAATCGTGTTCACATTCACACAACTTCCTAATGCCACAATTATGAAATTGCCGTCATTTACTAGTATGGAATTATAGTAGTTTCTCATTAATTATGCTAATTAGGCCCACATTTGCATATTTCCTATCTATCAACATTCCTCTCTTCCTTAGTTACAAATGTCACATATTTGAATAGTCATATCATGGAACACAGCAGATTTTTAAAATTGCCTCATTAATTATGCGAGTTAGAATTTGATTTGCATAATTATCATCCAATCATACAAAGCATCACGTAAGCTATCTACATACCAAAAATCATGACCATCCATCAAGACCATCTCGAGTTATAGTTTTTCTCATTAATTATGTCAATGAGGTTCTCATTTGCAAAGCTGATATCTATTAATATTTCTCTCTTCCTCAGTTACATATGTCACATGTTTAAGAGTCCTATCATGGAAATTGATGGATGTATAAACTTTCCTCATTAATTATGCAAATTAGATACTGATTTGCATAATAAGTATCTAATCATGTACATCAGCACTCAAGCTATGTACTTACAGAAATTTATGACCACCCACCAAGCCCTTCTTGAGTAATTCCCTTTCACAGTCTGAAGCAAAACCTGCCCCTGCTATAGCCAACCCATAGGTCTGCTTGGAGACTACCTTACCATTATGCCTACAGCTGGCTCACAGCCAATTTGTGTAACTGACGTTTCCTGCCCTCAACATGACCCCTCAGGACCTCCTTGCCCTATGCATGACGCCTTGGAAAAACAGAGCCCACACGTACACATACTTCAGCATACAATGTAACACATTTTTACACTTTTCTCGTTACCTTCGCGACGAATGGTTTCGTCGAGTAGGTTATTCGATGATGCTTGTCTGTGTGTCTGTTAGTGAACAGAATAAGTCGAGAACGCCTGGATGGTTTGTTGTCGTATTTGGTGTGTCGGTGTGTATGTGGGAAATCTCAAGATGATTAGATTTTGGGCGAAGTGTTTTGCATAATTAACGAGAAAAGTGTAAAAATGTGTTAGATTGTATGCTCATACTATGCTTTCTGGTTGCGACGTGTGGGCTGTATTGTTTCAGGGGATATTGACACGGGTAAATGGGTGCAAAGTTGGTCATGAGGGGTCATGAGGCAGGCAGGAAACGTCAGTTACTGCCAGGGACAAATTGGCTATCAGCCAGCTGTAGGGCAGATACAAGAGATAGACTTGCCCATATAGGCAGTAATGCTTTAAAGCACTAAAACAAGGGCTCAGAAAAGGATTCACCTTAATTGCAAGCCCCCAAAATTCTTATGCACCAGAAAGCCACATCTGTCTACTTTAGAATCATGCAAAGAAAATAGACAGTTGACCAGCTCGTTCTCTCGTAACAGCTGACAGACGAAAACAATCGTCAACTTTGACCTACTCCCAGCCTGGAAGAGTCCACTCGGAGCATGTGAAACCAAACCACAAAGATATCTCCTTACACCAATTAAAAGACTGAAACATACAAATTTTGACCAAAGTTGGATATACACGGCCTTATATGAGTAAGAACAGTCATTAATGCAGTGCCACAGCATGGGAATACCGAGCATGTCTGTGTGTCTGTTAGTGAACACGATAAGTCGAGAATTCTTGGAAGGATTGTCTTGGTATTTGGTATGTAGGTAGGTCTCGATGAAACCTGAAAATGATCAGATTTTGGGCCCCCTATCGGCTTGTTACGGTACTGCAGCGGAACTTCCTGTTATGATATCTCGTGTTGTGGACATGCTATGGAACTGATTTTTGAGTGGTAGATAGCTCGTTGGGCAGAGAGTAAGTGGTATAGGTTTGGGCCCCCTAGCAACTTTTTTGGAACTGCAGGGGTAGGTTTTGCTTCAGACTTTGAAAGGGAATAACTCAAGAAGGGCTTGATGGAAGGTCATGATTTTTTGCATGTACATAGCTTGAGCGATGATGTACATGATTGGATACTTATTATGCAAATCAGTAACTAATTTGCATAATTAATGAGGAAAGTTTATACATTCATCAATTTCCATGATAGGACTCGCAAACATGTGACATATGTAACTGAGGAAGAGAGAAATATTAATAGATATCAGCTTTGCAAATGAGAACCTCATTGACATAATTAATGAGAAAATAATATAACTCGAGATGGGCTTGATGGATGGTCATGATTTTTGGTATGTAGATAGCTTATGTGATGCTTTGTATGATTGGATGATAATTATGCAAATCAGATTATAATTAATGAGGCAATTTTAAAAACCTGCTGTGTTCCATGATATGACTATTCAAATATGTGACATTTGTAACTGAGGAAGAGAGGAATGTCAATAGATAGAAATTATGCAACTGTAGGCCTAATTTGCATAATTCATGAGAAACTACTATCATTCCATACTAGTAAATAACGACAATTTCATACTTGTTGCATTTAGAAGTTGTGTGAATGTGAACACCATTGAATCAAATTATGCTAATAAGGAGCTTATTTGCATTATTGATGAAAAATGTTAGCATAACCTTCTTTGTTAAGCTCATAATCATAACAAGGAGGTTTGGACAACTTATGTTATTTGGGTGAGGAGGATCAACTGGTATGATTTTTGATTGATGAAAAGCACTCCTAATACGTCAGTCATAAAGGTCAAAATCATTTGGCGAAGGTATGAGGTCGTAGAACTATTGTTAATTATGCAAAACACTTCGCCCAAAATCTAATCATCTTGAGATTTCCCACATACACACCGACACACCAACTACGACAACAAACCATCCAGGCGTTCTCGACTTATTCTGTTCACTAACAGACACACAGACAAGCACCATCGAATAACCTTGTCGACGAAACCATTTCGTCGACGAAGGTAAAAAGAGAGAAAAACAACAGTCCAAACAAGACGTTCCTTACAGAGCACTGGGTGCTTGTTTATTTCCAAAGAATAAACGGCTTCGACTTTAATTACAGAAATATAGCGGCAATAACAGCTGAACATGATTACAAACATGGCGACCTTTTCCGCAACAGAGCTAAATCACGTGGTACTTTATCAGTCCACTATTTTTACACGAAGAACTGGACCGGTTAGAAATTAGCCTTAACACACACATGATACGCAAAAAGTTGCCAGAAGATTTATAATTACAATACTGTATTTGATCCTCATGTATGGACTAAGTAGGTACCCTAAGCACGGAAATGATCAGACTTATAAGTGATAAGATGTTCAGTGGCACACTTAAATTAAACATTTCATTTTGATTTCGACTGATTGAGAAACGTAACTCCTTGTGCGAGAATTCCATTTTAAACCATGATTGTGCAGAAGTTGTGCGATGGAGGTACCAATCAGCAGTCCCCCATCCAGGTGGTTCCTAGTCTACAGAAAACGACTACTCTGGTTTCAAGAGAGACTGCACCTGACACCGACTTATCTCCAAGCAGATGTATAAGTCAGACATCCAGGGTTGTCCTGAGGGTCTTTTGTGGCCTTTTTTTTGTGCCCTTTTCTATCTTTTTAACTGGGCACTGTTACTCTCACTGTTTTACTGAGACGATAAACCAGAGAGTGAGTGAGTTTACATTGCACCTTTTTTCTGTTCCACCTCTCTCTAGGAGAGGTAAAAACGTCTAAAAGGTACACTACAAAAATGTGGGTAAAACACTGAGATGGTCCTTACATCTGCTTGGAGATGAAACCCAGGCCAGGCGAGCCCTACCAGAGGTGGTTCGTGGAGTCTACATCTACAACCTACATGTACCAAGATGACAGTAACAATGATACAAACACTGGTCACTTTAAGTAGGGAAAGACACTTTTTACAAGGCTATCAACAAGAGTACTCAGGATTCAGAACCTGTAACATATCTTCAAGTCAAGAGTTACCGAAATTGGGTATCAGCATTTGATATAAAATGTACATTTAAGGACATGTGGATTGAACTATACATCCAGCAGTAATAAGTTGAGATGTAGTGCTTTAAACATGGTGCCTTTGAAAGTCACAAAAAGTGTAATTCCAAGTTAGAACGACCAGTGCTTCTAACTCATACTGACAGAACCTAGGCACTTAAGTTGTGAATTCAGTCATGCCAACATGTTAACAGCAAGGTTGTGTATCACAGTCATCTTCTAACGTCCTTGTCACATCTCTGCAGCTCTATTAAGACAATCTGCTGGTATATCACAGTCTTGAGTAAACAAAGGACATCCATACTGAGATCTGTACTGCATTCATGCACGGAAAACTTGCACCATAGAGTAGGGAAGTTTCAAATAGGTGAACCGTTTCTTACACTATGATGTGATTTTTCTATTCCATACTGTTGTAGATAGTGAATGGCAGTAGGGGTATTCTTTAGTGCAGATCTCCGTAATACATGCATAATTGTCCAACATGGCATAAGGTCCGACAAAGGCTTTACAAAAGTGTCCTAGGCTTACTGTACTGTTAGTGATCTTTAATACACACTTTTCCTGTACATAACATTAAATATATAGATATCTTCCCCTTGCTGTACAAGAAACTCTGTCGGTGGCCTGTTTCGGTCCACACCTCTACGGGAACATTGCAACAGTCCCTCCACTGCTAGGTCTGATCCTTACAAAAAGGCTAATGTCTGACTACTAGCATGTAACTCAGACTACGTACTTGTAACTTTACATGTACATCTCGTAGTTTGTCCAAAGGGCAGAGGTCTAGGAGAGCACACATGTCATGATGAAGCCTTCTGGCTACAGGTGGCAAGATACGGGAATCGAAGAACAAGACTTAGGCAGAAAAACTGCATATTGAAAACCTAGACGTGATGGCCATACTGGTAGAATGGATCGAAAACTCTACAGAGCTCATTCAACTGCTGTCACTCCTGCACTCTGTACAATGTGGGCAGGAGCTAAGGTACTGTTAAGAAATTCAACCGTTGAGTCGTCCTTACTTTAAGGCACATTTCTTACTCCTTACAAGACTAGAGCGCTGACGAAGCATGCCTGTATAAATCCTACACGTGGCTCTCGGAATACAAAAAATGATAAAATAGAATTAAATAAAGGGAGATTTACATAATATCTACACGTTGGTAACCGGGGCGTAACTACGACCTGATTGTCGGAACTATTCACATATGTACAGCGGTGTCGTTGCCATGGCGATCCCGGACCCAGGATGAGTATTTTGGCTGTTATTGCTGTGAACACTCTTAGTACATGGCTGGTTTGGGTTTGGCAGGGAAACCTTGTTACGAATGAGGTGAATAAACAAGAGGGTTAGTCGAGTCGACTTCTGTGGCTTATTTGTTGATGTTGTTGCTTGTTTGTTTGTTTGAATCGCCTTTTTGGTTACGACGCAAAGTCTATTCATATTGCCGAACGCAGCCGAGAGCCTTTCCTCCGTTCCACAGAGTTCTGAACACAGAGCTGCCGGGGTCCAACAAACACGCGCCTTGCTCCTGGCAAGTTCACACTTCAAGCCGACAAACTTTAAGTCTCTTTCCCCGATCCTCGAGTCTTCTGACGTCGAACTAGTTTCCATATCGGTCGTCGCAGTTCCGAATTCTGTTGACCCCTTCTCGCATCTGGAGGAGCAGGTATGGGGCAGGGTTACTACGGTAATCGTTGCCGTGACTACAAGCGCTGAAGCAACAACACCAACACTCCAGTGTTAGACGTCTAGGCCTGCCAGTTAGCGCTACGAAGAAGCGGCTTTGACACGTCAGCAACTACGTCACTCCTATAGTCATACCTGTGGAGACATTGGAGAAACAGGACGGGTTAGTTACTAATAACAACATGTCATGAAATCGTACGTCATACACCTATCACATAAGTACATGTCTAAAAACAATGTGTTATGTCTAAAAACAGAAACTACAAAACTTGATCAAACTGGCTTTAGACGAGTTATGACTAAATTTTACAGACACAGTGAATCTGAACTAAGAAAATCAAAATTCTAATTGAAATTAACTACGTAGATATTCACCGATCATCTTTTAGAATTAGATGCGATCGAAACTTTAACTAACAAGTTCTTTCCTGTTGTTTTCTATTAAGTTGTAGTTTTAAACTACCATTGAAAGACAAACACGTTATGATAACCTTTTTGTTAGTGTCAGTTTTTACATTCCGGACCCAGCTGCAATGCAACATCACCCCCTACCATGGAAACACTTCCTATCTGGTTTGGAGTTTCACAACGTGTCCAAAATACAACGGATGGGGGAGCAAGGTCATGATCTATTCAACAACTTGTGCAACTCTTGGCATAACGTGGGTCTTTCATTTGGAGAGCAGATCTGCAGACCACAAGAATTTGAGATTCTCTTGCTATTGTTTCATCAGACTGAACTCAACCAGTGACACTGAACGGAAGGGGGAGGGGGGCACGTATAGTTGAAGGTTACAAGGTCAAATGCAAATGGCTCCCTATAACTTTCCCCCACCAGACAACCTCACAACCATTCCAACAGTCCTGGCATATTCCATTGTGGAACGAGGGGGCATGCATTTAGGGGTGGTTAGGGCACATACAACAACCAGACAAACAACAAAAAACTGAGACAAGGTGTTGTGCGACTCACCCCAAGTAAAATGGCGGACACCAAACCGTTACTTTCTTTGAATCCCAAAGAAGGTTTTGGCCTGAGGGGGTTAGGGAGAATTGAATTCCTGGTCAGTGGCATGCGTATTTATTAGATTGCGCAATGACACAAAGACAGAACTTTGAACGGGACGATCCAAAAGAGAATATGGAATGGGGGAGCTGTGAAGTAGATGTTAGACCCAAATTCCCTCCAAGAAAAAGTGGTAGCTTCCTACATAAACAGTGAAGATCTAAAGGGGGTGGGGGGTGTTTCCTTGGTAGTGGGTTATGTGTGACACTGCAGTGGGTGGAGCCATGCTAGAGACAGTGCTCTCACTAGAGACACAGAACGGAACAGATGGATGGTGATGATGGTTACTCGAGTTATTACAGTATACAGACAGAGAACAGGACAACAAATATCAAAAGTTACCAATGAAATAAAAAGCTAGCATACAGCTATTACGTGACAGTCAGTGTGCTGTGCAAAATAGCTCAAAACCAGCATTGAGCATCAAGAAATTCTCTTACCAGTAATTACAGCAAAACTATTTCAGTACCGAATCTTTTCTTATAAACACTAATATCACACTCCTTGGATTCTATTCTAGTCTTTTACTTTGAAACACTAAATTTTCCTTAAGTTTTCCTAAACTTATGTTCCTATGTCGTTACTCAACAACTGCAGTGAATACAACCGCGAGTTCAAGGTCGCACTACTTACGGCTGTGACAAAATGGCTGCCGGTTTTCTTCTGTGTGCGTGGGGAGGGGGGCGAGGTCACGAACGGCGCGTCGGTCGGCGCTGGGGGTGTCAGCAAGGAGGAGGGAGACAAGGCATTGGTGGAGGGTACAGAGTCACTGGAAGTCTCCACGGAGGAGCGGCTGGGCGTGCGGCCGTCCGAGTTATACACGCTCATGCTGCCGTCGGTGGACGAGCTGCCCGTGCTCTCCGGCCCTGCATGCAGCAAAACGTGCAGCACAGCGTTAGTCAAACAGCCAATCAGTGCCTTCGCACAAACACATTCTGAATACTGTAGTCAAACAGCCAATCAGTGCCTTCACACATTCCGAATAGTCAAACAGCCTATCACTGCCTTCGCACACACACACATCAAACAGCCAATCAGTGCCTTCACACAAACACATTCTGAAAAGTTAAACAGCCAATCAGTGGCTCTGCTTAAACCTATTCCGAAAAGTTAAACAGCCAATCAGTGCCTCAGTTAAAACACATTCCAAAAAGTCAAACAGCCAATCAGTGCCTCAGCTCAAACACCTTTGGTACAGTCAAACAGCCAATCACTACCATACCACAATAACATTTGGTATAATAGTAGAATAGCCTATCAGTGCCTCAGACCAAACACATTCCGTAGATTCCAACAGCCAATCGGTACCTCAGTACGATAACATTCCGTATAGACAAATAGCCAATCGGTGCCTCGACCCAAGCATGTTCTGTTACCCCATTAGTACAAAAAAAACACTGGACTTTTGAAATCTTACAAAGAGAGAACCTACTCAGCGAGGTCCTGATGTTGAGCTCCTCTTCGTCGGCCTCCCTGAGTGAGGAGGGGATGTCGAAGTTGGCGAGCGCGAGCCCCCCGAGGATGGAGGACGTCTGAGTGGAGGAGGAGGAGCTTGAGGAGGTGGATATGAGGGAGTGCGGCCGCTTCAGCGACGGGGAGTGCTCGAAGGACGGCACAGCGATGGAGTTCCGCGTCCGTGCTCCTAAAACACATTTAATGGAAGAATTATAAAGATGTGTTGATGACATCCAGGTAAACAATAGTCATATATATTTCAAACGCTGCTCCTGGATAAATTACGGAGATAACTTCGGGACGTTTCGAGAGTGAGTTTGTGACTTTGCTATGTTCAAACAGTTTCTCTAGTTTATTGCATGGAAGTACTGGCTAGTTCTGTTAGTTCATTCTAGTGACGCTGAAGAAGAGTGATGGATGGCACTCTATTGACTCTAAGGTCTGGAAGTATTCTCCGTTATCTATCAAGTAGTAGAGTTCGAATTGTATATGGGAATCATTAAGATGTAATAACTTTTGCAGACCTAAATGCATCCAGATTGTGTGGTGCAGTTACTATGTTCTGTTGGGGTCTTTTAGAAAACAAAGCACTGCCACCTCGAGCCTTCTTATCCCAAGCACCAATAGATGCTACATGAATGATTTCTATTTGTAGTTGGGACAATAAGAAACACTTATATTACAATCGAAGCAACATTGGTGTCAAGGTGCAAGCGATTCTTTATGTGTGCATTAAAACCCATACCCAAAACACTCACTGCATTCCATTTAAAACCTTTTTTTTCACATAGGTTCAAAAGTTATCGGCAAACTTAAATTAAGTTAGCCCGAACACATTACAGCTTTGATGGTGATGTCTTGGATGCGATGATCGAGCAAGAACACCAAATGAAGCCGAGGCAATGCAGGATCCATGCAAACTCTTTGTGCATCCAGTGTAACAAACTTTCCCCACAACCTTCAGAAGACTTGACAAACTTTCAGAAGACTTGACAAAACTTCAGGTCTTAGTAAATCAAACTGTCCAGTGTCAATCACAAGACAATTTCTTTTAAGTTTCAGGAACAGTGAGGGAAGGTGAGTTAGATCCAGACTGGGCAGGAGCGGAAGCCTTACGTGCTTTCTCCAGAGCTTTCTCTAAAGCGTTTTGTGGAACAGATTTGGATCGTTTACTTCTAGACGGGGTGGCCAGGCCTGTGCGGCAGACTACGGGAGTCGGGTAACTCTCCCAGTCCTCTGGAGCAAAGGATCGCGGGATAGAACAGAACAGGAGAGGTGAGAAGAAAAGAGAAAAAGATGAAACAATAAAAAAGTACAGAAAGAGCCACCTGGAGCATGGTAATGGTACTGCAGAAGAACAGTACAGAAACAATACAGAAGGTAAGGAAAGAGAGCCACCTAGAGCATGGTAATGGTACTGCAGAAACATATAAAGATGCAACCTATTGTAAGTCCGTACAAGTTCGACAGCAAAGACAATGCATGAGTTTTCTAAACCAAAATGCTGAAAATGAGTGGATATTTTCTTGTCTTTGATTTCATTGAATGAAAGATGTTTCATCATGCCGAAGGTCTAATGTAAATGAATCAATGAATAAGTTAAATACAAAGAGAAATGGATAGAGTCATCAAAGTAATATCAGACAGAATGAAAAGAAAGCTATATCAAAGTACAATGAATATGTAGTAGTGGATGCAATTTAAATGTTAAAAACTGGTAAAAAAACTATCATAAAGCTGGAAGAGTTTCTTCTGCATTGTACACAAGAAAAAACTCTGCCAGTTCAGAAAACTCCTGAAAGACATCATCTTGAATATTAAGTGATGGACTGCTCTATGAGAAAGTACTGTAAATGCAGAAATATTCGTGGGGATTTAATTTCACAGTAGGGAGAAAATGGAGTGTTCGCGGTGGTTTTAAGTTAGCGTTTGAAATAACAGTAGCGCTACAGTCACACAATTGAACAGCTTTTCATGGTGATTTTAAGTTCGCGGTTAAGACTTCACCGTGAAAACTGCGAACATAAAACCACTGCGACGATTTCTGCGTTTACAGTACTAGACATTAGAGGGAGTAAGGGGAGTGGAGCGAGGCTCACCTCGGTTCCGCATTACGTAGTCGATGGAGCGCGCGCTGATCTGGTTCCCGCTGGGCTTGATGTCCAGGTGGGGCTTGCTGCCAATGCCCATGGAGGCCAACTCGATCTGTTTCAGCTCTGTCGGCGCGCGGACGGACGAACGGGAAGGAAGGAAGGGAAGAAGGGAGGTGAGAGGAGAGCATATACGAGAGTGGACCACCTTAGGTTCTGGGGTAAGTCAGTTCTTTTGGACTATTTCTGGCAAACAGCATTTGGTGCAAATTTACTGAAATGTGACGACGAGAATTTCAAGGGTGCAAGTGCAAGAATTTTACTGTTACTATTACCAAACATAGCGTTCCTAAAACCCACCAGAAGTTGAGCAAATGCAATTGAACGTGCAAAACCCAGGAGGTCCTGATGAAACAAACTAAAAAGACTTCCTACAGTGGAAGACTACAAGTCAATGCTGCTTAAAGAAGTACTGAGGCAAATGAGGTAAGGTTCACACTACATCCAAGAACAATCCAGACAAGGCCACACCAATCTAATCTGCTTCTTCTCAGAGACATTTTTGTGTACAATTTTGGCAAATGGACATCACAAAAATCCTGGGGTGAAAACTGCATCAGATTCTGTGTGTCCCAAAGTACAGACTGACCCCACAGACTCTTGTTTTCATCATTGATTTTTAAACCGAGATTCAAGAAATTAAATTGGTGTGGCCTAACGGCATAAACCAAGTCTATGCAGCCCTCCTAACACCCAGCAAACCTACCTTCATTTCTTAAAATCAGACAAGCAAGGGATTAAATTGATGTGGCCTGATGGCCCTCTGCATGACCCTCCTAACAAAACACCAGGCAAACCTACCTTTACTTCTGCAGGCCTGTTTCCATAGCAACTTGGTGATCTCGTCGACCCAGGCGTCCTTGACGCTCTGGTTGGGCGCCTGGAGGATGTACGTCTCGCCCGGTTTTCTGCGGCGGAACCAGATCTCGAACTTGAACCCGCTGTCGCCGATGGTCTCCGTGAGCCCGACCTCTGTGCTCTGTAAAACACGGTTGAACGGATTGGTCAACCCAATCTCCGTAGTCTGGAAGGTACAAAAGGGAAGAGTTCAGGGACCAGGCATTATCCAGGCGGGGAGGGTCTGGTTTGCCCCCGTGTGGCCATGAATAATGTATGGTCCCTAGGTAAAGACAGAACAGTGCAGAAAACACCATAGCGAAGGCTAGGAATGTGCGCATAGCAAGCTCTAGCAAACAGATATCTAGCTGCTGGTTAAGTCTTAAGCTGCAGTACTTACAAAAAGTGCTAGGAGGCATTGCTGAGCTGTGACAAGCAGGAAACACAAGCGTACAAAGTTGCCGTCATATGTGCCATATGTGCCGACAAAGTGTGAGAGCACTTTAGGTAGAGGCTGTTTCTTGCCATGCAAGACAACAGATAGGAAACAGACACTTGGGGGCTGGATTTCAGTCTTACCTTGAAGCTGTTCTTGTACAGGTAGACGTCGTGACCCCCACTGGTTCTCTTGGTCTTGCTGAACAGGATCAGGTCCTCGAACAGGAAGACGTGACGGAAGAACTTCTTCCTTCCCTGCCAGACAAGGAACTCCTCCTGCAGAAGACACACCACAAAGTGTTCATTCATTTATCTTTTAGTTAGGAAGCCAAGCTTGCAACAGCAAGTAGCTATTGTTGAAGGCTTGAATGCATGTGAATCTGTAAATCAAATAAGTTGAATGGTATACACATGAACTTTGGTATTGACTTTGTAAATCTACCAAGTAATTTTCATGGTTCTTGGACATTTCAAAGCAAAATTTCAGCAATTGGTCATGATGAAAACAAAAGGCATGGCTATATCCACTCCCTAAAACTGTGTATACCAAGGTACAGACTTTCCCCTCAGATTCAACGTCTATTTTAATTTTACACTTTAGCATTCTTGTTTTAAATCCGAGAAACAACAAATAAAATTGGTGTGCCCCGACTAATGTTCATAGAAAAATGCAGGTACCAGATATGCAGTGAATGTTTTCTCCATTTTGTACAAGGATTTGTCTGTTTTAAACACAAACACAGCTCCGCCATGTAGGTTATGTTGGTGAAACGGCACAGTGTGTCAGGCAAGATTATTATCTGGGTCAGTGTTTAGGGGTAAACTGAGGCAGCGACTCCGATGAACGTTTTGTCAACACACGCTGTCCGAAAGGGGGACAGCAACTTTTGAAGAAGCCGCAATCTCTGTGACAGCTACACCTTTCAAGTTTAGGAAACGGTTTTGCGAACAATGAAAACCTTGAGGAAGTTCAACCAAGTCTTCTTGAAAGTGGTAAGGAATAACCAATAACCAAGGAAGCAATACCTACTTAAACTTTGCACTAACCAAGTAATACAAGCACTTGGGGGGACATTAAGAAACCACCACAAGGTGTGAGCAAACTCTACAGGGGTAGGAGCGGAAGGAGGAACAGGGGCAAAACAGGAAACCAACAACCACACAAAAGAGACCACCCCAAGGACAGGAAGGGGATGTGGTGTCCTACCTCTAATCAAGGGTTCAGATAACCAGCTCTATGATCAATACACTGATCAGGATGGCCTTGATGTTTGGCTTTGTTCTGTTGGACTTTACCACACAAAAGTGAGCTTAGACTTGTAAAAATGTGGGTCTGATTGACTATCAAAAGTTAGGGTTGGGCCAGAATAATCATTTGCAACTTTGCCATATATGTCAACACCACATGAAAGCCTTGATGAGTGTGTTTGCCTCATATCAAAATGTGGATCTGTTTTACCAATTATAATAAGGGTTGGACACCGGAAACATCTCAGAGACATTTTTAAATTGCAAACACAGAGATGATTTGTGTGAAATCTGAAACTTTGCTGAAAAACATCAACAGTTTCTTTGACCAGACAGGTGTTACCGATCATACCTGTTGGACAGGTAAGTGTCAAAAGACCCCCCTCTAAACGTTATCCCTCGACTCAAGTCTGCCCAGATATGTATTTACCTGTCTGAGTAGTCAGCCTACAGATGGCAAAGTTAAGGACAGGTGAGTGTCAAAGGAATTTCCCTTGAAGATCAAACAATACAGGTGTTACCTCACCTGTCTGAGAAGTAGTTTAAGGTAAGGACAGCTGAATGCCAAAGGAAACTCCTGGGAGATCACACATGTAGGAAGACTGTGGTATGTACCTGTCTGAGCAGTTTCCCCTGCTCGTTGATGTTGATGTCGCAGTCGCGCAGGGAGTCCATGGCTAGCAGGTTGTTCCCATGTCTCAGCTGGAACTTCACCAGGTCCTCAGCAAGCTGAAGGGGGGAGGCAAGGACGTCTCAGAGTCAATACTGTCTTAAAGAAGTAACCCGAGACGTCTTGAGATTCCATAATGACATTTTTGTGTTAAAAGAATTGCACAACTAACCGAGTGATAGCCACATACATACACACAGATACACACACAGACACACACACAGGCAGATATACAAAAGCACACACAGCCAGACACACACACACACACACACACCAGACGCACACACACCAGACACACACACACACATACACAACAAACTCACCCTGAGGTCTGAGAGCTCCTGCTCCTCAGCCTGCACCTGTGGACACTCTGCCAGCAGCTCCTTCAGCAGCAGGGCGTACTTCCCCATCCGCTGCACCGGCTTCAGCAGGTAGCTCGCCAGATCCATCTTATCCCCCGTCTCTCGCTGCTTCTTCTGCAGGGGAAAAAAAGTTAGGGTTAAAAAAATTTCTTAAGAAAATGTTATTTTGTTACAAAATATGTTATTTTGTTAAAAAAAATTTACAAATCAAAATAAAAACAAAAAATAGTTATTTTGTTAAAAAATGTAATTTTGTTAAAAATTTGTTATTTTGTTAAAAAAAATTACAAATTAAAATTAAAATTAAAAATTTGTTATTTTGTTTAAAAAATTACATCAGCAAAACTGCGAAGAAGTCCAGACTTTGTAATCTCCGAGCAGATCTATACAGGGCGCGAAAATCGTATATGCTAGCCAGAGAAGGTCCAGTCAGCCAGATAAGCTCCTACGGGGCTGGCTGGAGCTTATCTGGCTGACTGGACCTTCTCTGGCTAGCATATACGATTTTCGCGCCCCGTGTAGATCTGCTTGGAGATTACAGACTCTGTACCCATACTGTGGACCAGATATAGTATGAGAAATAAAATGCACCTGACGAAAGAAACCCGGAAAGATTTAGTTCTGCATGAATACATGTATTATCACTGCCAATGGTGTCTAACTATAAAGCATATGGAAAGCCAAGACTGCCATTTCTACAAGAATACAGAGCTGTAAAAACACAAACAAAGAAAACATCTAGTCCAGATGTACGGTTCACAGAAGAGAACCTTCTTACCCCGAAGAAGGCACTGAAATTTTTGGACAAACTGTTTGTAGAGCAGGAAAACTTATGGCTTGTGTCCTTACCCTGAAGAAGGCGCTGCCGTGTTCGGCCATGAGTTTGTCAGACTTGGGCTTGTTCTTGCTGTACAGCGCGTACAGGTAGAACTCCTTCTCGTGCTTCATCAGACACCTGGCCAGCTTCAGCGGGTTCTCCTGGAGGGAGGGACAAAAGGAGGGAACCAATGAAAAATCGAACATCTACATTTGAAGAGTCACAGCAACAGCATGTACGACCTGCTACAGTACAATGGAAAGCTGTAAAGGGGTCCAGAATCTGATCATATCTTCATTTTGCCAACACCTACCAAATATCATAAAAATCGATCCACAACTCATCAAGTAAGGTATTGTCATTATACTATACTATAGCTATTTATGTTTCAGAGTTCAAAAACATACCTTGATGGACTCGAGCTCGGCGAGGAAGTAGATGGAGTGGAAGTCGTAGATTTTCTCCAGGTTGCCGAAGATGACGCCTCGCTTCCCCCGTAGCTCCTGCGGGATGTCGTCCCGGTCCATCTCAGGAATGTAGTGCTGGGAATAAGGCAAATCAACGACACTTAATGAATGAAAGACCTGTATTGTGCATTCATGCCCCGAGGGGCTAGGTACAGGTCGTCTAACTTAACACATGGAACATACAAGGACATAAATACAACAATACAAGCTGTAAACATATAGAGTAAACAAAAGTGGTATTAAACCAAGATGGTCCAGTAGAGTCGACTTCTTCTCGCTTCTTTGTACATGTGTAAATGTATGAACAGACAATATTTCTTATACAAGGATTATCCAGGCTTAATAAAAATATGAATTTGTCTGTTGCATTTAGATGTTCGAAATATGGGAATTTTTCATTGATAAGGTTAAAAAGTACACTTCTTTCATGCTACTGTTCTTTTCAACTTCAGCACAAAAATGCCATTTCCTGTGTATGTACAGAAAATTAATAAATTTTGCGGACTCCACATTTTCAAATCAGAATCATGGTTGGCCATTTGAATACGGTAGCTATCAGAAAACGTCAAGCGAAGAAAAACACAATATCTAAAAGCGTATGGGAGGCTACTTTACTTGGAAATTGTTTCACTGTGTAACATACATGTAAGTATCGGATTGCGAAAACACTGTATCAATCTGTATGTATCAATCTGAATGAAGGATACAGTTGAATTGAAACTACTCCACTGAAGTGTTGCACAGTGTTTACCCTCCAATCCAAGGCCAGGAAAACACACGAGACTGAGATTTACACACAGGGCAACCTGAAGTACCTTGTTTTTCTCTAGTCCACTCTACACCCGATGACTTACATAAGTGACTACCGACAAATTGCACAAACCTGCGTAACTAACACAACAGATGGGGTGTTAAATGGCCACTTCAAGTGGAAATTGGGCGACCATTGCTCCCTAACAATTCATCTCTATTGGTGCTTATAGTACGCAGGTGTTCAATGCATTGAGCAAAGTCAGCAAAATGTTACATAACTTTTCCAATGGTCATTCAAATTTGACACTGAAAATTAAGAATCTGTATAGATTCTAACAGGAGCCGTCAACATTTTCAGTATCTACCAGAATTCTACAGTAAGTATTTCTAAGGAAAGAGCAAACTGTGAACTCATCAAAATAAAATGTAGTTTTTGGACTGACTATGACATGGCCCAAAGTTGTAGATCTATGCCCTTGTTCTTTTTTTCTTTCTTTGGTGAATACTTTGTTTACCAAACATTACAACCTGGCAGTCAGATCTTTAGCCCACATGTCCAGTAATCCAAGCTGACTGCCAGACATAAGCCTTCTGGGCAAACTGTCTTGAACCAGTTGAAGAAGCCCTTCCATTCAAGACGCCAAATTTGCGTCTGCCCTATCACTGACCCATGAGGGGCCAAAAGACTTCTTTTCTTAAATTCTGTTTGAAGGTTTCTCCAAGGTCAGGAGGTCAAGGCATGGCCCTTTCTTTTCACGGTCCTCAAGGCATGGGAGAAGAAAGAGGCTTTTGTGTGGTCAAACTTGTATCGTCACATCAAAGGAAAGACTAAGCCATTACACTTGGCTAGATAACTTAAATGACAACCTGTGTTGTGAGTCTTTTTAAAAGTTGTGAAAGGTGTTGGGACATATTTACCTCTCTATGCTATTGCAAGCCTAGTGCTGATATCACCAAAATGAGATGCATTGTAAAGGTCCCACAGCCTGCTTGAATCTGTAGTGACAGTGGGTCTTGGGTAATCTCCACCGGTTGCAATAAAAACTTCCTCTGCCTGTTGGATGCGGTCTTTGCAACCGTTGGATCTGCTTGGAGATTAGGTCTTGGGCAAGGTATGGGGAAAGGGGCCCAGCGCTCTCTGTCCACAATGTCTAGCCAGGTATCGAACCCCTGACCTCTCGATCCCTTGTTTTTTATCCTAACCACATCAACTCCACTTGAATCCATAGCTTACATCACCTCGAATCATCACATTTTAAAAGAGCCACATGTTAGAACAGGTGCCACTTAACCAGACACGAAAAACACAAACACACCTTTCTACGTCAAACGTGCACTATATATCACAGTCTCTGCCTTTTATTGTAGAGCAAATAGACCTGTCCTGTCAAGTGCCTGTTCTATGGCCCCATACAGAGGGTGGGGGCTGACCAGGTGGTTTCTGGCCCTTGTTGTTGTGTCTGTACACAACAACATCCTTCACCTTTTCTGTCTGTCTGGGTGTCAGACTGTGCGAGCATGTTCCAGGGCCGTACAGTCAAACCTGTCTGTAGCGACCACTCGGGGGGTATGTTCACAGTAGACAGGTGGCCACTATAAAAAGGATTCTTAATTCTTCAGCCTGTGGGAAAACTAATGTACAACTCACTCTGTAAATAAAATCTGAGGGAGCACCAAAATGTGGTCACATTGGCCAGGTGGTCACTCATACAGGCTTGACTGTATATCAATGGCCAGGTGGTCCTTATGGTGGTCACTAGTACAGGTTTGACAGTATATCAATGGCCAGGTGGTCCTTATGTAGAAGTCTTCTACCAACAAAGATACAAAATGCGAGTCATCAGTCTTACCTCAATGATGTACTGTAAAGAAGCCACGTAGTCTCTCTCTGTCTGGAGGAACTCATCCATAATCAGATCCAGCTTACTGCAGACATAAACAACATGCAACAAACAGTTAGAGGAGTCTGTTATTGTGTTAATGCTTGAGAAAGTTGTAGTTATCTTGTACAAAACTCCCACAGTCAGTGTCTCAGTTTTGCCATTGTCAGGTCTAACATAACACAGACATCAACACATGAAACAAACAGCTACAGGAGTTTGTTGTGTGACAAATGCTTAAGAAAGTTGTAGATATCTCAGGCAACATTCCCACAGTCATTGTCTAACCCTGGCCATTGTCAAGTCCAACTTACGTAGACATACCAACATGCAACAGTCTGTTGGAAACATTGTGACAAACAAAGAAACTACGTACGGTCCAATGTAGCTACAGCGAAGTCGAAACATTCTGCTGTTTTAACAGAATAAAACACAAATTTCTCTCATGCCTAGAATACCAAAAACAATGCAGGCTATGCTTCAATGAAGAAAATTCCTTATTCCATTCAAAAATTGTCATAAGACAATGAAAGTACACAATTGACTGTAAAACCTTTGGGTTACCTTAACTACTCAACAAGTTTGTTTTCCCGTTTAGTCTAGATGAAGGTATGTGGTGTTCAGGTATGGTCTGGCAGGTACCCAGCACACAAATATCAAGGAACACTTAGAGAAGTTTGCTGACAAATGCTTCAATGTTTCAAGCTAATCCTTTCTGTAATCATTCTGTTGTTAGATTTGGTGTCCCAAAGGATATAATCCACAAAACCAAGTTCATGTGGCATTACACCTGTAAGGGTAAAGGTAGTCCCATAGCCTTTTTGTGGGTTGTTATCCACTGTGTCTAGGGCACGGTATTGGAATGCAGAGCCCATCTATCTCCTTCCACCGCCTTTTACCTCCCTAACCGAAGTCAGGTACCCATTTTTACACCTGGGTGGAGTGAGGAAAGTTGTGTAAAGGGCACGACTTCGGTGGCATATGGCAGGGGATTCGAACCAGTACCTTTGGGTTCTGGGCCAAATACCGTTAGGGCCGTTTTAGACAAGGCACTTGCGTCGGGTGTCCTAGACTCATCCTAGAAGGACAGATTTTTTTAACCTGTGTAAACAGGCCTCGAGACGCCATGCGCAGTTTTTCTTGTAGCACCTCGTCCTAAATACCTCGTGTAAACCGGCCGTTAACCATTACGCAAATTTACACCTGTGACTTGTACAAAACTGACCTTGTCTTCTTGACCACGGGCACAACCTGGTCCCCGTCTCCCTCCAACCTCGGCACGCTGGAAGACTTCTTCAGGTGAGTGTTCGTCTGAGGCAGGAGGAGGCTCTCCTCCCCCGAGTTAAAGGAGGCCAGCGTCTCCTGGCTGTCCTCTCCTTGCAACAAAGTGTCCCGCGACCTTGAAACAGCCAGATCATCCTTGGTGATGGGGGTGGTGGGCGACCGCCCCTTCCGGGAGTAGTCCAGTCCGGGAATCTTGAATCTGGAGAGCTCAAACGCGGTGCTATGTCTCTTCATGAGACGTTTGACGGGGTGCTCCTTTGGCCGCGCCCCTCCTACTGGCGTACTCGTGGTAGCCGACGGCGTGGGTTCGCTCTTCACGGACTGGGAATCGGGGCTTGCAACATTAGAAATAGGAGATACCGGACAGCTGCCGGAAATCACTGAAGCGTCTAAACTCTCTCCCTCCACGAAACCTTCGTCAGTTCTTTCACTGCTGCTCGTGTCTCTGCTGTCTGTGCTTCCTGCACTGTTCATCTTTGCTACTATTCTCTTTATCCCGTCTATCGCTTCTGGCTTTACCGCACACTTCGTGCCACTCTCCTCCTCTATAGGCGCCTCCTTTGGCTGCGTGTCTACAGTTCTCGGCACCACAAGCCGGGTCTCTTCTCCGCTCGCTACAGTTCTTCTGCGCGGCTTATCAGTTTTACTCCCCTCCAAGTTCTGCTTGGCTTTCCTAAGCGCAGCCTGCTTCCGTTCCACCAACTGCTCTGTCTCCCGACACTTAGTCCTGGCGAACTTGCACTGCTCCATGCACTTCTGGTTGTCCAGCTTGTTTGCGAGCGCCGCCATGCGGTCGAACTTTTCCTGCGGAATGGGGGGGTGGTCGCGGAGGTACGTGTCCAGATCGTGCATGAGGGTGTCGCAGCCGCGCAGGGAGTGGCACTCCTCCATGTTCATCAGCGCCACAAACTTCATGCCCTCCAGAGCCCACTCGTACGCCTGTAAAATACAGAAAATACTGTTACAACTTTGTTACACTGTACAACAGTATAAGTTTGTACAAGCACAAACCTCTCCAAACCCACACTTTGCCACTTAATATCAGAAAAATGTCATAAAATCTCACCAAGGTGCCAAACTTGTACGCCTGTAAAACAAGATACAAAATGTCAAGACTTTTGCTTTACAAATCGTTCAGGCTCCGTTTCAATCTACTGCAAATTCCCTGACATCACCATGCATGGTAAAAGCACTTGGGAACCGCGAACTTCTGCAAACCATTTGTACGCCAGCGACGGGAAATATAAACTGTAATGGACAAATTCTGAAGGCACAAACTTGCCTAACATGGCAACACGTCCACACACAAGGCTTGTTTTCACCAGTACTGACCAGTCTGTTGCTACAGAGCCTGCTTGACCAGCAAATAGAATGTTTGATGTGCTAAACATAGCCAGGGCTGCCGCTCCAGACTGGTATAATGTGGACCAACATGTACTGTACAACCAAATTAGCTGTTCTAGTCTCTGAAACCTTGATATCATCAGAGCTGACTTCAAAGGTTGGCTGACTATCATTTCTGTTCTAGATCATTTAGTTCATTATTAACACATCCATGTTTTAGTTTATCTTTGGAGTTGTGGGTGGGTGTGCACAAAGTGTGAAAATTGTCTGCTAATAAAGTGAATGGCTTTACAACAGACTTGAACAGAACTCTGTGCATGTTACAAACTTAAATCAAGGACATGACTTGAGTTCAACCCACCATTTGTGTGCTAGAATTCAACACAGCTGCTTCGAGTCAAATTCGCACAAAGGGCCATACAAAAAAAAAGAAAGTGGTTCAAAGCGGAGAAGATTACTATAATTCAGGCAGTCTATTATTGCAGAGATTGCACACGGAGAATAACAAAGGCGTGTCAAAACTGCAAGTGTGCCTGTCTGCCACGGACAATGCACAGGCAAAATGTCAATGGTGAATGTGTGAACAACTGACGATTCAGCCCATCAAACCCCACCTGCACAACCAGTCTGAGGTGCTAAAGGTGAACAAAAGGTGCGAAAATGCCAATTGTTTCGCCACTTCACAGTTCAAGAAAAAAAAGGTTTTGTAGACGTTAGTGGAAGTGATGGAAAACTTTCCGTTTTCCTCACATATTTGAACTTTTCCCAGCTGAGTTTCGGCATGGGAATATTGTGAGGAAAGTGTTCCCAGCTACAGAAACTTCCCAAAGCTGGAACAGATCCCGACCACAGGGGAAAACGCCACCACAGACCACCCAAACAACACTATAGCATTGTGTCTGGTTCAGTCTCCCAATACTTCCCACTACCTTGGGACATGACAATGGTAAATCTATGCCCGGAATTCCAACACAAAGTTCAACACTAAAGGCTCCCCCATTTAAATACCTGCAGCCCAGCAAGACTAGCTATGTGAGAAATGTAGACACGACATTTTTGCTGCAGGAACTACACCGTTACCCTACACCTATACCGAAAACTACAAGGACACAACTAAACCAAACCATACCAGAACTTTCTAAAACCGACATGCCAACCCAACCCCACATTTCCTGTCGCAAAGCAGAACACGTGAAAGTACCTACCCTAGGAGACAGCACGTGCAAGTCTGTGTTCATGAAACGCAGGTGAACGTAGGTCTCCTGAAGAACCTTCATCTTCAACACGTAATTCATCCCTCCCAGCATAATGAAGAATATCTTGCACTCATTAAGGAATGGCCATGAAATCCTATCTCGAGTCACGGGAAGGCGTGCTCTAGGCAGGGGGAATGACTTTAGGAAGTGGCGGTGCTTGGAGCCTTGCTCGGTAATGACAGACCGATGAGTCACGTTTTGGGACAGGATGCGTTCCTCCCAGCTGTCACTCAAACGGAACAAAGTGGGGTCGGGACAGAGGTCATGTCTACCCAAGAAGTTTATAGGTTCTCCCCAACGTGGACTGCATACAAACTAACTGTTACAGTTACTGATTAAAATCTTTGAACTGAGAGTTTTCACTTTCCTTCCCTTTTCTCAGAAATGATTCAAACTTAACAGAAAAAAGCTCTAGAAGTTGGTCAGTTTGCATAACTTTTGTGTTTTACATGGAAGGTTTGTCAAGTTAGAGGACAACTTTAAAAAGACCGTAATTCCCAACAAAGAACTGAGAAAGCCCCTGGAACTTGGAAGTGATTTTGTCAGTTACAGTTACTACCCTGTACGAAACTTCCTTTGTCGTCATACGAAACAATAAATCAGGACTTCTCTATATACAAAGAACCCAGACCTGGCTTATCTTGGTTCAAAGTAACATGCCACAAACCTCAGAAGTGACACATTTCCTTTATCGTCATACTAGTATTCATTGATCATGACTCGAGAACTCAAAAATACTGAATGACAAGTGCAATCCTGATTGAACAAGCCAAGAATAACATTAGCTCATGGAAAACCCAAAAGGCATGCCATTTTGTAGTCCTATCATCAACTACTTCATCACCATCAACTGCTTCCTATGAAACAAAACACCCAAGCCAAGTGAAGTGAAGTCTATCTTGGTTCAATTTGACCAAGGAGGTTAAAATCCAGAAGTATTACTATAGTATTAATACATGTGATGTATCGAACTTCCTTGGACCAAGGAGGTTGAAAATTCCTTGCTTGCACTGACACACTGCAACAAGGCCTTAGAAGTGATGCATTCTCTGTTCAACTACAATGTAGAAGCATGTAAGGTTTACACCACGGCTCAACACCCACCTCATGCCACAGGAATGACCCCCAAAGATCCGCCTCTGTTGTCTCTAATGTCTCCATTTTCACCAAAATACGTCCAACATTACTCTGTGTGTGACCAGAATGCAGAGCTAGTCTGTCTGCTGTGCGGCTAAACACTGACTGAGGGAAGTCAGGTGGGAGTTGGGTGGGCAGGGAGGGCTCAAGGGTAATAAACATATGAAAGGGCCAATCAGGGAGGCCCTTAGTCCCTGGGGTGGAGGCCTGCCTTCACGGCCAATCAGAGCTCGGCTTGTGTTGCTGTAAGGCATGTTGTCATGGTAATTTGTCAATCAGTGTGAACTATGGCTGTTGTGACATCATTGAGACATCATTCTTTTCAGATGCAGATGTGGGGTGGTTAATTCACAACAAGGAATTGAGGCAAACTTTCAAGTTTTCAAAACAAAAACAAGCTAGCTTTGATGACCACCTGATAATGTATGCATGGATTTTTTAGATCAGCTTGTTGTCTAGTATTGCCTAATGCTTTTCACTAAAAGAAAAACAAAGCTTGGTTCAAAAGGAATCATCATTTGACTTGGAAATCTTAGGAAAACATTAACTCATTAGGTGACTTTTTCCCTACTGCCAAATGAGATAGAAATTTCACGGAGGCGACAATAGAGCTAATATGTAGGCTTTTATGTTGTCCAAGTAAGGGACATGTGAAAAGTGACTGACATACAATCAATCATGCTTGAGAAAAATGTGACCATTTAGAATGAGATATCTCTCTCTCATCATATCATTGTACCTATCATTAACCACCATTCATTAACACCATGCTGACATCTAAATTATGCTGTCAACCCTCCCAAACCACCACTTCCTCCAGTAACACTTCCTCCAGTAACACTTCCTTCAAGAACGGGTGGCACAAGTCTTTAGGTATTTGTTCTACATACATAGCTGTAAAAAATTGAATTTTCTCACAGAATTGGGCTGTACGAAATCATTGACACAGGTTGTTTTTTGCGTCTCTGATTCAGGCAAGGGAAAGAGCAAGGCTGGGAACTTGTTTACGCACTGAAGAAGAAGATAACATAGTGGAAATAATACATCTACACCCTGCAGGGGACACAGTTCTAATGAAGAGTTCCCCTGGAACCGTTTCTATCGCGCCTTTCTTCTCCAAATCCCTGCTACAGGGGAGGGTAGTCAGCCGTGTACCGCAGCGGAACAAGAAAGACTCACTGAAGAAAGGAACAAATGAAGGGTAACAGGAGATAATGCAGAAAATTGCCTAATGACAAGAGAACATAGTCCGAAACTTTATAAACCGCAAGATCACACAGTGAGACCAAATACAATGGAAAAGTTCCTGTAGATTTTTAAAAATACATACTTAAACTATGAATGTTTCCAACAATTTGATATATTGTTTCTGGCTACAGGAGATTTATCTATCCCAGATTGCTCAATTATCCCCAAACTGTGTTAAATATCAGTTAGCTGCACCCTCAGGCTTTCAAGACCTCCTTAGCAAGACAATGTCTTATATTGTCCCAGGTGGAAACTTAAAGTCACATAAACTGACTCATACCTGTCATACATAAATGTCTAAGAATACGACTATTGTACTAGGTGTGATGACAATGGATATTACACCATGTCTGACATTCTACTGCTTTATAGTTGTCACTTTTTCTTCTCAAAGGATCTTCTGTTTTCGGAGAAATCTTGGCTCACAGAATTCAAAATTTCAACAGGTACCCGAAAACTATTGGTCTTGTGTCACGGCTGGTGGCATGGGTTCGGCAAAGGAGCCGAAACATATCAATAAGTTTCCCTGGTTACGGTTAACTTAAAACCTATACTGAAACTAAAATGCTACAAACAAGTCTGTGTGGATGAATGTGTGAGAACAGGTGTTTGCCTACCATCAGATTAACATACGCCGTGTTGTCCTAAGGCATCCACCGTATCATCGAGGCATTCAGTGTCTTAATGCTCTTATCTCAATTGCTGAGGAAATTAGAAAACTGGCCTTCAGGCAAGGCAGGAGGAATCTGATCTCATCACTGTGGGTCTCAAGGACTCTTCCCTCTCTCTCCTTTCTTCAGTTTCTTCCTTCCGTTCCCTTTGATATCCACCCATCCATGCATGTTTAGACACCACAGATGCAGTGTACTTAGAATAGACTTGGAGTTTTTCTTCTTCTTTCTTTTCGAGGCTACCAACTTCAACTTATTGAGGATTCTGTATCATATACTGTAAGGTTTGATCCACTCACACCGGGAAGGAACCCTACTTTTTTCGATTAGTGTTTCTGTACTGGTAGAACGGTGGCTGATGAAAAAACAAACATTTTGCTGTCTAACCTGACTTCCTTCAATGCATGTACTGAGTTAGTATTAGTTGCAATAGTGTGAGTGTTTCTGTCATAATCTTGTCTAAACCGAGACACAACTGCATGATTTGGCAAAAAAAAGGGGGATGAATGGATCCCACACAAACATCATAATCTGTATCCAAACAATTTGCCCAAATTCTGGGCATCAATCCCCACAGAAAATCTACACATGTTTTCACACATACCTTAGAACAATGCTGCCTCCCGATCTGCTATATTCAAACACTTCCACACACAGGAAACTTGGAGAACTATCACTGATCATCTGAGGAGGAAACTGGCTCAGTTGAAACTGAGGACGCCACACCACCCAATGATGCCTAGGCTCCACCCAATTCACAGTTTCCCTTCCGCAAATTGATCTATCATTATACAGGATTGACCCATTATCACAGACAAATCATATTCAAACACTTCTCGGCAAACTTCCTGTTTGGAGAAGAATTGACTCATCTGACGCGCCCTCTCATTGGACAATGGTTGCCATGGGTACACTGGACAAGATGGAAGACTGTTCATCATGTGTGTAAACAGATATCTAAAGGAAGAGGAAACAATGACAACTGACTCCCATTTCCCGGAAGGGGAAGATTTCCCCACATCCCGCAGTTCATCCCCGCATCTTCCCACTGATGGGAGGTCGCCATGGCAACCTAGCTCACCCAGGAGCACGGAGAACTGAGGCATCTTGGGTAATTCTTACCAAAGTGCATGTATGTTTCCCTACGATAGGGGGCATTGCTTGCACATTTTTCATCACAGTAAAGAAGATTTCTTTTTCTAACAAACTTCCTCTTTTCTCTTTTATTTTGTCACCATCTGAGGCGAAGCATTATGCTTTTGATTTTTGGAGTTGTCAGAATTGACAGAATTTTACATTTTGATAGAATCCTATACTTTTATCATCAAATCTTTTAACAGTTTGCCTAAATCCTTTACAGGTTGTGTACACATTGACCTTATTTTGTAGGTCATCAACAGTTACTAGCAAAGACCCAAAATAAACCTTTTCCAATCTACTTTCAGTCTGTTTCTCTTGCAGCAATGTGAAATACTGCCACTTAATAAGATATACAAGAATAAAATTGATAAATGATTATCTTTATGTTCTAAACAAAGATCTTGTTCGTTTGTTTGTTTGTATTGCATACCCGGTAAACCGCCTCATGGCGTAACACACCAGGGTTTGTACTGAACAGTATGTACAAGCTGAATATGTGGACAGATTTATCTGATCCACTCACACTGGGAGGGACCCCTAATTTTTCGATACGTGTGATCAGTTCTTAAACGTGCTCGAGGTGTGGCTCTCCTTAAACACGGGACCTCCATGTTACGATATATTCTTTTGTACATGTTTAACAGTCGGCACCTTCTAAGATTGTCTAGAGTAGGAAAATCAGAGCAACTCACCGCCGCGCAAACCTTTCCGTCCCAAATAACAACTCTCTGGTTCAGAAAACAGACCTCTCCATAGCGCACCAGTCTCATCGACTAACAGTACATATTCCACCCAGGATTCTTCAAGAACTGAACCGCCTTGTTTCAAACGGATCCTGATAAGAAGAATGCTTTTTGATTGAAGCAAATTTCTAAAACGGTTGCTTCGACAAGGCTATCAAAAGTTTCCGATGTCTGCTATCGCAGTTGGATCTTTTTGGAATGTGTTGGACTACTGAAAAACAAGATACAAACAGTTCTTGTGCTTGTAGGAAGGAAGAAAACACTACCACAACTAGTGCTCGCACAAAAGCAGCCTCAAAACTGAGCTGCGTAGTAATTTGTCCTGAGATGTAGTCCAGCTTCTTTGTGTGCTTTGCTTCTTTTCTTCTTTCGAGGTGATTTATCACAATTATCTTGCTCAGTCTGACCTTGCCGTGGAAACAGGTCAGAGAACCAACATGTGCGAGGTCTGCACATGTCGCCCGCTGGGGACAGTCTGGAGCACGACTGTCTCCAGCTTTAAAAATGTTAATTCTGTCATTTCAAGCTTACAAAAAATACCTTTTCATCCGTTTCATGTCATGAAGTTCAGATTGGGACGGACAGGGTGACATTTCTTTCTGTCCCAACAATCATATTTTCGTCCTGGGACGGATCGAGGGACGGGTGCTTGAGACAGCCCTGGTCTGGAGGAAGTGGTCAACAGTTGACTGGGTCTCCGAGGTAGATCTTAAATGTTTTAAAAGTGTAGAGCTGCTGCTTCTACAAGAACTCCCAGACTTACACAAATACCCCCGAAACCCCTTTTTGGACTCCCAAAGTTTAAATCATTCCAACACCCTTCGGTATACAGGGGCGGTGCCCATCTCCTTTTCTACATACAGCTGCTAAGCAGAGAAAGCATAATGTACCATTTTTCAATTCTCTGTCGTGGCCCAGTTGTGGTTTAAATCCCAGACCTCCTGACTGCTTTTGAGGACTCCAAACTTCCCAAAGTAACACAAAATGTATGATGTGCTATGAGATTTGTCAAGAACCTTCCAGCAAAGGGCACTCTTGTCAAAACATGCAGCTGGTGCTATCACAATGTGTTGCTTGGATGTCAGCCCATCCTAACACACTTCCATGTTCGGACTACCAATAGTTGAAATGTTGCCACATCTATCTGCCAATATCATGAATCACCTCAACTCACTCCTCAAGTTGATGTCATCCCCTAGGCATAACCACTTCCCGAATGCCAACTGTCAAAGATAACCATCTCTGAATCATCAGACTTTGCTTTAACCAAGGAGGATCTATTCAAGAATAGAACCTTCTTGCTTTAACCACAAAGGGTAAGAAATTGTGTTTTCTGTGGTGTTGAGATTCACATTGATCTCCAAGCAGATGTAGGTTTGGCTAAGTGTTTTACACAATGTTTTTGGTGTATGTAATTGTTCTACGTCTTTCAAGAAAAAAAAGTGAACCAATAGAAATTATGAACATACCTAAGATTCAGAAACACCCCATAAAACACTAAGCCAAATTCTACATCTACTTGGAGATTTATTCACTCGTCTGTCTCATTCAGAGTTTGTCTGTACTGTGCGCCAACTGTGACTTATAGCGACGCTGTGACAGATATCAGGCACTTGCTACAGGAAGTCCAAAACAGAACTCTTGTAAACAACAATGTACAAATACTAGCTGACCTGACAAACATTAATTCATTCCTACATCATCAAGCCTCTGTTAGGAAGACATCTCCAACTGTGGCAAGTGGCAACTGTCGAACATGCATAGATGTAAAGAAACGTCCAGTTTTTGTTGTTGTTGTAAAACTCGGAGAGTAGGGAGGACATTCAAGAGTGACCTGACCCCAAATGTTACCCAATATAGTACGAAATACCTCATGGGTTCTATATAGGTCTCAGTAAACAGTGGAAAAGTCTTCCAGCCAAACTGTGCCGACAACAACACTCGCCGTGCCGGGCTTTAAACCCACCGTTTTCCTTCTAATAACAGCACAGGGCGGGGATAACATCCTTCCGTGCAAGGAACTGATTGCTGTAGTCTTGTACAGACATTACAGCATGATTCAAACGATTAACCAAACATTGCTGTGAAATCTTTAGAAAATAAAGTCCAACACCAATGCAGCTGGATCACGTAAACCATTACAAAACAGACTTATGTTTTGCTGGGCTGTTGTGAAAGTAGATCTATCCCTTATTATTAAAATCATTTTCAAGATGTTATGTCAACTTGGTAATGTAACTAGATGTCACAGCAAGGACTCAAAGAATAAACTCTGCCTGCTACTGATACCACTTGATGACGTCAGTCATTGCAAAACAAGAATCAGGACCTGTCCCTCTGTCGAGGACGGAAATCCGCTTTACTGTTGGGACTGACAGAATATTTCACTCCATCCGTCTAGAATATCTAAACATCATAACATGAGATGGAAATGTATCATACTAAGCTTTAAATGACAACGAAATTATCAACATGGGCTCAAAAACAATGAGTGGGACAGAAAAAAACTTAAAAGCCCTGACAGGAATACATGCTGCACTGTTGCTTCTCTACCTATAGTCTAAATATCACCACCATCTTTGATTTGATTGTACGGATGACTACCATGTATATAGATATGTGAATGTATACTCTTATGACAACATTCGTCATAACAGCTAACCACAACGCCCACCCTTAGTGGCAACAAAAATGGCCAAGGCCAGAAAGATCACACTGGAGGCGTGACGTTACCAACTCCTAGGGACAAACACGCACTCACCCATAACTCTACTCTACACCTGTTCCTGGCACTCCATGGGATGGAAATTCCGTATCCAGGAAGCTGGACCCATCCGGAATGGCAGGTTTTGGCAGGAATATCCACGGGAAAACAGAAATGTGAAGGCTAGCTCTAGCTCTACCCTGTGGCGGGTCGGCTATTAACAGAGCGTAATTGATAGATGTGGCTGCCTTACAAAATGTCTGAGCATGGTTGACATAACTGCTGGGTATCCAATGGTGTCATGTGGAGGGGGCTTAGAATCTGGGAGGCTGAGAAAGGGGGTTGAGAGGCAATGTTTGTGTGAGATGTTGGAAAGTGTTGAATCTGTGCATGGTCCTTCTAGCTGTCTTGTAAATATCTTAGCAAAGATTCTGAGATTTTGTGTAAAGGTTGAAAAAAAGTTTGGGCAGGATTTCATCAAGGTAACACAGCATAAGGTGCAGGCAAGCAGTACTATTTTGTCATGATATCAACTCTGGCAAAACTCCATCCACAGCCTCAAGAGGGTACATTAGGGTGAAAAGGAAGATTTAAATTTGCATTTGTGCTGTTCTAAGAAAATTTCCTTACAGATCAACTGATGACGATTTAGTCGGCACAATAATGCGGCTATTGCAACAACACAGACCATTTTTCAGAATGGCTTACAAGGTTACAAGAAAATGCGGCTAAAAAAAGAGTTTTGGAGCACTCCTAAAGACCCTCCGAAAATGGGAGTCCCAACCCATTAGACCAACATTAACAATGACCTTCAAATCGCACATGACCTTTTGTCTACATTATCCTTCCCATTGGATGACATCTCTCTAATCGTCCACAACAATGCAGCCTTCTATTCATTTAATATTTTGGGCTTTAGAATGCTACAACACAAAACGGCAAAAAATAACATACTGTTCAAAAGTCTCAACAGTTTTGAGATTGCCCATTGTTTACATTATGGTCACATGAGCAGAGTTTGAAATAAATATCTTCACAACATTGTTGTATTTTCCACAGGTCATGATGAAATAGCTCAGTGCCTGAATTATCTGAGGTGCAAAGTTCAAAGTGTCCGAATTGTGCAAATTCTGAATCATCGAAAGTCCCCCCCATGCTTTCCAAATTTAGCCGATCTAAAAAATATGTTTTCTGCTGAACTGTTCCGAAACCATTATGCATTTCACTGCCGGTAGAAAAGTACTAAAGCTCAACATAAGTTGAAGAATAAACTGCTTTAGAGTTTGCCCACCATATGAAACATTTACTGATGTTGTAAACAGTTGTTTGTTTGCAATAAGACCCTAGCCAGGCGTAGATTTGCAGAAAAATCATTATCTAATATCAGCGAAAATGTGACGCCTAATCAGGCAAATGAATGTGTCTCTATCCGATTATTCCTGTTATGAATAAATCATACTCCAGTTTTAGCAGAACGCTCCCTAAAGTGATTAGTTACAACGCAATTAATTTGGATGAGGATAATGTCAAACATGATGAATCTGCTAGGAGAGTAGCACCAGGGGGAAACTGTGGTGTAGGACATGGTTTTTCCCTGTCTGTGACAGTGTGAGGCAAAGAACGATGATCATTTACTCAGAAGTTTAGTTCAGTTCAGTTCATCCTCTTTTTAGAGGTGACACAAGCGTTTCCACAAGATCCTGTCGCACATGACAGATTGAAGTTCCTCATCTTCAAGGCCAACATCCTCTTTGATTACTTTCTTTAGTGTCAACGATGGGCGACCATGCCTACGCCTCTCATTCGGTTTCCAGAGGAGAACCGTACACGCCATTTCCTCATGGAGCATGACATGGCCGGCCAGAGACAACCTACGGTTGCGAATAACCTTAGTAATCTGTGGTATGTCACCATACAGCTCACTGTTTAATTAAAGTTTAATTAAAGTTTAATAAAAGCTGACAAGCATTTCCAAGAAGATTCTCAATACAACAATACCAACACATCTTTTGACAATAGATAGGATTTTAAGAATGCTGCCAAGGAAGACAAATCACCATCTTAAGATGCAACAGATGAAAATTAAGAAAAAAAATCTATCAGCTGATGTGGGTCTCACTACATGTAAGCTAACACTAGAAGGACTGACAGCAATCGCTCATGTACACATGTATACATAACCATGTTAAAATTCTTTTCAAGAAAAGCCTGACAAAGATACCAAAATCTTAGGACACGTTTCTCACCTTATCGAAGAAGTAATACAGCTTGGTAGTCTTCTCCAAGACGTCCCTCTTCTGCTCAAGTTTTCTTGAGAAGCCGAGAAGCTGCTCTTGGAGGGACTTGGCGCGTTCTCGGATCCCGGTCGTGTTGAACTCTCCCGTCCCCGCCAGGCTGCTCGCCTCCTCTAGCAAGTCGTTACCTTTTGCACATTGTTGCTGGAAAAACAGGGAAACATAAAATTTCAAAGTTAATTCTGGTGTTACACAGAGTCATTACACTTTGCACATTATAAAACAATGAAACATACAACCATCAATTCAAATACTGTAAATGCAGAAATGTTCATGGTAGTTTTATGTTCGCGGTTTTCACAGCAACCGTTTCACCAACATTTTTGTCCAAGACTACCGCAAAATCAAAACCATTGCGAACACTCCATTTTTTCCTTGACTGTCCCTGAAATCTGAAAGCACCAGAACGGCAGAAGAGACAGCTGGCTAGCTCATGATCTTAAAATTCTTCCTCTTAAAGTTGTAAAACATCTGATTCATGGAAGACTGAAACTCTTACTGAGTCTTAGTAAGAGAGAGTGGACTTGAGAAATGATGATGATGATGAAGCTACCAAAAATTAATGTAGCACATTGTGCTGACGTGGCTGGCAGGCAATTCGTAAGCGCATACAATTGTCTCTTTTCAAGACCATATGTTGCGACATTCCTGTGGCACGAATAAAAGTTGAACAGTTGCACCCTTGGCAAATGCAGTAGTGACTAATGTTAAGTAGAGTTTTGGGAATACAGGCAACTTCCTGAGGCACCATGTGGCTGGTACTTACTTTTAACAGTGTCCCAGGTTTCCTGTTCGCAAATGACACAGACAGAAAGGAAGTCATAGCCACAAGGAAATATATATTAAATATGATTTCTTAAAGCAGACATGAAAAATCAAACCATATAGAGTAACTCTTCTGTAAAGCTGTGCAAAATCCAATCTGTTATGCTGAAAAATCACACATTTAAAATCCTGTCCTCCAGTAAAGCATGATGCCGACATTCCCACTTTGAAGTTGCATGAACATCTTAATGACACCTTTCTTACATGTACCTTTGAAGCAGGCAACCTGAATACTTTCCTTATCTTTCTTAGATATCACCTTGATGACGAAGATACCTCAGCAAATAATATCCTGACATGTCCCTGATTGCTATCTTCCATGTATGTAGTTATTAGACCTGAACTTCTTTTGAAAACCGGTCCCAGACCAAAATTTTGAAACATGATCCTGACATTTCTTTATTTGAAGTAGATCACCTGAATACTTTTCTTATCTTTCTAAGATATGATATCATCTTGATAATGAAGATACCTCAGGCCAAAGTATGCTGACAATTCTCCCTAGATCCTCCAATATTAGTGTGCAGAAGCTGGGAGGAATGTCCAACTCTTTAACAAAGAAGCGACCGACATTGTTACTTTGAAGTTGAACACCTTAATGACACCTTTAGCTTCCTGAGACATGCAGACAGCTTCAGGCCTGTATAAACTGACATGTCCTGCCTGCTGTCCAACATGTATGTTGTTATTAGACCTGAAGATTGTGAAATAATTTGTTCAAAACCAAAGTTTCCAAACATGATTCTAACATTCCTACCTTTGAAGTAGCCCACCTGACTACTGTTTCCTTATCTCCCTAAGATATCATCTTCATAATGAATATACCTTAGGCCAGTACCATGCCATGCCTCTGAAGCTTGTGTAATGTTCTGTCAAAAACCAAAGTTTCCAAACATTCCCACCTTTGATGTAGCCCACCTGAATAACTTCCTTATCCCTCTAAGATATCATCTTGATACTGAATATACCTTAGGCCAGTATGATGACATGTCTCTGCTTCCTATGGATCCATGTAGTAGTTAATTAGACCTGACGCTTGTGTAATAATCTGATTCTGTCCCAAAAAAGATTATTGAAACATTACTACTTTTGAAGTAGTCCACCTGAATAACTTCCTTAATCTTCCTATACGTCTACTTCTATCATGATTATGAAGACACTGGTACCTCAGGCTAGACTATGCTGACATGTCCCTGCTTGCTACCATCCATGCAGCCCTGATCCCCACACATCAGCATGGGGAGGCCGAGAGGAATGTTCAGAACAAAGTAGTGACCGGAAGGCAGGTTTGTGTCCAGACTGGGCAGGGTTAGATACGGCACATAGAGATGTAACGTGTACAAACAGGCCCCCGGCTCTGTGTGTGTCGCTGTCCAGCTTTGATGCCCAGTCTCTTCACAGACGTTGTGCACACACACACACACACACGCAGGAGATACATCTGCACTGACAACTGTCCTGAGGTTATGCTACAATCAGACATACAAATTTCCCGCCACAACCTACAAATCATTAATGTAACACAGCATAGCTCCTTCCATGGGGAAAATCACTGCAGGACAGAACAACCATCTGCACTGACAACTGTCCTGGGTAGATGCAACAATTAAACATACAAATTTCCTACAACAATCTACAAATATAACACAGCATAGCTTCTTCTTTTAGTCTTTCAAGGGCAGCTTACAGTTCCAGGGGCCAACACTTTGGAATGGACTCTCTGTTGATCGAAGACGACTCAACGGGTTGACGGCTTTCAAAAATGGACTGTAGCGAGATATTTCTACTTATGTTTTTAGCTTATTTATAATGTAATATGTGTAATACTATGTTCTTATTGTATATGCACGTGTCCAGGGACATTTGAAAAACAGGCCGCAGGCCTGAGCTGTGATTTTTCCCTGGTAAAATGAATAAATGAACGTTGAATAAATGACTCTTCCATGGGGAAAATCACAGCGGGACAAAACATACATCTGCACTGACAACTGTCCTGGGTAGATGCAACAATTAGACATACATATTTCCTACAACAACCTACAAATGTAACACAGCATACGGTAGTTACTTCCATGTAAAAAATCACAGCCGTCATGTCATCTTCAATTCCATATGCAAACACAAGCCTACGGTACGTCCAAGGCAATTTTCCACATCGCACATCATATAGCAGCACAACAAACGGAAAAAACGGACAAGAAAATATACCAATGATCCATGGGTGTACTTACGCTTCATCGATGAACAGCAAGGTGAAACTGTTTGGATAATAGTTAATACACACGACTGCTGTTGCAGATAGAACGAAAAACTTGACCAAACTTGAAAGGCAGCTACACACCGAAAACACCAACGACTGGTCTTCAGTTGCTTTCCTAACAAACTGAGTTAATGAAGACGCCAACATGGCCTGTGACGCACCCTGACATTTGTGCAAAATTACCATGACAACAGGAGGCTGTCCCTGTCCAAGCCTGTCCATAGGCTACTAAAGGCCAGGCTGACATTTGAACTTTAGGACCAAAATGGCACAAGAACCACCTCTTCTTTAGAAACAGACCATCGGCCTGGCACCTGAGCAAACTGATACTTCCGCCCTGCAACTGACGATCCCAATCTCATTTAGTCTGCCATTCTTTCCCTCCACAAGTTTACTTTCGTTATAGCTTGTCACACAGATTCAATTGCGTAATGGCTTCTCGCATTTGCGTCAATCTTTTGTTAAATGTACAGATACTGTTTCCATTTCCGTTAACGTTCGCATCCCATCATTTTCTTATTACGCATATCGCTGAATTAAACATTTGTCATTTTCATCCTGTTGCACTTGAGTTTTTTTTACTCGATCAATGTACGTCAGACAGCAATGAATCTATAGAGGTGTGCACACCGTTTCTATCACCTTTAACGTACGCATCCTATCGTTTCATCATTACCAACATATCTGAATCAAAACTTGTTAGTAAATTTCATCCGGTTGCCTTTGAGTTTTCTGGCTCAAAATCAGAGTCAGACAATGATGAATTTACAGAGGGAAGCAAGACTATTCGTCCACTGTGCCAACAAGTTCAATGTCAGACGAACAGTTTGGGTGTCAGACAGTCAAAGTCAAACAAATATAGAAGAGGACGTATCACTTACAATGGCCAGGATCGGTTCGCTGTGCCTTCGCTGTCGCCGGGAACCGAAAGTGTGGAGGGCGACGCCAACTAAGCGGGCATGCATTGTACTGAACACAGAGAGCATCGGAAAGGGTAGATGTTGTGGATGGACGCCCACAGACTACCTGAATGCAAGGAAACTTGCCATGAAATGGCCGCAGCACGAACTCAGCTGACTCAAAGAGGTGGGGGTCGCCCCTGCACATATTTCCCATTCCCCATAGGCGGAGGGATGTGAACAAAGGGTCTGTACAGAGGGCCTGACCCCACAGCCAAGAGGGTCAGGTAAGTCTGGGGAGCATGTTGGGCTGGATTCTGCATATCTTCGTGCATGAAATTGGGGAGAAAAGGTTCACAAATAGGGATGGGGGGAGGGAGAAAGGATGGAAGCTAAAAATAAACCCTTATGAAGAAAGAGGGTTATGCAGCATGGGACGAAAATAGCCCACATAAAGCACCATGTTTTCTTATGAAAATCAGCCGCCATAGAAGGGCTTTTGTCGGGAGGTTATTTGGCCATTGAAAGTCTTCATTCTACGCCATGAGTCCAAAGAAGGAGCAACCTTGAGTTACTGAAACAGGAGGTCAATGAACCTGAATATCGTGGGAACTGATTTTCTTTTCCAGCTGAAGGTTTCGAAGAGTCATTATTCATGAGCGCATGGTTATCCATCACTTAAAATAAACAGAAGTCATGCAGTTCATGCTAGAAATGACAACAACCGAAATTCCTTCAAAGGGTTGTAATCTAAACCCACCTAAAGAGGAGTAGGATGAAAGCACCATCTGTTTAAAAAAAATCAACATATATCCAGTATCATCCTGTCATCCTAGTTAGGCTCTCCCTTCACAAACCCTGACAGTCAGGCTAGTCCAGAATTGCATATGTTTGACATAAATAATCAGGCAAACATTTGAGAGCATTAGGGTAACGAATGCAGGAGCCCAAGTAGTTATCTAGGATGGCACCCTGGCTACTTTTTTGAGGCACCACTGAAAGTACTTTTTGTTTCCAATCACACAATGAATGATCCAAAATTCAATTGTTTTATGTTCATCTTGCTCGCAAACTGGTGTCTAACTGACCAACCAACCAACCAACCAACTTGCTATACACAATATACAGTATGCCCTTTATCGTTTATGCCCCCAAATAAAATAGAACATGGACCAGTCCATTCAAACAGGAAGTTTGCAGGTGCAAAGGTTTACTTTAATCTGTACACAACATGACTTCTACTCCATCTACATTGGCGACTTCTGGCCCCTGTTTGCTCTCCTTTGTTGTACAATGTTGGAACAAACGTTAGAACCAACAGTTCGACATGTATGTCTTGACTGAGCAAAGTGCGGGAATATACCTGCGAAAAACATAACATTTGACGGAAAAATAGAACAAGACAATGTTCTTTTAATCATCAACCGTTGCTGTTTAAATTCATTTATCTATCAATTCATAATTACTGCTTGTTTTTCAATCAAGAGAAAGTTTCATAACTATCCTGCATAAAGATAATACACTATTGTTTGGACACAATGTTATAAATATATCTATGTTAAAGCATGTACAAGAACTACCTTACAAAACTATCTAAATATGGTTAAGACATTGATACTTTTGTACAATGATCAATTCTGTACTGAAAAAAATCAGCTAATAATTAGTAATATAAGGATGTTATATGGAGATATAACCTCCTTGATATAAGAAACCAGTGATATTTCCAACAATAACAAAGTTTTCACTTCGTTTCTTTCCTCACTTCTTAGCTGTCCCCTCTATAAACAGAGACTTCAAGCACACTTCAAGAACCACTCCATAGCATCTTCAAGATGCTGAGTGCAACACCTGACCAGTCCGGGGGCACTTAGGGCAAACCTGATTTCACAGATGACAGGCTCGGCAGACCGGAATATTCTGATGAGAGCGCAGAAACCAAATCCAGGTTTGTGGTGGGATGTTTTACACCAAGATGATGCAATCATTTTTGGGCCATTCAGACACATTGGCTCATTTTGTAGGTGTCTTGTGTGGGACTGCATGGGGGGGGGGGGGGGGTAGTGTACTACAAATCACACAAAATTCTTTTGTACATGTAACTCAAGAATTAACCTGTGTCTTCTCCGGATTAATTGACAAAGTAGCGGGGCTTACCAGCGCAAACTTCCTTAAAATCTTTACCAGAGGACATTAGGACAGGTGTGTCCAACAAAGTGACCACTTCCTTTAAGGTGGTTTCCTGGTAATCTCTTTATGCAGCTGGTTAGAATTAAGAGTAAGGCAAAATTACTCCTTTCAGTTGTACTTCAGCTTGAAGACAATTAACAGGAATTTGAGGAATAAGACCCTAACGAGTTCTGGAAGTAAAGCGGAGGAAGCCATTAGGACAGGTGAGTAGGTGTGTCTTGAGTACTAGTCAGTCTCCTTCCTCCCAGGTCTGGTACCCCCTGGCTTCCTCTCTCAGGTGAGAACAGAGCAAGGGTGTGGTCTGGGTGGCAGGGAAGTACACCTGTGCGTTTTACACCTGTACATTTCACACATGTCAGGAAACTCTACTGGGCTTTTTTTTTTCTACTGACAACCAATACAGGTTTCATTGAGATATAAGATTTTTAAATAATCTGTAATATTTACTACCAAATTTCTTAGGTTGAATAAACTGAACAACCAAAGTTTGAAACGCAACTTTCACACATGCATCATGCAAAAACTAAACCAGCCTACAAAGAACAACCTTGGGCCCTGTCCTAACCAAGCCAACTCTCCCATCCTGTCACTCTACAATATTCAAATAATAACAACAGACACACATCAAGACAAACACACAGACCGAAAACAACAAAATTGGAAAGCTGACCAAATTCTATCTTCCTGAAGAGGCTGGACACTCTATATTTAGCGTAGCAAGAAATCAAGCTTCATTGATCATCCAGGTGTTGCGCAGAGTGATGGCGTTACCTGACAGGTGTTTGCTAAGCCAGTTTACCTGGGACAGGCGAACACAGGTGGTGCTATTATTAGCTCCAGCCTACAGGACAGAGCTCAGCATTCCATGAAGGGACCTATACTCCCAGGTGAAAATGACAGACAGGACATTTATATGTAAGTAATTCCTAAGTGTCGGAGGTTGACTGAACCAGATTGTGTAAACATGGCCTACATCTAAAGGCTATAGCCATGGGAGTTGGCAATGCTGAGATGAAAAAGACTGCAAGCTGGATTCCTTTTGATATAACATGTTCCAGAAATTTAGGATACCAGTTTTTTTTTAAACTTCAGTGCTGTTTGCTTGCAGTTAGATGCTTTTCTGTTTAACTTTAAGAAAAACATGACATTTGTGGTGCAAGATAAGAACTTTGATGATGGAAAATCAGAAAACTCGGCATGAAAAAAATGCTGCCCAGTAGTAGGCATCTTAGCAAACATATCCATCAAAACATTCATGATGTGTTCGTCTGTCAAATTTACTGTTAAATCTTAGAATTGTCCATTTATTTCTCAACAAACTTCTTGTCAAACTTTAGAGCAAGACCAGCCTGGAAACTTCTCATGAGAAAACCTGTAGTCCCAGAAGCCTTCATCTGTCAGGTTTCAAGTTACTTATTCAACATCCACAAGAATCCAAATAACATCTAAACAAAACATATTGTCAAACATCTTAAAATGACAGGGCAGGATGAGAAAGACCTGGAAAATCTGTGTGAAGAAAATAGCGCGGGCATCTTAGCAAGCAAGTCTTCAGAAACTTTTCAGGTCTCCAGTTACATCTTCAACATCTACAAGAAGGGTTTCAACAACATCTTAACCAAACATCTTGTCAGACTTCTTAAAATGACATGGTAGAATAAGAACAACCTGGAAATTTGAGAGAAGAGACTTGCAGGCATCTTAGACAACCTATTGACAGAAACCTTCATCTGTCAGGTTTCTTGTTACTACTCCAGCATCCACACAAAAAGGTTTGACTATGCCCGCTGCAAGCATTCATGGGAAAAGCTTTGTGGATAAAAAAACTCTTGTCAGCAGCCCAGCCAAGCATGTGGTTAATTGGACGACGATCGTTAATGACTTGTAAAAGAGTCAATAGGACGAAATTAGGTCAATGTGACCTGGCAGTAAGCACCTAGAGGTTGGGACAAAGGGTGTGTGTCTGTCAAAACAAGTCGATTCTGGTGACAAAAATTGCGAGCAAGTCAACTGAATTTGATCTAGTTTCCTAGCTGCTGCTATTTGGTGCTCACCCCTCTTTTAACACATTGGCTGCTTTGTTCAAAATTAGTTACAATAAAGCCAGTCTCTCTCTTTCTCTTGGAGTCCTGGATATTGCAGATTTTGCTAGCGCTAATAAAAATTATTCATGTTCAATATAATTCATGTTACATTCTTGCTTTCAGCAGACACAAAATAAAGAATTGGCAGACTTGATGAGGGCTTCTTCTAAGACCAAGAAGAATTGAAAGAGATGATGTTCTCAACTGGCAGGCCTTGAAAACAAGTCGAAACCATAATTCTGGCTTAAGCTCCGAAAGAACACATTGACCCAAAAGCCTACTTTCCAAATTTATGTGCTTTCTTTTCTCTTTTCAATTTCAAGCCTGACGTGCTTTGGTGGCTCCATAAAAGTTAAAAGCCCTCACGTTAATGTCAAAAACACAGTGAACAACAGAGGAAATTTACGGCCTAATTTCGGGAAGAAAGCTACAGTGATACGTCTTGGTAATGCCGTAGTTCGGTGTATGAATTATACATTTACGGTGGAAGAGCACCGAGATTAGTTTGACACCGCGAGCTGAAAGAAAATGATGACACTCAACTTCAAAATTGAGGTCATCGCCGGAGGTCACACGCGTACATGTTAAACGTTATGAAGGTCAGAGAGACCTTAGTAGGAATGTGATTAGAGTTTCACGCGGAGGGTCGAAATGACCTCAGGCTAAACACTTTCATAACCAAGAGAGGGAGTATCGCCCTCAAGCATAGACCTCCCCCCAAGGCAGCATAGCTCTCTCCTACCTGTGCTTCAGAAAATTGGGCTATACAAATTTTATAAGTTGTCAATGGATTATTGAAGAAAATAGGGGTGAACTATAAATAACCAGAGGATGTCTGGCCCAAGGGCTGTAGAAATGGAGATGGGCACCGCCTATACACCGGAAGGTGTGAGAAGAATTCTAACTTTCATCTCAGTGCAGAACTTCATGAAAACATTACAAACATTTTCAATACCTCCTTAGTTCATTTAACCTTCTCCCTGCTGCCCAGCCTCATCAATAACACAAACCTCCTAAAGCCCCCTTCACAAATAAGAAATTCAGCTTGGCCGACGTGTTGGCGAGCTTCAAATGTGCATTTTCGGCCGAAATACGGCCGACGTCCTGGCGATTATGCGGGCTTCGGGCGATTTTTAGAAATAAAAGATGATCCAAATATTGGCCTTTTACCAGGTTAGTGGATACTGACTTCGTCCATGTCCAAGAGATAGTACCATCTCATGGGGGATTTTTAGTTTTTAGTGTTCAACGGACGTCGCCCGAGATTTTCATAGGAAATTACGGTCGACGCTCGGGCGATTTAGAAATTTTGCGGGCTTCGGTCTATCTACAAAGTCGGCCGAAGCTCGCATGAAATGTGACGCTGGCTTACCAACACGTCGGTCAGGTGAAGTTTAAGAGAAATTCACCTCCAAGCAGATATGAGGGTGGACTGTAAAGTTTTTCTGACATGAATGAACTTAATTGCCCAACAATCGTACATGGTACAATGTATGGCATTAAATCAACAATAGTACAAGGCTAATGTATCATACAATTCTAACTACAAAATAACTACAGCCGGCCTACTCTTACAGTTAGGGTTCATCATCCTCATCATCATTCCTCCTCTTTCAAGGTGCAGCAAGAGAAATTCGTCCTCCAGAATTTCTTGTCATTCATTGCAGAAAGGAGTTCCTGTCCTTCCAAATTAGTTACAGTTTCTATGAGTTTCTTGAGAGTTGTGATTAGGGTTACTGTCAGAGAAACCCTGGCATCAGCAGCAAGAAAACATTACAATCGACCATAGTATATTCATGGAGAGTAAGGAAAACAATAGACATCTGGCACTCACCATTGCTTGATAGTAGAACCTCTCGAACTCCTTGGTGGTGTTCTTGATGGCGTCTAGCGAGTCGCCTGGCTCGGAGAGACGCTCTAGCCTCACCTCACCCTCATTCTGCACCCAAGACAACACCTGGAGACGGCAGACGGGCAGGTGAGAAAAGGTGGTTTGATCAAGTCTATCTTACACTTTATATGGCTCGTTCGTTCGTTCATTAACCCTTGTCCTGCGGAAAGAATATATATAGGCTCTCTCCCTTTCGGAACCTTTATAATGCTAACTTTTAACCTCACATTTTCAATATCTCCTCACGGTGGGAGGACCAAGACCCTTTCCCACCATCCCCCAGATTGGTCGCTTCCCAACCTCACGATTACCATTCCGCTGGAATAAACTCCTGGCTGCCTTTCTACATGTACCACAGCAGATCAATGGGAGACAGACTGGAATGGATTGGAGCAGTGGTCTGGCCATGTTGGATTGGAGCCAGCCGCCATAGCTAGCAGCATTCATGCAGCTATATCAACTCACAGTTTGGCCACAGCAGTCTACTTTGCCGGTTCTCGGATTTGATAAAACAATGTTTCTCTAGAATATCATCAACATATCAAAGGAAAAAGCATGTTCCTTGGTAAACACTGTTTCAGTTTTTCTCTCAGCCCTCTGTTTTCATTCTGTCCTTGTTATAAAATGTTGAGAAACTAGAAAATAAATTTGTGTGGCTAGGTCGATTATAAACATAGTTAGACTACACTAGCTCTAGAAATCTGGAGTCATCTATAACATCTATAACCTTTACATTTTAACAGAAAGTCAAACATGCTGTTTCTGTGAAACATGGCTGTACATTGGTGACATGTTGAAACGTACAGCCGCATACGTGTATGCGGAGCCCCTGAAATTTTGAAAATGATTTCCATAATAAACATGACCAGAGATATCACTGACACCCCACATAACGACGGATGCTCCCTGTCAGGACAATTGAGGCATACATCATCGCTGGAGTCTTGAACGGAAGCCGCAGATGAAAATGCAGATAAACATGCTACAGCCGTGAACACATTAGACGATACACAAAACCATCCTTCCGAACAATCCACCTAAAGCAGGGTCAAGACAGTCAAATCTCACCTTGAAATTCTGCCAATAAAAATACGCAACATCCCTCGTTTTGCCCCAAAATGACTTCATCACATACGAAGAGGACACGACAGTCCAAAAGCACAAGAAATCTTGCAATGCCGTCCCCGGATCGTGCGATAAGTCACGTCCATTCTAAAGCCGTATGAGTCAGCGGCGAAGCGACCAAGCATGCGTGATGCAATCCCTCCTCCTTCCAAATGGGTATCCGAACGTCTGATGGCGTTTTAGTTATTCAACCTTGCACCCGGCGGGTACAGGCAAGGCTCGATGGATGCATTACATACAGATATGTACTCAGGGCTCGTCCACAATGATGTGAGGAGGGGGGAGTGATAGTGGACTGTGTACCATACTGTTTTTTTAATCCGAAGACCTATTGAACCAGAAGCCAAACTGATCAAAAAGTGTCACTGGCAAGAAAGATGACAACACAAGCAAGAATTGAAATGTAATCACACAAAAACTGTTACAATTGTTTCATCCTCGTAAAACAAAAATACACAGGAACTATTATCATCCATAACAATGATGCTCGTAAAAAAAATACACGGAAACTGTTATAATTGTTGCATCCTACTAAAAAGAGTTAAGATAATAAAAATATTATAGGTATTCTTAATCTTACTAACTATCATCCCCCTCCCATCCCTCCCGACTGTTTTTTCATGGACCAGCCCCGACACTAAGAGACAAAATGCTGCATCCCAAACACAGCGTGACAACCTGTTTCATTTCCTAATTCCACACACGAGATGGGACACCTACGGAGGTAATGAGATTGTTTAAATCTGCGCGACACGTTTCATAATCTCGTTACCGTCACGAGCTTGTTACCGTCACGAGCCTGGCAATTGAGCCCTGAGTTTGCTTGGGAAGCAAAAGCTTGATTGAACATCATTACCTTTCTGCAGCGTGCAGGCATGAGCGGAATAAGAATGAGACAGAAGAGCTTCCCTTCGCTTTCCCGGAAACATTCCATGTGATGTATGCTACATGAATTTAATTCCCTGGTTTATGGTACTGTAAATGCATTTAAGTTTTTCGGTTTTCGCGGTAACTTCTTCATTGAAAACTTAAAACTACCGCGAAATGCTCGTTCTGTCTTCTGCCCGAGACTGAGATGGCAAAGCTTTTTTTTGCTTTCCAAGAAATTCAATGATTGTGATTTATGCTACATGAATTCAATTCCCCGGTTTTCTACATTTTTCTTCGTATACAGGTCCTATTTCATGATGAAAAATCCCTAAAAATGCCTGAACCTATTTTTAATTTAACACTTTCTTACTGAGATCAAAGCCTTCCAATATAATATCTATTTTTACAATGTAACATTAACATTTCGATTATTTTAGTTGATGATAGAACAGTCAGAACTAAGTAACATTAACACGTAAAAAAAGATGGCAGCAGAGACTTACTTGGTAGGGAAGGGCTGACAAGAATGCTATTTGATTGAACTTTAACTTGAAAAAGAACAAAAGGGAAGGAAGAACCTCAAAGAAAGACTACAAGGGAAACAGGTGTCACAGTTCAGCAGGTCTGTGATCCTTCCCAATGACCTTGACATCTAAAGGGATGTGGTTCCTTAATCTCTAAGGAATTGTTTTTACAAATTTTAAGTTAACAGTTATCTAGCATCCCTTGTTCTGCCGCTATTCCCAGAAACAGGGTGGTGTCCTGCAAGTTCAGTCAGGGTAAAGTTGATTGACGTATGCGGAAGGCTAAGGTCGACAATATCCCGTGACTGTTGCCTGTTATGTTGTGGACATGTAGCATGGAAACTTGTACATTTATCATGCATGCTTTTGTGTATGGGCATGTAGGGTGGAACATTATAGGTCTACCATCCAAAGCATACATACACTGTAAGAAAACAATGTCTGTTATACATACATGAGTCAAAATTTCAAAGAAGAGACGAGTTTGATGCCATGGATACCATCCACCCTTGCTTTAATTTCTAGTGGTCGAAATTTACAGGTGGGATAGAATCTGAGCCATAGCTTGAGAGATTGAATTGAAATTTGGTGACTTAGCCCTTAGCCCATCCCTTAAGCATGTCCCAATGTTACAGAACATTCTACACAAGATTCCTCAACACATGGTTCACCTGACTGTATACACCTGGAACTTCTAATTGAAAATTCTCACTTTCCTGACATTGTCCCTGCTTTTTAAGCATCTCACAATGTTACAAAATACTACAGACAAGACTCCTTAAACACAAGGCTCACCTGTATACACCTGTCCTCGAAAGCCTTGAGCTTCCTGCCCTGCTCCATCTGGACCCTCCTCTGCTCCGGCGAGGCCGTGAGTTTGGACACCATGTCAGAGCAGTAGTTGTACAGGTACGTCACATAGTCCAGCGAGTCTCTGGGAAGACAAATCAATAAAACTTCAATTGACAATATTTAACGTTGTCATTTTGCATATATGTATACAGTGAGTTTATGTTCACTGCATTGAGGTCACTAGTGCTGACAGTTGTTATCAACCCTGAAAGTGAAACAAACAAAAAGTCATGGCAACAAATCTAAATAATTATCAAACCAAAGTTGTACAGGTAAGTGGGGAAAACAAAATCAACATCATCCATTCAGGCACTTTAGCAATAAACCCACAGGTTCTATCATCCACAGTGACCTACATTTTCCATTGTATACACCTTGCATCTGTGACTCTATCCCAGGGGACTTCATAACAAAATTCATTGATTGAATAATGCAGCTGTTGGAGCGCAATAAACTGCAAATTGATAACATTCAAAGACATCTAATGTCGTCACTTTGCACATAGCGAGATTACTGCACATTGTTGACGACAGCAAAGTTACTAGCACTGCCGACAATTGGGAGCCCTGGAACTAACTAGAAATCATATGTATGACTACAAGTTTCATCAACCCAGATTTTGGTTATTCTATCGAGAGATCCTTCTGGAAAAAAAAAGATACTGATACATGTACCATCCATTCATTCATGTCAGCAACATCTTGTATTATATGGGTATGAAAGCATTAATCCCGAGGGACTTGTAAGTATAAGGCATCTGTCACTGTCTGGTCTTAATGGTTTATTCTTAATAAATATATTATGTACTGGTCGATGGAAACAGTGTATGAAACAAGACAAAAGAGTTAGAAATGTATCTCAATCAAGCAGAAGAACCTATTGTCTCCCGAGATGACATCACCGATGTCCTCGTTCAAGGTTCAAAGTTCAAGCTACATTCTTAAACTTTCAGTTCAGTTTATGACATTATAGCTTTTCTCATGTTCCTCATTAAAAGTAACACAGTAGGCATGATTGTGGGTTGCAGCGGAGGATTCAATCTCGCACAAAAACGAACCACCAAGTCACAATACAGACGGGCAGTTGCCAACTGTGCATTTATTTAGCCTTCCTTTCCACTAGACCACGATCACTGAGCCACAGTACTCTCTCTCTCTCTCTCCAATTTAACGTCTTACATTCCCCATACAGCTACCAAAATAGGATTGGTGTAACCCTTGATTTTATAATCAAAATATGATGCAAGATGTTAACGTATGATTTACAAGACAACAAAACACACAAAACGTACAAAAATTTGTTGTTTATCTATGAAATTTATCAAGTGATCTGTTTCTGCGGTAGCAGGCAGAAAGAGGGTGTAACATTGTAAAGAACATTCATTCAATGAGTCCCTAGCTAATACAATGTCCAGGTGATCTAAAGAAAGATCCTCTTTTTTGTATAATTGAAGAAGCCCAGAAAATTTACAGGTCACAGAAGAGAATCTAATAAATCAACATGTTGGCAGTAATGTTTATTGATTCTGAGTTTATTGCGAGGCCAGGCACATAATACTGGGCATCCTCGGGGGAGGGGCATTGTGATGTTATAATCAATCCTGGAGAGACAAGCTGATTTATTGTTATTACTGGTCTATTGCTGAAAACTGTCTCATGAATGGGAGAGAAATTGAATTCTTAATTTGGGTCAAAAACGTGCCATGTCTATTCACCGAGTTCTGGAGGTTTGAGTGTTTGAGTGTCTACCGTTCTAAGTGTTTGAATATTCGCTTGACTTCAGACAAGTATATACATACATAAATGTGAAGACTGCTGCTTAAGGTTTAATGACGACATTTTTGGGCCATAGAATTAGAATGAAAAATACAAACATCAAAGCATACTAGGTACCTATACATTTGTACATGTCACAGTATCAGATAGATCTACTACATTTCAAATTTGTATCAATCCCGGAGATTTGTGGTTATTGCTGCTCTACTGCTGAAAACTGTCTCATGAATGAGTGAGAAATTGAATTCTTAATTTGGGTCAGCATACAGGTCTATTCACCAAGTTCTGACAGTTGGGGGAGTGTACGCTGTTTGAATATCAAATACTGAATGGCTACTGAATAAGAATAAATGCATATATTTATAGATCTAAAGAACAAGTTTGAAATTTTTCGAAACTATTAAGTATATATTACAAATCATTACAAAGGTGATGCTAAACTATGGCAACAAACATCCGCGCGGTGACTCGGAATGGACTCTATCAGTAGTAAAGCATAATAACACTAATAAATAACAGTAACAATGTAGCAAAGTCACACAATACAGTACCCAACATTTAGAATTAGATGTCACTTTTCCAGTTTCCATTGAAGGATATTGAAGTTAGAAGCTATACTGTTCTTGGATGGACATTTCAAAGTGTTACCTGTCCTCTGATATGGTGTAACAGACCATGTTTCCCTCTACATTGTACAGTAATACATCATACTATCATTATTGTGTGTACTTGAAACATATACTGAACTTAATCTGTTAACAGATTCCAATTTTGTGGCATCTTTTTAACTCTTAGGTGAACAAAAATAATCATACAGCATACATATCTACGTATTAAAGTCCATACCTGAACTGTTCGTACCTGGACCGACACATCCTTCTGGACAAAACTCAACTTTCCAACCAGCAAAACTCAAGACATTCACTAAAGATCTGTCTAATACTGAGCTAAGGAGCAGCAACAAACCGTTCACCAACGCGTCGTTCCTTGGAATGAACTGGGAGGGAAAACAGGATGCACGGTGCCTAACCTGACAATAGTAATATGCATGTCTGCAAACACATTCTCCACACACCACTGCCTTCTGTTAACTCTACCCCCAGCACCAAGCTAAGTAAGGCAGGGGTTGAGCAATCTGGTCACGTACCGTCACACTTGTACGAAACACCTGTCAATCACTTTTTAACTCCTCACCAGGTGTGATGCTACCTGTCTTCCGCAAACTCCTTCAAGAAAAATCAAAGAACCCAAGACTACCTGCGCTGTACCACATGTGAGGCGTTTCAGCCCTCGCCTGTGCGTGTGCTACCTTGAAGGTGTTTCAGGTAAAGTGAGGGGTGTGTGTGTCTTGGTGTGTGCGTAAGAAAACTCACACTCACTTCACCGAGAGATGATGTCATTCAGAACCACCCAACTGGCAAGAGCTTTTAAACGTGGCAACCCGCATAAATGCCCTTCATTACAACCACGGAGCCTTTAAAGTGGGAAGAAGCGCTCAGCCCCCTAACAGGGCCGGTATTGTTCCCTCCAGGTCCTGACAACCCCGGGTAAATGGTCGTCAGTTAGACCGTAGGAGGGAGGAGGTCAGGCATTGCCTGAAGGGTCAGCAACGAAGAAGCACCCCACAATTACCCTCCGCTCTGATTTTCAGCCAAAGCAACAGAAATACTGGAAATACTGGTCTGTATTGTCTTCTTCGAAAGGGTTTGAACAAGCGGAAACAATAAGAAGTCACATCTGTCAATAAATTTTAGTTTTCAGCTCTGAACTTGGCATTGACGTGAACGATTGCCTTTTCATTCAAATTTGGAGCCATCGAATTAATTCATCTTTCAAAAGAAGCTTGAACCGTTGTGTAAAATTACCAAATTTTCCTCATTTCCTGTTTGATGCATAGTGAAAAAGCACAGTGAAGCATAGGTTACTGTACATATACCATAGGTCAGGTTTGGGAGGCCTACTCTTTTTCGTTTGTTTTGCATTTGGATGAATGAAAAGTGGTACAGTGCAATTTCGCGCAGATAACATTGATGTAAAGTTATCATATTATCATGAGAATTCCAAGTTCTTAACCTATATGTCCTTTGGGAAAGACTATAAAATAAACTCAATGGAACAAAAATTGTTTTTCAGCATGAAATAGTAGATGACAGATGGCACTTTATAATCTTATATGGCAGCAGTAAAGCCATGTTTATTTTATTACTCCATAAAGGGCACATCAAAGAAATTGTGTCCGAAAATTGATCAGGAATTCTGCTTAAATTCACCCCTTAATAGTACCATTAGGACACATCGACATGAGAATTGCGGCTGAGTCATTCAAAAGTCAGCCATGGGGATGCTTTAAAAAATCAACAATTTAAATCGATAAGTATATATGCTTTTAGCTAATAAAGAATGAATGATTTTATAATCCTCTTGAAGTCTTCTATTGCTGAATTTTAGGGCAAATGTCGGCCTTACATCAAACGATTAACTGTAAATTTAGGTACCAATTGACATTTTACTGTTGTACTATCCACTTGTCAATCATTATCACCATGGCAACAGAGGGACCATTCTGGGGTAATGGTTCCGGCGGGAATTTCAGAACTTCCCAGATGAAATTGAAAGGACAAATTTTCCATTTGAAGACTTGATCAATCAAGTCTGACAGGGGAATAAATACTTGTGAAATGCTGCTCAGTGTGTGGTCTGTAAGAACAGAGGAAAATCAAACCGACTTTGCAGAACAAACTTCATTCTATAGCTATCTATGGCTGATATGCAGCTTTACTGGACTTTTGGAGACTCCATACCAGACTGTAAAGTATGCTTCCAGGATACACCCACTCTTATGTATCATTGCTCATCTGTGAAAGGGACTAGTTTTGATCCTAAACATTTCAACTCTAATACCAGTCAAGTCTTCAGCAAAGTTACAGCAGAATCTCTGTAAAGCTACATGTAAAAACACATATAGATCCTATCAAACCAGAACAGTGATACAGAAACCCTGCTGAAGAACTCTGCTGTACCTGTACTCTACTCTGGTAATCTCTCCAAGCAGACGTATGGTTTTATCTTTGGACTTCAATGGTCAGCGTCAGGACATTTCCTACGCATTGTCAGATTTCCAGATACAGATGCAAATCTAACTGACATTCGAGATGTTTGACCCAACATCTGCTTGGAGATCACCTTGACACTTGCAGGGTCAAAGAACAGCATGATGACATAACGCTTTTAGTCTGGCACTAAAAGCACAGATTGTGCATTAAGTTAACAGAATAATGAGGGGCAATCACAGCCCTGCACTTTCACAAATGTAACGGCACGGGAGGTCGACTGGTGGGAATTCAGAACATCTAAAATGGTGGCTCTATATATGTTGAGTTGAACATTAGAAAAATTAAACAATTGGACATATTTGGCCAACACAAAAGATCAGAAAATTGAGGGAGGGGGGGTGCATGATGTACAGTGAGGTTCCATTTTAGAGGTCATCCAGAGGGGGACAAAGTGACCCCTCAGGTCAGGACAAGGCAAGGTCATTCCAGTAGGCAGAAAAATATGTCGCAAAGAATAAATCCTAACTTCTGTGGAGACCCAAAGACCTACAAAGTTCTTTCACCATATCTCAATGGACCCAGTCTGTCCAAGAAGGTTTTGGTCAGTCAAAATATCCAAATTTGGGAGGACGTTGATGGAAAAGCGGGAACGTGTGTGAGATTAGGGAGGGACCACCCCACCATGCCAGCCACACATTTCCACCTTATCTTCCTGTTTTATCAGGAAAATCAACAGGCAAATATTTCAACAGCATACAAGTGCTGATAGCTGTGAACTTTTGAGGTCACTTGCATGGTAATGTCCTTTCCATTCCAACTTGAAGACTTTCTTACACCTATGCCAGTTTTATTATTATCATACGAATCAATACAACCAAGATACAACCTTATAATCATCTTGTTCTATAATGTGAATTAATGCAGACATTTCAACAGCATATACATGAGCTGAAAGCAACTATCAGGCAGGTGACCTGGCAATGCCGTATCCCTTTATCTATGCCTCTAGTCAACAATTGTTTCCCTCCTAGTCCAACATTGCAAAAGCAAAGGAGATCTAGACCGCCCTCCCACAAATATCATCACTATCCCAAGTAAAATGTACTAAAGGTATAAGAAAACCTGGTTTTAACATAAACCCTTACAATTTGTAATCAGCTTTGATACTGAAAGTTTTCATATCACTGTCCTCCTATCAACTGGTGTGCCTGCTACAGTACCGAGGAGAAGACCCTTTCCCTCTTATAGAGATTGATCACTTGCCAAGTACAATGCCTACATTCAGCCCTGACACTGGGGGGACATAAAGACACACAGATAACAGTAATTACTATTTCTTCAACAATGTCAATCCTGAATGCCTATCGAAGGCAACAGAACATTCACAAATAGAAATGTCCTTCCACCCACCATTGTTTCTGCAGTCCTTCCAATGCCACTCCTATTCCCACAACTTGTCCCTGTACTGGCCAAGCCTACTGATACTGACTACATGTAACCCTGCCCAAAACAAATGCCTTTGTTTGTTGTTGACCAACTCCGTTGTTTACATCCCCCATGCATCATGGGTAAAGTGGAGGATGATCCGGACCATCTGCCCTCCAGGATCCCACCCTTGTCTGTCACGGCCTCATTTGCATAATGGTCATTGTGGCTCCACATTTGCATATTTGGGGAGTGTGAAAACTCGGTTTGCATATTCTTTTTGGTACATAAATGTATTTAGATGGTCAATACAATTAAATAATAGAACAGGATGGGGTCTAACTTTTGGCGGAAATAAAACTGTCAGAATTTGACACAAATTTTGAAAGGCCACACAAAATGGGACAATATGGAATTTTAATCCATGTTATGAAAGGGCAATTCCTGTTGAAATAATATTGAAAAGCATCTTATAACTTTAGGCAATAGTAATAATAAGGACATCCATATACTAAGTGACAGAAAATGACAAAAACTCATTACTTTCTACTTCATATTCATCACATCTTGGAGTCAACATCAAAAAGTCGTGGGGTGAAAATCTCACTGATTTGCAGAATCCGCCTCACCCTACCTTTACTACCATCAAACGGTGCTCAGAATCCGCAGCATTCCCCGATTGACACCAAGGCTATAATTTATAAACCTCTCCTACCTTCTTATAAACATCAAGTAAGAGGTGACCGACTGCTACTGCACAAGCCTACATGGCCTACTAGTATGTAAAACTTTCGAGGGTTGTTCAAATCATGAAGCAACTCTTTTCAATAGCAGTATTGCTAGAAATGACAGTACCACCAATGCCTCATAAAAACCTTAAAAAGACTCAATATAATAACAAAATATAAATAGGTCTGGGAAGAAAACTTAAATCTGCTGTATTTGCTGCACAATACAGAGTGTACAGACTCTCACCTCAGACTATATTTTCATGTTTCTTTCAATTTAGCACCATTTACCATGAAAATCAGAGAACCAACAAATTAAATTGGTGTGTAAATGAAGAAACCCATGGCAATGTACATAAGGAAGCCACTGGATCAATCAAGTATCTCACAATCATGTGATGATATTTGGACCATTCAAATCCAGCCCCTCCCTAATCCATTGACACGAACATAACACTTTGAAAAAGGACCGATAGAATTTTTTCCTGCACACTGAATCCACAAATGCTGTCCATAGCATCTCTCCTTATCCACTATGCAATAATTCTCGAAGAAAACAAATTTTTGGGTCTGACATTTTCCCAAATTTCACCCGTGGAACTGACACTGATAGGAACACAACAAATGATCCCTTTCCAAACAATATGAAGAGCCCACACCAGCTGAGACCTCATATCAACCACCTAATGTGAAAGAGAGTAATGTATTTCTTTATGGGAAGCATTATGGCAAGGTGCCCCATATAGGCCGTGGCTGCTAATTTAGGAGAAATCGCTTTATTTTCTGGGGACTGCCTGTGCCAATTCAGGCTTTTCATTCAGTAACAAAGGGCAGCAACAGGGACGGCTATAAACAGGTGGGCCACTTTATGAGTTTATCACACAGATGATGACTTTGTTGCACCGAGGAGAAAATTATGTGATTCTTTGTTAGAAGAGTTTTTGACATTCAAACCTTCATTAACCAGTGCTTGCTTATAAGTCTTACTCTACTAGACTAGTATAGAATTATGATGAGGAAGATTCGTTACGTGAAGTAACTGAGTAAGTTCAGAAGTGCTTTAAAAAAAACATTTTTATGGGCTGAACTGGGCGTGAAATAAACTAGAAATGCAGTCTAGTGCTGGTAGTATTTTACAACCTAAAACAAGCTCTTAATTATTTACCCTTATGGATCAAGTCACTGGATAATGGATATGATTTTGGAAACGGTCACATTTAGGGTAGCATCCACTACCCTTTGTCATTGACACTGAGTATAATCTACAGACCAGCAGGTTTTTGACCATATCTATTTCCTATTTCCTATACCTTACCTTGACTTCAATGACTTGAAAGAGGTTTGGGGGCATAAGGGTTTGTTTTTTTAGCGGGGTAGGCCAAGATGTTGACGTTTGTTTCGACATGGATGGCGTAAAATCACAAACAAATTTCCAGATTTATGGAAGAATTACACACCAAATTTCCCTTCCATCTCTATTCATGGGTATACGTAGAAATGGAAATTTATTGGGAATCAATTTATTCTGAGCAATCAAATTCTGGATGTGCCAACGGAATAACCCGTTAGTATGCCCCAGGCGCCGCCTAGCTAGCGGGAATGGGAGAGCTAGATCATCACTTTCCTCCAATAATACAAATACAGGATGGGGAGTCCAGTTCTCTAAATATTAGGGCTGTCTCCAGTCCTTGGATGGCAATTTGCTTGTTGGGACAAACATTTCACCCTGCCTATCCAAAATTCTGAACTTCATGACATGAAATTGATCATTTATTTGATGAAAATGCATTAAGCATGTTAGCTTTAAATGACAGATTTAACATGGTAACAACCCTGAAAAAATCATGGCTTTCTCCAGTCGCTGCAATGAAATTTGCTTGTCGGGACGGACCAAAATTTCACCTCGTCCATGCAAAATTCTGAACTCCATGACATGAAATTGATAAAAATATATTTTTGTTAGCTTAAAATGACAAACTTAACAAGAAAAATTAACAACATGGGCTCCAAAAAAAAATGAGTGGGATTCAAAGCTGGAGACAGCCCTGCTGGGAAGAATGTACTCCATGATCCAGTTCTTAAAATTCATGTGGGCTCATTTCGCCCCCCTCCCGACCAGAACAAATCGACAATTAGACCCAAAAATCGCCAGGCATCTGTGAAAACAGGCTGGGTATAGAGAGTCTGAATGGAAGTAGAAGAAAGGAGAAACAATAGGGTTGGAAAAATAAATTGGGACGTAAATAACTAATGTTACATTTGTGGGCGGTGAAATATGGGTTCACAGTTCAGAAATGAGGCGAATTGGACGCGCTACTGCAACAATGCTTTGGTAGGTGGATGGTATTCTATATGTCAACTCATTTCTACAGTTTCCAAGACAATTTTCTATGGCACAAGTTGCCGCCAAAAACACATCTTTAGATTCCACATGGACATCATATTTCATAGAAGAGGTCTATATGATGTCCTTGGATTTCACGTCCACAGAACATTTATGGGCGATGAAATATCATCTTACAGCTCAGACATCAGGTTAATGAAATGTCAATCACCAGAGGCAACAATGGTTTAGCAATTATCATTTATGCCTTTATTTCTGCGCAGTCAGCTTCCAGGGCAATCGTTGCAGAAGAACAGAAACATATATCCAGACTTGGCACAGCATCAGATCAGTTTGATGACAGCTAAAGCAGGGCTCGAAATTCATTTTTGTGAACAGGTGCACTGGTGCACCTAACCTGAAAATCTAGGTGCACTGGGAAAATTTTGGGCCCACAAGATAAATCAAAGTAGAATGTCAGCAAAACCCCACTATCTCTCTCAAGAACTTCAATCTGAAATTCTATAGCAAACTTGATTTTGATGTGTTCTTTTTTCTAAGACTTAAATGTCAAGAATATGCTACAATCTAGTGCACAATACTACTTTAGGTACACAACCCTACACAAGTATCTAGGTGCACTGGTACACCTACTTTCAAAAATAACATCCCATCTATCCACAGAAGTGCACATGCACCCAGTATTTCGGGCCCTGCAAAGATACAGCACAACCCAAATGGGGCTCCGGTAACCTTGCCAGTACACCACCCCACAAATATGTCTGTACAGGGAGTGGGAGGGCGGGAGGGGGGCGCATCGTTATTTATAGCTGTTTGCACAGTAAATATGGAACATAACATCCTACCTGTAGTCCTGGGAGGGTGCCAGGGCCGAGTGTTCCGTCCTCAGCTTCTCCAGAACGCCCTCCCCCTCCATCTGCAGAGCCTTCACTCTAGGATCCTCCAGAACCTCCCTCAGCCTCACATCAGCACACTCCTCCTCGGCAACCGCCTCCTCCTCCTCCTCCTGCTGTCCATCTCCGCCTGCCGTTGCCATGTCGCCGGAGAGAAGGTCCTCCCAGACGGCGGTCAGGAACTTGCCCGTGCTCCGACTCCCGAGTAGGAACGGCTCGAGCTTCTACAACACACCGAAATGGAGGGCATGGCGGTGAACAGGGGCACGTATATTTAGTGCAGGGATCGAGCATGTAACCCACCAGGCATATTTTTAGTCCAGTATTGATTTACCAAATGACGACGCCAAAAGACGGACTGTCTTCCAGTTTTGGGTATTGATGCCCATACGTCATGCAAATGTGGGGAGGGCAGGGTTTTTCCTGTAAGAGTAAACCAGTTTGACTATCTTCCAGTTTTGGGTACTAGTATTGATGTCAATACACCATCCAGATGTGGGAGGGCTGGTTTCTCCTGAAAAGGCTAACCCGTTACCAGTTAGGAAGGTTACCAGTTAGGAAGGCTACAGCGGTTCTGACAGATGGATTTTAGAGGGTTGAAGAGTTTAATCCCGGAGGCTTGGAACTCCCTGGGTAGGGTTTAGGGGGAGCAGGGGTGAGAGACATGCACAAGTGCTCTGAAACAACACAACCATTGTTCCACCACCCTCCCATTTAGCATATTTCAAATGGGTTGAATTTCAGCCCGGTATGGGGTCATGCAAAAAATCGCAATATTTCAAAGTGTCACACAAAGCACCAGCAACAATAGAGCACACTAGCAAGTTCAGCTGTAACATCGTGCACGTGAAATAAACATCTGGCACAAACAGGTTGAAAATCAACAGAAGAAATGTGTTGAAAAGTTGTGTTATTGTTATTACAATCGATAATGGACATAATCCCCAAGTGCTATTAGTATAGAAAGTCTGTCAGCAGCTAGTCATTAGAGTGGGCTAATATGACATGTTAGGAACCAGAGGAAACACATTAATGTATTGGCCACATATCATTCTAGTTCCTGATAGACAAAGTGGACTTTGTTCTGAATGAAATACTATGGAGATGATATGCTGAAGTTCAATACTGAACTGATTTTCGAGTAGAGATGATTTCAGTGTGCAAAAATAATTTTGACTAACCAAAGAGAGGAAAGTTCTACACATTTCTGCTATTTCATTCCCAAACCTGGGAGATTAAAAAAACATGTCACACCCTCACCATTTCGCCAATACAGTATACATTTTACTGCTGTTCACACTGGATCAATTTTCACAAAGTTACAGTACAGGACAAGGACTGAAACGTTTGAACCTTTCTTACCCTGTCTGTGCCCTGAATAATGACCTTGCTCTGATCTATCCTGCTGGCTGCCATCCTGTGCTAGAAGTTTCCAAACGATTCAAACAACTATTTTTTTCCTGGAGACAATATGACCACCTCCTTCCACATGTCCACACCAATAAAACAGGAGACTGGATGGAGTAGGTGTCTATCTCTTATGCATAATTCAGGCCAAACCAACAGAATTACTTGTTTCTCAAAAAAAATGCCAGGGAAAAAAACAACCTGAAAACTTCCAGTACCGGAAAGTGTCAAAACATTTTGAACACTCAAATTTACCAGATGGATCTAGGATAACTCTGTCACCTCTGTAAGGTGGGCAAATAGTAGTGGACAACCTCACGTCAACCGTACACACTCACGCCACATCTTCAGAAAAGATGATGTAGCCGCATAGTTCCCATTTAGAACTTTATTCAAGCCCACACCCAGACTAGTTTCGCCTTGGGTGTAGCTTTCTCGATGGTTTAGGGCTTGAATAAAAAAAAAAAGGTAATTTCAAGTAATTTACTATTTGAGACTTTTTTATTCATTTTTGACAGAAAACTAGTGATTTTATTGCATTGGCCGAAACACACACTACTAACTACGCCCGCCCCCCCTGGTTAGTACAGATTAGGGAGCTGTAGTGCTCAGGTGGTGCCTCACACTTCATCACACTACCTCCCACCCTCCCCACCATGTGTCCAACACTCCCACTATTGTGCCAGGGACATAAAACCACAGGACATCACAGCGGTCAGGATAATATGGTGAGCTCAAACGTATCCGTACCCAACAGAAATCTTGTAATTTTGTCAGTTTCTGTGATTGGCCAAAAATAATTACTCAAGCAACTGGATAAAATTTTGAAAATTTTATCCAGCTGCTTGCGTAAACTATTTTTGGCATATCTTATTACCTGGATGTCTAACCTTCATCAACGTTTCTGCGATTGGTTTCATGTTTTCTTGTTGCCCCCTTCACCACAATTAAAACCACCTCGCTGTTACCATTACTGTACAGTATGTGACTTTAGTGCTATGCAAACACTCCATTTCCTCCTTACCACGAAAAATTTAATTACCGCGAACTTGCGTAGAAATTGGCCAAACAAAAAGATAATATGCCAGAATGGTTGGTCGGCCAGGGAGCACAAATTCTGACAATTTCAATGGATATACCTTGGACATACATGTCCTTTTTAAAAATTTCTAATGGTAATTTTGTTCCTTGTACAGTGTTGAAACATTAGTCTAGGCTTGCCATTGGCAAAGACTTCTTGAGTTTTCCAGAACGTTGTTACTAAAAATGTAATAAATAGACTGAAGAAAGTTAGGCTTTTTGGGAAACATTAAAACATTATGACAAGTATAATTTATTAGGTGATTTTGTAGTATACAAGCTTGCCTTTTCATCTACTCACTCCCCTCTGGGTGCCAGACACCCCCACTTCTGTGTGAGGCACATAAAACCACAGGACCAGGTGGGAAATATCACAGTTCCTGGTCATGGGGACTCCATATCATGATTAAAAAATCTGCAAAATACTTTTTATTGGTATTTGTTAGCTTGATGTGGAACAGTAGGTGGGAAGTTGACATTTTCGCTGAATGTAGGTCAACTTCATCATCATCATCATTCTTGGTTTCTTCCGTGATGCTACTCATATAAAAATATACATGTGCCTTGGCAAAGAACCCAGCATGACTACCCTTCAGCGTAACACATTAGCTTCAAAGCTTCTCACGCAGCTAGTCATATTTCAGTATATTGAACGACTTTTGTCACACCTAAAGAGGACACCTTTATCCTCCTCAATGAAACCCTCAGCAAGTCTGATGCTTTTCCACACCACAAGTTCAGAAAATTTTAAAAGGAGAATCTAGACAAATTGTCAAAGCTAAAGGGTGAGTATAGTATGGAACTTGTTTTGTTTTTATAAAAAGATATTATTAGCCTGGGTGCCATCCGATTACTATGGGGCTCCTACACTCGCTAGCCAAAAAATTTTTAAGGGTAGCGTGTGTAGGAGCCTGGTACTAATCGGATGGCTAAAAAAATATGGGTGGCATTAAAAAAACTGTCATTGATCACCCCCTCCTGAGTTGTTAGAATGGAACAGTCCTATGAGGATGCGACACTTGATCCTCCTTGGGACTTGAATCTCTCCTGCAGGTGATTTATCCTCACACCTGTGTGGCAGGTGTCATCAGGATTAGCGCCAAGGTGTGAAGTGCTCAGGTGGAGGCATTATCCAGGGTTCGCAGGAGGTCATGGATTAGGGCGGAGGTGGGAAATCCTCAGACGGAAGGATTATGCTGGGGTCAGGCGAGGTCATGGGAAGTCAGGGAGAATGGAATTTGATCTTCCAATGGGGTAAAACTATGGAATGTCCGTGGACTTGGTGGGGAATAAGAGAGGGATAAATGAGTACCTTGGGTCTGCTTTGTAAGTCTTTGGGTGGCTAAGGTCATTCACAAGGTTTTTTTATTGGACATCAACAAGAAGGTTGAAATATGAAAAGAAAAAGAACTATGGCATGATTCCTCCTTGTCTTTTTTGTATTTGTTGAAACAAAAGATAAGATTCTAGCACTTCATTATGTTTTCTTTGGCATTTGTTTGTCTGCTGTTTTCTTCATCTTAATTGTTTTACATCAGCACGACAAGCAGTTCTTGGGAAAAAGGCTCAGTAGTAAACAAAGAACACCTCAAATATTCATGGATAGAACCCCTCTGACAGACAGGTGAGGTGACAAATCACCTGAGGGAGCTGGAAGCAGAAGCATGACCTACATCTTCAGCGTGTTTTAGACAGGTGAGATAATATATCACCTGCAAGGGAATACCTCCTCAAGAAGCATGTCTAATACCTCCCGTCTGCCCAACAGGTGGGAATATAAATCACCTGAAGGAAGGGACCTAAGGATGGAGCCTGGAGTTGTTGGCAGACCTTCTGTCTGGGTGATTCTCCAGTGCGACTGATGGGAATAGGGCACTTCTTGGAGGCTAGGAGGGTGGCCAGGGCATGTATCTTTCAAGTTTCAGCCTCCAGAGGAGTTTTATTTGGCTGACCAGGAAATGATTTTGGTAGTTTTCTGCTGAATAAGCATTGTTTTCTGTTTACTATTACCAGGCAAATTTTGCAGTAAGGGAGCCATTAAGACATGCTAGCAAAATGTAATACTGTACCTCCCATCTACTTAACAGGTGGGAAATATAAATCACCCGAAGGAAGCTACCTAAGGAGGGAGTCTAGGAGACTGAGTTCTTGGCTAACCTAATGTCTGGGCAAATCTTAGAGCGAAACTGAAGGAAATATGGCACTACTTCTCTGGTGGAGGGTGGTCAGGGGTATGTGTCTTGCAACTTCCACAGAAGGCTTTGTGGCCAGCCGGGATTTTGACATTAACTAGATTTCTGCTGAATATGCATCATTTCGAAACTGCTTCAGCCAGGCAAATGTCGTGGAAAACAGAAGTCGGCAGAACATGCTAGGAAAACTGGAAATATTACAAGCCAGACTAACCATTGAGCCTGCTATGGGGGCTAGTACCTTCACCAACAAGCTACTACCGGGTATAGTAAGTATTTGAAGTTTAGTATCATCATCATCATGAAGACTAGGATGAAGTCCATATGTTGTGCTAGGATCAAAATAACTTCAACTTCAACTTCGATTACCCCCAAATAACCCCGCGAGGCGCAAAGTAGGGGGGGAGGAGGTCCCAGGCTAAGGCGGGCAGGCCTGCAGCCTGGCGCGGAATGACTCAACGGTGGGAGCCGTAACAACCGCGCCAGGCAGGGCGTTCCACTTGGGGATGGTGCGGGGGAAGAATGAATGTTTGTACTAAGAGTCTGTTCGGGCATTAAGTGGTTGAAATTTGAGCGTGTGGCTCCCCCAGGTGGGCCCCTGAGCTGATTTCAGCAAACTATCTGTGTTAGTATTGATGTAGTTATTGACTAGCTTATAGAAAAAGGTGAGGCGGGCGTTCCTCCTCCTATCAGAGAGAAGGGTCCACTGCAGGTCATGTAGGTATACTGACCATTCTGAATCTGATCCAGTCCTCGTGGCTGTACTGGTACGTTCCCCCAAACTCCTCTGGAACCTCGTCTTCTACAAACAGCTGCTGCAACTCAGACATGTCCGTTATCGTCTCAACCTGTGCAGCGAAACACAAAGGTGTAACAAAGAGTTAGACCAACTCAATGGCTAGATTATTCATTATGTGTGTGATCTTTTATAAATGGTTGCTGCAGCTCAGACATGTCCGTTATCGTCTCAACCTGTGCAGGGAAACACAAAGATTAAACAAAAAGTAAGACATACCGGTACTCAATAGCTAGATCATTCACATGTATGTATGAAGCAGTGCTCCAGCACCTGAGGGACCAATAACTACGCATTACACTCCTCCTTAAGCACTTTACTCCAACAGAGGAATGTTGCTTAGTATCCTATCAAGATTAAGGTCTCATTCATGAGTTTTTTCGCCCCATAGGATTACATGTTATAATACGTGTTTTACATGGGCGCGTTCGTAATGAAGATATAGAAAATGTGCCAATGTTTTTCATTCCATGTTGAGAACAGTTACCCTAGATTATTTAAAAAAATTGACAACATTTTCACTACACACAATCTCTTTTGATAGCAATTACAATCTGCACTTGGCTACACCCCCAAAAAGCCACTTTCCAGCTGTAAGCGCCGGACCGATTCACACACAATGCCCGGGCTGTGTACTTCCGACCTCGTGCGCGGCTGCCGAACTTTGCCTGCTATTTTCTTCAGTTACAAACAAGCTGACATCAGTTTGACGCTTGATATTAGCTTGGCTAGCTAAAAGGGATTTTCCTACCGATATAGACACACGTTCATACAGCCGTTCAATTTTTGGGCCACAGATTCTTTTAGGGTACCTACTCGGAGTAATACAGAAATGAGACCTTAAGATCTAGATGTAATCTCTTGTGAATGCCAGAGTTTCAACAAGTCTGTTACAGTCTCAATATGCAGGGAAACAGGCAGACTACGTTAGAGGCACTGCACAAACACAAAACGAACAGCTTTCACTTTTCTACAGGTGGGCAAGAAAAATACAACAATGCTGGTAATCTGATAGGATTGCAAATTGATCAGTTCTGTGAAGCCTTGTTTCCCCTCTTTAGTTAAATGAAGCTTACTCCTAAATCCTATATTAGCACAGTCTTACCAAGGAACAGGAATTGGAATGAGCGTAGACCAACAAGGATGGTACCCTGACTAAGTTCACAAAAAATAAGAGAGTTACCACTATTGTCATCATAAGATAACAAGTGCGTTCTGGCTTTTATAGCCTAACACACATTAATCCTCTCCAGATGTGAAGATGTGTACCAGTACACAAGATTGCAGCACTGTAATTTATTACACAGGATAAGGTGTGAGGAACAAACAAAGGTGTGGAAAAAATGCAATAACAATGCTTAGAAAGGGATGGGAAGAATCCTGTACGGCTTCTGAATCATCGCAAACATGCGCAGCTTCTCAGCACGACCGGTTGTTTATAATTCCCAACATTCAAACATTGGGTCTTCGAAACACTATACCATTTCCTGCCATATTCTGTGCGGGGCAAACCTGCTCTAAGTGTTGTTTGCATGCACACCTGCCTCTAATACTTCAACACCTTTATGACACCTGTTGACCTCAGGTGACACCACAGGGGAAGCTTGCACCCGCTGTAGCCAATTAGAACCTTCCTGGCGACCTTCAGAAGCAGGCAATGACCTTGCACATGGACTGCTTCTGATAGCAATTGTTCTACCAGCCTGACCTGGTTTAACCCCAATTATACCAACAGGGGAGCTGGGACGAATTCCAACATATTTCCAAAGGTGACAATCAAAATGTTGTACATACATATGGTAAACTGTGTGTTGGTGGGAAGGAAGATGGATTATTTTGTATGTGAGCAAGTCAGTCAAGGCCAATGGGAGAGATAGACTGACAGGGAATGAGTGAGTGAGTGAGTGAGTGAGTGAGTGAGTGAGTGAGTAAGTGATTGATTGAGTGAGTGAGTGAGTGAGTGAGTGAGTGAGTGAGTGAGTGAGTGAAGAAACCTTTGAATTTATAGACTGACACAAATCAACAATGAGGAACAAAATGAAAGAATGAAGGTCCAAAACAAGGACAAAGAAAAAACACAAACTACGCCATGCCTGAAGAATGCACAGATGTAACTCATCAAGGCTCAAGTATCCAAACACTGTCTGAGTGTTTGTCTTAGGACTTGACAGTAACTGCAGGTTACATGTTTGGGAAGACCATGTTCACATGCTTGTACAAGCTGAGAGTACAGGCAGCAGGGAATAGATCAATGAAAACCATGTCTACATGCTCGTGCAGTTAAAAGCTCCCAGAGTAGACACATGACCATGATCACCATCAGTCACTACTAGGAGTGGATACCGGTTCGCTTGACCTGATTCGGACCTTTATAACTCAAGAACTGAGTCCAAAAAACCTGAAAGTCTAAAACCTGAGTCCAAAAAAACCTGAACAAAGTACAAATATATGTTTCCATGAAGTGTTTTGAGTCTCCCCTCTGACAAAAAAGGCATTTAAAATAAGTGCAACATTCAAATATCAAACACTGGTTGTCTTGAAAGTTTTCTCACCTAGAAACTTTTATAGTCGTGCGTGTCAGTATTAATTCTCTATGCTAAATTTTGGCCTAATAAAACAAAAACATTAACTGGACAGGATGAGGTCCAGGTTCAGGTCCGGACCTGAACCTAAATCTCTGGAACTAAACTTGTACTTGGACCTTATTAAGCCAAACCAGTATCCACCCCTAGTCACTACCACGGTTGTAGCAGCCTGGTGCCCTCAGGTCTGCAGAACAATGGAGTTTCCTTGTTAGCGCCTGACCTGCCAACAGCTTGCCTGTAGCACCAGGGCCTTGAGGTTCGACACAGGGCTGAAACCTGTCACTTTCTGACTGTTGGGTGAACTAAACAATGTGCTTCAACTTCTTAGGCTTGGTTATGACAATTCAAGGTGAGGTGGATTTGTGCGGGGGTTCTGATCAGGTTCTATCGTTCATGAATGATATAAGACAAATAAAATAACTTTTCATGATGTTGCAAATGGAATGTCCATTTTCAGGAGAAAAATTTGAAATACCTTACCTCAATTCAGCTTTTTCTCTGTCAACATTATTGAAAAACATTTCTTTAACTATCCTGCTCAAGTTTCTTTCCCTCATTTTCCTATAAGGCCACACCAATTTTATTTCTTGGTTAACGGATTTTTATTTTCAAAAAAAAAAAAATTTAGAAAAAAAAAATCATGAAAACAGAAGGCTGTTTTTCATATTTACTTTTTTTCTGCAATTTTTTGTTGTTGTGGAAAATAAAAATCCGTCAACCAAGAAATTAAATTGGTGTGGCCTTAGGCTGTAAATTCCATTCTGGTCCCAGCTGGTTTTTCCAGTCTGCTCTAGGGTTCAAGGACCCGCAATGTCCGTCTGTTATTTCCTGTCTGCTGTTTCTTTTCTTCTCTGCTCAATTTAACATGGATAGTTTCAGTTACTTCAGGCACAGACTGTAGCAAACAAGGTGGTGTGGAGTAGTGTTACCAAATCTTTTGGTGAGAGTAGGCTTGACAGTAAGTCAGTAAGTGAAGAGATAAAAGAAACTAGTAGTCATTCCAAGAATCCTGTATTCTAATCCCTACATTTCAACAGCCCCTTGGTAAGTTCTAATCCAAGCTTTACTCAGAGTCAAGGTCAGCAGCGGGGATTACCAGCTGTAAATACACCTACTGTAAATGCAGAATTTTTCGACGATGTTTAATTTTGCGGTAGGGAGAATATTGAGTGTTTGCGGTGGTTTCGAGTTTGCATTTGAAAAAATAGTGGCACAATGGAACGGCTTGTTGTGGTGGTTTTTCGCAAAATCGCAAACAGAAAATCACTGCGAACATTTCTGCATTTACAGTACTAGTACCTCCTGAGTGCTGACACCCCATCCCCTGAGCCAATGGCCAGATAGCAGTGCTCTCTGTCCCAGGGTGCCCCTGCTTGTGAGCCAATGGGCAGATAACAGTGATCTCTGTCCCAGGGTAACCTGACCATCTCTGGACCCACCACAGACAGATAGAGGGATTGAAGGTACTAGAACCATAGGGACTGGTTAAGTCCATAATACAACTGGGACTAAGGATAAAACTTCAAAAATATCTATTGAGGCCATATGCCAAAGATTTCTTCTTTTCCACAAGTCACCATCCACTCTGATGAACTAGTAGACAGTAATGCTTGCAATCAAGTTATTAATCAAGAATTCTGATGAAAATTTGGTTCTGCAAACTTGTTTTGAGGCCGTAACCAGCTGTGACGTCAGAACTCTGTAGGTAGGTTGGAGAGACAGCGATACAATAAGAACAGTGGAACACAATAACAGGACATCAGTGCAGAGGAAGAAGCAGTCCTCACCTCAACTTCCACCCCTCCAGAAGAGAAGCAGGTAACGACCAGCTTGTGGAGAAAGCAGTACAGTAACAACAACACAATATCAGGACAATAACAACACGGTGTAAGTAAGTCCTCACCTCGACTTCCACCCCTCCAGAAGAGAAGGATGTGTAGCAGGTGTCGACCAGCGGAGAGTTCTCTGGGAGAAGCACTAGAACCTGGTACACGGCACAGGGGATGTTCTCCTGGAACATGGGTAAATAAACAAATAAACAAACAACACTTGTTACACTTTTTACTTCAAACTTTCTTCCTGCTGACTGATAGTCTCGTCGATCCAAATAAAGCCAAAATCCTGTCAGAAGTGGGCTTAGGATGTTACCAAGAGCACCTTGCATGCCAGACATGAGAATCTTGTACTCTTTTATAACAGGTAGAGTAACATCAACAACTTTGATAGAGACTGAAGTTCTGAACCAATGTGTCCTAAAAACTCCAGCGAGAGGGGAACATATAAAGCATGTACCTGCAGCACACAGATGGCCCCTCCCACCATGTCCAGTGTGTGGGGCACAGAGTCCCTACAGTCCACCACCACAATCATGCCCTTCTGTCTGGTGTCATACCTGCAGAGGACGGGACACAGCAAACAATGATTAACAAGACCTATTCCTTTGACTTTATTTTGATCCACAATTAACTTGACATTTCTCCTAGCCATTCTTTCTGTGGTCCTTTACATGTACAATACAAAATCATATAAATTAATAGACAGGGTAATCAAAGAATAAAGTAATACCACTCAAAAATCAAAGCCATAGCATTTCCAGAACATGAGATACCAAAACTGGAAGCTCTGCCGCAGTATCGTAGAAAGATGCTAGGGGGCCCATTATCAAACTCGATGTTTGATTTCCAAACCCTACCCTCATACACCAATATCATAAGGATCCGTCCACAGCTACTCGAGTTATGCTGTCCACAGACATACACAAACACACAAACAGCACTGAAAACATGACTTTCTTGGCAAAGGTAATAATGAAGATTTGTTGTGAGAGCGGGGAAAGACATTCCCTAGACTAAATTATTGGCAGCCCAAACATTTGGTCCCAATTTTGCGTTTCTGACCAGAAGATCTCATTATTTCTATCTCCTCCCAGCATGAAGTAAGAGGAGAGTCTGGAGCTCAGTAGGACAGCATTCAGGGCAGACATTACTGCCATACAGGGCAGACATTACCTCCATACCTACTGTCACCACAGGGCACCTGCGGAGTATAATATCTTCAGGTTAACCTTCTCTTTTGCTGTCTTAACATTTTAGACGACCCATCCGGACCAATATCCTGGAACATCCTATCTTTTTATCGCTTTGTCGTTCTCACAAACTTCTCTTCTGTAATCAGATGCGCCATTCCTAAAACCTTTACTTACTTACCTACCTTGTCCCTACAAACCAATGCTTGCAAAATTGTTTCTGTAATTAATCAAGACATTGCAAATTGAACCACGTTCATATAAGTAAAACAAAAGAAAAGTGTTTTTTCCCCTCATAATAGCAAACACCATTGGAGAGAATGGTCACTAACACCTTCCAGACCCATGAACTTGTAGATTGCCTGTCCCCTCCAATAACTCTGTAATTGGAAGTTTCTATCCAGACTTCCTAGATGCTTGTAACATGCCTGTGAGGGGCCTGAGGTCCCGTCTATGTTGACAGATAAATCTCTGACATCCGGCCTCGGCTGTAAAACTCTTCTAAGATCTATGTCCAATTCAATAGCATCAATAAAACTGTCTTCTGGAGCGTACAGTATTTCGTACTTAATGGTATCAGTCAAACTGTCTCTAGCATTTCTGTGTGTCTCTGTTGACAGCTAAATCTCTAACATCCGACCTGGACTCTGAACTGTCTTCTTAAATCTTGCTCTAAGTCGACAGTATCCATAAAACTATCGGCTAGAATGTATTTCTAACTTTATGGTATTGATAAAACTGTCTCCATTGACAGCTAAATCTCTAGCATCCGCCCTTGGCCATTAACTGTCTTCTTAAACCTAGGTCTAAGTCGATAGTATCCATAAAACTATCTTCTAGAATGTATTCTTAACTTTATGGTATTGGTAAAAACTGTCAACATCATTCCACTGTGTCTCCATTGACAGCTAAATCTCTGACATCCGACCTGGACTGGGAACCATTTTCTTAAACCTAGGTCTAAGTCGATAGCATCCATAAAACTGTCTTCTAGAATGTATTCTTAACTTTATGGTATTGGTGAAAACTGTCTACAGCATTCCACTGTGTCTCCATTGACAGCTAAATCTCTGACACCGACCTGGACTGGGAACCGTTTTCTTAAACCTAGGTCTAAGTCGACAGCATCCATAAAACTGTCTTCTAGAATGTATTCTTAACTTTATGGTGTTGGTAAAACTGTCTCCATTGACAGCTAAATCTCTAGCATCCGCCCTTGGCCGTTAACTGTCTTCTTAAACCTAGGTCTAAGTCGATAGTATCCATAAAACTGTCTTCTAGAATGTATTCTTAACTTTATGGTATTGGTAAAAACTGTCAACATCATTCCACTGTGTCTCTACAGACAGCTAAATCTCTGACATCCGACCTGGACTGGGAACCGTTTTCTTAAACCTAGGTCTAAGTCGATAGTATCCATAAAACTATCTTCTAGAATGTATTCTTACTTCATGGCATTGGTAAAAACTGTCTACATCATTCCACTGTGTCTCTACAGACAGCTAAATCTCTAACATCCTTGGCTGTAAACCGTCTTCTTAGATCCGTGTCTAATTTAATTGTATCCATAAAACTGTCTGCTAGAATGTATTTTTTATATGTATTTGCTTTATGGTATTGGTAAAATTGTGTTCAGCATTCCACTGCATCTCTACAGACAGCTAAATCTTTCACATCCAGCCTCAACTGTCTTTTAAGATCCATGTCTAATTTAAGTTAATAGTAGCTGACAAAACTGTCTTCTAGAGTGTATTTCTAACTTTATGGCACCTGTAAGACAGTCTTCAGGATCTCTGCTTATAGGTATGTCTCTAGCAGCTGGACCTGGACTTGACTCAATGTCTGAATCAACAGCATCTGTAAAACAGTCTTCTGGAATGTACTTCATGGTATTGGTAAAACCTGGTAAAACGAGTACTTTTTCTCTAACAACTGTCTAGGGAGTGTAAACTATACTTCAGTGCCTGATTTTGTTTGAAGGTACCTGAAATTTGTCTCTTGTATGGCACCAGTAAAACTGTTTTTAACGTTTAAGTGTTTCTGCCCAGACATTTCAATGTCTCCACTAACTGTCTTAATTGGTTGTTTGGTTTATTGGTAAGAAATTACCCGTGCAATGGCAGCCAGTGCTGAATTGCTGCAGGGTTTACAACCATATAATACAGAAGAGATACATATTTGCTCCACACTTGTACTTTGTCGAACTGTCGCAAGGGTCTGGGCAGCTGCCATTCGACGCCAGCAGGTGACCTCAATACGACGTTCCCCAACCGAAGTCAGGTACCCATTCACACCTGGGTGGAGTGAGGAAAGTTGTGTTAAGTGCCTTTCCCAAGGGCACAACATCGGGGCATATCGGAGTTTCGAACCCAGGACCTCTCGGTTCTGGGCGAAACACTCTACCGATTGCGCCACACAATGCCACTGGAAACTGTTTTCTGTGTCCAAATCAAGAGTATCCTTGAGCCTGTCCTCTAGAATGTTTAGTTTTATGGTATCTGTAAAACTGGCCCCAGTATTGAACTGTCTCTATCTGTTTGAAGGTGTCCGTTACTGTCGCCCTTTGACCATGTTAACCTTACGCCTGCTAAGGCAGCTATTTGGCACCAAAGTTTAACTGGTTACTGGATTAGGTAGCAGGGAGATGGTTAATGGTACCTGTAAAACTGTCATTAACGCTTAAGTGTATCTGCCAAGACATTTCAAAGTCTCTGCTGACTGCTAAATCTTAAACATCTGGCCTCGACTGGAAACTGTCTTCTGCGTCTATCTGTCCTCTGTTAAGTGTACACTTAACTTTATACGCATCTACAAAACTGTCTCTGGCATTTAACTGTATCTCTGCTGACAAATTAAATCTCAAACACCCGGTTTGGACAGAAGCCTGAAAAGAGAAGACTGTCTACTACATCAAGTTTATTGTATCTGTCCATGTTCAACTTGTCTCTGTGTCATCCAAGGGTCTTGCTCAATCAGTGAGAATTTTTTGGTAACTGATAGTTATTAATAGTTTGATAATGTCTAGGTATTGGGAGGTGGTCAAAGCTGGTCTTTCTTCCTGTCATGTAACAGCTCATTTTTTTAGTCTAAAAAAGTTCTGGTGAGTTGACTGTGCAAGGTCTGGCGAATGCAAAGCAGAAAGAACCTTCCCAATTTGTTAACTTCTTTTCGAACCTATCATGCCTCAGTATTTAGGGAAATTTCAATGAAATGGTATAGTGAGAGAGAGAGAGAGTGGCAGGCGGACAAGGATCTTGGGCCGGCCACTAAAGCGCGATTCAATCAGGCAATGTGTACTGTAATTCACTTTATCTTCACGGTAGTAAAATTTCAAGGTGTAAGGAAAATGGACATTCTCACTGAACTTAAACTTCATGGTGGCGGCAAGTAATTTACAGAACGGATGTGTGAAGGAATCATAGATAATTACAACAGGTTTTTTCACGGTGATGATAAGTCCACAGTACAGAGGCAACCATGAAAACAGTGAACATAAAGTTATAGTAAAAGAAACAAGAACTACTGTAACATACCTGGGTATTCCGTGGAAGTACATGAGCAGCCGTGCGAGTTCCGCAGCGCTGTACTCCGTGTGTTCCAGCACAGCGTTGGCCGCCTGCACCACCAGAACCGTGCGCCCGCACTTCGACATGCAACCTGGGGAGCAACCAAAGGTGCATCAGTCAGTGGGAGGCTAAGTACAGTGCCTGTTTCCCCCCAGAACTCAAATTAGCATTTGTTACTACATTGTATGTTAGGCAGAAGCCAGACACTCAACTCATATTACATCCAGCCTTGCCGACAATACAGTCATCATATCCGCCTGCACGTAAACACACAATAGTCAGACTGAAATGTTCTTTCAACTAGATTCTAAGTTTTCCCAGTATCTTTTCGAGTGCAAAGAGGAAAATAATATTCTTACACACCCCTTCTGCATACAAATGGGAAAAGCAAAGACTTTTTTTTGTAACTTTCATCTCTCTTGGCTCTTACCTGGTAGATACACAGCACCAGAGTGTAAAAGGTCAAAGTTAACTTCCAATGTCTGTACAGGCCTGTCCAGCCTTGACCCCTGACCCCACTGTGGGGAGACTGGGGGTGGGGGCAACTCCATTCCATTTAGCGGGGGTGGCAGCCTCCCCGTCCCTCCTCCTGGAGCAAACCCAGTGGTACCTTCCAAGTTCCTATGTTGCACATCCTGAGAAAACGAAAACCTTGTTCTCTCCTTAACCTCATCACTTTCGCTCGTCCTCGTTTCCTGTACCAGCATCCTCCTGGTGAAATCCTCGATGTCGCTGTCACTGTTGCTACTATCCACACTCCTTCTCCTCGTGGGTGAGTACACACCCGTGGGCCAGTACATCCCGACACCTTCGCTCAACGCGCGCGGCCGACTCCCCCTCTGTCTTAGAATGTAGTCGTCTTCGTCGTATCCCAGTATTTCGTCCTCCAGCAGCGTGGAGCCTTCCGACATCTCCTGTTTGAACCGCTGGAAGTGGGTGAACATCTCATCCCGTTTCTGCTGCATCCGCTGCTTCATGGCCTTGAAGTCCGCCAGCCCCGACGAGCCGACAAAAATGTCATCGTTGCTCCCGGTAGAGTCCTTCCTCAACATGTCTGGCGTCAGATTGCTCTCCGCTGACTTCGGGAAGGGTTCCGACCGCGAACGCTGTTCCGTCCCCGCATTCCGTTTCTTCCCGCCATGTTGCCTCCGCTCGCGGGAACCCGTGGACTTCGCGTCTTCTGTTGCCGCCGCCTCACCAATCAGATTCTGATGCGGAAAACCTGTGAAAACAAGACAACAATATTAGCACACACGTACTAGACCAAGACATGAACTTGAGGTTCACGGAAGATCTCTCATCACAAACTTCTCAGGGTCCTGCCTTCTTTCCCACCGTCCTGCCTTCTTTCCCACAGTTAGAAGTTGTCAAAGGGCATCCCATATGGGGTTTTTCCCCTTCCCAGAGCTGAAAGTCCTGTGGTTCTCTTCCGAGGGTTGTTCTGACCAAAGCATTACAGATAAAGTTCATCAGTGGTAAAGAACATACTGTATACTAGAAAGATTAGTAATCAAAAATAAGTACACACATGATGAAAACGAAAACAGCGACACGACATAAACATCAACAAGAACATTCCAGCTTCCAAGTGATGTTCCTCCATTGTCTTCAGGTCCAACATGGTCTCTTATCAAGAAATCAGAGCTGTGATCAAAACAACAACAACAACCAACACACACAACTGAACAGCTGTAGTATTGTCCCTACTGCTGTCTGTCCATATCAAGACGCAAAAGCCCCGAGAACTCAAACAGTTACAAACACTTGCCTTTCTGTCTGGCTAAGTATCTATCCCAGAAGAACTTCCACATCGCGCTCGACAACCTGACTAACAACTCCAACCCTCCTCCTACACACTGAGCCTCACAGGCAAACCCACAGATTCAAACCTCCCCTTCGCCCTGCTGATTGGCTACCAGGGTGAAAGTGTAGGAAGTCTGCGACATTTGTAGGTAAACATGGACCTGTCTGCCCCCTGCCCTCTGGCCTACTGCTACAGAACATGTGGAGCGCACAGTTGTAGGCTGGAATCCTGTACTCCCAATGCTGTTCCCAGGCCTGGCTGTTCCCTGCAATCCTGTATTCCCTCTGCTTCCCAAAATCTCCAGGAATCTGCAGTAGACCCCAGGAAGTCCTTCTTAGGTTACCTTATCAGAAAATTCCACCAGCTAATTTGGAAAATCCTTTGTTTAGGTGGTTCAAATCTTCTGTAGTCTAATGTGCTTGTATCTAGACTATTTGTACAAAGTAATCAGTCACTCTATTCACTAACATGACAGTACATTCTAGACTATCAGTGATTCATGGCTTTTATAGCACTGAGTACTTGATACTTGCTAAGGCCTTTTATGTGCATTACTCACAAGTAGAAGACATAATGTAACATAATTGCATAAACTTGACTTTGAACTTAAACTTTACCATGTGTGTATGCTTATCTTCATTTAGGTACAGCCATACTTTGTTCACTATAGCAATGTACCCAATAGCAAACTTGACATTGAGATCTGATAGTGGAAAAGCGTGGGTGCTGTTTGAAGGTTCTAATGGTCTACTCCATACATTGGAGCAACCAGAGGACTTTGACAGTGAACTTGGGGGGTTTTGAAGTACTTTTCTTCGACTACAGGGGCATGTAAACTATTTGAAATAAAACTACAGATTAAAGGATTTTCAGGACATTAGGCCTTGTCATCAATTTCCTTTCTTTCTTTACTTCCAGAACAAGCCATTGTAAATTTGTAATTGTCCAAGAACTAAACGATTGACCTTCGTAGTTACTAGTTCAGGAAAATATGGATGGATGGATTATGATTCAGATAACTGGCATCTAAGACTAACTCTCCTCAAATTTCATTATTCCCAGACCAGCCATTGTAATTGTCCAAGAACTTAAAACAATTAACTTTGTCGCGACCTTCGCAAAAGTTACTAGGTGAGGAAAATATGGATGGATGGGGGGTATGATACATACAACTGGCATCTAACTTGTCTTCAAATTTCATTATCCCCAGACCAGCTTTTGTAACAGTCCAGGAACCAAGCAATTAACTTGGTCGCGACCTTGGCAAAAGTTACTAGGTCGGGTCAAGTTACATCTGGGCAGGAATGTCCGCAGGAATCTGCCAGACTCTCAGGCAAGCTACAGGTGAGGCCTAAGGCCACACCAATTTAATTTCTTGGTTAATGGATTTTTATTTTCAAAAAAAAAAAGATTTTTGAAAAAAAAAATCATGAAAACAGAAGGCAAAAATCCGTTAACCAAGAAATTGAATTGGTGTGGCCTAAAAAGAAAATGTTGTGTTTGCAGCTACCTGACTGACCCTAGCCTTTTTTTGTGGTTCTCTGCAAGTAGGTTTGATCTTGGTCTCTGCAAGGGGCATGAGATTTTTGATTTGACATCTAGTGATGAAATTCTGTATTTCACAATCTCGTTACTTAACAACTGGAGGCTTTGAATAGTTGATGTAAGAATGTGTAGTAAACATTGTACTTTTTTGTTCAGTTTATCAACACACATGCGCTTGTACAATGTATATCTGCATAATTACTAGCCTGATTTCAATCAAGCCTCCTGTAACAGCTCGTCGCCCTGTAACCGCCTCCCGCCCTAGGAGGGGAGGGGACGGAAATCCCACGACAGCTGGAGTTTGCGTTATAGAGACTACATAATTACAATATGATGTTGAAAATACTCGACTGAGTGCCTGTTACATTTCAGTTTTACATTCCTAACATGTATTGTTATGTTATGTTATGTTATGTTATGTTATGTATTTATTGGATCACTTGGGCCGAAATCTAGAAATACAAAAAAAAAACAATTTTTGAATTACAGAATCCCTACCTCCGGACCCTAATTTTTTTCAGGATTGAAACCAGAAACACAAGATTTTTTTTCTCAGGCCTAACATGGCTAAAAGATTAGCACATCTGTCAGACACTCAGGCAAACTGCAGGTAACATGGCTGGAGATTAGCACATCTCCGCCCAGGCAATCGCTTCTCCAGATGGGAGGAACCAAAACTGGACCACAATCATGTAATTAGCATGAAAATTCATCTGTGTTGTTGTAGACACCTAAACACACTATAGAGTAAGGATCACCTGTGCTTGGGTTGAGCAAAGCTGTAGTGCCTAGCAGAACGTACTGCATGCAATACCAGCTATAGAAAAAGCATTGCACTTCCAGTTTGACCGAAGAGAAACAGAATGAGAGAGAGAGATGGAGAGAGACAGAGAGAGAGAGAGAGAGCTAGAGGAGGTGGAGTAGAGTAGACTAGAGCAGAATCTTTGGCCCCGAAGAGAGAGAAACAGAATGAGAGAGAGATGAAGAGAGACAGAGAGAAAGATAGAGAGATGGAGAGAGAGATAGAGAGAGAGAGGGGAGATGGAGTAGAGTAGAGCAGAATCTTTGGCCCTGTATAGGAATTACGGGGGTTCAGGACAAGCTGTCTCACTGGGTAACTTCAAGATCTTTGACATTGATTTCTTTGAGCAGGATTTCTTTGGAAACTTTATCAGAAATGGAAGGAGGCCACCTCCATCAGGACCACTAAAGCTTTCTTGGACTTCCTTTACTTGACTGACTTGTCTGTAAGAACATGTGTTCAAGGTGTATACGTCATTCAACTTGGGAAAATGTTTTGTACATGTACTGCACTCTCCAGCTGGACCATCTGGCAAGTAGCACAGGTAACATTACACCCAGGTTACCTGCCAACACACTTTACCACTGCAACACAAGCAGCCATGCTGTGAGGAAAGATATTACAGAGAGTGCTCCCACAAGTACTAAGCTAAAACTCTAACTTTTATGGACTAGACTGACTACTTATGTCCTTTATGAACCCCTTTTCTCTTTTTACGTTGGCAAAGTAAGTAGTTTAACAACTAAAAACCAGCAAGCCCCCTCCACACAAAAAACTGCCAGCAAACTTGTTGTGCCAACATCCTCCTGTGGGTCATGGGAAGTAAAGTCCCCCCAACAATGCCTCACTTGTGCACCTCCCTGCACCATATCATCCCTGTCTTCTCTGCAGGCAATCTATCACCTTTACTGTAAGGATCAGGTATCTGTGATACCTCATTCCAATCTCCCTTCAAAGAAACCTCTGTTTTAGGATCTTTATCAGTGGCTTCAGATTGCATGTTTATTGTATGTCTTCAGGTATTGTCCTGGATATGATGCTTGGATTATGTTGAAGATGGTTAGACAGGTAGATAGACAGGTAGTGAGATACAAAATATCTAAGTTCTTTGGTGAGATACTTAGAATTCATTTTAAGGTTCGTATTAAGTTAATTTTATATAATCAACCACCCAAGTTACTGAACTAAGACAGCATCTGCTGTCTGATTTTCAAAACTTATCCAGTACCTTGTATTTTGTTTTGAAATGCTTGTAACATTACTTGCTGTTCTTAAATCAAGATGTCTACATTGCCTCCTTGTGATTTTTCTTGAAGGGATGGAACATCTTAGTTCTGGTGTCCTTAGGGCATTTCACGGTGCCAAGGCCTTGATTTGAGTTCATGACTTCTGGCAGCTTTAAGTAGCTCCTAGGGGAGGTAAACACCCTTATTACACCTCAGCAATCAATCAGGTGTCTTAACGGTCTCCTTGGGGCCATCCTTCAGGAAAGACCCTTTGTTTTCATGTCTTTAAGGTGATTTCGTACTGGTAGAAGACACCTGATGTATCCTGGCTGTATATGGTTCCTCCTGGTGGGACGTACATGTAATACCCCAATTACATCTCAGCAATCAATTGTCTTAAACTGCCCCTTAAGGATAATCCTTCAACTTTAAGGAAGACCTTTGTTAGGGAGCCTTATAGAGACTATGATATTTCTGTAGGAAAATAAATTTTTGGTATTTGTAAGAGTTGAAAATCTTAACCTTAGAAGAATTTCGAGACACTACTTCAAGCAACTTATTAATATTTCTTTCAGTTCAACGATCCTCTGAACAAATATCCAACTCAACAAAATATCATAGTGTGCTACAGTCAACATTACGCAATATGATAATCTCCAAGCAGATATAGGGAGGGATGACGTACAGTTCTCGGACTCCCCCGTCTTTGCTACACTTGAAATGAAAAAGTCACAAAAAGTTATGATCTTTCCTCCTACCATCTGCTTGGAGAGAAGCAGTATGGCACAGTGCCCGATGAGGTTGTCATATGTAGCCTACCCTTATAGGGCTGGCATTCGTTCTGTTACACACTGGAAAGGCATGTCAACTGATAAACTCATAACTCAAGCTACCTAAAATTCCATTCCTTTGTAATGGGTCAAAGTATGAAAGTGTAATGATCATCACATTTGTTAGAACCTGAAATATCAAATTCCTTTGCAAGATGTCAAAGTAAATTAAAATCACGGCTGGAAAGGGACTCTCCGTTCATCGTAGACAGCAGAAATACGTCAAATAAAATTACATGTGAAAGGTTGGTTATTCTCAAGATCAAGCCGAATATATGCCCTCACTATCGTATTTTTCAATTTTTTCTATTGCTCTATAATTCTATGCCCATGGATGAACACAAAAACTGCTTTACCAAATGTAGGCATCTTCCCTACTTGAGATTTTAGAACAGCAAGTGTGAAAACCAAGGAATTACATTAGGCCACACCAATTTGATTTCCTGGTTAACGGATTTTTATTTTGAAAAAAATAAAATGAAATAAAAAATAATGAAAACAGAAGGCTGGGCATTTTCATTAATTTTTTTTTCTAATTTTTTTTTTTTTTCAAAATAAATATCCGTTAACCAAGAAATTAAATTGGTGTGGCCTTAGCACTGACTTATCTGATGATAAGTTTTGCACAAAAATATAACATGACCGGAGTAGACTACAGCACACTGGGGAGGTCTGGGTATGCAGCAGGTCAAGTCTTCGCGCAAATGGGGAACTGTAGGCACGTCTCAGATCAGACCTAACCTGCGTCCCTGTCGCTTTCATGTGTCATACTATTTCTCACTTCCATATGGCTCTCAAACACAAGACCAAAGTCAAAGGGAAGGGGAATGGCTCAGGATCTGTGCGTGATTCTCAAACAAGCTCACATAAAAAAGTAGGTTGAAATATTATCTTTCTTCCATCATAATATAAATGCATATTATACATGGTTACTGTGATTATCATGATTAATAAAAACAAGGGTTAGATTATCATTTAAGTTAGAATTTCACATAGTGATCTACACTCTGTATACTTCTATTAAGTTTATAAGTTGCCAATATTACTGATAAATACGCACAAGACATTGAATCTTATTACAGCTTCCTCTGAAAATTACTAATACACTGGACAAAAACAGAACAAAAAGCTACCCAAACAGGAATTATACACAGTTCCTACCCAGCCAAAAACTCAGTTCCACTCTACTCTAGAAATAGAAAAGAAAAATAATTTTCCTGAACATTGGACACTCCAAAATCGAAATCATTTATTGGGGTGAGATCAATAAAAAGCTACTTCAGCACTCAGTAGTCACAAAAATATCTGAAGCCTGGAACAAAAACAAATTTTCAGCCAAAGAATTTCACTTCCATCTGGCAAGTGTGTCAAACTTGGCAAAGACACACAAACACTCCTCCACCAAAAACACATTCGTTCCATGTAAAAGCTACTGGTAGTTAAAATTCTGGTGAAACAAAAATTCCTTTTTCTCTTTTATGTCTATTGAAAAGTACTGATTTAAACTCCAAGCAGATGTAACAGACGCAAGAGACAAGGGGTTTCACCACTCACTATAAAAGTGCACAAAATGCCTCAAAATAGGGGCATGACTCTTCTCTACACTACCTTATTCTTCAAGACCTAAGAAATTGTATTCGTCATTTTGGATGGTAATGTAAAGCCAAGGGGCCTCGTATGTGAGGGAGCTTCAAGCGTAAGCCTCTTGTGTCAAACCTTTGCATGTTAAAGAACCCAACACACTTATCAGAAGAGTAGTGGTGACCCGGTGTGCTTGGATGAAATTCGCTTGACATAACAAAGCGGCATTACCAAAAAAGCTACTTAACAAGCACCATGCTTCACCTCAATTGAGGATGACATTTAGAAAGAAGCAAGATATTGAAACACTAGAGGCGAGTAGAAACAGACTCCTGGCGAAGATCGAATCCAGGCCCGCCAGCCCACAGAACCGCAAGCCTTAACCACTACTAGGCTAAAAGGTCTAGACCAGTTAGACTGGTCAGTTGGAGGCACTTGAACCCCACTGATACAATATCAAAAAAGGCCCTACTACATCTGCTTGGATATTTGGTACCCTCTGATGAAGGACATGGGAAAGTGAAGGAATGCAGGGAATTGTGACAAATTGATGTAACTCAATAATGCATAAATAATCCAATTATACGCAAAACAAAACTATACCCCAGGCCTGTAAATCATTTATCTAGGTTAAGATAATTGGGGTCATCTTTTGGACCTACTGGACATAATTGTCACCACAGATGTCATCTGAATACAGGTTCCAACCTACTAAATAAGATGCAAATAATGCTTCCTGCGGCATCACTGCAGAGGTCATCTGAATACAGGTTCCTATCCAGAAAGGACGAAGCATGACAATACTAAATAAGATGGAAATTCTGTAATTCACTTTATCTTCACGGTAGCAAAATTTCATGGTGTATGGAAAATGGACATTTTCACTGAAATCTAACTTCACAGAATGGATGTGTGAAGGAATCATAAATAATATCAACAGGGTTTTTTCACGGTGCAGAGGTGACCGTGAAAACAGTGAACATAAAGTTACAGTGAAAGAAACAAGAATTACAGTAATACAGTCTGCGGCTTTACTGAAGGCTTCAAACCTCTGTGGCCAATTAGTGGGAATTAATCAGACCCCCTTCTATCTGTAGACCCCCCCCTGGCTGGTATATTATATCCACCACATCCGCACATCCATCAGGCCTTCTGAAGGCAGCTGACACTGGACAGATATGGGTCACGTTGGGCTGGCGGGAACAGTCATGATACCTACTCTACTCTACTCTACTCTACTCTACTCTACTCTAAAAAGGCTTTCTTTACCATAACTGTCCATAACAGTCTCTGTACATGCAAGAACGTTATGCTTTCTTAGCATCTTTGGGCTCTTGAAATTTGAATTCTTGATTATTGCAATAAGAAACCACGAGATGCTTCATGGATGTCTTCATTTTAAATTTCCTTTAAATTTTTTTGTCACAGGTAATTTTTGGAAATATCTGGATCGGGATGGAAAATTGTTTCATATTTCCAAGACAGAATAGAATTTTTCCTTGGTAGGTAAAGATCTGAGCCCTTTGCGTACAATTCCTTGTTGCTTCTATAAGGACCACATACTAGTAATATCTCACTCTCAACATCAAGCCAGAAATGGCCCTGTTCATTATGATATGACCCTTCCATATTCAGTAGTTAGCCCCTTGTGGATATAAACTCTAAATGGTTTCCTGATTTATATTCTGTTTAAATACATGACCAGTCATTTGTCTTCCTTGAATAGCAATCCACCGGCATATTCTCCATCATACGAAACCAAATTTGGTCAAAAGGAATCTTATTAGAAAATCAATATCGGGGGTCAAAGTCTACTTGAAAGCAGTAATTCATCAATTTTCTTACTGAAAAGGAAAATGGATATGTCAAATAAAATCACGTACTGTGTATTTTACATTGTTGTAAAGAATTGATTCGTCTAACATTTACTTGCCATGTTTATATTATCGGTTGAAAGGCTAGTATATACATAGACTGTACGTTTAACTTTAGACTATACATTCACAATTGCTTCCTTTCCCAGGCAAAATGTTTTGGGCTGTTCCAGAAAAAAGGCAAATACAGTGAAGAATCAAGAAAAAAATTCATTTCCTCTAGATGTAGACCTAGGTAAATAAAGAATAGGGAGAAAAATATCAAGAAACTGCTGTCTTGGACACTATTCAAATGTCTTCCTCCTCAAATATACCTGAAGCCATTGATAGGAAAACTTGCTACCATACAAACAGTTACTCTATAACTGGCCTCCCACCGCATGATTCAGACACATGTAAACACAAACCTCCATCCCAAACACTTCTCAACATCCCACCTCTACATTTCCCTTGTTTCAACAAGTAACCCGTCTAAGACTTACCCCATCGTGCCAGCCCAAGGAGCACGAGGACTTCCAACAGCGCGATCCAAATGGCGAGAGCCAGCGCCGACGTTTCCTCTGCACAGTGTTCCGACATGGTCAGACGCAGGGAAAGGACAAGTGCCGAAAATGGAGGAGAGGGGAGGGGGGCGGGCGTCGTAGGCGGCGGACATGTTTGGTGGCACCCACAGGTGGCAAGGTCATCATCATTTACATCTAGAGCGACTGCTTCTTCCCAGACTCCTTCCTCCCAGACGGCTTCTCCTTACAGCATTGCAAGACGACGCAGTAGAAATCGGAGGAAGCCTAACTCAGGCCATAAACGTAACAGAACCACCATATTCTTTTAAAAGGTCATGGTAGGAGGCAGCCGGCTTACAAGGTCACCAGTCTACATGTACCACCTCCCCACTCCAACAGAGGAGCGTAACACGTAGCACACAGGAACACACCCCACAGCCACAACACCAGCCAAGTCTGCCCTGCTGAGTCCAGAGGGAGTCACGGAACCTCAGCCAATAACCTGACAGCACTGCGGGGTGCAACAGAAATCATCTTCAGACATGTACGAGGCTGAACCTCCCTCTGCTACATGTGGCCAGCTGACTGGCTGGGAAAATTTATTTTGCTGCCCCATAACTGGTGATGAGGAACCCCAGGAGGGTCGACCTGAGACCCCTGGATACAGACTTTGGGCCACACCAGGTAAATTCTCTGGTTGACATCATAATTCTTACCTTGCATGTAACATAGTGATCTGACGTTGGAGTTGGAAGAAAATTAGATATTTGTCACAAAATAAGATGCCTTGTTTTGAGATTGACAATATTACAACTGTTGTAACAAACATGGAATGACAACCAAACTTGAAACAAAAAGAAAAAGGTCTTATGTGATGAACAGTTGTCATGTTCAGTCTACCAGTGTGTATCCTTTGAAATATTCAATGTCAAACAAAGTACAAAAGATAGACCTGTACAAGTGACCACCTGTACATAAGGACCACCTGGCCAGTGTGACCACTTTTTTGTGGTCCCTTGAATACCTTTGACACAAGCATTAAGAATCCTGTCTATAGTGACCACCTGACACATAGACCTGATTTATCGATCCCCCAAGTGGTCTTCTCTGGCTGGTTTGTCTGAATCTCACACGAAAAATTGTCATCCCTACTTCTTGTCCACAACATTTACTTGGTGTGGCCTTAGTTACTGTGTCTGTCTGGCTGTCCAGTTTTACAGCATCCAGGCCTCAGGTTTTAACCCTAGCTCAAGTCTTTAACCCTTATATAAACTTTCTTCCTAATGGACTGATACCAGCAATGGTGAGGGTTGGTAAAACTTCTGATATGCTATCAGTGGACACAGATTAGTGAGTATGACTGGAACATTATAGTTACAGACTACAATATCCAAACTTGATATGCTAACTGAAGATGTTTTGCCATAACAAAGTTTGAAATGTACAGGAATAGAACAAGCTTTCGCCATGTCAGTATCAGTTGTATTTTCTTTGACATATCAACAGAAGGGAACCTGAGTTGACAGGAGTGTCAAACACCACTTCTCTCTGTCCTGGGACCTCCCAGTGTTTGTTATTGCTCTGGTCTGCAACTTTTCATCAGGACACAAACTGTTAAAGCACTCCATTCTTACATTTGAATGAAGTGAAAAAAAAAAAGGGATTGGAATCATGGTCATTAAAGATTTGTAACATCAGTTTCCAACTGGTGAGGGCATCAGACTAAAAGCCTTATGTTTCAACACCAGCATTTTCCTTTAGCTATGAATGTTAACATTAGAATGGGGCCATGGCTAAATTCGTTTGCATTTCCGAATAGTCGTGACCAGTAAATATGGAAAAGAAAATACTCAAATCAAAGACTTAAGTCATTGACACCAATTTTGAAGTTCAGCTTAAGTCTTACTCAATGTTATGTTCTTACCTCATTTCTTTATTTTCGGAAACAAAAACCAAGGGATAAACTTGTTCCGGCCATGTTGGACTTGATGTCAGCCCAGTTTCCCCCTCCTTCCATGTCTCTGTTGCCCCAGCCTGACCCCACACACATCTGCAGACCTGGTCCCACACCATCCCAACATTCCCATTCATAACTTCCCAACTACCATCTGGACTCTGACATCCAATTCCGATTCCATTTCCGCCGACCTTTCCAACATTGACCTCTGGAAGCCCAAGCCAATCTTTCTTTATTAGGTTCTATTGGAAAAATGACTTCCTTATATACTAGGCACAACATGATTTACTGTTGTAATCGCAATGACATCAGTAAAACTGGAAATTGCAAGAACATGCAATATGCTGAAACTTAGTGAAAGTTCTTAATAAAGGACACAAGATTAGATTACAATAATACAGGAATTTATCCAGTTGCTTGAGTAACTTTTGTATTGGGTATCCTATAACCTGCATGTCTAGCCTTTGTTGACATAAAGAGGGACATACATCTCCTAGAGAAAGGCTGGATTTTCTAACAAAGTTTGACAAGCTTTTACTAGAAAAATAATGAGCCGAAAATATGTACTTTACATCACATTTCTCTTTATCATACACCACAACAGAGACAGAGGCAGCCAGCGGAGGACTGTGCTCTCCTGTTGTTGATGAGCTGCCACCCTTGTCTTTATACAGCCTCCACCTTCCCTCAGGCAACACTTCAACACTTTCTCCAAGTTCAAAGTCAAGATTACAGTCATATCCAGATGTCTGCCCTGGTCACCATAACAACCTCCAGGAACAGATTTAAAACAGGACGTCTGGGCCAAAACAATACCATTGCCTGTACTTAAGACTTTCTGGACATGCAACAATGAGGTAGAAACAGACAGAAATTAAAATGCAAGAGGATGAGCGAGCGAGCGAGCGAGTGAGTGAGTGAGTGAGTGAGTGAGTGAGTGAGTGAAAGAAGACAGAAATGCAGACTGCAAAACTGAGGCCTAACCAACGAAACTACATGGTTTATAGATATACCTTTCCTCAAAAGTTTTAAGTAAAAGCATGAACGCATTTCTATCTTCCTTTATTTCCATGCCATAACTCAACGTATGAAGTCTTTTAATTTCAACTTGAGTTATCTGCAATTCTGAAACAACTAACACACTGAATAGCATTTCCAACGCCCAAAGATTATGTGTGGCATTTCCATAAGACTTTCACCACCTGCAGTCGGGCAAAATTGCCCCTGACCTGGGCACAGCCAACCTTGTTGTTTCTTCCTGCAACGTCAAAGCCAGACTAAGTTCTTACTGCAGGGAAGACAAGACGCCAAGTGACCTGGAAATTCTTGGGCCGGACCTTAAATCACACCTGCCAGGTCTGGCCTCTTCCCAAATTTTACCCCCTCCCCTCCCTCTTTATACATATTCATCTGAAGTACAGCCAGGATCTGAGTAATGAGGCTGTTGTAGTAGTACCTTTGAAAGTGCTCGAGACACCTCCTCGAACACAGAACCCTCATTCTACCTCCCTTACGAAAGATGAATGAAATTCAACTCTATAAACTCTAATTATATACTCAGGAATATTTACATTTTCATCGTCGTCATCATCATCATCTTCATCCATCACCCTCTAACATATTTTTCATTTCCATTCTATTTCAAGGCACCGACTGCTTTGTCTGAAATCAGGACGTAAGTAGCCTGAATTCAATCAAGCCTCCTGTGACCCCTCGCCGCCCTGTAACCGCCTGGGGGGGGGGAGGGAAACCCCCCGGACAGCTGGAGTTTGCGTTATACAGACTAGGACGTAAGGAGACACCTTGAGAAGTTAGAGCACCTTCAGGAACAATAACATGTCATGTTCCCACTTACAAGGCCACCTTGACCCCCACACCAGGAAATGCCCTTGAACCTGTCTCCTCAACAGACATGCTCTCCCCCATCTCAGACACACCCCAGGAATAAGCTCCTTAGTTCTCAGCAATCCCCTACTTTGTGCAGCTCATGCTGACACTGTGTGAATCTAAGGCGAGAACAAGTTACAGCTACATGCAGAATTATTCAACCCCCCTTGCTTTTTGGACATTTTGGCAAATTGAGGAACTTTACAACTGCATAATATTACTAAATCATATAAGTGATGAACAGATATGTTATTACAGTCTGATACCACAGCAAAAGTTCAGATTTTTTTCATAGTCCATCCAAAATAGCAACTTTCACACAAATAGTATGTTGCAAAATTATTCAACCCCCTATGAGGGGTTGTCTTTAGTACTTAGTGCAGCACCCCTATTTATCTAAACCTGAATTCACCTGATGTAGACGTGAACGATAGCTTGTCACAAGCTTCTGGCAGTGCTCTTTGGGAATTTCGGCCCATTTCTCGTAGTCAATAGTCTCCGGCTTGCAATTTTCTGAGGTTTATGTACCGCAACAGCTTTCAATAGATCCAACCCAAAATTCTCAACTAGGTTTAAGTCTGGAGACTGTTATGGGTACTCAAGAACCTTCCAGGTTCTTTTTCTGACCAAACACGTAAATGTCGATGTGTGCTTGGGGTTATTGTCTTGCTGGAATGTCCAATGACGCCCCAGCTTCAACTCCTTAACGGACCTGGCGACATTCTTGGCCAAAATTTCAGCAGCCACAGTGATATTTCTTAGAAGACAGGTGGACAAGAACCATATGATTACTATAAAAGTCCTGAAAAACAATTTGGCTGAAGGAGAAACTGTTGTTTCAGTGGACACAGTGCGCCGCACCCTTCATGCTGAAAGGCTCAAGGCCAGAACCCCAAGACCCACACCGTTGCTGAAGCCATGCCACAAAAAAAGTTGCCTCCAGTATGCTCAAAACAACCTACTAATGCCACAGTAGTTTTTGGACACTGTTATATGGACTGACGAAACAAAAAAACTTGACCTCTTTGGTCCTTCGTGTCAGAGGTATGTTTGGCACAGGAAAGATTAAGCATATCCAGAGTGGAACACCCTGCCTACCGTGAAGCTTGGTGATGGGTCTGAGATTCTTTGGGGGTGTTTTGCTTCCAATGGCACTGGGAATATCCACCGTGTTGAAGGCATCGTGAAATAAAACCAGTACTAGGATATTCTGGCCAGGAAAGTTACCAATTCCGTTAGAAAGTTGAAGCTGGGGCGTCATTGGACATTCCAGCAAGACAATAACCCCAAGCACACATCGACATCCACATGTTTGGTCAGAAAAAGAACCTGGAAGGTTCTTGAGTACCCATAACACTCTCCAGACTTAAACCTAGTTGAGAATTTTGGGTTGGATCTGAAGACAGCAGTTGCGACACGTAAACCTCGGAAAATTGATGAGCTGGAGACCATTACCTACGAGAAATAAGCTGAAATTCCCAAAGAGCACAGCCAGAAGCTTGTGACAAGCTATCGTTCACGTCTACATCAGGTGAATTCAGGTTTAGATAAATAGGGGTGCTGCACTAAGTACTAAAGACAACCCCTCATAGGGGGTTGAATAATTTTGCAACATACTATTTGTGTGAAAGTTGCTATTTTGGATGGACTATGAAAAAAATCTGAACTTTTGCTGTGGTATCAGACTGTAATAACATATCTGTTCATCACTTATATGATTTAGTAATATTATGCAGCTGTAAAGTTCCACAATTTGCCAAAATGTCCAAAATGCAAGGGGGGTTGAATAATTTTGCATGCAGCTGTAACTCCTTGTTTCTTGGGCTTGTATCTCCAAAAATTTGGATGAGGTTGTATTTTCAGATAGTCTTAACGGAAGTTACAGTTTGGAATCTGTGTCTTTAGACTGGTACAAAAGGTTCGGGATGAAGAAGGCTACTTTCCTACAGATCAGCAATGACCTGGGGCCACAGCTAGTGCACAGAAACACAGGTGTGTATGAGGAAATACCGCTATAGAAACGTGTAACGGTCACCATATACGCCGTTGTGGTATCATACGTCTAGAAATTTTCCTGGTGTAAATAGGGCCTAAATCATCTTCTTCTTAAAGCATTAGAGGAGTAATGACTCCGGTAACCACCTAGGTCCTCCTAGATCCTCCCTCAAACATGTCCAATAAAGTTTTCAGTCAGTGAATTGGAAGAACAGTTACTCCCATTTTCAGCTGTGTTGATATTCTTCTTCAGATTTACGACTATCAAACCAGTAGAGGCCTCGCCTCAGCTGAGGATGACTGCTGCATCTCTTACACCTGTCACTCAAAAACCAACACAAGTCCTTGGCCCAGCCTTGGCCCTAAAGAGGAGCGACTGCCGACTATTAAAGTTATCTAGACTGAAGCCAAGTGGGCACCAGACTGGAACTTACTGGTCTTAATTGGTAAATATTTACAACCCACAGTTCAGCTTTAACAAGCCTTCTGCTGGTCATTAAAGATACAGACAGACGCTTGCTAGTAGAGTCTTCTGTACTTGTACAAAAACTGTTGAACGCAATCAGTACTTCAAACAACTGGGTGGTTGCTCTACAAAATTCTACCTTTACCTATGCGTATCAATCTTGTGAAACTTTAAAGAACACAAATATATTCACATTTCCTATAACAACTGAAATAAGAACATATTATCTACAGTGGAACACCTCACAGTCAGCTTTGACTTTCCCAAAACTGCTATGGCAAACATGGATTTGTTTTCAGACAAATATTGATTTCAAAGCTCCTCTAATGTCATATTTACTAAACCTTTTGACCCTAATCATGACCAGACAAATATTTGTGAACATGACATGCAGATTTTCCTGCCAATGCCAGCACTGACAAATGAGTATCTGCCTGTCAGATCAGCAAACTGCCAGGCACATCATGGGTAAAAAAACGATGTTTGTTTATCATTAAATGTCTGTCACTTTAACAAGGTTTCTTTTTGTGGTTCACCACAGATCCATGGCCAATTGTAGGAGGGAAAAATATAATACTGTACACCTGTTCTACTTTACATGAAACAGTTCTTATACCTACATTGAATTCTGTTGTTGTTTCCTCTCTGAATAATGTCATGTTTGGTAGCAATATATTCCCAACTGTATATTTGTTTTACCATGGTCAATACTGACCGACGGAGGTCATATATATGTATATTTGTAAAGCCCGACAGGGCCATCCAAGGAAAATAAAGGTTTCTACTCCCTTTGAGTCATGAATTGAAATCTTTGAAAGCATATTTTTGTATTGCAATACAATATGTAGCTTCAATACCGTAAAATTCCTATTTACGTACGCACCCCTCCTAACGTACGCACCCCCGATTTGGGGACGATTGAGGGCCTGACTCAGTGAGTTGAAACATTCAGGGGAAAAACCCTCCTAACGTACGCACCCCCTCTCCAGCATTTCGGTGGATAGTTAAAGAGGTTGACATGAATGATCATCCTTCCGATGATGTTTACCAACTTAAAGGGTTACCAATGTTCTCACCAGGTTTTTTTCACAGCATCGGGGCAGGGGTTCGGGGGCTGCCTAAAGCCCGCGACGGGGTCCAGGGGCAGAGCCCCGGTGGGGGGAAGCTCCTGCATTTTAGGCTATTGAGAAGGTGTTTTTTTTCAGTTTTGAGGGTCATATTTATGATAATCGTGGCAGTTAATCAACTTCTCCACATGACCTTGACATACAATATTTCTGGTAAAAGACAACTTGAAACTCAGAAACAACAATAATAAGTTTATTGCAAATTCATGCCCGAAGGCTAAATGCAAATAACATACATAAAAGAACAGTGTACAAAATAGGTATAAAAGCTGCTTATCTAAATTATACAAATGTAATTGTCTATAACTAGGGAAGGGTTTGACTTCTCTTTTGTAAGCAATGGAAGACGTAATGTCCCACCTTTTCTATAATTTGTGGGTTTTTGGTAGTTAAAAGAAGAATAGTCTTTTCTTTGTCTGTAAGCTTAGGGAAATTCGGATAGATTTTAGTGGTCTGAATAGACAACTCATTTCGTGCATTATCATGAAATGAACAGTTTGAAATAAAGTGTATTTCGTCTTCCACGGCATTTGTATTGCAATACTTACAAAGTCTTTCGTATATAGGTAATTTTCTATATCGGCCTCTCTCTATTTCAAGAGGATGAGCACTAACTCTAATTTTGCTAATGGCTGAGCGTAGATCAAAATCTGCAAGATCAAGATAACTCTCTAAAACTCTCTAAACAATATCAATAGTTTATTTAGCTACTCAATATCAATAGTCGATACCAGTTTTCCTTTTTTTGGCTGTGTCCAGCTGTCCTAAGTCGAAGCGCAACAATCGTAGCTGTCAGAAGTTTTCTTCGGTGCGAAATAGGAAGCGATATTCCTGGTATACTACGCTTCAACGCAGGCATGTTTCCAGAAAAATCGCCGCCGAGGCGATCTTCCCTCGGCGGTCGGCGGCGAAAGTCCTAATACAAAAGTCCCTTGCCGCGGCATTTAAAGAACCTTGGCGCTGGCCCGTCTAAGAAATCGCGTCACCCCCTCCCCCATATATATATACGCCGCCGGCCCGTTCCAGGCTGTTCTGCGTCTTACAGATAACGTGGAACTTCCGTCTAATAAAAACTTTGTACAAGAATCGCTGTGGGAAAGTTCAGGGAACGTAACGTCGCCAGAGGTTCGCTGTTTAGCCTCCTTGCACGTACGGAGATCCAACTCGCGCGTTTTCCCACAAAGTTGCCGCTGATTGACAGTCGGCAGCCTCTGATGACAGTCGCGACCATGGCGACGTCGGCGGCAGAAAGTCTACTAAAAGGAAAGTCGGCGGTTTGTGGGCGGTGCCACAAATTTGCAGTAACCGAATTGTCCAATCATGGCGAAGCTTTTAAATAAGTTGAAACTTTATCTTCCTCTCTTTGTAAAAATGAATTTTCTGTGCATTAATTCGCTGTTATGGATGAGAAAATGACGTAACCTTGCTCTAGAAATTTGTCAGAAATACAGTTAAGAATTAATTCTATTCCCGCGCTGACAGAGAAAGGAATCTTTTACAAAGAACAGCTTCTGTGTTGGTCAACTGCGGACTGTTAACTTCCAAATAAGGAGATTCTCCGGGAATCTGATACATTTACGGCTGTTCTAATAGTCGGGAACCGCCCCGCAGATTGTGCACATGGAGACCTACTCGGCTATTGTTTACGTTTTCGCGCGATGCTGCCAGCGGCACACGAGCCGCAATGGGATTTTCCCGGGTGCGAGGGACGGCGAGACAAGATCGGAGCGGTAGGGCGGGGTGCTAATTTAGTGATTGGCACCTCCCTTGGAGCTCTTGGAGCTGAAACAGCGGAGGCGCGTGCCTTTGAATTTTTACTACGGTATTTTTGTCTTTTTTTGCCGCTACGCTGGGTGAAAAAACAGCATAGCGAGTGATTTACAGCGTCGGTTTGTCGGCCCACAGTGTAGCGGCCCGCCCGCTATGTTCAACTTACTGAGAAAATGTTTCTGGGTAGAAAATATCAAACAATTTAGATACATGTATTATTTATTCTTTATTACTGATTGATTGTGTGGTAGCATTCCACACTTCATTGTCATGAAGATGTACCGTACTCTCATGCTGATATTCGATTTTTCCGAGGAAGAACCCCTCCTAACGTACGCACCCCGACTTTAGCGTCAGCCTGGAGCACCTGCTTGCAACTTGAAAAGTTTTAAAAGTGCGTACGTAAATAGGAATTTTACGGTAGATCCATGTTGGCTTGCAGGATAGATCATGACATTAGTCTCTTCATATTTGTAAAATCAATAAAAGTGTCAAATCATAGCAGGAAAACCAAAACAGGGGACCAGGTAACTGGAACGCTGGGTTACTGGGAAGCCATGGTCCCCATCAGATACACTGTTGCATACCTGGCCATCTGGTAATCTGGTGTGAACAGGACATAATAGGCTTACACAGGCTCCTGACAAATGGCTTCATCCAAACAGAATAATAAGAAAAATAAACAGACCTGGGAAGGAATAAACAGTTGTAATTAGGACCAAAAGGGCAGGTTTTCTATGGATTAGACAGGAGGATATGAAAGGGGGATTCTGATTCAAGAGTATAAAAAGTTAGATCGCTTTATTTGCAATGGAAAAAAAATACGGAAAAACTTAATCTGCAAAAAGGAACTCTAAAACAACTTTGACAAAACGTTCAAGCAGGAAAACTTTACATAGTCACAATTGCATATTTTGTAAAAATATTTGCTTCAAAACCTCTTCCATACCCTCCTAAAGAAGTAGCCAATCATTACCTTTGCTTCCTCTGATTGGTGCTTGATTTGTGACAGCTGACTTCTTCAAGAAAATCATCATCTCCTCCTGCAACCTCTGCTATAGAGTACCATGCACAGGAAGGAGCTCGCTGTCTTACATAATACCAAACAATGCGGGGCTACTGGGGGTCAGACTGATAAAGCGCCACTGTAGTGTGTTACTGAAAGAGCTGTTTTCACTCACAACAGCCTCGGAGGTGCCCACAGACCTGTGTGTTTTGTGTCCTTTCTTCTCCCGCTGTGGGCAAAGTAGGACCTGTTTGCTGACAAATGTTGCCCCACATCTGAAGACCGTTTGAAGGAATACAACGGGACAAGTGTTGTCCTCAGGTTTTGGGTTTCTCCCCTGTATCTAGTGGTTCTCATGTTTGACACATTTCTGTGTACACCCCAAACCAAGCAGTTTTACAGAGATGGAGAAGCACCTCACAGTGATCAATCTTATTGTGACAGCTTCTTTGTGATTTTAGATGTAATTATCTTCCTCTAATTGCAACATACTGCCCCAGGGCTAATTGCTGTAGCTGTAAAAGAGATTTCAAATACATCAAATCATAAAAATAAGTTCCTGCTCTCAGTCAACTCTATGCTAGATGATGATAGTCTAGACCAAGTTCACGAGGTTTGACTTCTTTCCTGATGATAAAAGTAAAATATTCAGCATTTTCCATAATATTAGTGCTTTTTAATTCTATCAGTCAAAGTCTAACCAAAATACATCACTAATAAGGATTCTGCAACCTCGTTTGTAAACTTCGCTACTTTCTAGCTTCTTCATATTTCATTTAGCTAACAAGAAACAGATGCTGTGAACTAAATGAAGTTTCCTCCCCCTGAGGTAATAACTAATCTTTCACCACCCAGGAGTCAGACCGGCCATGACCTTGGTTGACCTTGATGACTGTGCCTGTTTAGAACCCTTGTTATTCCTGACCACCTGTCCAAGTTGGTGTTTCAGGAGGAAGAAAAGAGGCCAGTGGCTAAGAAAACAGAGTCAGGTAAGACATGGGTAGGACAGAGGTGTCTGTGTCGCCCTCTGAAGGTGATGAGTGAAGGAAGGATGGACACCAGTAGAAGTGCTGACTGACGGGTGGACTGGACAATGCTTAATGTGTTTCACTGATGTGCGCTTAAACACACACTATCATTGGGGTTAGGTCTATAGAACAAATACAACTCCCATAACTGCTCTGAACTAAGTCTCTTGACTTAAGACAGGGGACAAGCACAATGAAAAGACTAGCCTAGATATAATGTTAAGCCATTGCGATCTTAGTTCCAATTCGTTTTATCTGCCTAGCGTATCTTGGCTCCGATTCGCTCCAGTTGAGGGAAGTGACCAACAGAGCGAATTGGTGCCAAGATAGACATAGATACCAACCAGGCTAGGAGAAGACAGGCCATCATCATCATCATTCTTCCAGATTTACTCCGGTGAGATACAATCAATAAAGTTTTTCCAGTACGATTTGTCCATGATAATGCAGAGCCTAAGAGTCCAACTTGTCTCTTTCAATCAATGTGAGTTCAATGTCAATAAAGCAGTGTGAGGTCTTCAAACTCTGCGTTTTCCCTCAGGTAGCCACTGCTTTAGTCGTCACTGCGAACAACATGCCCCGCCAGGGCGAGCCGGCCATCCATGTGAGAATTTTGGCAGAGAATTTTAGAAATACAGTACCTCCTTTTCCTGGAAAATTCTCCCCAAACTGTTTAGAGTGAGTCAATGCCTACAACCCTAGAAGTAGAAGAAATGTAGGTAAGTTACCTTCCCAAGAGCAACTTGTCTTGAGAATTTCCTGTAGTTTTAAAGAAACCCACAGGTGTTCATCATAAGGTCTTGAGGCATCAGGCCTGTGGGGTGGCCTGTCATCACTAACCATGTGGGCATTATGCAGAAACCTCCCACTGTACCTTGGGGAATCTGGTACATTCCATCTAAGATTCCCCCAAGACACTGTTGCCAAGGACTAGACTAACCCAGCAATTAAAAACCATTTAGGACAAACCATTGTTTGACAATTAGAGACTCAGAAATCACAAACTCTACATGACTCCGACAATGGAAACCCCAAGGTTAAAATACCATCACAACATTTAAAATTAAAGGCAGAGGTTACACATTGAAGACCTCCAGTATATAGCATCTAGAAGACCCCTGTCTATTTAAAGATCATACATGTAAGTCAATGAAGATTAGACATCCAGGTAAACAATATGAAGGTTCGATATCCAGGCTAACAGTATCTCTGGACTAATCAATCTCTACAAATTGGATGCAAAGAGATAACTTCTGGATGGATGCCATCCAGAAGGAATTACCAATTTTATCCAGTTGCAGAGAGAGAGAGAGCAAGAGCTGTAGAGACTGTTCAGTTGTCTGTAATCATTTGAAGATCAGTTTGGAGACACCTTACCTGTACAGAACCACCTGTCAACAGTACACAGTTATAGCAGAACTCCTTGTCTTGCAATAACACTAAGAAAGTCTCTTATTCCTTGAAGGCTGTAGTGTTGTGAAGTTTGTATAACTGCTGGGAAGACTGGGACTCCTGTGTCCTCTCAGTAGAATTGTTTGTTTGCCTCCAGGAGGGACCACTCCTCTGCATATTTTCACACACCCCCTGCTACAAGATAAATGGACAGGGCCATCTGTACACTCTGGACTGGTCCATTATACCTTACAGGGGTAAAATCATCAATCTTTTTTGTCATATCTAAACACACATGAGGGGCAAAATCATTATGCAGGGCTGACTGTATAAAAGGGAGTCCAAATATAATTTAAAGTCAATGCCATTACCCAATAGAACATACAGGAATAGTCCAATATGCCCTTCAGGGGTGATCAGAGAAAAGGACCCTATGCATATTTTGGCACCCCCTGGTATGAGTTGGACAAAACCATCTGTATACTTAGGAATGGTCCATTACACTGTGCAGGGGTGAGACTATCAAAGGGTGAAACAATCAATCTGTGGACTGAAACTTCTTAATCCTTAGGGGAGTATCTATTTCTGCTCTACACAGGGAAGATGAGATAAGACCAGATCATACAATTGCACTCCTAAGTTGTGAAATGGACTGTTCCATTGCTCTGACATTCAGCTTGTGTTTGAAAAAAGTTGAAACACAAGAGGCGAGTAGTACAGTCTCCTGGCTCCCAGGATTCGAACCCAGGCCGCCAGCTCATAACCCAATGCATAAACCACTAGGCTAAAAGGTCCGGACCAGTTAGACTGGCCAGTTGGTGGCACTTGAACCACACTGTTACAAAGTATTCTGTTCATATCGCTCCATATTTCGTTGATTGATATCATTTCATACATAATCCATACACTATAAAATCTCCCTCCCCATAACCTTCATGAGACAGAGAGAACCCATTTCATTAATGGTATCTACGATCTCGCTCCACCTGCAGAGTGCACTTAGACCTGTCGGAACCAACATACATGAACAAGCTTTTAGCCTGATTGTCATTGATGTTCAGATAAAATAGCATATGGGTAATGGTAATGCATATATATACTATACATCATAAGTCATTACTTCCACTGGGTTTGGAATACATTTTGAGTCTCATTAAAAGCTGGGCAACCAGCATGCAGTCCCCAGGAATTTGATTTTCAGGTATGAAAAACTTGCTAAACTAAATAGATTTTCCGTTATCTGAAAAGTTCAAACTAACAGATCCTGAAATGCAAAAAGGATAAAGCCCTGACACACAGCTTGGGGCTGCCAAGTATAAACTACATTTGAGAAATTATAGTTTTCGTCTCTCCCAAAACGCAGGACAGACAACTTGTAACATCCTATCCAAAAGATTTTTGAGCAATCTCGCCCGGTAGCCTAGCATTCAAATACTCCAGTGGTAAAAAAAACATGTGATGGCAAAGTCAAGCCAGAGGTGAAAAAAGGCATTGAATTGAATTGCTATTAAGTAATATTGATATTGAGTAATAGTAATATAATCTAAACTGTAACTCACCTGAACAATGTGAGAAAACTTCTCAGTTCAAACTTTGCAGAAGCTCAAAACAAGTTAGGAGTAAGTGCACCAGACATGAACAGCCAGACAGTGCTAAGCTCTAACATCATCAGCTTGGTATGGCAACAACTCCCTACTGCAGGGCATTGCAGTACCGGTGTTAGATGTACAGGAGGGTCTGCATGGGGGTTCCCAACCCCCTACGCATTAAGCTAAAATCAAGGAAGGCAATTACGCAAAATTTGGGTCGCCTTGCTACGATGTACCTGAATATGACTGCTCCCCCTACGAATGACAGGAAATCAAAATAGCCCGCATATGCCTATCGGAAAGGGGGCAAGCAGGCCCTCGTACAGCAGTGAGAAGTACAGAGGAGATAGAACTAAGGAGCAAGACCTTTTTTTCTTCAGATAAGGAAAAACATTATTTCTACACACTTCTACTAGTTGATATCATTCACACATCCAAATTTATTACAAAACTAATTTCCAGATAAAAAAGAACAAACCGTCTGAAGCAATAAAAGTAATCCGGCAGAAAGAAAACTGTTGCACCTCCCCTCAAAAAAAGGAAATGGTACGGTCCTGCGAGACAGCATATTCCCACAGCTAATACTCTAAAGTTCCCATAGGTCAAGGTCAAAGCCATTCCCTCTTTCCAGAGGGGGAACCGATCATGAATTTCTCCATTGATTCATTCTCTGGGACCTTTCATATCTAATCTCCCAGACTTTATCCCTACCACCTGTCACAACTTTGGGCACTGCCTGCAAATCTCGTTCCAGTCCTAGCAAACTGACATCTGACATACCTCCCTGTCAATGTTCTTGAGTGTTTTAGAAGAAAAATGTTAGCAGGCCGGTAATATTTCAACCTGTGAAAGAAAGGTTGTGTCCTCTGCTTTCACCCTCAATAATGATGCTGTTCTAGAAATGAAAGAAGGGCAGCCCCACTCCTCAGTAACAGACTTGTGTCTCTGTTACTTAAAGGCAACCAAAGCAATGTTAGGGCCCCAAATATGGGGGGAAAAAAGCTGAAATCTTTGCGGTAGTGACATTTGCTAACACCATTCAGCACATTCGCGTAATAACTTCATACTTTGAGAATTTCACAACCACGCAAAAACGTGTCGTACAATGATTCCCTTAGTTTTGCGAGCCTACAAAAACCCTGGCTACGATTTTCAGTGAGTTCTCACATCACAACGATGTCATATTTTAGCATCATATACATTGTGATAGTGTTGTTTGAACAAATCATGTGTAGAAATGACTGAATAGATTGACTTTCAAAATCCGATTTTTGGGCACAAATGTTGCTTGGGTTGCCTTTAAGGTTTGCAGAAAAATGGCAGTGTATGGTAATATCTCAACCTGAGTAGGAAAGGTCGCGTCGTGAGCTTTCACGCTCAATATTGATGCTGCTACAAAGATGAAAGGAGGGCAGAAGGGCAAGTACAAAAAAGAATAATTGATATCAGGGAACGAAAGGGGAGGGAAAGGATGCAAAATCATTATGCAGAATCATGACTGATCCAAGGCAGGATTCATGACTGGTCTGTAAAATGAAGGGTTGCATTTCAGAATAGTATATCATTGAATTACAGTACGGGTAGGGGGATGTTCTAGAAATGCCACAGGCCCCCCTCCCCCTAGCCCCCCCCCCCTTTTCTTAACAATTCATTTTCATCCGTGAATAATTTCATCAGGTTGGAGAATAGCAAAGTTCTTTTATTCACAAGCAAGTATTTACAAGAGCTACAGCCGACGTTTCGATGACTGTTTGTCATCTTCATCTGTTAATGTAACAATACTTTACATTTGGGACTGCATTGTTAGCAGTAATACCTAGCTTCAGTGCACAGTGAACCAGTCAGTACGGTCAGCAATAGCTGCCTGTGTCCCAAGTGTATTGCACTGTTGCAATTCCAATAAAATCCACACAAAAATACAGTCAGAATTGCCCTAATGAAGATGACAGACAGTCATTGAAACGTCGGCTCATGTAGATACTTGGTTGTGAATAAAAGAAAACGTCGGCTCATGTAGATACAGACAAAGCCACTTAATTGCACCTCGGATAAACGCACCTTCCATTTAATTGCACCGAATGCCAATATCCAAAACCGGTTCCCATTCACTGCATTGTTAGTGACTCCGCATATCTGCACCGCGCATGGTCACCAATGCCGGATAACTGCACCATTTGTTTTTCAAAAATCCTGAAAAGTTAACAGAAAAGGTGCGCTAAAATCGGCAAACGCGGTACAAATGAGCCGATACCTGCCGGTTTAAAGGCGCAATACCGGCGAATATGTTTAAAACTGTTTTGAGTAACAAAACAAGGCGGTCTCCATTGGTAGTTACGTTGATAGGAATCGTATGGGAAGTCCCGGGCGGGTAATCAGTAACCAAGTTTTAGTTTCAATTCCTAGTTTCATGGCGGTACATGATTTACGTAAATCGACAACTGCACTCTTCGCAATGTAACACAGAAACTGTTATCCCATGGGTGGCATGACGATGTTTCAGAATGCCTCCCCTGTAACATTACGTGTGTTGTAATGCGGTAGATCGCATGGAAAAATGAAAGAATGCAAAATCAAAACAGGTTCGTAGTCAGTTCTTTATTTTCAGCAAAGGGTCAATAAATAAAGTTAAAAACTGAATAATTTGTTTTCTTTGTGCTAGTGTTTCTGACTAACAATACACCCATGGTGGTGCGGTCCAGCTGGGCATTTCGCATAATTGCACCAGCCGGATAATTGCACCAAAAACGCTGACAAATTGGTGGTGCAGTTAAGCGGATTCTACTGTACTTGGTTGTGAATAAAAGAAAACGTCGGCTCATGTAGATACTTGGTTGCGAATAAAAGAAAACGTCGGCTCATGTAGATACTTGGTTGTGAATAAAAGAACCTTGCTATTCAGTTTTATTTTCATCTTCAGCTGTAGTCTTACTGAGCTTGCTGCTCACCTCAAATTTAAAGTATTTACTTTACCTACTTCTTTTCAAGGCCACTCTTAGCTGTTACAGCCAGACAACTATGTTGCAGCTCATCTCTACATGTGGAGACAAACTGCGATGCGGACGGGACATGCTCAGAAGTTGTCTCCGTAAACAACTGACCATGTTTGACGAGGGCTGACAGCAAAGAGTCATGGGCCATGAGTACAGCCCAGAGTAAGAAACTAGATGGTACATACACAAGAATGCTAAGAATGGTGTACAATGTATCTTGGAGAAGTCATCTAACAAATAAGCAACTCTATGGTTCTCTGCCACCCATTTCGTCAGTTGTGCGACGCCGCCGGCTCGCACTGGCGGGACATGTTGTTCGCAGTGAAGAGCCTGCTGGGCGACTAATGCAGTGGCTACCTGAGGGAAAACGAAGGGTTGGAAGACCTCACACAACTTTAATGACATTGATCGAAAGAGACACTGGACTCTCAGGTTCTGAGTTATTTTCAGCCATGAAGGACAAATTGTACTGGAAGAACTTTATTGACTGTATCCCACCGGAGTAATCCGGATGAACGATGATGATGATGATGATGACAGCAACAAATCAACATCATCAAACTCATAGTCGAGGAGAGGGGCCCAAAAGTTCACCAGCAAAAAAAGAGATCATCCTCTAAAGAGACCTGAAGATAGAAATAAAGTTAAGGAACTTTTCAGTTTCTTAACTGCTGCTTTAACCTTCTCCCTGCTGCCTAATTCTGTTACCAAATTGGTTACCAAATGGCTACTTCAGTGTGCTGAAGGTTAAAATTTCTACTACAGTTAAACCTGTACAAGTGACCACCTCTAAGTAAGGGCCACCTGGCCAATGTGATAAGCCAGATTTTCTTGGTCCTAAGTGGTCTTCTTGGGCAGTTTGGACTGTTTGCTTGCAGAAAACTCTGACTGAAGAGGACAAAATTACAAGAAGAATGTCAATGTTTCTACAAGCAAAAGGAGGGTACCTAAACAAGTAGATTTCTTTGAAAAACAACACACTTCCTGAATCATATCCCTGGTCTAAAATCTTCCAGACTTTGGAGAAGAACGCTGAGCTTCATAAGCCCCCGACTTCCTCCCCATTCTTTGATGCAGTTGATGTCAGTAAGCATGATTATCATCCTTAAGTTACGCAAATATTTGTTTAACCTTCAGCTGAAAAGAAATGCTAAACTTTGGAACATGACATTGTCACGACAACCACACACTAAAACTCACCCCGGTTTTTACCGACTATACAGCATGGCGAAGACCAAGTTTACGGTTGTTCCTTAAGTTACACAAATATTTATTTGACCTTCTGTTTGAAAGAAAAGCTTAAGTTTGGAACACGCCACAATCATACATACAGTAAAACCTCCCAGACTTTATAGCAAAGTCAAGATCACGTTTACAGCTGTTTGCAGCCTTTTTATGGAAGACTAAAGACCTTGAATGTAGATGAAGTAAGTGGAGGTACGATTTTGCAAAAATGCAGTTTTTGCTTAAAAAAGCCCCTAGATATACGAAAACAGTCTATATGAATGTGAAAATGTCAAAATTTGGTAAATTTCCAAATGCTAACCTCCTGTCAAGATCAAGTTTACAGCTGTCTGCTTCCTTTTTAGCAATTTAAGAAAGCCCAACAGACTCTAAATGCAGATGACAGCCTTGAAGAATAAAGCACGCAAGGAAACTTGAAATGCCTTGAAATCAAATCCATTCTATTCACCGTCCCTAACAAGTAGACAAACATTCCACAACTTGGTCAAGTATCTTTCGATCACGGCCTTTCTTCCACGATAAGGAACAGGAAGGAACCTAGAAAGACGCCTTGACAGGAGGCACAAAGAAAAGCGGACAACTCCAGATGCCTTTGGCTCGGTAACAGCTAGAACATGTAAGCCCGGCTATGTGTCAGTGGACATGAATATGGACCTCACAATCGTATCTAAACCCCGGTACCCCCCGGCCCTCTAGGATGTCAGCGCGGCTCCGTGATGGTTTGCATCCCGTGTTTTTGCTGTCGCAGGGCCTTCCGAGCGACCTTTCGTGTGTTGACCGGACGTGTTTGAGTTATGTGGTTCCTACAGGTGCAATGCAAGTTTGCCCACCCCGCTACTGTTTGTACTGTAACAGTGTAAGTTTGAGGCATCAAACAAAAAAAGTAATGATACGATAATGTAATAACACCGGTACAGTCCAACCCACATGCAATTAGTGACCACCTCTACATAAGGACCACCTGGCCAAAGTGACCACTTTCTGGTTTATAATTTTTCCAATTGAAGCAAGCATCAATCTTATAAGAATTCTGTTTATTGTGACCACCTGTCCACACAGACCAGATTTCCTCAGTGCCTTTCTTGGGCAGTTGGACTTCTTACAGGACTGTACATCCAAGTTTTGCATTGTTGTTTTTGCCTTTGCCTAAATGTATACACACCACACCCAGTCAAGGCCAGAGAGCGGTAAGTAGAAAGGTAAACATCGACCAGATCTGGTTCAGGCGCCCTTTCAACTCTACAATGGCCAGTGTTTGATAATGTTGGCTATTAAAAGACACGAACAATATCAATGAAGGAATGAAAGAGTTCCTTACCGTCTCTCTCCATCGTACTATCGTCCATCACTTCTCCATTCACTGTCGCATTCTGCTCACCACTTTCCTTCCTCTCTACTCCTCTCTCTTCTTCCCTCATTCCATTCTCGAAATCCATATCCTTCTCTTCTCCAGTAACCGGTAGTCCTCTGTTTGTCTCTTCACACAATCCTGCCTCATCAAGAACGGTTGTCTCTGCGCTGATTACGTTGCCGGCAGAATCCGTCTTGCGAAAAATATTCCCTGTACTCCCAGCATTGCCTGTATCACTCCATTCACGTTCAACGACTCTTTCTGAACTCATTCCAGGAGCGGCATTCTCAGTTGTAGCACCAGTGTTTGAAATGTCATTGCAGCTTGCGTTCTCCATAGATCCGACACTGTTCAAACTCACGTCGGATTCCACTTTTCCGATACTCGCAACATTTCCGGAGCTCACGTTACTCCCCGAACTGCCATTACTACTCGAGCTCGTCTTGCTGACTAAGCTCGTGTTGCTCGCACGTTCCGCCAGCGTGTCGATATCCTCGTCTATCGTCGTCACGCGCGGCTCCGCGACACGCCGCCAGTCCATCCTCCTAACGCCTGACCGCCCCGTCACGACGCACTTCCGTAGCTTCCGTCCCGTCAGCACCGCGTTCACGCTGCGCAGCCATTCCAGCGAGAACAGGTTCTCATAGGTCTCCTCCGCGATCAGGAGCTTCTCCGTCTCTCGCTCGCGGATGCAGAACTTGATGGCCAGCCGCGCGGTCCGGCGCGAGGGTTGCACGATGTAGAAGAGGAACTCCCCCGGGTGGAGTGCTTCGTCCTGCGGCTCCAGGAGGTGCACCACGATCTTGTCGTTGAGGCAGAGCGGCCAGCCCTCGTGTCTCAGGAGCTTTCCTGCATGCAAGAGCTGGAAGAGAGAGAAAATGAAGAAGTCAGCCTTCATAATCCTAGCAGGATTATAACAAGCATCAGTTTGCCCTGAGTCACGTCAAGGTTTATAGTAGCCTCTAGCAGGCTCATGAGGCGGCTGGAAAGAGTAGAAATTGGCCAAATAGACAGATAACATGCAAGAGGAGTTAGTCTGCTGTAGGGGTACAGTTTGCCGCTCTGAAGCTCTGCCTAGGATGGTATATTGGACCCTCTCTCCATAGCCAACTCCCTTAGCTTACTATTCACTCTATTTGGCCGATTTCTACTATTTTTCCAGCCATCCGCAGGGCCTGGTAGAGGCTACATGTAGGTTTATAGCACAAGTATTGTAACAGGTACAATTTATAAAAGCAGGTGACAAGTTGCCGAAACACTGGCCAGGTAAACATCTTTCTCCCAGAGCCATTTCAAACTGTGCTGCTGGAAATCCACCTGTATCATATACCAACCAAGCTTAGCTCAGCGTTGCCCTATCCTTACATTGCCATGGTGGCATTAGAATGCCTGCTTACCATCATACTTGAGAAGTTACAAACCTAGAATACCTACAGATAAACTCCCACAGATAAGTGTACAACAAGTCATGACACACCTTTAACCAGGACCAAAGTGCTAAGAACTGATCTGGGAGAATCACTGATAGCTGAACATAGCAGTTAAACACCCTACCCCTGTGTTCCCTGCTTCTGACTGTTACGTAAGTCTCTCCTGCCAGTCTTCGCTCAATGAAGCTGTCATTTGAATACTCAAGTGTCTAGGCACAAAAACAATCAGGGCAAAGAAAGCCTCTCCAGAAATAAAGACAACATGAAGAGCCCAGGTCAAGACAGACAGGCCACACTGGCTCCTGTTTGCGAATCTCCTCACTGTACGGTATTTACTTTGCAGGGGAGAGATTTTTTTCCAGTTTGTTGGTTTGTTTGATGATTCAATGAGTTATTGGTTTGTGACAAGATGACAGGTTATCTATCATTGGTTTCCAGTGACATTTCTGTATTCAGACTTTGTGGTCTTTGAAGTTACTTTGTGATGTTGAAAATTATTCAATATAACATCTGATGCCAGACTTTGTATTGAGAATTTTTCAGCATTGGCCAATTCAATACAATTCTATGGGGAGCTGCCTGATGATATTAATTATATGTTAACTTTCTACAGACTAAGGCTGTCTATTGACACCAAATTTGTACAGGTTACAAGGTAAGGTAGCAGTGAGAAGGTTAAAGTCTGGTGTGTAGTGACCCGATAAAAAATTGATCGTCGCGAGTAAACATGGCTGGTACCAGACCGACACCATTCCCACCACAGGTACACCCAGTTAACATTTACTTACAGCAAACAGGCACAGAGAAAGGAAGCATTCATACGGCCTTCGTCATGTACTAGAGACAAAATTGCTTTCACAGGTAATTTTCAGTTAATATCACAATTTTCTTTCACTCTTGTTACAGGTACGTAGCTCTATGGGCTAAAGTATGTACAAATTGTTTCCCAGTCCAAATTCAAATATAAATTGCAATATCTAATCCATCAATAAACTACCAATAAATCTCCAAGCTATTTGCTTGCACCAAACAAACGAAGAGTGAGGCCACATTTATAAAAGTCTTCTTAACGCACTTTGAAGTTAAAGTGTTAGATAGGAAACTTTGGTTTTTGAGAGAACTGCATTTTTCTGTCTTCTTTTGTGGCATATTTAACTCAGGTAAGTATCTAAAATCCTTTTCACTCCACATTTCTGAACTCTGATTTATTGATAAACCAACAAGTTAACTCTGAGGTGTTTGCTTGGGCCAAACATAGGCAGAGGCAAGAGAACATTTATAAAAGTCTTCCTGACACAAGTTAAACAGTTCAGAAAAGGTAGACCTGAGTTTGACGTCATCATCTTCTTTTCACCATAAAAGCCACCTTCCATGCCAGGTCTATGTACGAAATATCATAATCTATTTCATGAAATATCACATCTACTTCATCCAAAAAAAATAGAATAAACATTCTAAGCACATATCTATAAAGGATATTCCCCTTTTAGCCTTTAGCACACTGAAGTAGCTGTTTGGGCCCCATTCTCTCTCTAGTCTATTGGTTACAAAATAACGCAGCAGGGAGAAGGTTACCCAGTAGTTCAAACTGAAAATCCCTAGTCCATGTCAGACCTGTCTTGTGCAGTCCTCCTTGAGATAATCTGATTGAAAGTGTTGATGGTGTTACCATGGCAACAGGCCTTGGGAGACCCCCTCTCATCCCCCCATATTTGCCTTGCAAGAAAGTGAATCTGGCGAAATCGATAACCCTGTCTCTTGTCTGGTCAACCCAGGGGGCAGAATTCTACCAACAGATGTGTTTTTCCCAGCAATCAAGCACGAGGGTCGTTGGAAGTGTTTGAGGGAGGGCCACTCTGCTTTGTGTCGATGATGAAACCTGCGGGTGCTTGAGGAGGGTGGCTTACACGAAGGCAAACACTCTGCAAAGCCCACCACTTGTGAAGGTGATCATTCTCTTACAGGAGAGCAGCCCAAGAACCTGGGATGGGATGATTCAGTAGCAGCAAGCAGCCTGTTTAAAAGATCATATTCCAGGGCTCGAAATAGTGGGTGCATGTGCACCTGTGTGCACCCAAAATTGGAGCTGTGCACCTAATCTTTTACTGTGGGTGCACCAGTGCACCTGGATATTTTTGTAGGCAATAGGTCTTTGAGAAATATAGGTACTATTGTACACTAGTTTACAGAATATTCTTGAAATGCAATTATCAGATAAAGCAATATGATTTGCAACAGTTGTACTTGATTTGATGCATTACTTGTTTGAAATTGCCCAAGAACCTGGGATGGGATACTGTAATTTACCTTATCTCAACGGTAGCAAAATTTCACGGTGTACGGAAGATGAACATTTTCACTAAACTTTAACTTCACTTTTACAGAGAAATTTGTTCTTTCCCCCCCAAAAAAAAAATTTTCTCCACTTAAGGACATTTGTGCACCCACTCACTCTCTCAATCACCTACTCTCTAAATCTTTTTTCTGGCTTCCAAATTTTCCTTACGATGTTTTTTTTTGTTAAACTCAATTATCCACCGATGGCCATACAACCCTTTATTCTATGCATGCCAGACACTCCAGCAGGCTGTACCCTACCTTACAATGCCAAGGTCGTTTAATTGTGAAGGTAACATTGTCCACATTTTTAGCTTTATCTGTTAAGCCAACCGCTGTAACAACCCTTCAACACAACACACCAGCTTCCAATAGTATGTTTCCAATGCATGTGACGACAGCTGGCTATATTGTATTGAACGACATACAGTATGCCACGTGCATTGACCATTAGGCATTTTGATAATGAGGCCCCCTGCCATATTTGATGATAACGGACTCCTCTGCAAATAATCTGAATGACAAGATTTTGGACTGATAACATTGAAAGTGATGTGGCCCTCGATATTGTTTTTAGCTGTCCAACACCAAAACATAAGTATATGGTGCCAAAAGAAGGTTAGGAGAAGGTGAACATAATAATCCTGCGAAGTCCCTTGGGAAAATGCCATACTCCACATCGTCCTATTAAACGTTTATAAACACCAGGAAATGGATACCCAATTATCAAGGTGACCTTGATTAAAAAGAATAGCAACAATTACTCCTAGATATATATATAAATATATCATAACCCCACAGTATAATTTCTGCCAATTGCGTTCTTCCTAGCGAAAAAAATAAATTCCTAAGACTATACATGCCTATATATTTCTATCTACCATTAACATGTCTGTTAGCTTGAGGAATGAATCCACTCTACTATATACCATTAACGTACACATTTGAATGACATCATGATCCCATTCATTCTAATTTACCTACAGCTAAAATCCATAAACAAACAGCACTATCTGCATTTCATCTGAACACCCCCACCCCCTTAACAAATCATCAGGTAGACAGTAACAACCCCCCTCCCCAAACACACTACAACAGACCTTTGAACAACCCAAAATAGCACACACAATATTCTCCATGACCGTACAAAATCTGGGATAATAATTTACACCTCTGCTAGACTAGCTGAACCCCCACCCATCTTTCAACAAATTTTCACATCGACAGTTGGTCCCCTGACTTCCACAACCCCTTGAACATATACCAAAAATACCAACACAATGTCATCCACTAACCGTACAAACCTGCTCCTATACCGTATACGGGATGATAATTTACACCTTTGCTAGACTAGCTGAACCCCCACCCTCTTCGGCTTACCAACAAATTTTACATTGACAGTGGGTGCCCTGACTTCTACAGACCCATGATCATGTACCAAAAATACCCACACAATGTCATCCACCGACTGTACAGACCTGTTCCTATACGGGATAATGATTTACACCTCCGTTAGACAGTGCTGAAACTAGCACAGCGATTTCCTGGCCGTGCCACATCATACACTGATCAATAACACATATTGATTCTGACTCTACTCCACTCAGCAATACTGTATCAAGATGCTTATCTGGAATCGGGCACGGGTTAGTCATTTTTGGGGTTTTAGGATCTCAATCTGGAAATCTCATACCAGATAAATAAGGCCTCAGGGATGGCAGACTTCACTCCACTTGCCTATACTTTGTAACCGTTCCGGTCCCACAGACAAAAATAGCCACACTGAAGATGATGACAAAGCTTCAATATACAGGTCTAAATACTGGGAATCACACATACACACAGACAAACAAAATACAATACTATACTCCCCTGGGGCAAAATGTATCACTATATCATGTATATACAACAGTCATTAATCATCCGTCTGGTGACCCTGGTCCATACCTTGGGGGGATTTCGGACTTTGCAATACTACTTGGTTTACTAAACAAAGATTCATCAATGTTACGATTTCCTACAATTTACCAAGAAATTTTCCACACAAAACTATAAATCAGAAACAGATCTACGCACCACAAAAGATGAGCAGTCGATAAACTTTTGAGGGTAATAGAAGAAAACACACAGCTGTGAAACCTATCATTGTTGTGATTTACAGGACTATCACCTGCGGCTAACTGAAAGGCCAGGAGTTTTAAGGGCAACAAATTCTCACCAGTCCTTGGTCATCTTTTAACGTCACTCCAAATACACCTACCACATTCAGGGTCACAGAATGCCCCGCCTATGCCCCAGAGCTCTTCCTCGGTTAATCATATTTCTCACACGTAATAAATCAAAGGTTTTGGACACTATTTTCCGACCAGCTGGGAGAGCATCAGAGTAGCCTCAGCTGAAGGTCGGAGGTCGTCTGCTCGGGCAGGTAACTCCCCAATGACATTTAGAGGTCGCGAGGTCAAGACTCATTTTGAGGTGATCCTTTTCAAACACACCTGTCGTAGGTAATGGAGCTTTAACCTTGTGAGGAGTTAGCACAGGTTATATAGACAGAGGGACACCTGGGCGGCAGGGCAGGAAGAAAGGGACCCTTTGTAAGACTGGCCCACATATTAACGCCAGATTCTCACCTTCTGCATGGCAAATATTGGACAGAGGGCTAAACTTAGCCCACAACTAGAGTTCCACGACCTCATACCTTCGCCGACTGATGTTAGCCTTTTCGAGTGAATGCTTATCACTCAGTATGTAAATAAGGTCCTCGATTGCATGAATTTCAAGTGATCCTTTTCTCTACACAAAACACAGCATTCAAGTAAAATCTTAGAAAAGAGGGCCATTGTAGCATTTCCTCATATATTATGTAAATGAGGCCATCATGATTTATGTCTGATAACGTCCACATTTGATTATCTCCCAAACGCCAAAAGAATGAAATCCCATCATTTACCACTCTGGAATTATAGTATTTTGTCATAAATAATGCAAATTAGGTATTCGTTTGCATAATTGATATCTATCAATATTCCTCTCATTCTCAGTCACATGTCACGTGTTTGACTACAATGGAATGCAAGGGTTTGTATACTTTTTCACATCACGGATCCTGATTTGCATGATTCTTATACGATCATGTAAATCATCACTCAAACTATGTACATCCCTACAAATCATGACGATCCGTCTCTTTGAAAGTATTCTCTTTCAAAGTTTAAAACAAACCCATACCTATACCTACACGACAACAGAGCAGAAACAGAGCCCTGCACCAGGCAAGTAAAGTATCACATGTGTCCTCCAGGGACGTCTCACAGGGAGCCTGCTCCAGTAAACTAGGTCACCTGTCAGTGCAATTTAACCTGAATATATAGACTTAAAAATAGCAAATTGAAAGGGAATTGTAGACATTTCCTTATAAATTATGTTAATGAGGCCTTGTCATGCATGATTTTTGTCTGAGATTGTTCACCTTTACTTAGCTTCCTAACGATACAAGAATGAAACTCCAATCATTTACTATTGTGGTATTTTCAATTAGTATTTTCTCATTAATTATGCAAAATAGGTAGCTATTAGCATTATTGGTATCTATCGATACCTCTCTCTTTTTCAGCTATATATGTCACATGTTTGAGAGTCCTATTTTGAAAGGCAGCAGATTTATAAACTTTCCTTTCTAATTATGCAAATTAGCTCCTGATTTGCATAATGAATATTCAATTATGTAAATCATTAATCGAGCTATCTACATACCATAAATCAAGACGATCCGTTGACCATAAGTCTAGTTATTCATGTCCAAAGGTCAAAACAAATAAATTAAAAACACCCGCTGCAGCTCCAAACAAGCCGCTAGAGGGCCCAAACGTGCACAACTTACTTCATGTGGCATGGACTATCTACCACACAAAAATCATGACCGTAGCACTTGCAGAAAATTCGACCTCAAACTTTGAAGCTACACTGCAGTACGCAAAGTACCCGCTAGGAGGCCCATCATCGAACTTGACCCTCCCCTTTAATAAATCTACCTATTCACTAAATATCATGCACAACCATCAACAGCTTCTCGAGTTATCCTGTCAACAAACAAATACGCATACATAAACAGCCCACTGCAGTACCGCAGGAAAATGCCAGGTGACCCATTTTTGAACTTGAGCTTCGTTTTCACAATCTCTACGTACCCACCAAAAATCATGCAGATCCATCATCAATACGTCGAGTTATGTTGTCTACATACAAACACACTAACAAAAAAGTCCACTAGAGCACTTTAGGAAAACGCCAGGTTAACCATTTTCGAACTTGACCTTCGTTCCCACAACTGCCACTTACCTACCAAAAATCAGCAAGATCCGTCAAAGTTCTCTCGACTTATGATCTCGACATACATACGGACCCACTTTACAGCTGGCGTAACCGATAACATAACCTTACCGCGAATGCATACATTCCCGGCGAAGGTAAAAATAGAACTTTACACTGATGAAATGCTCACTGCTGCGATGTGTATTATGGAGTTGATAAAATGGAATGCCCCCTAGCATCTTTCATGAAACTGCACCCATGATAGATTTATTTCTGACAGTATCAAACTTTCCGAGGCAATATCAATTCATTTCCTTGGTTCTGTGACATCTCGGAAAACTTGAATTGGACTACACCTACTCGCTGAAACAATGGACAGGTTCAGTCCTCATGTTGATCTTCTATATCATAATTCAGCATCTTTTGCAATCCGACACTGTTTTAAATACTTACTGTCTAATTGTTATAAATGTGTGATTCATAATGCCAACTTAATATTCTTTTAGCTTGCCACATTGCAAGTTGGTTATCTTTTTATCAAAAATAATTTTCTGCAAATTGCAAAAATTCAAGCGATTGCACACCCTCAGGTACCCATTTTCACATCTGGGTGGAGTGAGGAAAGTTGAGTGAAATGCCTTTTCCCTAGGGTATGGGATTCGAACCCAGGACCTCTTGGTACAGGGCCAAACTCCATACCTGTTACACCAACACAACATCAACGTTCCTAGGTGACCCAAATGCAAAAAAAAACCCACTACAATCTCACCCTGGCCTCCTCACGCACACACAGCAGCATGTTTGTAAACATGTCTTTGTTGTGACCCTTACTTATGCTTCGGTCCCATTTCCAATCCAGGGCCCGGCCGGGCAGCTTGTGGGCACGAAAAATATGATAGAAAAAACAACAAAAGACACAAAACGTAAAAAACATTACTCCTAACCATATATTGTGTATTTTCTTGATATGCATTTTTCATTTTCGTTTTCGCAAACAGCCCGGCCGGGCCCCAGATTGGAAATGGATAGCATTAGCTCAGTTGAGGAAAAATGCACAATAAAAGTCTTAATTCATTCATTCATTAAAAAAACAAAAACTGCAATCTCACCCTGGCCTCTTCACGGACACACTGCAAAACGGGTTTCGCTGGGATGAGCCAGTCGCTAAGGAAGGTCATGCCATCGCCACGGAAACGGTTCTCCACGATCTGGCAGACCTGTCCGAGCAGTACGGGAGCGGTGGCGTGGTATGGCGGGTACAGCGTCGACAGCGTGCGCTGGATGGAGCTGTCAAGGTCGTGCAGGAAACTCTGCAAAACACAAGGTCAAGTCAGAGTTACACATTTGGAACAACAGAGTAATACTATTCAGAGTTTGTACTTTTTGCTCTAACTTTGAACATGTACATCAAGCCAATAAGAGATGGCAGATCTATTAAGTTCAGATTATTCATTTGCGATAGAATAATGCTACTCAAAATTTTAAAGTTTTTGCTGTGACATTGAATGTCAATGCAATCAGAGATGGCAGATTTCACCCCCTTACCCATACTGCTTTGCCATCCTTCCAGCCCCATACTGTAAATGCAGAAATGTTTGCGAGGACTTACTTTCACAGTACTGTAGGGAGAAAATGGAGTGTTCACGGTGGTTCTGAGTTCACGTTTGAAACAATAGTAGCGCTACGGTCACACAATGGAACGGCTTTTCGCGTTGGTTTTAAGTTTGCGGAAAAGAGTTCAATGCGAAAACCGCGAATATAAAACCACCCTAAACATTTCTGCATTTACAGTATATGGTAACACTGAAGTGTATGATTACATTAACACACAAACACAGACAAGCCAAAAAAACTACTTTTTAGGAAAATACCAAGGTCAAGTTTGAATCACTTATTTGGCGCAGAAAAGTATACCCAATTAAATCAAATTGCTTTGCCATCCTTCTTGTCACACAGACATTTTGACATTGTATAATAAATCAAAGGCAATATTACGTAGAAGTAGTAAAAGATACTAGATATCTTATAATAAAACATGACTTGAATTTTTGACATCACATATCATGGGCATTTTTCACCAAATTTATGGCTGTCAGTGACATACCAACAGTTTTGTAAACCTACAAGTCCAACGTGATGTCCTTAAAACTTGATAATATGTTGAAGACCAGCTCTGAGTTCAGGTCATAAGTTCATAACCCACATCACATATGGAGGACCACTCTGACATTACAGGTATAAATAGAACATCACGGTGCCACTGAGCACGTAGGGAATCATACCACACAGAAAGACTTCACAACAGAGGTTTATGATGAGAAAATTGTAAATATCTAATGATAACAGATTAAGAGTTTGTAAACACATGATTGTGTTTGAAATGAATACGTATAACTATGTTTCAATATATCTAGTGAAGTTTTGGCCCATATTACAGTGGTAAATGGTCACAAAACTTTAAGTACTGGAAATATCTGATTATGGTATAACAGATTTAAAACTTAACCTGTCTTCTGTACATTTAAGACAATATATTTTGATGCGTCTTTCTAGTAGGGCATACTTCAGGAGATTTAAAGGTTTTGTTTTAACATTTTTGAGAATCTAACCCAACAGCATTCAATTGTTTAGACAGTAAATAGATTAAAAATTAATTTTCTTATAATGTTTGGTTACACCCACAACTTGACGTTCAATCTGACAACTGACATTTCAAAAAGGCTACATCCTTTCCAGATGTACATAAGCTATAATAGTAACAAAGACAAAAATATCATTGTAATCCATCCAGAGGTTCTTGAGTTATGCTGCCTACAATAGTCCGGAAACACAAACACACACACACACAGACACCCCAAAAACAATATCTCCATTTTTCATGGAGATAAAAATACTGAAATAGAAAAGTCAACTCAGCCCTGTGACAAGGGAAACAGTTTCCATTGCAAGGCCATCAAAAAACAAAACGGAAAACAGTCCAAATATTAGCACAGGTGAGGGAGTGCTGGTCGCACGTGTGCAGCGCCGTGACTTCCCAACTTTAAACTTTCCTTGGCAACAAACTCTACAAGTAAACAATGTCAAGCCATGTCAAAAGAAGGACACCCTGTCAGAAGCCGGCAGTGACAGATGTTCGGAGCAGTAGGAAAGCAGCCAGCAAGGATCGGACTACTCAACAAGTGCACGAACTTCACGGCAACTGGATCATCCCTCTCCACTCCTGATGTTATTGCAGGCGGGTAACCTTTCCCCAAGGAAACCATAATTAAGGTGTTACCTCATTTTTTCTCATGTGAGATGACCCTGAGTTTCCCATCCTGCTGGCCCTGCCCGTGAATGCTAGCATCCGTGGTGGGAACTCACTGCAGAAATCTGTGAACCGAAGCGGTTCTCTGATCCAAAAATAGTTTACAGGCAGACTGGGACAGGCTCGGTGCTCCTGAATGGTTTCTGAAGCGAGATGAAAGCCGCCCCGGCTGTGTGCACGACAAGTAACACATTAACCCGCCTCTCAATGGGCGACTCTTGAACTGTGTTAACAAGATGTAAACTGCATTTGTACGGCTTTCTGTGCATGCTGTAGCTCGTGTCCATATCCAGGCACCGGACAACACTAAAGACAATTTATAGCCTCAAAACAGTACACAAAACAATGCGGATATATTCTGATACCGCAAGAATTTTGTCCTTTGAATTGTGGCAAGGGAAAAAAGCGCAGAAGAAAGACACAATCAACAGGAGATATGTGGAAAACTGATTCTGGAGTGTTCGGTCAACACGCGGACTTGAATTAATGGTCGGACAACGATGATTGGATAAGTGTTGAGTAAACAAAGAAAACAAAGGCGGGAAAAAGGCAAGGAAGAGTCTTTGTAAAGGTTTGGACAGGCTTTCACTGCTTGCTTTACAACTATGCTGACAAATTTTTCTAAAAATATCTGGATATAAATTATTGTGATTGATAATAAGAGTAACAACACGGCTCTGAGACAGGGAGTAGAAAAGAGGGCGGGATGGAGGCGTGGTGGTCAGAAGGTCAGGGGCGGACACAGAAGGGGGTTAAGTCTTACTTAAACTTTCAAGGAACTGCTGTACTTCTTTAAGACACAAGGGCAAAGTCAATAAATAGACTGGACTTGAAGGGTACAAAGGCATGTATTTCATCATTCAACACAGTCGAGTTTCCTATTTGTACAAAATCCTTTTTCTGTGTGATTTAAGATGATTTAAATAAAACTCTAATTGTTAATTGTCTATTGTTGTTTTCCTCTCCCTCATTGACAAAAAAATGTCTCCAAAACAGAGAAAAATGTTGGCTGTGCCAAGATAACTTTTTTCATTAATCTTATTTTGAAAGCTCATGTAACATTTTATGAAAGAACTAAACTTTCAAATGGCTCACTAATCACTAGCCGCTTGCACTACTAGCTAACGGAAAAGCGCCCTGCTTCGTCCTCAGTCTGAGGCTCGACCACTTTACCTAGAGATACCTTTTACTAGTTATTATATCTAAAAGATTTTCTGTTACAGTTGAAATAACCCTTTCTGACCATCAGCATACATGTAATTCCAAAGCCTTTCCAACCATGGAAGTGCCAGTTGACGGCTCACCATACTACATTGTGGTTCAGTATATACATATATCATACCACCAGCACAATGGCTCCATAAGTTTACAGGTAACACTGCCTGGGGCAGGGGTTAACTCGGAGGGCCATGTTTACACAACAAGGTGACTTCACTCTACTTGTAGTTCACACAGATGTTGGAGACATCGTCGAGATTCTTTAGCTTTAAAACATTAAGCACATCAGTTATATGGCTAAGTGAGCATGTATGAGAAGAGTTCGTGTTGCATGTACATAATCTCCGAGCAAATCCAACGGTTGCAAAAACCGTATCCAACTGGCAGAAAAAATATATATATAAAACCTCCTTTTGCCAGTTGGATACTGTCTTTGCAACCGGGTCTGCTTGGAGACTAGTATATACAGTCATTAGAGATACGTTTGTTAAAAGCTCCAAATTCTAAAGTCTTTCCATGTTAAACTGGCAAACATTTTTTTACAATCTTAGGACTTTGTTGAGTCAGCATTATTATAGACAAAAAAGCCATGGATGACAACAGGTGCTTTTTCCTCAAATTTTTTTATATCAGTATTCATCATGGTGTTATGCAAAGACACTACATGGATATTCAAACAATGTCGGCTCACTGGAACTTGGAAGTACATGATCAGTAAACTAACTTGTTACGGCCTCACCCTTGAGGAGAAGATTTGCCGGGAGATATTCTTCCACAAGGTTGTTTCGTATCAACAGGCGTCCATTGTTCGGGACGGCTTACACTAACGGAAGGTAGAAATACACCAGGCTTTACCAACCTACACACACTGATGCCATCCAGACGCCACAGTAGCCACCGCTTTGTCCACAATCGCAAAGCAGTTGAACAGATTTTCGACGGGATTTCTTGCTTGATTCCCTACTTTAGATAAACTGGAACAAAGAGTTTTTCATTCAAAACGACCACATGTCATCTTAGAGCCAGGTATTGTACAGATAGCGTATTTGTCATTTTGGAATTATGGAAGAGATATTGAAGAGATATTTTACAGGGGATCAAAAAAACAGTGTCCTTCAAACTCCACACACACACACACACACACCCTAGCCTCCGTTGCAGGCTTCCCCATGGCGATTTTTCAACTTATCGGGGCCAGATTCTTTGGTTGGGGGGCCGTATCTGCTTGGGGACCGTATCTGCTGGGGCCCTGTATCTGCTTTGGATCCTGTAACCGCCGTATGGGAGGGTATGGGAAGCCTCCGTCAGTAGAGGTATCATCCTTACTTGATAACTCAGAAATAAACTGCACATTTTTCATAACCAGCAACATTTCTTAAATGTACACAAGAGATGAGTTACTCAAGCAACTGGATTATAACCAGTTGTTTGAATGAATGTTTTTACGTAGATGTCTGACCTTCATCAACATATTTCTCAACTTAATTCAGCAAAAACAAGAACATCGAAATCTAACACGATTTTCTAGTGCCATTTCGTATTACAGAAGAACAGAAAACCAATCTTTTCCTCTTACATACTTGTAGTCTAAACAAGAACAAAGAGGTACAAAGTACACCGAAATCAATCAGTCCAGATAAGATTAGTATCAAAACTTTCCTTGGAATGCTGGACTGATCTCCACTACCTAACAAACAGTTTCTAGGCATGCAGGGTCAGGGAGAACGTACATGTGATACCACTGTTCCCTCTGCTGTATGTACGACATGTAAATCAATCCATCACTTTACATTCTGGAGGAAATATTGTCGTCGGCTCCATTACAAAGGCATCTCCTCTATTGTGGGTACAAATCCCCACAACCCACACTCACTTCCTGAAGTCACCAAAGTTATCTTCAAGATAGAGATCAGATTCCTTATCACTGAAGAAGGACAGGAAAGGAAAGTCAGTTACACAGCCGATATCAGTTTCAATCCATGATGCTATTTTGCATACTGTTGAATTAATAAAAGTCTATCTTTTTGAATTACGACTGTATCAACTAAAGCAAGATCTTGAATCAGTAATTCAGAACTTCTTTTTAACAGAACTTCAACTCTTTATGTATCACAAGGTCTAAAATCAACAACTATTACAGTATTGTAGACAAGACATGAGATTTGAAACAATATTATAAAAGTAAGGCTGCTATAAAGACTCCAATTACAATGTATGCCAATCACTGCCAAAGGAAAAGTACCACTTGACTATTGCCTGTGTCCTGCCACAAAACAGTTTATATTTCCAGTCTGGAGAGGCCATAAAATCCACCAAGTAACTTCTAAACCACCTGCTTGCTCCTCTTGTTCCTACAACAAACCTCAATTAGCACAATAAAGGGTCCTGAGTAACAGAAAGTGCCCACTTTGGGCTGACCATTGTGTCTCCTGTGTACCTCACTTAGTGGGCTAACCCTACAAGCCTGTTAGGAACAGTGTACAACATTCCGCACTTTCATTTAGGGGGTATATTCCGGTCTGCAGCGAAAATGACACCGCTCGCTAATGGTATCGCAGGCTGTGATACTTATTACAGGTAAATATGCATTCCGGTGGACTGAGCATCAAATAACCAGGAATACAATCGAAGCAAGAGTGAAATGAGAATTTTACTAGGCAGCAACAAGCAGCAATAATGGTGACTGTAAGCGTTAATTATGGCATTTAAAAAAAATAAAATGAATGGAAATATTGTATCACGTTAATAAAACTAAAATGTAACTTAATTAAGTAATATAATAACACAAGATGAGATAACAAGTCCTAACAAATGAATTTGACTTTCTCTGAGAATTGGCATAGAATCATGCAAAGTGCCTCCATCTCAATAAGTACAGTAACTGTTCTTTTACTTTGACTGATTACAACATGCTACCACTTTCTCCAAAGAACGGCCAAGAATTCAAGGCCTCCTTCCTAATACATCAAGACAAGGGAGGCCCTGTCTTGAGACAAGGACACTTGAAGATGTCAAGTAAATCTAGAGCAAGTAGGTTGACAAATGAACCTTCAAAATGGGAAGAGACATCTTAGTTAACATTTGACTGTGAACTTCTGTTGGTACTTATAAATTTGATGTCAAATTGACTAATTCAGAACTACAATAGACTAACGTCTTTTTATAAAATATGATAATACAGAACAGCCTGTATCAAAATAATATTTGTTACTAGGTCTTAGATCTCAAAATAAAGTTTTATCCTAAACTGGAAAAAGGGATTTCACAGTGACTCATCAATGCTAGAGTTCACACAAGGTTTCTGTTAACTCCTCCAAGTCCATGCCAAGAATAACGTCAACTGTTTAGTCCCACAAGAGGGACGCTTCCGACACTTCCTGAAATATACTGACAGACGCTGAACTTGCCAAGTCTTATCTCATAGGCCAAGGCTAGACTTGAAATGAGGAAATGTACTTTTTTTCAACAGCTGGGGTTATAATCTGAAAAGGATTGACTGTACAGCAATGTTTCGAGAGCAGTTCAACAGTAATGAATTGTTATAACAAAAAATAGGAAATTTTGGTAAATACAATAAAATTATGAGGTTATACTATCCAATGCTGTTATGGAAATGACAAACAAATTCTTGGTCTGACAATTTCATTTTGAACACAACTTGATTCACAGCAAAAAGAAATTTCATTTTAGGAAAAGAATTATTGAGAAAAGTACTGTAAATGCAGAAATGTTCGCAGTGGTTTTATGTTCGCGGTTTTCGTGGCGACCATTTCACCGCGAACTTAAAACCACCGCTAACATTTTTGTCCAATACTGTAGCAGTATGTGACTATAGCATTGCCGCGAACTTAAAACCCCTGCAAACGCTCCATTTTCGACTTAGCGCGAAATAAAAACCACGCGAACTTTCTACATTTACAAGCGTTATTTCTGTAGCTGTATAATGTTTTTTGGCATCTCAAAATTGTCAGCACTTCATTCTAATCAACACACTCAGCCTTAAGTACACAACGTTATCTTGTCAACAAATCTCCAACCGTAACTTCTCAAGCAGCCATGAAAATATTTCATACATCTCGAGACGAGCCCCGGGCATCTCACCTTTGAACCTGCCATTCTGGACCTCCCAGCAACCGCTCCGAAGACAAACTTCACCCAGAGAACCGTCAGAACGAGGAAGAGAACTGCAATCCACGCTACGTCCACCAGCGCCCAGAGTAAGCCGGCCTCTGGGCCCAACATGTGGGTGTTAGGTTAGGCTCACAGTGAGTCAGACTGAGGTCATACTTGCACCTTAAGGCGGACTCTCCGGGCAACGGAAGCACCAGGGGCTCCTTAAAGACAGCCTCGCATTGTCTTGAAGAGATTCTTGTACAGACTTGTCCCAGCGAAATAATTCCTCGCGGATTTGTGCACTATGATGAACCCAATGTTGCCAGTGTGAACTGGGGCAAGGTGTGTTGGTTCAGGGCGTCTCTGTTCAGAAGGGGGGAATCTTACTGTTTCAGGCTTTAGAAAAGTTTTAGACTAATACAACACTACAAAACAACAATATTCTGAAATATCCTCCAAACAAAGCAACAGAAGTCTTCATGTACACAATATCTAAGTTTGCTTAGAATGCAAGGATGTACTGACAAATAAATAAATCTCCCCTACAAGATAGTAGACTAATCCTAATCTTTGTTCCAGCTCTAATCAAGTGTGAAGCATTGAGGTAAACGGAAGGTGGGCATGGGGACGTCATGATTGGCCAATTTTCCAGCACTGTGCAACAGAAGGGAGCGGTGATCGCAAATGGAGCAGAAAAAAAGCAACACTATTCAATTAACTGTGATTCAGTAAAATGCTTCGAAAGCCTTTGACAAACGTGTTACAGATTCTGGCCGGTTTTCAAAACTTTCCCACACATTGTATAAAAAGTGGGACGTTTCGTCTTCAATGGCTTACAAATAAGTCAAACACTACAAACAAACCAAGTTTCAGGCAATTGTAATAAAATTGAGAATAGCCACTTGTTTACAGGTGACATGTCCTATCTTGATTCTGTGTAATTAACTGCTTACGAACAATCAGCCCTTAGGCAAGAACTTACAATTATCTACAAATGATCTAATGAAAAACTCACAGCTGCCAACAGTCATTCTCATACTATGAGCTGAGGCTATCTTTAGGGAAAAACTGATCTACAAACTGCTGCAAAATCTATAAACATTACAAGGGTATACCTTTACATATCTGAACTCAACTTTGATGTTGTAATAGAACGTTGATGACCAGTTTCTGCACTGTAGTGTAAAATGACTCTTTAAGCCGCCTATGCAGGGCTTGTCGGTTCTTCCCATGTGACTCAGAACTTGTTAGACTTGTTGTGAAGTATATATAGGCTTTGATGAGAAGGGAAGGGCTCACACAGAATAAAACAAACCAGTTTATATTGACACACCCACACAGACAAAATCCTGCCAAAACCATTAAAGGAGGGTTGACCCATTACTTGTTTTTAACATCTGTTCTATTTTTCAATTTAAGTCGCAGTTCCGAAATCTCCGTCATGTTTTGACTAGGCCTGGTGTAAGACAAGACTTTAAGTCCTTCATTCATCGATCTGTTTGTCAAAACATGGAAAAATAAACAAACAACCCACTCCAAATACATTAACCCTGCTAACAACTATTAACAGATCGCTTACTAAGACCAGCATACATAGTTGAACAATATTTCTTCTAGTTACATCAATATCAAAGGATCGGACGAAAAGCCTGTAATAGGTAAAGCATGACATACATGTAAGAAGATATAACTGGTCGCATTAAGTTGGCTTAGGGAAAAATCTGTGCTACCTCTCGTTGAGCAATCCTCTTATTTCTGCTCTAGTTCCCCCATAGCTCCCTTCACTGGTATATAGAATCCTACCCGCCTCTATACCTGGGAACTCATTTCCCTCTGGCCTTCATTCAAATTCCTAACTTTCTCACAAGTCATAAGCAGGACTGGAAAGAGTTGAAAACCTTGGCACATAATACAGCTTAAACATGATTGGTAGTAAGTATTACGTAGGATTTAGAACATTTCAAGCATGGTTCTTTCCTAGCTTTCTTTGCATGCTACGCTGGTGTGGACAGTTAATTAGTTGGGAAAATACCAGAAATTCCACGAGATTTACCTGATTTGTACATTTCAGCACAGGACCCAAATTACAGGATTGGCACTACCAGGGAAACCAAGAGACGTAAGAATTCTACACCCACCTTTAAGTTTCATTCAAGTACAAGACATCTCCTGTAGCCCAAAACTTGACACCTTACAGCATACCGTTACTCTATCCTGGAGACTTGTTTTGCGACCTTGACTACCCGAAGGTCAAGTAGATGATGAAGTATTGTTTGTTCTACAGTCCAAACATATCAAACTTCTCTTTAGTAACCATCAACAGATACAATATGAGGTTTGCTATTAACACAATTACTTTGCTTTGTGGGTATTTATAGCTGTGAGACTGAAAGATTTGACGCATACAAATATTTCTAATTGAAAGATGACATATACATAATGTATTTGCACCTATTACAGTCTATTGTACAGCATCTATGGTTCAAGGTCCAAGTTATATGAAAGTGACCTAAGACCAGGGCTGTCTCCAACTTAAAATTAATTTCTCATTGTTTGATAGCTAATGTTATTCATTTTTGTAGTTTAATTTTAATTACGAAAATACAATTTTATGTCATGATGAAGTTCAGATTTTGGCAGTAATTTTTTTTCCGTCCCAACAAGCAAAGGGGTCCTACAGACAGTCCTGCTTAAGACTCAGAAATACCTGCTTTTAGAAATCCGTCAAATACTACTGAACTATTAATATTACCACCCCTGCCTAAGTGTTAACCCTGACTTGTCATAGCGTCACAAGACCCAGAACAAAGGAGATAATCATTGTCCTTGACACTTTGGGGGTTAATTTTTCAGGAATTCTCCAGTTGACTTGGGGAAGACAAATTGACCTGTTGCTATGGCTGTCACCTATGAAAACAGACAAGTTTGTTCTAAAAATAAACCCACTTGATTAGATTGCTAACGAAATACTTCCCAGCGCAGTGATCTCTGTGATGGAAAGTTATTTCGTGGCTACCATAAATTCAGTTCTTTGTCATTTAGCAAACCATCTATTCACTTGTTCGTTTGTTCACTGCCATTTGTCAATCTAATCATTCCGTCCAGGTTTCATACAATTGAAACCTTAATAGCCAAGACAATTGAGTGCTTCATTACAGAACAATTTGAGTCTATCGTCGTAAAAATAAGGGTAACGTAATTCATAGCAAAATCAAAATCCAGTAGAGTTGATTACAATCTTAACTGCGATCATTTGATGTCATAAAATCATAACTGATATGTCATTTTCAAGATCAGGGAAACTGGAATGCATTTATGAAATTGGGACGACAGTGTATTTAAAACTTTTTGATGTACTTTGCAGCGTCTATAACAGTTAGCTATGATTGCTTTTCTTTAATTAGTTCCACATACTCGGCATAACTTTTGCTCCTCAATTTTACAACCCATCAAAAGTGGGATTTCCAATAATCTTGCCACACAGGGACATCAGCACTTCAAAGCTGGATCGGTCCTGGCGGTTCTCATTCTTGCTTGGTTTCCGTAGCTACCCCGCCATGCCGCGCCCACGTTCTGTTTGTTCGTAAACGCCAACCTCGCGAAGTTTTCAAACACGGATTAAAAGTCGAGCTGGACATCAAAGACTAATCTGACCGGTGTGTACCTGGGATCTAAAAACGTCAGAGCTTTTAAGTTGTTTGTTTCCAGCGACCGCGGGGTCACCTGGCCTGAATACACCTGTTAAGGGGTGCTTACGCTGACAATGTGGGGTAGGTCAGGGGTTCAAGGAGCAAGTTTGCTCTAATGTTGCCCTCCGACAAAATCAATTTGTGTCGGGTGAACGCCCGGACTTTTAACCCAATTATTTTAGGCATTATTGCAAAAACAATTTTTCAGATAAAAGCATCAAGGCCATACAAATCTAGCACACTGGTTTTCTAAACAAAGAATAGAAAAAGAACATAAGACTGACACAAAGACAGAGATTTAAGAAGGAATTCTTGAAGTGCTTGTGTGTCCTTGTGGCACTAACTACCGAGAGATGTATGAACACCTGAAGGTTCTGTTTTTACGTCATATTACCAGCTTCTTTATCATAATGAAGAATACAGGAAGAATACTAAATAAGGCTTTGAGTGTGACCAAGACACAGATTTTTGAGATTTTTCAGTTAGACTTTGACTACAAGAGGAGACATAATCAGGCGAGTGGTAGCAGACCAGGAGCGGTTGCTATGGGTACAGGGGTCGGCCACAGGTAGGGCATGTCTGTGCCTGATACTGTTGGTGAGAAACTGGGCAGGCCTTCAGCTATGCTCTGATAGGTAAGGAGGACCCCAGCTGATACTGTACATGCACATTTCTTTCAGAATGATCATCAAAGAGAATGCAAACTCCAAAACAAATAAACAAATTTTATATTCTTCAAATGGTGTAACATCTAGAGCATTTGGAATGAGTGATAGATTAAAAGAATTAATGAATGAATAAATTTACATGATATGGAATGAATGAATCTACATTTAATGAATAAATGAATGAATGAATGAATGGATCCATAACATGTGGAACAAATGAATGAATGAATGAATGAATGAAGAAACAAACAAGCAAATATATTCATATAATTTCTATGTAACAGCTACTACACAAATTTAGTATCAGAGTCTGATAATCAAGTAATCCATATACATGAATTTCATTTGGTCACTCTCTTGTTATTTACAAAAACACTTTCCCTATTTTTAAGACGCCCCAGATACTACAGCACTTCACGAAGCATGCATACACAACAAACAACATACCTGAAGACAAGACGGTGTGCCTTCAAACACAACTTTCTATTTTTAACAACATGAACCTTGATGAAATATTTGCGTGGATCAAACTTTCGCACCGGTCTTCAATGGAGTCCGTATTTTCTGCTTGTCGCTTCTCTTTGGTGGGTTGGGACATAATTAGGTTAGATCAGTCAACAACTGAAGTGGGAAGAGGGGCAAGGAACACATCATCCTTTTCCCCCTCTTTTCTTCCTTTGTTCAGGGATTCTTCGTCTAAATGGCGTACCATTTGGTTATGCGTAACATTTACCGACTGCTACCTAACCATATCTGAACAAACCAGCTGCTTCCTTCCGTCATTTGTCACTACTCTGACTCTAGAACATGTCTGTTGGCACCTTTTGAAGGACCACTTTGTACCCTTTTGTCATCCTAGGGTCTGCCCCAGCTCAGACATGTTGTAAGGGGTTGTTGTATTCGTCATTTCGGATGGTGACATCAAGCCGGCGGCCACGTGTATGAGGGAACTTCAGGCATAAGCGCCAAACTTCTGCACGTAAAAGAACCCAACACACTTATCAAGAAGACTTGGGTTGAACCAGTTTGCTTCGCCAGAAAAATGCGAGCCGTAGCGAAGCCGCACTGTACTACCACCAGCTTCTTGAAAAAGCATAATGCTTCACCTCAGTTACGACTGCTCTACCTTTCCTTCGTCAGGGAAAACTGGGCATCTTCGATTCCAACAAACAAGACTTCCGGAATTTTGCTCAATTTCAATTGTAAACATGAAAAAGACTAAGGGAGTAATCTGAATCTACTGTCAAATGTATTTTCAACAAAAGGTAGGAATACATATCACTAAAATTTTGGCTAACCTTACCTAACCTCCCTCTTTTCTTTGTCGCACCTGTAGTTGCCTATCGCACCTGTACTTGTTTATCCCACTCAGTTTGTGCCCCACTGTTGTTTATAGGATCCACCTGTTTGCCAAAAACTGCCCCTACAGAAGAAAGCTTCTCCAAGATGCTCCACTTCTCAAGGCGTCTTAACCTTTCAGCCGAGTCAAGGCATGACCAGCTCCAGGGCCATGTGGGTCTGCGACCTTCCTTCCCTAATCCCCTCACAAAGCAGCACCTTAAGACAAACACGTGCTCTCCTTAGACACCTGAGATGGGGCACACACCACTTAAAGGATCTGGTTCAAACCTCAGCAGTGTTCTGTCTGACCTTGATCTCCTTGGTTGCTATGGAGACCAAGGAAACTTGCTGAGTCAGGTAAGCGGAGATCCTGTTGCTTCTTTTTTGTCTCGCACAAACAAACTTAAGAGGAGACACTAATACACTTTGGAATGGTAATCCAAGAAACTTTCCTATAATCTATGTCTTATAAAAAATCAAACAAGGGACAGTTCACTAGGGATTTTGTAAAAACTTCAAAATCAATCTGCTCATCAACAAAACTAAGTTCTGGTAGCAAGTACAATAAAAAAATAAAAACAGATCTGGTGTAGAACATTTCAATTTTGAATGGAAACCTAAAAACATGATCTACTGGCAAAGAAAAAGGGGACCTCCAACAGAAACACCATTGAAATATGATGACATAATTTTCCAAATCTGATCCCTTGGCACAGAGCTCATGCTTGACTCCAGCCTAAAATAGCCTCCAATTTGAACATAACACCAGGTTAAATAGTTTGTTGTCACTGCCAATCATTTTGACATCTGATGACATAATTTTACAAACCCAATCCATAACTGATGCCCTTGGCACACAGATTGACTGTTCACCCTTAAAATAACAAGAGTCTGAGACTCTCAGCCAAAAAAAAATCGGAACTTCCAACTTGCACACTAAGGTGTAGTTTGCTTTGGCTGCCAATTATTTTGACATCTGATGACATAATTTTACAAAAGCAAACACTTGACACAAACGACTGCTCACCCCGATGCCTCCAGACTGAAAGTACAAGGTGCATGCTGCTCCTCTGGTGGAATCAGTGCAGCACTCAGGTATTACTCAAGACCTTATTTGTGCAATTCTTACTTTAAAACTGTCTTATGCAATCTTCTAGGAGAATATTTCAAAAGCCATGACTGATTCTAAAAAAAAACATCAAGCCAAGATATGTATACAAGTCTACAAGGAAACAAAATAGATTTCAAATACAACAATCTCAGCAAAAAATAACTAAACATTACATGTAAATCACAACAAGGTGTAGTTTGCTGCAGCAAACGATTATTTTGACATCTGATAACATAATTCTACAAACCGGAGCCCTCTAACAAGGATCCCCTTTGCACACAAACCACTGCTCAGCCTGCGTGTGCTGCTTCCGTGCTCAGGTGGAATGGGTGCAGCACTCAGGTCAGCCACCCAGAGAAATGGGTCAGCGGTAAATAGGTGTAAGGTGTCCTGAGCAGCTCTTACCCGAACACGTTATGTCTCAAGAATGTGCGAGGGTGGCCGGGAGGTACGGGGCCAGGGCTTCAAGGAGTCGTCGCACCAAGGTGCGAAGTGACCTTGTTCGCATGTAGGTCTAAGAATCCTGTCCAGATCCTTGGAGGAGTTGAACGGAGGTGCAGGGCGGCGGCGGTGTTGGTGTGTGTACATGTCTGGGAATTCTGGCAGGAGTGTTTGGCAAGGGCTGACAACAGGGTGCAAGAACATGGCAGCATGGTAGCCTCCAAATCAGGCTCCATGGGGTGCCTTTGAGCAGTCAAGTTTCCTCACAGCCCTGTTTCTAGCTTGTTTGACTGCATCACTTTTACTTCAAAGTGTCTGAGAACTAGGGAAATAAACTGATGTAGCTTTACATTTTATTTTCTAACGGTTCTCATTTCTCACTGAATTGGCCGCCAAAAATCATAGTTACCATCATACTGTTTGTATATGTCAATAATCAGTCAAAAATGACTATATCCAAACAACTGCCTACGAAGCCTGTTATAGAGACTAGTCCAGACGGAAGGATCACAGATTCGTGGAATTTCAAGAATTGGTTTCAAAGACAAACGTGGTGGGCAACCTTGGAGCCATGTAAGATGTCTGCAGGAGATGTATTTAGGAGTGGTTCCAGTACACAACCTTGGAGCCATGTAAGATGTCTGTGCAGGGGATGTATTTAGGAGTGGTTCCAGTACAAAACCTTGGAGCCATGTAAGATGTCTGTAGGGGATGTATTTAGGAGTGGTTCCAGTACACAACCTTGGAGCCATGTAAGATGTCTGTGCAGGGGATGTATTTAGGAGTGGTTCCAGTACACAACCTTGGAGCCATGTAAGATGTCTGTACAGGGGATGTATTTAGGAGTGGTTCCAGTACAAAACCTTGGAGCCATGTAAGATGTCTGTGCAGGGGATGTATTTAGGAGAGGTTCCAGTACATATTACCCTGGGTGGGTACACCACACAGTACCAACAGGCTTACCGCCTGGACTAACACGGCACGCTTCAGGTAGTGTCACAAAATACTGAAATCATTCAGGGTAAAGTTTTCACCATAAATAGATCCTAAAACCCACAATACATATAATATATGTAAGCATTTTGGTATGTCTACAAAATTCTCTGATGATAATCACTTAGTATTCTCATTGAATAGAAAGTTTTAAGTATGGATCAATGAATGAATGACCAAGAAAACACTCATTACATCTTCCTCCAACCTATAGGTTTACAACATTCATTCATTCATTCATTCATTCATTCATTCATTCATTTTACCAGTAGATACACTTCACAACAGATAAAGATATATGATGTGATGTGCCTGCAAACACAGACATTCATTGAATACAAGAAGGACACTGCAACCTAAGAATCAGAATTCTTATTAAGTACAGCTAAGATTTTCCACAAGTGTTCTTAGTTTTGTTAAGTAGGGGTCAGTTGTTCCGACCTGTACATCACCTAACCCAACAATTATTCACCCTGTTTTATTTCGTCAATGGACCGTAACTTTCCACAAATCGGCCGACAAAACCGGCTGTCACTTCCCATGACAGAGCGTGTCGATATAGCGGCGACACAAAATCATAACTATGCGGCGAACACACACACACCGTCACGCTCCATGAAAATCGCTTCTCTTCTCCTCACTATAAAAACATAACAGTCATTCCGGGGATGGCATGCACAAAGAAAGCTGAGTTCGCTTCGAGTTCAGACGGATTCTTTTTTTACGACACGGTGACAGTTACATTGTTCCATACATTCTTTTTTTATGACAAAGTGACACAGTTATATTGCACCTTCACATAAACTTCCGGAATACAGAAGAAATATTTCCTTTACCACTTCTGAGTGAAATGTAAAAAAATGTTACCTAAAGACTGTTACAATCTGTCCGAAGCAAGCAGAAAGGCTAGCATAAAGCCAAGGATACTTACATAAAACTGTTCTAATCTAATGCAAACTGGCCAAAAAGCCAGTCTAAAACTCGGGATTATTCTATAGGAACTGCTATAATCTAATACAAGTTGACAAAAAACTAGGAATCAAAGATATCCACCAATCGCAAGCCACCAAAAAAAACAGGATAACCCAGGATATTTACATTAAACTTTCTAATCTAATGCAAACTGGCCAAAAGGCCAGTCTAAAACTTGGGATTATTTCATAGGAACTGCTATCATCTAATACAATTTGACAAAAAGGTAGGAATCCAAGATATCTACCAAAAAATGAAAGATATAAAAAAAAGCTGCATCTAACAGGTGGGCGACCTGTTCACATCTGTAAAAGGTGTGTACCAGACAGGTGTGCTTTCAGAATCGCACTAGCAGCAGCATACTGATCCCCAACAGGACAAAACAATATAATATCTTATTTCCATAAGGCTTTCGTAAGATATCAATACTGTGGGAAAACTTGTACAGTGAAAACTGAGTCCCTTCTCATGTGTCTTCTACATTTCACCCTGTATTTCTAAGACACCAGTCCATCCTTGATTACAATCGCACCTGTGATGACCATTGCAAGACCTCACAGGTACAAGACACATCCTCACAAAACGAGAAACAAGAATAAGAAGAACACAACATCAGCCAAAACAAAAAGAAAAGAAAAGAAGTTCTCCCCTATGAAGTCAAACCAGATTAGGATATCCTACCACAAATCAGTGCATGTGTATTTAATAGTCTGTTAGGCTCAGGAAAACAATGGGCTATTAAGCCCCCTTTATCTCTGTATTTCATTCTAGGATCAAACAACAGGTAAACAGGTAACATTGTTTCCACTCCAAGACGATGGCCAAGAAAGAGGACAAGTTTGCAACATAACATGTCCATTTCTTAGACAAAAAGAGATATTTTGATTGTTTAAAGCAGAAACCCAGGCAATTAAATACCTTTTCCTTTTGTTTTATTTCCTAGGATTAAACAATTAGTGAACAGGTGACACCTCCCCTCTAAGATGTCAGTCAAGAAAGGAAACATGACTCTGTGTCTTAGACTCAGAGAGAGACTTTGTTTGATTGTTTAAAAGTTTAAAAAGTTAAAGTCCTTCCCGCACCGAAGGTGCATAAGGCGGCGCCTATCTCCGGTTCCACAGCCCTTGGGCCACACACAACTTTGTGCAAGTCACTACAGCAGGGGGCTAGTCCGCTGCTAGTGATGTGTGTGTTTAACTGCCATACTCTTTCCCAAATGCTGACTGCTAAGCAGAGAAAGCAACATGTACCATTTTTAAAGTCTTTGGTATGACCCAGCCGGGGTTCGAACTCACGACCTACCGTATGCAAGGCAAACACTCTACCCACTCGGCCATTGCACCGGTCTAAAGCACATTGTTTAAAGCAGAACAGATTTAACGCTGTCCATGAAGTACCTTTTCTTCATGACATTATTACATCTAAGGGTAAGCAAGTATGGATTTCTACTCCAAGACGTTAGCCAAGAAGCAAGACAAGTTTAAGACATAGCTCTATGTCTTAGACTTGGCGGGAGGGAGTCTTGGAAGTAGGAAGGACAAACCCGGTGTGCATTTCCACAATGGGTTCAGACTAGAAGTGACCCGTATGGGTGGTTCGTCCCTACAACAATGGCCTTCCTGTAACCAACTCCAACGTCCAAACCTCCCCCACATAAAGAGTCAGGTGTTTCTATCAATAACTTCAGGTCGATATGCAAACCGTAGTCAACTCACCTCCCAGGATTTACTCAATTCATACCTGACCCCGAAACCCACGGCCCCCCACCTTACCTAGACTGGTGCATTCTTAGACTGTATGTCGCGGGTTATTTACCAAATAGAGCCTGGAAATACAACAACAAACACAAACACCGCCACACCGTCCGCTAACTCCCTAACCTCCAGTCCAACCTGAGAAAGTAGGAAAAACGCTCCTCACCTTCCTCTATGTGCAGGTTTCGAGGACTCTGCGAGCTTGTCTGGACTAACGTCTGCAAACTTGCACTGAGCTGCGATGTGTCTGTTGTCACCCTGGTGCAGGGTTTGGCTGAATAACACGTCCTAAGCACTGTTATAAGCCTGAGAAATCGCAGAACACACCTTTCTGCACCGCCTCAACAAACAGCTCCGCAGAGACTAAACTGAGCTGCACAAAGCTTAGCTGGGTATAACGGTGCTCGAAACGTGGCTGGAGAGCGCCGTGAGCTCGCTCTCGAGAAGATTACCCGACTGTGAGGGGACCTATTAGCCAGGTGAAGTGGCCGCAGACTCACTTACCGGCTTCTTTGTTCGGCAAACATTTGTAAACCAATCAAACGCTTTCTCCCGCCGGCAGATCGCCTTTCCGATGTCCACTTACGTGTCACGGTACCCTCGTGTGTGTATCGCTACCATTTACTTTGTCACTCTAGCCTTCGCTGGAAGAATACCCGGCCGTAACGCGCTCGTTGACCAGAACCTTTCTGAGACACAGTCCACCACCTTAATCGCACCTTCACTCGTCCCTGTCACAAAAACTGACAACTCTGTACAACAAGGAAGAGACAAGAAAGAGAAGACACCTCTGTGTGTGCATTGTCATGATTTTCTTTTGCCACTCTAGCCTTGTAGAAGACTACCCCGCCAAAATATCTCTACCCATTCAGCGACACAACCCTGATACTTGACTGGCAGCTTAACTCCCCGACAAAAAAACTTGACAACTCGGACAACAAAGAAGCGATAGTGGGAGGAGGGATATCAAAACAGGTCGGACAAATGCCGGGGAGACTGTTTGGAGAGGGTTGTTTCTCGCTCTGAATGACTGTGCTGACGGACAGGGGAGAGTAACAGCAGACAAGCGAACAAAACTTGTATCGCAACAAGCTACTACTTCAAAGTTTGTAGCTTGACCACATTTCCCCCCAATAAAGTACACCGGGAGGATCATTTCCTTCTGCTAAGATGAAGAAGAGGGAGCAACAATAGAAAAGCAAACAAAGGTTGTTCAATTTGGTACTTCAAAGGTTGTCGTAGTAACTGTTTACCCCGATTTTCCCACAAAAAAATATACACAGCGAATAATAACAACAGAGGAGTATCGTTTCCCCACATTAAGCACCTCCGCTTCAACACCAGCTTTGATCTGAGGACGTCGCTTTGTTGGATTAAATATTGCGATGAAAGATAGCGAGGAGCGGCCAATCAAGCGGCGTCGGTTGCTTATCGCCCCACTTAGAGGGTATCAGTTAGATACTGCCGACAATGTTTAGTAAACAGTGAAGGATGTAAACAATCAACAAACAAACATTTGTCCAGAGCAAACGTTTCCTCCACATGTGTCCCTCTCGCTGCCGTTACAGCACTTCATTTGCATGTGGAACAATGTTTTGAAAATCCAATGAGATTTCTTTTAAATGTTAAGGCCTTTTTCCACTTTTTACTACAATACAAATATCAAAGCAACCAAGTAACTATTCAATTCACCTGTAATCATGTCCTAACAGCAAAATGTCAACAACTGAGATTCATAACATTTAAAGATAAGAACAATACAACAGCATAAATGTCCTTTTAATATTGCTAATACATCTTGAATTTCGATCAACTATCTTCTATTCTAATATCAAGTGATAGATTGTAACTGAGCAAAAAGTACAGTCCACTCAGGGGACCAATAAACTCTGGTCTATATAGACAGGTGGTCACTAAAGACAGGATTCTTAATGCTTGTGTCAATGGGGAAAATAATCTATCGGACCAGTTGTCCTATTGGCCAGGTGGTCCTTATGTAGAGGTTTGACTGTATATCTACCCAGTAGAATGTTTCACTTCCAACATGTACAGTACTGAATAATACGTGTGGAATAACAAAGCAGGCACTTTTATGCTTGCAACAAGAGATGTCAGGTAGGTTAGTCAGGTGTGTTACCTGCACTCAGGCTCCACTATAAACTACATGTAAGACGACCCTCGGGTTGTTGGCTGTCCCCTCCCCCCATTGTTCAGAACCCTTCACTGAAGTACAGCCAGAGGACTGACAAATGTTCACATTTTATCCTGGAGCAGGTCACTTACTACAGTAACTGCTCCTTCCACTCTAAACAAGAGGTTACATAACCACACCTTGTCTTGGACCTTCACTGCTATGGCACCCTTATGGTGTGGGAGGATTTTAACTAATTGGCAGTAACATTGTCATTCAACAACTTTGACTCCCAGAATGACATCTCAAATCAGGGGTTTTTCTAGAAAAATTTAACAAGAGGGAGCATACACAGGCGAGGGAGCAAATTCTATGTATTCATGGAAGAATCAATCGCTGAGGAAGGCTGTATGCTGGGGATTTAGCTAAAATCTGAATTCAACAAGGGGGCGCTGGGCTGAAACAAGAGGGTGCAGCGCCCCTCTTTCCTGATTTAGATGAACCCCTGCAAATTCATAGAAACAAAACGGGCTAAAATGAATATTTCATGTATTTTCCATCCAGATTATCCGATATGGCCATAATCCAGCTTGCAGTATAGGCAATCCTGCAAGGTGGCATGATTGACTTCAGCTACTGAAGCACATGCTTACAAACCCTAACAAATCAGTGACATTACATACGATAATTATGACTTAGTGACTTTGACATGCTCAACTCTTATTCCCAGTTACATGTTATGCACTAGAACTGACTTGCCAATTCATTCTAGTGGCGCTGAAAAAGAGTGATGGATGTCACTCGAAAGGTTCGGAAGTGATCTCCAAATCTTATCCAGTTGTAGAGATTGATTTGACTGTAAATAAACCTGTACAAGCTCTGACAAGGTTGTAACTTCATAGCACACAAAAACATTTTCTCTCAATAGTCTCATGTGTACAACCTTGACTTTATACATGTAGCTTTGCTGCCTTGAGTTCTTCCAGAAATAGCTCTCCTTTAAAACTGCTTTGTCTGAAGCTCTTTCAGCCAAAGAACTTGGCAACTTCTAACGACTTGTTTCCGCGCAATTAAACTAATTAGTGGCGGGCACTTCAAACTCATAAATCCGAAAAGCCAGCCATTTGAAGCAATTACATGTTGACTTTGCAAACGCCACAAAGTCTCTAGACCTTTAAAACTGTGTGCTGTCAATTCATTTATTTTCAGAACTTCATTTTGCTGTACAAGGGGAAAGGAGGTTTTTGCTCTGTTTTACCTTCACAGTTGAAACACTTCTGAAGTGCAGTACTGGGTTTTAAGTTTGCGATGAAAGTTCACGGCAAAAACTGCGAACATAAAACCACCGCGAACATTTCTGCATTTACAGTAACATTAGTAGTAGTACGCATATTTGAGCGTCATGAGTTTGCAGTAGAGAGGTCAAATAAAACCACAGCAAACATTTCAAGATTTACTGTCTTTTATTCACATTTATGTCAGGACAGGGAAAAAACAAGGAGGACTATTTCCTGACTTGAGGCCCCCTCTTTTGTACAACATACAGATCTCTAGAGATATGGGAATAACAAATAAGGTCCAAATAAAACAATTAGTGCCGTTATTAGGGCCCCAATAAAGACAAGGAAAAAATCAGAGTTGAGATCAGCAAGCATTTTAAAGTCCATTATTTAGACTCCAATCAAGTTTGTTTGTGGTTCATGTGTAAATCCTTCAAGATACTGGTGAATTTAAGAGGCTCCAAGAACCCAATAAGACTGGGATCAGGCAGATATGTTTGAGTTTGACCCAGTATTAGGGCACTTGGCAGTGTTTTTAGATCTTGCAGATGCAAATGCCAGTAAGTTCCCTGCATCACCATAGCCTGAGCACCAGCCTCCGTAGTGACCGCTGGCTGAAAAAAATTTGCAGCAAGCGAATCTTTTTGAGCCAGCGGTCACTACGGAGGCTGGTACTCAGGCTAGCTTCACCATTGAAAATTGGGATTCCAAGAATGTCCGCAAAACATGTATACACCCTACCCGACCGGACCCTATATGTAATTTTCTGTATTTTTCAGTATGACTATTTTTTTCAAGTTCCCCCCAAAAAATCTTGCAAGTGTTCAAGAATAAGCATTCACGTTACAATCAGACATATCCTAAAGCAATCTGACATTGCTACCTAACGTTTCCAGAGGTTGTCATCCATAAAATAATGACTTTGTGGCCTTGGTCTGTGTTCAAAAAGTGCAAGACAGAAATATGTTCTCACTTTGAACCATTTTCTTGAAAAAAGGTCTGACCTCAATTTGAGGAATGTGAGCGTTGCCCCACCTGCATAGTGTGGTGTTCCGCAGGTTTGACTGGCCGGAAGTTAAATTTGGGCGGGATTATCAGAGAGTGGGACAGCAAATATTGAACAACAGATGTTTATCTGGTGCTTTTGTCAATCAGCGGACGACATGCTATAGGAATCCGATAGATCTACATTGGAAGCCATAGAACGGGAAAAAGCTAGCATGGAGACACCTGCTACAAAAAACCTTGTCCACCTAGCCTAAAAAGGGCATAAGCCCTGGCCTAAAATCACCAAGAAGTGAAAAAAGCTTGCTACCCAATGTGGGAGGGTCTCAAGGTTGTCTGTAGGACCCGTCCCTCCAACCATCCATCCGGAGGACAAAAATGTCACCCTGTCCGTCCAAAAAATCTGAACTTTGTGACATGAAATTGATGAAAATATGATTTTGTTAGCTAGAAATTTAGCAAGCTAGACAGATTTTACAACAAAATGGGCTCCCAAACAATGAGTGGGAAAGACAAACATTTAAAGCTAGAGACTGCACTGGATGGTCTGAAAGTCTATGTATACGAGGCTCTGCGTATTCTTGTGACTTAGACACTGGAGGATGGAATGCAAAAAGGTGCACTGCTTCAGTGGTCATCAATCCCACATTTGTACTTCTGGATCAGACTGTTTCACAGGGCTGAGGGTTTGAATCCCATACTAGCCCTCAGGGTTCTGGACAATGATCTGCATTCTGCTGGCATTTTAGGTTTCAGACTTCCAGGCCTCTGAAGGTAATGTAGCATTGTCTGATGTTTGAAAGCCTGAGTGCAGAGGCCAGTCAGCCGTAGGTACCTAACGTAGCAGCGCCTCCTTGTGATCAGTACCATACTGCAGGCAATCTTTTACTGCCTGTTTTGTCTAAGACAATGTTGTGAATGTTGTGAGAAAAGTTACATCTTCAACTTTCTATGATCATTTTAAGCATCAACTTTAATTAAAATCATTGCAATAGTTTGGCTTTTATTTGTTTTGACATTGATAAACTTTGTTACTACGAATTTTCTTTTTATAACTAGACACAGAACCCATCGTTTCCTCCATGTCATATTTTCCCTGTCTACAGCTTTAATTTTCCTTTCTGTCCCACTCTGATTGTTTGGGAGACCATGTTGTTGATTTTTGCCGTTACATCTCTCATTTTAAGCTTATAAAAATGCATTTAATCAGTTTCATGTCATGAACTTCAGGCCTTTCGGATGGACGGGGTGAAATTTTTGTCTGTTCCTACAAGCAAATTTCCTCCTTATCACATGTTTTCCCTTAAAAAGCAGGTCTGTTTGATGTTTTCATCTGTCTGACCACAGATTTCCTGTGAAACAAGAGAGTAAGATAAGCACTAAACACTTTCAACTCTGCTGAACATGGTCCACTAACACAACACTGCCTGGGGCAGTACTGACATCAGCAGCCAAGTTTAGAACTGTTGCTTGGGCAAGAACAAAACATTTCGTTGGATCTTTGACTTGTATGGGATAGAAACAAGGAAGCAGTACATGTAGTCCACTGTGTTCTGCTGCTGCAGTGGTCTGGACACCCTGCAGCTGCAATCAGTCTTTCTTCAAAGTTCAATTCTATCCACTGCGTCCTGTCCAGTTATACTGCTGACCGCAACAGTTCTAGCCCTCTAGAAACAAGGTATACACAGGAAAATGAATCTCCATACTCCCTGGTATATTCAACTCTAAAACTGTGTGTACTAAGAAATTCACTTTTCGACAGTCTTTCCACAATGTTCTCACAGCTCAGCCTAATTTTAAAAAAGACCTGAGAACCTAAACACTTTGAGTTTGAGATTTCATTCGGGTATCCATTAGTTTTGTGCATAAGCATAGCACTGGTCTTCCTGAATTCCATAGTGATGATACAATTACTACAAATACAACAATATACGAGATAAAATTGCTTTGGCCTTCAGTCATACCAAAATTATTTCCTGAAAAACATACAAATCTATTTACACGACAAAAATACGAGGGCTGTCGATTGTACCTTTGTTTATCAGCATACAAAGAATCTACACTTTGACATTCTGAATAGTTAAGACCAGGTGAAAGTATTCCACACTAGACAGTTCTCAGGACAACCTTCACCCAAACAGCATAGTTTCTACTTATCTTTACTCCCACTACTTATCTTGGCAGTATAACGTACATACCAACAGTCAACCAGACGGGGCAAGGTGAGGCTAGGACGACTGCCCCATTTCGCCACCGAAATATAAATGAACTTCCAAATCTGGGTCAGTAATTGTTTTTAGAACAATGCTGTCCAAAAGTAAAATCATAAAAATTCATTTAAACAAAGCTGTTAAAGTTGTGCTATCGACAACCAAACACTAGTAACATAGCAAGTTAGCAACCCTGTGTGGAGTGCAGTTGACGCAGTAGTCGCTCCCTCAACCTACAGCAAAGCATCTGTTACTCAATATCTGTTTTTTGGGGAAATCCAATAAATTTGTATGGAGGACCTTTTACTTTGGGTCATGGAGTAGCAAAACACACGACAGACCTAACTACATTCTTGTGCTCGCAACTTTCATCGTTTTACTTTCAGAACTGTACTTCTGTATTTTCATGATGCCAAATCATGCAGTCCTTCAGACAGTTTTTTCATCAGACTTTCCAGTCCACATTTATAACTAAACAGCAGAAAAGAAACTACCAAAATATTCCACATTCTCCTTGAAGGTCAAAGCCGAAGGTCACAGCCGCTCACAGAACAAGCCTGTCTCCTGTCTATGCTGACATCTACCATACTCTACCACCCACCACAACATCCAGCCTTCCCTTTTTGGATCTGAGGCACTCCGATGCCATTCCATCACGACTACATGGTCAACTAACACACTCCCACCAACGATGCCTGTAGTAAATTTAACCTTCTCCCTGTTACTGTAACCTTTCAGCACCAAATTTGTGTTGGTTCCAGGGCCAGGCAGCAGAGAGAAGGTTAAACGGTGGCAGCTACTGTGTTGTGTAACACACAATGATGCCTTTGTGTGTTGTACAGGCAGGCTTTGCCTAATGAGCCAGGCCCCACAACAGTTGCTGGTAACAGGCAGAAGTCATGAGTCTGCAGAAGTGGGGATCCCATAGAATAGTACCCTGGGCACCAGACTAGTACCAAGAACAATCTGCCCGCCGAGTCTTAATCAACGCTCCAGGGAGTTGTAGCCCGTAGGAGTGAACCGCGCCCCTTTTAGGTAGGGACGGTCAACTCCCTAGCTAGAAACCTTCTGGCTGAACTTCAGTTGAATAATAACCTTGCTAAACAAAATGAATCCCAAAAATTGAACGTTACAACGCAACTGGGATCTCATCTGGACCTCCCAGTGAGTTGTAGGTTAGGCAAACTTGACCTTCGATCTTTCACCTTCTATGACCCCAATATCTGCAAGTAGGCAAGGTCTATTTAACTAGCATCTAAGCAAACTTGACCTCTAACCTATGACCATCTGTGATCCCAATATCTACATGTAGGCACGATCTGTTTAACTAGCATCTAAGCGCACTTGACCTCCAACTAATGACCTTCTGTGACACCAATATCTACATGTAGGCAGGCCCTGGTGAACTTGCATCAAGCAAACTTGACCTCTAACCTATGACCTTTTGTAAACTTGACTTCCAACCCCTACAACCTTGACATGTGTCAGCAGAGTCTGGAAGAGATTGGAGACAGGAAAGTTTACCCTCCTAAAGACGTTTATCTCAGCAAGTGTACTGACTTGTTAGGGCAGTGAAAATAAATCACACTAGCTCGAGACACTCCACCTGCACTACGACACAGCTGTAAGGGCTTAGCATGTTGACAATTCTGCTTAACAACTATGTAGCCTGAGAGCTAGTTTGTCTGTTTGTACGTTTTGTTTGTCTGAGTCAGAAAAACATGAGTACATTTGTTTGTCTGAGTCAGAAAATCAGAGACAGTAGAACTTCTAGAAGGATGGAGAGAGACCTTATCATATGACAACACACCTAGATCCTCCAGCACTGTCGAGTAAATCACAAAATGTTTTAAAAACTTAGAACTTTGTTGGTTGTCCACCACTAAAATATGGAGTTGGTTTTGTCTCACCAACAATATTTTTCTCTTTCGAATGGCATTCAGCCAAAGGCATCAGAAGGCACCTGCTTTTGGGGGTTGACTTTTCAAATCCTTTTATCAAATTCCTGGACACTTATGGTTTTGTTGAGTGCAAGAAACAAGCCCTGTTGTGTTGGCTTGAGTCAGGTTCAGTCTGTCAGAGCGATGAGACAAATATTAGACTACAGCCACCTCAACAGGCTGGGAGGGTTAATGATAACCTAGTTATCAGCAATGTCAGGGTGGGTACAGAAGGTCAAACCCTGTCAAACACTGTCGGACAAATATCTGGCAAGCAGAGAACAAGAGTCAGACTTGGACTGCAAATGTGGTGTGGTAGCATGCTGTGGTCTTGGAGAGAGTTGAAGTTCTGGGTGTCTGTGTTCTAAATCCTTGTTTGTGCACTTCTGATAGGGGTTGGGGTCCTTCTAAGGGACATACTACAGTCAGTCCGTCTTAAATAACCCAGAACCCAAGGTTCGAATCCCCTGACGCCACCGATCTTGTGCCCTTGGGAAAAAGGCACTTGACACGACTTTCCCCACTCCAGCCAAGTGTAAAAAATGGTTACATTATGTGTGTGGGTCACGACATCAGCAATAGCTGCCTGTGTCACATGTGTATTGCCCTGTTGCAATTCCAATAAAATCCAAAATGTCAAAAGGAAAGCTGCACTTGATTTTTTTATTTATTTCAATAACGTCATATCACTTCTGCAAGTTTAGTCCATCACATTGGTTTTATAACATCTACTTCTTGTGTTAATGATTACATTGTTGTCCGTCAGGTTGTCAGTGCTCTGAAATAATCAAAACCTTGATTTGCACACAACAGCTACGGTTGCTGCTATCCTTCCTGCCGTCTTTCCATGTTCGGCATCCTCAACTGTGGTGAAGCTTGGTGCTTTTTCACTTAGCTAGTAGCTAGGGCTTCACTACAGCTCACGTTTTCAGACAAGGAAGTACACTGGGTCACCACTACTCTTCTCGGTAACGGTGAGAGACACAACTTGAGCTTCTTGTTCAGTGACATCATCTGGCTTTTCCATGATCTCAGTTTTCGAACTCTTTGTTTGAACTGTTGCAAACAATCACCAAGTACATCATTACCAAGGTAAATAACAAGTTGGTACGAGCCATTATCAATGGACACCCCTACAGAAAGGCAAAGATCGCTTGACTTGTATATGGCCATATACAGCAACAAGCCCACATAACAATACAGTATGAACTATTACCTCATCATTTAACACCCCCGTGCACAATTGGCACGTTCCATAAATGAGTAGAAGAGTCACTAAACAACTCTGTGTGACCAATTATCTCATCATTAACACCCCTGTGAGTAGATGGCGCACTCCATAAATGTCCATATGCAATACACATGCTACTGAACAAACTGTAGTAAGCAGTAGAAAAACTATTTCAAGAGCACCGACTTCCATCAAGCAAGGGAACTGAAATTGAATTTGAAATTCAATTCTAACTGAATTGAAATTTATTGAATCTAGGGTATGCTTGTAACCTGCATATTTAATAGATGTTGTCACACCTTGATATGAAATTGCTGTGAGGCCTAAAATTTGACTTAATCCCCATGGCCCTCACAAAAACAAAACATCTTACTTATACGTTTTCCAATTTCTTTTTCGTTAAAAAATGCCGGTAAAAATAAGACCACCCTAGCGCAACAATAAGGGAAAACTGATGTGGAACATTGAAGTTAACTTGGAGGCCAGATTGTTGCCAGGTCCTCCACAGCTCCTCAGCTCACAAGTCCAAGGCCAAGATGCCCCTGAGGAAACTTTGGCTCAGCCCACAGACGACCCTAAGGTTGGGTAGCCCTGATTGTACTTTTTGTACAGCCAAATAAATAAATCAAATCAAAGGTCTGGTTGGTCTTCACCCTGGTAACAATCTCACCTCCAGGTTCAAGTTAGAGTGAAGTTTGCTTTGACAGGAACAACACTTCCCACGGACATAATCTCTTCCAGAAACTTGTGCTGCTTACAAAACCTATTTGGCCCCACTGGGCAGTACGCAGTCACACCTCACACCTGTCACTTCCAATAGTAACGGACTACTTCCAGAAACACTGCTACAACTATTTCTTATAAAGTACAAAGTCTATCACACAATCTATATCAGGGCTGTCTCCAGTCTTACATTTTTTTTTGTCGTACTTATTGTAACCGAATCCCATGTTGTCAATTTCTATTGTCGACTCAGCCATTTTGAGCTTATGAAAATATATTTTCAATCCTAACAAGCAAATTGCCATCCCGGGATGGAGGGACAGCTATGATCCGTATTGGCGTAGACAAAAATATTAGTAGAGTCGAATAGAATTTTCGGTCAGGTAGGACTGTTCCAGTTTAGACCGCTCTTCATTACAAGCCCCAAGCAGATACACGGAGTAAGATTCTTCTTCTTCTTCTTCTTTACTGCTTAGCCTCATATCTGAGATTATCAGCAGTTGCGCATGGGTTAGATACAACACAAGTGCCCGGAACAAGTAAAACGAAGGGAAAGTAAAGGAGAGGGGCTAAGGAACATAAATAACTGAATTTGTATGTGCAAAGGACAGCACAAGATTGTTTCCAACTGCTCAGAATATCATCAAAGATAAAACTGTCTTGCTGCAGTAATTTTCTCCTTTAATAGCTCCAAGAGTTCCTTCCTCAGGTCAGCCTGTCACCACCCTGAGAAGCAGCCTTCCCACAGAAGCTTGGAATGTTGTGAGGTCATGACCTCTATCCCCTCCTTATGCACCCTAATGCAGACCAGACTAGGTCATTAATCTCCAAGCAGATATGTATTCGCCAAGATTATAACAGAGTATAGTATTAGATTCTTCGGCCATGTAGTTTCCATTTGGGCCCCTCTTTAATTTACTGTCATTTCTGTGGGTTGTGCAGAGCCCTGTAGTTGCACATCATAGTATGTTCCATAATGCTTCTCCACTCTTGCTTTGAATGTGTTCCCATTTGGTAATAACAACGGTTTGTAGATTTACAGCCTTCACTCCTAGTATCTGCTTGGAGATCAGCTGTCTGAAAAGATGAGGCAGTCAGAAACTGAGCTCATATCCTCTAACTATTTGACACTGGAGCGCCACAGAAGATTTAGCAAATCAGCTCCCTTTCCAAAAACCATGTGGAATACTGTCCAGATAAACAGGACACAAACTACAAAATGAGTAAAAAAACTATAGTCTCCCCCCCCCCACCCTAACCCTAAAATCTGGTGAGAGCTACATGCACACAAAACAAGTCCCTCCCAATCTTCTGATCTTCCCAACCCATGACATCTTTCTGAAGTCTACAGACCACTTCATCTCCTATCAGTGGATCGACATGGTTCCAATCCTGCCAACAGCAGGAGCACCAGGGTTGCCATGGCAACGGTTTCCATGGAGAGGACTGACCTGGACCAGGCAGTTATGTTATCTCCAACTTCCTTTGTTGATATCAGTTTGAGAGAATGACAAATGCTGGTAGAATTGAAATCAAATGAGGAGGGATAGGGATTACATCATTAGCACAAAAGACAACAGTTAACTTGAAAATCCTGTTACAAACTTTCAAGAGTTGTAAACAGCTACAGATGATAAATCAATGTACAAGGCATCAAAATACCATTGCCCAGAAACAGGACTGGCAACAAAATATTTCAAATATTTCTGTCATCTGCAGAATTACAGGTTGTAAAAATTCTGCCCCGTAATTTTGTGAGTTGTCTACAAGGAGGACCAACATTACACTGCAGAAAGGGTTATATTTGGTGGAGCCAAATTATAGCAATTTTGAGAGGTGGGCACGTACATCCAGTGGTACGTTTGCCCTTCTAGACTAGCTGTGATGTGTGCCCACGCTCGCTCTGTCAACATGATTCTCAACACGGAAGTGGAAATGTTGGCCAAGCATGTAGACGTTTCAGTTTCCATATTGGAACAACAAATATGACAAGTACAACAGTGAAATACGTGTACAGGGGCATCATTAAAGCTATTTACTGTTACTGTTATATTCAGCATCTGCATTCCAGAATTTCACTCAACAGTGATTCCAACTTTATTACCTACGATTTCTGTTTTACCCTTGCCTGGATACCAGACCTCCAATCTCTGAATCTGATAATATCTATCACCATAGATTGGGGGGGCCTGGCCTCCAGGCTAGTTTTAGCCAGGAAATTGCAGGACACCCTTCTTGGGCAGTTTTGACTGAATGTTACATCGACTTGGGTTTCCTTCCTCTAGTCCTAACTAGTTCCAGATTGAAGTAGAGTATTTGGGCCATTTGAACCAGGCCATAAACTTTCCCCTCTCCCTACTTCACATTCTTCAGATCCCATGGACCAGAAAACTACCCAGCGCTGAGTTCTCTCCAAGGTTGTGCTTCATAAATCAGGGGGCTTGTCAGAGATTGGGAGGCTTGGGACTTGGGAGGTAATGTAGCAGCCTGGATGCCAGATTCCCAATCTCTATAATAATACATCAATATCAACGATAGATATCAATTTTTTTCTTAAGAGAAAGGGGGTGTGGCATCCAGGCTAGTAAAGTAGCTTTCCTGACAGGTATTGAAAATGAGGAGCAAACCATAAGGAATTCCACAGTACCGTCCTGGTCAAAAATTCTTCTCTTCTCTACTCCAGAGAAGTGCATTGCAATCTTTTTTCCTTAACATTTTGATTTAAATTTTTGTTGTTTTCTCAGCATTTTCTATTGGAAAAGAGCAGCCATCAGAAGAAGAGAATACAGCCACCAAAATGCCTGCTATGGACTAGAGATGCACGAACGGATGTCATCAGGTCATCTTAAAACAACATAACTCTTTAACCTATCCTTTTAATAATAATAAGTTTATTGCAAATTCATGCCCGAAGGCTAATTTAATAGACCCACAAAGAAACAAATCAAGAGACATACCCTTTAGAGATGACAGTCATATTACATTTAGCCAGGGACATTTTATATTCAGCACAAGACTTTATTGGTCAACTGTGTCCCCTAAATATAAACCCAGCAGTCTCTAATGGAGCTAACAGAAGCTCTTCTAGCCATGGAAATGTGAACTACAGCCAGTATACTGTACATATAGGGTCAAGGGCAACTCTACAACAATACTCATCAGGACTTTATAGGCCTGCTTTAGTTCCGGTGAAGCTGTAACATTACTTATTTCTTTATCACTCACTCACTCACTCACACTCACACACCCTCACGAGACACTCACTCACTCGATCACTTACACACACACAAGACACTCACCTCCCATGAGACACTCACTCACTCACTCACTTGCAAACACACACACACACAAGACACTCACTAACTCACTCATTCACTCACCAAGACTCACTCACTCACAATGTCACCCACTCACTCACTCATTGACTCACTCACTCACTACATCATGTGTATCAGTGTTTCCCAGTTGTTCGAGGGTTAGATGTGCTTACGACTTGGATGTGGACGTTTGATGGTGGACCTCCAGCTGCTTCTGTCCTTCGGGTTTACCATAAAACATTACAATCGACCTTAGAAATTTCTTGGCTTTAAATCACATGGTTTGATTCTGTTTGTGCTAGACTTACATGTACATGTAACAACGCCACAGATTTAAAACCTGGAAACACAACATTTTCCAGATACAGCATCAATCAAAATTGTCCAAATTATTACAATCCCAAAAGTGGATATCTCTGCCAGCATTCCCTAAGTTTTTCCCAACTATCAGGGATTTGAAGCATTTAATCAGCCACAATTATCAGGCCAAGCTTCCCCCTGCCATCCTTCATATCCCTATCACTCCTCCAGGCTGGTCCTATCCACTTCTGATCATTTGTTGTGCCCTTCAAGTTGGACACATCAGACGCCCACATCTGCTCAGGCCATCCTGGCTGGTACCACCCCCCTGTCAGCAAGTCTGCCATCAAATAGCATTTATGGTCTGGTATACCGGGTCACTTCTTTAGGCCATACTGATTTGATTTGTTGCTTCTACTACGATATCTGAAAATGATTATGATGAGCTGGAAGGTCAATAAAGAACAGCGTCTGATAGGAAAGTCTACCTTGCCGATCATCGTCAAATGCCAACTCCAGAAGTTTGATAGTCTACCTTGATTTGCACTGGTAGATTACATATGGTTTCAGGGAGTAAATGCTGCCAGAGTCAAGTTTTCCTCCCAGCCCTCTGTTTTCATTTTGTTCTACTGCTTAATTTTTACCCCCAAAATGTCTAAGAACCAACAAAATACGCTGGTGTGGCCTTACCGGTATTTGAGAAATATGATTAACTTTCAAGACATACACTGACACAGCTATTGAACTAAAAATGTTATCAAAGAAATAAAAGATATACTGATACTAGCAATGAGAGGCACTGCAAACACAGGACCTTGCAGAGGATAAGAGTCAAAGATTAACATCATGGGAAACACAAAAAGTCAGACAACAAAGAGTTTGTTTTGATCCAGAGGAAGCACAAGAGACTGCACAGCAGTGAGAAAACCTAAAATTGGCAAACGTGTCCTTTATCTCTATTGTACACGTCTTTCATACCAGCCATGACCTGCCAGGGTTAGTCTAAATCCTCACGATAAGTGAAAAGTGCCGCCGCTGTCAAAACTTGGCCTGGAGTAAACAGTTTACATTCAAACTAAAAACAGTGCAGCTTGGAGTTGCACTTACAAAGGACAATGAGTTCATGGTTTCAAAGAACTGGTCAACAAGGCGATCAGAGATGGCAGACCTCGCCTCCTCACCCCATATTGCTTTGCAACCCTCCCAGCCTCACAAACAAAAAGAGGAGAACATTGCATCGCCAAAACGTGCCCTGGCAGGGTTTACATTGAAACTAAAAAACAGTACAGCTTAAAATTGTACTGAAAAGTACTCTGCAAGCAGAGGTTACTGTTAGGCTACGTTTGGCTGGCGCAAAAAAAGAAATGCTGACATTACACAGTGACAAAATACATCGAAACAAGCTGGATCCTATTCCTAACATCTGCTTGGAGAATAGTTGGGGGTTCCAAAGAACTGGTCAAAAATCCACCCTCTCACCCCTCCAGGGTCCACCGCCCTTTATTTGTCACCCTATAAACATCAAAGCCTCCTGGTGCCACTTGGCCTAATTATGTACTACTGGGGTCCAGGACACTTCAAAGCACAGGCCCGTCTCCAAGCAGATGTGCGGAGGTAATATCTGAAGACTTCCTGACCGCTCCCATTTTCTGACCAGTGGAGGGTAAAGGAAGTCATAAAATGGCATGATGTTCCCTCCTACCATCTGCTTGGTGGTTAACTTCAAAGAGTATGGGTATTGCAATGACTCATTTTATCTACTCCAGAGATTAATCATCTAAAGATTCTTTGGGCTAGTTGAAATGAATTATCTGTTCTACATCATTTATCAATATCTATCTGTACCAAATCAAATATCATCTCATTTTTGTATTGGTTCTCAAAATTGTATAGTATGCAGGGCTCGAAAAAGTGGGTGCATGTGCACCCAGTGCACCCAAAATTGGAACTGTGCACCTAATTTTTGACTCTGGGTGCACTGGTGCACCTATATATTTTTGTAGCCTATAGGGTTAAGGTACTATTGTACACTAGTATACAGAATATTCTTGAAATGTAAGTATAAAAAACAGCATGATAAATTTTTGCTGTACTTTATTTAATGTATTATTTGTTTGAAATTTTGAAGTTAGCTATAGAATTACAGATTAAAGTTCTTAAGAAAGGCAGCAGCATTAAACTTTGTAATTATGTTCTGAAGAACATTCAACTTTATTTTATCTGGTGCACCCAAAATTCTTTCTGTGCACCCAATTTTTTTAGTTGGGTGCACCAGTGCACCTATTCCAAAAGATGAATTTCGAGCCCTGGTATGGAAAACATGTATATTGACTTGGTAAGAGACAGGTTTTCTGGCAGAAGATACTATCCATTCCTTGGTAACTAAAAGTAATGTATGCTTTTTGCATGCAAAGTATAGACAGAAATAAGCTTATCAATATTACCCGCATTCTACCCTGTTTCCATCATAACAGCTGCATCTTTGTCAGTGAAAACACTAAACTTACAAGCATGTTATACATCACAGTTTAGTTCAGTAATCCGGCTTACCATACAAGTATAGCCACAAATCTATAACCAGAACACTTGGGATCACTTCAAGAAGCTAATTTAGCCACTGCCAGAGAAGAGGTCCCTATCAGAAACATCAGCCAAGCCAGTATGGGAGTCATGTGAACACTGAACGCCTGACCCTCCCTCTGTATGCCTGGAACCCAGCGGAATCACTTCACCGGATCGGGTTACTCACTCCATTGATGATACAGTGTACCTAAATGCCCCCTTCCTACTTTGCCAAGAGGCATATTCACAACCGGATTTATCTTGGCAAAATCTCTACTGTTACATTGTTTGTTTCTTTCTCATAAATGCTACTTTGCCAAGAGGCATATTCACAACCACATTTATCTTTGCAAAATCTCTACTGTTAAATTGACTATCATTATTTGTTTCTCCTAAATTCTGGACTTTCTGGAAGGACTTTTTTTCTTTTGTTGATAGGAATGTAAGCTGATATTGCTTCACTTTCTTCACTTCCCTGGATCAAATTACTAAGGGCCTCTTTACACCTACGACATTTTAGAGTCGTGCGATCATCGTCGTGGGCGACGTCGCCGGCGACGGTATTTTTTGGCCGTCTAAAGACGATCAAAACAATCGTACGACGGCAATAAACGGGAAATCCTCGAAATGTCGTGCGACCACCTCGGACCCAGTCGCACGACGTTCAGCGGGGGGGCCTGTGGCTGTGTTTTTCTCGTCTAAAGAAGAATCGTCGCCGGCGACGGAAGTGGGTGATATGCTAATAAGCCTACAGCGTGCTGTTTCCTGTCCGGGAAGGAAAGTTTCTATCGTTTTCTTTGTAAATATGCATGCAGTTAGCAATGGAAACATATTTTTCTCATCCGAAACCGGTTATTCCGGCGCGACGAGCTGCTACCAGTGGCTACTTCTCTAGTATGCCCCTATTCCTCGATACCCGGGACATCCCCGGCGGCGGCCACGAACTCGGGTTAAATCCCGTCCGTCTCTGTACCAGCCTCAATCTCTTTCTTTGTTGAGCACCGTTCTCAACGTCTCATCTGCAGGGCAACAGTTGTTGCAAAGTCAGTAAAAGCTTAATCTTTTGACGAAAACAAGCGGTTCCCCCGCCATTTTGAATTTGAGCGCAAGAGTTCACTTTGAGTCACACGCGCACATCAATGGAATTCTGCGCCGCGGGGGTCCCATGATATTTCCTGACCGTGTGTCTAAAGAAAACCGTCGCCTACGACGATGATCGTACGACCTTATAACATTGTAGGTCTAAAGTGCGCCTAACTCCTTGATGTACATTTCCTGATTTGCCAGTGGGCATCTTTCAAAAGAACCTTTATCTTGCAAAAATCTCAATTACTGGTTTTGTTGAACATTTCTTCCAACACCAGGAAATAACATACTATTTTTGTCCTTTTAAAAGTGCTGTTTGTTTACTTTCATATTTATTGCAATCCTACATGTATCAAATCTCCACTTCCTGCTTATGCTGGCAGGTTTATCTTAAAAGCCTGGATTTCTGCAAAGTTTTAATCCATGTTCCTTCATTTCTTTAGGAACTGAAACCGCTGTTATTTCTCTTTCGTCCAGCGATTTTCCCACGCCAGCCGGCTAGCGGGCGACCCTCTCCAGGGGGGATTAGCGCTCCATAGAGATGGGGAAAGCAGCTGACTGGGGCAGAAGAAAGGACCCTTCAACTGTAACACTGACACTACTGCCCAGGACTGCTCATATGCAACCATGTAAACATTGCAGAAAGGGCAACCATTTCTCACACAGAGTTGTGTCCAGTACTCCTGTTGCTTGGAGGAAATCACTACTGTCTCAGAGGAAGTCACTTCTTTCTTTGAGAAAAGGGCTTTTCAACTGTAACACTGACACTGCTGCCCAGAACTGCTCATATGCAACCATGCAAACATTGCAGAAATGGCAACTGTTTCTCATATTGAGTTTGTGTTCTTGAGATGAGTTGCTTTGAGGAAATCACTGCTGTCTCAGAGGAAGTCCCTGCTTTCTTTGAGGAAAGGACCCTTCAACTGGCTAGGACTGCTCATATGCAACCATGTAAACATTACAGAAAGGGCAACTGTTTCTCGTGTCTGACATCGATTCATGTCTTGTTGCTTGGAAGAAAACTTGGAGGAAATCACTGCTTTCTTTGAGGAAGGGACCCTTTAGCTGTAACACTAACACTGCTGGCCATACCCAAAAGGACTGCCCATATCCAACCATGTAAACATTGTATGGAGGCTGGACCGGCATTTCTTTTTAACTGTAATTCTGGCCTGATTACTTGGAGGAAAATTTGGTCTCTGAGCAAAACAAGCTCAGGGTTCTCCCCAGAAATTTAGAGTATACCGGAGGAGGGTGCGAAGCACCTGAGGTGATGCGCCTTGGCGCGTCGCTGGGGGGGTGGAAACCCCCCTCCGGAGGAGGAAGCTTTAGCATTTGGGTTGTTTCAAGTTCAAATGGAGGCCATTTCCTGCAACTTCAGGTTGACTTCTTCCCAACAATCACAAGCGAAAGAGGCAGGAAAAATCTTCAAAGTTCAAGCCAACACTATTTTGAAAACACATACACTTTATTACATATGTTTCTGACATCATCTTGCTGGCTTTTGCTTAATCTTCGATTCTCCCTGTCACATAAACAGAAAAGAGCAAGCTAACCCTCAATCTATGATACAAACTGACACAAAAATTCTGAATTTTTGGGAAAAATTGGGCATAGGTTCCCCGCTATGACCCCTTACCGGGGGCCAACGGTGCCATCAAGTTCAACAAGAAGAATAGTATACACAACTCCTAGTCATGTATTTTCTACTTGGAACTTGAGGCAAATCACAATGGGAAAAAGATGTGGAGAACATTGGGCAAAACCTTCTCATTTTGATATTAATATTAATAATTTTTTCTTCAAATTGATATGAATAACACATCAAAAACTATAAAAAAAAGAAGACAACAAAAACTTGTGCATTTTCTGATATACAGTCTGTAGAAAGTAATGAATTTTCCTGAAGAATTTCACACATCAAAATCCCAACATACACAAAAGTTTGCTGTAACAGTGTAAGTGTAAAATCTCCAGCTACAAGTCTTTGCAATGGCCCCTTTAGTCTGAGAATGGAATGTTCCATTCCTCCTGTAGAATTTAAGTGGATTTGCATTTGTAGCCGCAGATTCAAACTAGATACAAATTGTATTTGACTTTCAAAAACCCATCTGAACCAAAGAAAATAAAGAAAATGATCCTTTAAACTTTCAAATAAATATTAAAGCCTTCTTTTATGCAGTTTTCTAAAAGATTAATATTTTTTCCGTGCCCATGATATCAAATTTTAAAGCCCGTAATCTGCGGTGAAATGTGAGGCTATTTTCTGTCTAGCTTCATTATAAACAAAAGAAAATGGCCGCCGGTCGGTAGAACCTCATAGTTTTTCTGAAATTTCTGCATTTTCATCGGGTTTGGGACTTAACAACCAACACCAAAAGCGAAATAACACCATGTTTGGTATTTTCATGGTTAATGTTGCTAAACTGAAGCAGCCATTTTTCGACTGGATTTCCGATTTTGTTAAAAAAAAGGGCAGAATTTTCGTCAGCTAGGAGACCATGTGCTCCCAACAAACTGAACAAAGTTCTGCATTTTTCATTGCTTTTGGGACTAAAAACGCACACCGAATGTGAAACAAAACCCCACACGATGTTTTCAAATGTAGTAGTGCTACAATGAACCAGGCATTTTCCTGCTGCTTGCCGATCTTGACTGAATTTTGAGGCTCGCACTGGCGGTAAGGTGATTTTCTCAAAACGTGTACTAGTACTACTAACGGGCGGGTGCCGAAGTCCGGTAGTACCCTAAGTCCGATATATTTTTAAATCTTATTATTACTATGTTGTGCACGGGTGCATGCAAATGATGATGATAGGTAGTTATGGACTATGCCTCTGTGTAAAAAAAATACAAGGTCAAAAAGTGTGTCGAGGTTGATAGCTCAAACAGCTAACGATTGAAATATTTGTATGAATTTGACGCTACTCTCGGTGGTTGACGAGAGAACTTCTCGAGAACATGGCCTTCAAAAATGTTAAATCATTTAGTTTAAGATGCGGAATGTGGAAGAATACCACCACATGTATGAAGCTCGTTTATTAAACTTGTCAAAAAACACACCTGTGTCCTGCCTGTGTCTTTGAACTTGGTATAATCTAGGCTTAATGTCACGTAACGTGCGTACACTGGCACTCCTCCGCCATCTTTACCAGTCACGTGATTCGAAGTCATGTGATCATCGAACGCAACCCAACACGTCCCTCACTTCCCTCACCACACATGCTTCAGATTGCAGTTTAGCGCTCTTCCGCATGAAGTCGCGGTAAGTAAATGTTACTGGGGTATCTATTTGACGTTTTAGTGTATATAAGTTGAACTTTGACAACTAAAGATACGATTGTTGAACGTGAAGATTCCAAAACACGCTATGCATCAATTTATATACAATCGAATGCCTGGATTGAATTCGAACACCACAAGGTTAAAACAATCAAGCGCTAATTTTGGTTTAATAAGTAGGTAACAATATGATTGGAGTTGGTGACATCGTTTTTCATTGCATATTACACACGATATTAAACAAATTGAGTGTTCTCTGTTTGACATTTGAGGTGTGTGTGTGGGGGGGGGCGGCTAAAAATAAATCACTGCTGTGTCGTTTACAATCAATATTTCTAATCTCATTGTTACTAGATGGCATCCGGGGCCAAAAAGAAACAACGCAGTTACTCATATACCGACATGGAGGCTGCCCTGTCAGCCGCTAAAATTGGCCAGGATAAAGTCACTGTCGACCTATCGACGTTAAACGATAGGTTAAACGGCCGTTCTGGAGAAGTCATGGGCAGGCCGTCTGTCCTTACTGAGGAGGAAGAGACAGCCCTTTGCGAATACGCCAAATATTTGGCTGACAGGGGATTCCCTCTGACAGTAAGAGTGATTAAAGCGTTAGCACATCAAATCGAAATAAAACAAGCAAAAGCAAGGGGTTCAAGTTCGAAGTTCAAGGAGACGGGGCCAGGAAAGAAATGGTGGCGGGGATTCAGGCGTCGACATCCTGACCTAAGCCTACGGTCACCCGACCAGCTAGATAAAGAGCGGGCCATGTTCGCAACCCAGAAGGTTGTGATTGATTACTTCATGCTCTTGGAGGATGTCTTGACCGAAGCAAATGCTAAAGATAGAAATCCCCATGTCCTTTACAACGCCGATGAAACGGGGGTTGACCTATCCGCCAAAGTATCGAAAGTGATAGTGCCACGCTGGGCGAAAAGGTCGCCTTCACGACGAGGAGGGAGTCGGGACCACGTGTCCGCCCTCATCTGTGTGTCCGCTGCAGGTCAAACAGTCCCTCCAATGATCATATTCAACAAGAGTTTTCCCGGGGGCTCCTACACAGAGGGGGGACCTGCAAATGCCATCTATGCCTATTCCGAGTCGGGATTTGTTGACGACGTGCTATTTGAAAAGTGGTTCACTCAGTCGTTTGTTCACCATGCACACAAGGATCGTCCTGTCGTACTAATTGTTGACCAGCACTACAGCCACTTCACACTCAAGGTCTTGGAGGCGGCTGTCAGCAACAACATCATTATCCTTGGGTTGCCACCCCACACAACCCATTTCTTGCAGCCGCTAGATGTTGCCATTTTTTCACCATTAAAGACGAAATGGGCCCAAACCCTTGAGGTAATGCAAGCGGCCAATCCGCATTTCCAAGTGACGAAAAGGAACTTTGCGAAGATTTTCAGTAATGTATATGATACCACAATATCTCCATCCCTTATCAAAAATTCGTTCAAGAAAACGGGAATCTTTCCTCTGAATGATGATGCCATCGACGATCGCTGGGTAAGGATGTCAACGAAAGAGTCTGGAGAAGAGATTGTACAAGTGCCGTCTTCCGCTGCTACGTCGCTAGACTCACTACAGACGCCTTCCACTTCCACATCACTACAGACGCCTTCCACTTCCACATCACTACAGGCGCCTTCCCCTTCTACGTCACTACAGACGCCTTCCTGCTCTACTGCGTCCTGTCAGGTCTGCCATGCACCCTGCACTATTTGCCATCCAATTCACAGCCCTCTGATTAAACGCATTGTTCCACCAGCATTACAGGACCTGCTCCTGCCCATCTCAACACCACAATCCTCTGCGCGCAATACGCGCAAACGGCTCATTGGTAGAGTTCTAACACACAATGAAGTAATGGATGAAATTAGAAAGAAAGAAGCGGAAAAGAAGGAGAAGGAAGAACGCAAGGAGAAGCGAAAGGCTGAGCTCACCCAGAAGCGTGAAGAAAAACGTCAAAAAGAAATGGAAAAAAGTCGAAAGAAGGAAGAGAGGAAAATTGAGGCGCAGAAGAAGTTGGAAGAGATGGAAGCGAGAAAGCGAAAAAGACAGGAAAAGCTGCAGGCATCTAAGAAGAAGAGACATGATGAAGAAGGGGATAAGGAGAACCAGCGGCAGCCGACCGATGCCTCATCCAGTCCTACAGTGGTAGGTAGCGTCACTTTGGCAACGTGATTTAGACACAACCTGATTTAAGAGTTGGAGCATGCTAGCAGAAATGACGTTTTGACTGAAAAAAATGGTGTACAACTGAATATTTCGTCGTCTTTTTCATATGTTATGGTGTTCGTTGTGTTCTATGAGTGTACAGATAACCTGAATATCCCTTGTAATTTGTTTACAGACACTGTCCAGACAGCGACGTGCCCCAACATGGCTGCAACAATACGAAACAAGCAGCTCTCCAATTTAGAATTCGAAGTTTAAAGAGCGAGTTGACAAATCGAGGTTGTTCCAGTGGTGCGTCGAGTACGGAACAAAGGACCTGGCAAAACGATTTGTTGAATAATTTAGAGGTTTTAAGTTCATCCTATTACGCAATTCGTATGAACATGATGAGAGGATAGGTGTGGGTGCTAGTTGAGACAGGTAGTTTCGGGTTTGACCATTTACAATTTTATAGAACAAACATAATCTATGAAGGTGTCTTCTGTCTGACAGTGTTTCCCAACCAAGTTCATTCCTAGTTGCCAAGTAAGCATTGATATTAGCTGATATATTAGTCAGATGGATACCCATAAACACTCTAGCTCCTCGGGAACTATCATGTCCTGTAATGGTTTTGCTGTTACAGAGTTTTTCACGTAAAAAGCCACAACGCCCCCTCTTCTTGACGGGCGAGTGTATCCATCATTATATTATATTATTATATCCGTAAATTACGTTTGATCATTCCAAATGTCTGTTAAGCCATAGCTATTATTTTGTTAACATGGGTTAATTTGACGCCCATGTATGGGTTGTTTTTTGTTGTATCATCACGCCAAAATGTTAGCTACAATATAAAAACATGACAACCACAATCGACTTGTCAGATAACAAAATTGGTTAATTTTTTATTTTAGGTAAACGCGATTAATTGAGTAAACTAGTCCTCTGCCAAAACGGCCTCTACTTTAATGACGGAATAGCCGCGCTTCACGTAGGCCTCCTTCAGGGTCACGATCAGCCGCTCAGGCCTCCCGCCACACATCTTCAACACCTCCTCCTTCTTCTTCTCGGGCACCCAGCCCACCTCGACCCATGTGTCGTCCATAATGGCGTACGCCATGATGCCAGCAAAGGGCGCCCCTGGACGATGGTACATTTTGAATTTCATTGCGGGGGGGTCTTCACATTCCATCACCTTAGCGGCACTGGCCGTGTAATGAAACGTCGCCAACGTGAGATTCTGTAAACCAAATTAATAGCTTTTGAGTGACAATACCAAGTACATGACCTTGTTAGGACATATATGTAACGTTTAAAGGTTAGCTAATTCTTAGAGTGATGGCACAGTCGAAAAGACGTAGGCAACTTTTTTTTATCTAGAAGTAGCACAAGAAGGTCATTCGTATTTCTATCTTTTTCTAAAGTGAGCAGAAAATATACTTACCATCGTATCAGACGCTCTGTTTATAGCAGAAGTCGTGCGTCGTGTGCATGTGTCGCAATGTAGGTGAAATTTCTGTCACGATCTTTGCGAGGTGAGCGTGGCGGGAAAAGTAGCCGGACTATACCATTACTGGGTATTTTGTTTTTATTATTTACCTTCATTTATTCATTTACTTGCCATTTTTCTCTTTCATCCTTTCACAACTATTTATGATAATGATTATTCACGGTATGAAATATACATTTGAACCGAAATCAACTAAGTAATTACCCTATATCTGGAATACCTTTTATGAAAATGTAAAAGTCTAAGCCTCGGAGACGATACCAATTGTGCCGATATGGGTATAGCACGATCGTAACGAGGCATACTACCAAATGAATAACGTTTCTTAGTAACTGATGTACAAGTAGAGATTTTACAATCTCAACTAAAGAAATATGCTATCATTTTATTCATGCAACAGACATCTCCACTGCCTATGATAGTCACCCCTAAATCACACCCCTGGCTGCAGCGGTTGTTGGTGCGTCCGTGAAGATAGCAACTTACGCTATTGTCATGGTATGATAGTTGAGGATGTGGGGAATTTCACTGTGAAAAAAAAACATGACTGTTTTTCTGCCAACAGTGGACGCGTCTTCCTTAAAATCTGCTCGAAATGCACATGCCTGGCCTTGCAATGGAACAACAAAGGACGTTCACCGCGCATTTCGGGAGTTTGCATGCGGTGTCGCACATGGTACAAAGGTCATCCGGGACGTTTCACGGTCTTTCAACTGTGAAGTCATGGTGAAATGTTGTTGTGTTGACATCAAGGTGTAAGTGCGTGCTGGTTGACAGGGAGGATAAAAGAAGCTGTAGTTTTGTTGAGCAGAACCATGGAGAAAAAGAGACCGTTTTATAAGCCGTGCAGGTGATGTGGAACATGTGTTTGAAGTTCATTTCTGATTTTGAACTCGCCACGCTGAAGCAGGTCGCGCCATGAAAAAAATGGGACATGTTTGCGACAGAGAAACAATATTGTGAATTTTCTGTCTTATTTTTGTGTGCATAAAATACTCTTACATATCCAGAAATGACTTGAAGGTTTTTATATCGGACTTAGGAGACCCTTTTCTGCTGGAACGTTCCACCAGAACGCGAGTCAAATATGTGCTGTAACTTTCGTGTGCTCCCAAACTGCAGCGCGAATAGCTATAATTATATAGAATCCACGTCCATGCAGCTAAAATCACAGTTTTACGGCTGCCATGAGATCAAAGCTTAGGTTTGATGGGTAGACAGTGAAATACATAAGGACACAAGGCATGCGCATACACGTAGAACATGTGTCGGACTTAGGCCTCCGCCCGTTACTACTAGCTCCAAATAAATTTCTCATTTCTTTCTGACCCCGTTGGCTGTGATTCATGAAGTAAATACAGACAATTAGCATTGTTTGCATGGAAATAGGATTTAGGGGAGTCGGATGCTAAACCAATAATGAGATTCTTTTGTCATCGGCGTTGTAGCGAAGTGGTCCATTGTTTTTCGAGTATCCGATCCATTCACAAGTTTTTACAGACAATGCCGACAGAAAAAGTGACGCCGCTCGGCCCAGAATTCTGCGTATTTTCATGAATTTTTGCCAAATTATCCAGGAAAATAGGGAAGAAACACCCTAGATTTGAAAATGAGTATACCGGCGCAGAGCTAGCAGTATACCGGCGGCGCGCCGTTGTTCCGTTGTCTGGGGAGAACCCTGTAAGCTTGACTAGAAGCTTATACCAGTCCCAGTGGTTACCGTTTGCTTTCAGTGAAATATCTGACAATGGTCTTTAGGGATGCTCAAATTCACTCATGTAAACACAGTATAATGAGAACACTTCTTTCCCTTTTAACCCTAATCCACCCCTCAAGCCCCTTAACGATTCTGTTTTGTCTGCAAAGCTTTTGTGTATATAAAGTGAAATGAAATGCAACCACATCCCTAGATATTATCCTCATAATTCTTCAGATATAAAATGTTCTATGCAGTGTGTCCAAGAAAAGGAGACCACCATTTTTGAACGGCTTAAAACGTTCAAAAAGAGATACACAAATTGCTTTGATGACTACTTTGGCACATAAGGGCATGACACCCTTCCTGAAGTTTTGCTTTACAACTTGTTGCTGGTTCCAACGCATGTGGCAACCCTTTGCTAGTAGCAAACTGTCTGCAGAAAATTACTCAGTCTACTGCATACCTGGTCATAACTAGTGGGATGGAATGGTCTCAAGGACAAACCGCCATCCTCGTTCCAAACCAGCTGAAACCCTTTCTCCTCATTGGACAGTTGTTTCCATAGCAACACCAAGGACATCTTTGCTTCCAGCTCCATCCCAAAGACATATCGTTCCTCGAAAATGTCTTGGACGACGGGAAAATGCAAACTTTCCACAGTTCGGTTTGCGAAACATTGTGACGCACGAAGTTGTCACAAGGTAGTTCTCAAGTAACGATTTATTGATTTGTGCCCACTTTAAATCCTCTCACCACCAGCTAAACTAAAGCTGAAGAATGGTCCAGTAAGCCTCAAGGGGAGGGGGGATGAAATTTCGAAAATATTTTTTTAAACGTTTATACCAGAAAAATACCAACAAAATCAAAAGAACTCATTTGTATTAGAGTAAGAAACAAGACAAACTGCTGAACATCCAATTTAAGAAATTGCACAAACCACATGTCTCGCCGTCAAAAAATCATTCAATATTTTGCCCCCCTCCTCCAAACAATCCAGCCTCCTCCTCCTTTTATAAAAAGCCATCCATCCTGCTTCAAAAGGCACTTCACACAAGAACTCATTGGAGAGGCTGGAAGTGGAGAAGTGGGTCTCCGCCCTGCCAACTTACATGTACGACAATTTATAGCTCCCATAGATCTAGCTTCCTTCTCTTGAATCTTGTAACAGAGCATAGAGGGGGGAGAAGTTATTGTATTTTACTTCCCTTGGTACGCTAGTGTACTAAACCATTTAATTTTTTCACATCTCAACAACAATAGAAGAAAAAAAAAACAATATGGTAAGTTACTAATGACTTGACTGGAAGCACCACTTCTTTCTACTCTATAACTGATTAGTTTACAAGGCCCAGAGTCTGCATATCCCTCCCTCCTTGCTACTGCACATCTTTTCACATGGAAATACCTTGCCTGGGATTGTCACTTGCTGTCAATCACATTTCTACCCAATATAAACCATATGTTACCACCGGGGTAGAGTCAGACTCAGGGCATGCCGCTTTCCTGAACACCAGTTGATTTGTTTGCACCCCTGAGTGCGGACCACTTGAAAAACCTTTTCCCCCTTTTCCCCTTGCTGAAAAGTCAGTCTGGTGCCCAAGGGGTGGCCTTGCTGATGTTTGTTTTTGTAGAGTGACAAGGATGGTGATGGGAGGGGGGGTGCTTTGATGTCAGGAAAAATGTCTGGATGCCCAAGGGACCTGTCAGTTCTGATGGATGGATCTGAGCTGTCCTGCCACCCAGGAAATATCTGGGAGCAAAGATAATTTTGATTTTATCCAAAATTTACAATTCCTCAAAATATAATAAAATAGCAGACATCAATCTCTTTATATTGTGTGCAAAATATGATTTACTAAATCCTCTACAAAATCATTCCATTCAGAGCAAGATAAAGTGCAGCATATAGGATTTTCTCTAATATTGATGACATGCAAATCCCACTATCCATTTTAGTTGGGAAAGACTTGTCATCGACACCTCTTTAGTTTTAGAGGATTAACAATGCAGATTTTCTCCTTCCCAAGTCTGTATTATCATTACAAAGGCAACCAATTCTATCCAATTTAGGAAAACAAAACGGTTCAAATCTACTTGAAGTGGGTGAGATTTCACGGCATTTTGCAGCACAAGAGACACGCGAGTTTGAAAGTTTACACAAGCAGAGAAAACAGCGGAAACTCCGGGCGATTTGAGCGGCGTGTCGATGTTTGCTTGTCTGACAAGTAAAGTGTAAACCGGACACCAAAACACACAGGAACATCGGCGGATACAACAGCACAAACATGGGGACAAGTCGGGACACAGGGCCAGACTTGGGCGTGTGTTTACAGGAGTTTACTCCCTGCAAAATAAGCTACACAGGACTTCTCTAGGGGCAGGAAAAATGGGGAAAATTTGCCAAAATTGTGTCAAAAATACTCTACATCGGACTCCTATGGGGGCAGAAAAAATGGGGAAAATTTCCCAAAATTGGGTCAAAAATTCCTCCGATGAAACAACTGGACTTTGTCTTGCCAAGTAGCATTTTTAACATTACAGACCCAATTTTGGCCAATTTTCAACATCAATTCGGTCCCAAAAAGGGCCTGACAAAGACTTGTTGCGAACTCTCCGGACCGATGTGTTGTGAAACCGAACATTTCACAATTCCCCCGCGGCACAACAACATCGCCGGGGTGCAGGTCGGGGCACGTCTTCAAACCCGTCTGGTCGGTAAAAACTCGGCCAGAAAAACCTGACAGACTTCCAATATTCTAAGTATACATAATCTAAAATACAGCCAATCTACTAAATACAGTGTTAAGTGGACCTGGAAAAGTCGAATCACTTTTCACAAAAACAGACCCCGTAATCTGAGGACGCTGAAATTATGGGAACGTTTCCAACTCGTTCGCCTACCTCGGTATAAATATTGTCACACTTCCAAACTGCAATACTAGTATTTCCGTCTAATAAATAGACAGTGAAATATAGAAAGACGTTGAAAGATGGTTCTTATCACGATTTTATTTATCATTTTTGCCCAAACTTCCCAGGTCACGTCTGTTCCTGACCCGGCTCGACCCGCCCCTCAGCTGACGCTCGCCACAAATTCCTGACCAGACCTCACCAGATTCATGCACAAATTTGTTTCTTACAACAACCGTCTGTTCCAGAAAACACCCGGCCAGACCCGACAAGCTCACAGCACACAAAAGCCGGCCTGTTCGCAGATCAGGCGTTAGAAATTCAATGAATGCAGACGAATTATAGCGTCCTGCATAAGAGTGGGCCAGATCGTGCCGGCAGTCTTGGAACACCACCAAAATGCCGTCTTAAAATAACGTCTTAGCCCTCACCTTGGGGGGTTTCTTCTGCTTCTCTTGCCCCGACGAAGTCTTCCCGGCTCCAGACATCTTCAGATCGTCTTAAATCCGCCTCTGGAACTAGAATAAGGCAACTTTCCGAGGAGAGAACTCCGGGCGCGACTTCACGCATGGCGCCATCTTGTAATGCCGAATTTTGGTAAAGTTTCTCGAGCATGCGTGGTGTTTGGTGTGGCCCTAGCGGCAGAAAAAAAGACACCGTAGTCAGGAGCCTTGATAAATTCACCAGACCAAAACAAGTTTGTCAACTGAGAAAGCCGACTTAAACATCCGGGAAATAAACAAAACAACAAGTAGCTCACGCGTTGTGATCAAAGTCTTTTGCAATTTAAATGACCGCCCACTTCTATGGCTACTGCAGTACTGTTAAAAATCGGCAGATGTCGTCACCGACAAATGGGTACATCTTCACATCATACAAAAGTGTGATAGTGGATTGTCAAACTTGTGATAAAGACCGACAAAAATTGTCTTGCAAGTAAGTCCGAGACAGTATTACCACATACCAAGACAAAGATATTCAATGTCATATAATCATGCCCGTTTCATATATCTAAACGTTGTTACTTATGTAGACCAATTTATTTCACGTACGTTAGAACTCTAACGTTATACGTTTGTGAAGGTTAGAACTCTATGCAAAAAGGAGACAATGTTGACCCAGCATACTGTTATCAACATACGTTAGTATTATCATGCATAGCTAGATTGTCTCTACTTTTATTCAGAAATTAGATTATGTCTTTAATATTGTTAGCCAGTACTACTTAGTATATTGACTTTATTGAAGAAAATCCATTAGTGGTGTGCCCTAAGGCACATCACTAGTCTTCCTGGACTTCTTTACATCTTACAATACAACATCAAAATAACAATACATGCCTTAACGATAACAACATAACAACAGTACCAATACAAAATGTAGTTCAGCAGCATCACAGAGCGAATTTCATAATCCAGTGAAGTCCAACAACCTTCTGAAGTGTCAAAGAAGGACGACCACATCCACAACTCTCGTCCGGTTAGCGTCAAACAACAACACTGGCTGAAAAATACAAATATCAATAATCATGGTAATTAGAAAACGTACATAATTCATGCTTGAAGATGCTAACGTACATGAAGCTTAATATCTTCATGACAAATATGTATCCCAATCTGTTACTCTAATTTCTTTACCGTCTCATGTCCTTCCAATTTGAAATAACAAAAATACCCCTGCCGTTCCAGCACAATCTGCCGGGAGTCCCAGGCCTTCAGCAGTTTTCCTACCATCAAAAGCTCTCGGGAGATATTTTTGAAGAAAAAGGCACTTTCCGCTAAGAGGGCTAATTCAAGTTTTTGTCACAACCTAACAAGACACCAAATATATAAGCAATCCACCCAACCATAATTTGAATATAGTTTGAACATTATTTTGACAAGCCTTGACAAAGGTAGTAAACACACCTGACTTCAAAGCGTTTATTTAATAGCAATTGTTCACAAACTGTACAATGTATTTGCTCAGGTGGCATCTCAAAAATTCCAAAGAAAGACCGAGCACTAAAACTTAAAATGATTGTAACTATCTGAAGCCTATTTCAGGAGAAAAAGGCCCTTTGCCCTCAAAGCCTGTATTCATGCATTTTGCTTCTATTCTGGAACAATATGGCCACTCTTGTACAAGAATAGCCGCAAAACACACGAAAAATTAAAGCCTGGGTGAGAACAAAAGACCTTCATTCACTCCTAAGCAAAGAATACAAAACAAGATAAATCAATTTATTGTCATTTAGAACAATACCCGGAATACAAATCAGGTGAAAGCAACTCGTCTAAACTTGGTTTTACCGAAGCAGTCTATATCTGTTATATCAACTCCACTTGTGCTTATACAGATCAATGCAACTTTATTGGAGGTAAGACCTATTGGTAAAATGTGCTTAGTCCTAGACCTTTAGATGTATAGTAGATACAAATGTACAAGCTGGATAAAACATTCTTTAGTCTCACTACTAAACACGTCTACTTACATAGAACTAGACTTATTTATATGAGTACAAAATAATTTCAGGAAAAATACCTTTGCTCTCAAAGCTCATGTATTTGTATATTTTGCAACTATTCTAGGACAATGTGGCCACAATTGTACTAGAATAGAAGCAGAATACACAAAATAAAGAAGCTAAGTGAGAGCAAAAGTCTTTTACTGAGGGCCTAAGACAGCCGTGGCTAAGTAAATGACACAAAGACTGGTAACAAATTGATTTAATGTCAATCACTTTTGTACTGAATAGCATGATATAATCTATATATCTAGAAGATAGGCTGCTAACAAAAGGTTCCTAAAATGCAAGAATCACAACTGACACAAGCAGAAATCGCAAGTTTCTTTTCAGTTAGAACCAGAGAGTCGAAATGTGTATGCATACGATACATTTACAATGAAGTAAAAGCATTACATTTTCAAACCTGACAGTAAGCTTACCTACATGTATCTTACATGGCATACATGTACATGATGGCTGTAAACTTTAACACTTTGTGTTCTAGGCCTGTGTAGATTAAAGTCTTGTTATTGACCTCTTCTTGACAGACTACTATCTAGCATTCGTAGATTTTACATTTGTTGATCCTAAGGAATGTTGCTGGCGGTGGCATGACAGGAAGTTTAAGATTTCTGATGTTACATTTGTAGCTTGAACTGAACTTACAATCCCCTCTGTCTACCTGAGGCATTGTTGATGGGGAGAATCGCAAGCTCTTGGTTCCTGACAAGGTACCGAGTACGTTTCATTGACATCCCGAGCGATGGTACTTGGAGAGGTTAGGACATTTTGAGGGGCAGTAGCTACTTCTGCACACAGCACTTCAGCCAGCTTCTGTGGCATGCTGGTACAATGTGTGGCTGATTCCGTTCCTGTGACCACATCAATGGCCGGGATTGCAATCGGAGCATCCGCAAAGTTCAGTCCACCAGAAAACAGGGAACTCCCTGGTTCTGTTAGCCCATGACTACTTGAGTTCTGCATCCGCCTGTCTTCCTTTCCGGCCCCGTGCCATCGTCTCGGTTCGGGACCCAAGGTTACGACACAAGGCAGCTTATGTACTGGTCAGGGTTCCCGACCCACTGACCACTACATAAAACAGAAAAGACGACAGGTGGTGGAAGAAACTAAGTAGTCATAAGCTAGCAGAACCAGGGAATAACCTGTTTTCTAGAAGACTGAGAAATTGCGGTAGCACCAAACACAATCCCAGCCATCAACATAGTCACAGCAACTGAATCAGCCACACATCGGACCTGTACATCACAGAAACAAGCTAAAGCACTGTGCGGAAAAGGAGACACCACTATCAAGATGTCCAAACCCCGCAACAAGCAACATCGCTCAGAATGTCAACAAAACATACTCAACACCTCGCCAACAACCAAAAGTCGTGATTATCCCTACCAAGAATGCCTCGGGTAGACAGAAGAAATCGTAAGTCCAGTTCAAGCTACAAATGCAACATCACAAATCATTAACTTTCTATCACTCCAATGACAAATCAATCCCAGCCCATTTTTAAGAATGTTTACCCTTTCACAAACACTTCACATCATCTTCGACTTCCTCTGGCAGAACGCACACGCAGATCTTTCTGCCGCAGAGATGGCGTACTTGGCATCGGACAGCCTCATCAGGATGTCTCACCACGAACATTGGTGTAGTTGATGGTACTCTGGGCCAGGGTGTATGCACGCATCAGCTGCCTCACACCAAGACTGTTCATCCAGTCCTAAATTGGAAAAGAAAAATGCAATTCATTAGGACATTTGATCTGGAGCACCGGCTAATTACCAGGAATTTGCCGTGAGTAGAACAGAGTAAAGCTATAGAGCTACAAAACCAAAGATGATCAAATGTCCTCAAGGTTGCAAGTTCGATTTTCGACCTTACGTATAAATCAGTTTTCCGTGGTTTACAAAAGTAGAAAGTAAAACGCTGCGAAACCAAAGACAATTTCAAGAATGACCTGAAGGTAACTGGTTGAATCTCGGTCTCACCTTTGCTAGGAACACCGATCACAGGTCTCATCGTAGATAAGCCCGGAAATTTCGGCACGTGGCACCTCCTTGGCTTGGTGATGTACTACTGGCTTGGTGATGTACTGGATGTTTTCGCAAAGTACCTTCAGTGACGGTGGCTCTTGGCACCTCCCTCCCAGCTCCTTTCCTCCCTTTGGCATTGCTGAGATGTAGACAAAAGAAAGACATGAATCAGTTGCCCCAACATGGCTATAACAAACGCAAAAGATTCGGGTCCAGAAATTAAGCCATTGACAAAGTGCTAAGCAGAGTCTGATTTACAGTACAGTACAAAACGTACCTTGTCAAATGTCCATCAGGACATCGTAGAGATGGGTCAATGCTGCGGTGGATGCTGCCGAGGATTCTCTCGACGTCTCCTTTGTGTTGCCCTGGATCCGTATATACCGTGGCGAAGCGACGAATGGCAACTTCCTTTCCTCCCTCAGTACGTCCATACATTTCTGTGATATCGTGGTAGAAGAAACAGACATGCATCAGCTGCCTCACAACAGCTGCAAAAAACAAAAAAGCTCAGCTGTTCTCTAATGACCTACATTTTCTGTGGTTCACCAGTAGAAAGTAAAGCGCTGCGAAAGACGCTTGAATGACCTGAAGGTAACTGGGCTGAATCTCGACCTAACCGTCGGTCTCACCTTTGCTAGGAATACGACAGGTCTCCTCGTAGATAAGCCCGGAAATCCCGGCACGTTGCACCTCCTCGGCTTGATGATGTACTAGATGTTGTCACAAAGCACCTTCACGTTCTAGTCCTAAGTTGTAAAGAGAATAACCAAGGAATAACATGTCACATATGATTCGAGCGTCGGAAGTTTTCTAGTACATGTATAGAAAGTACAGGGAATTTTCCGTGGTAAAGCGCTAGCTACGGAACCAAAATCGGACGCTTGAATGCCCTGAAGGTAACTGAAGGTTCTATTTCGTTCAGTGTCAGAAGTTTAATTTGCGAGTAAATAATTTGTTTACCGTTTTTCCGTGGTTCACAAGTAAAAAGTAAAGCGATGCAAAACCAAAGACGCATGAAGGCAGGTGAATGATCCAATTCTCACCTTTACTGAGGACACCGCGGAAGCGCCCGAAGATTTCTTGACGTCTCCTCGGCTTGACGGTGCCCTGGGTCCGTCTCGTGGCGACTGGCACGTCGCTTTCGGATTCCCCAGGCCCTTGCCTTCCTTTCCGCGTCCAGACATCTCAGGTTACGGTGTGATGTCGGTAGAAGAGGCCTGAACAAAGCAACTTCAGTGACAGTGGCTCCCTCTTCACTTCGCACGTCCAGACATTGCTGTGATATCGGTAAAAGGAACAGACATGAATCAGCTGCCTCAACACCGCTACAACAAAGGAAAAAGGGTCCGGGTCCAGGAATTAAGTCATTGACAAAGAGCTAAGCAGAGCATTCTTTCACACACCTTGTCAAATGTCTCGGAGACTGCATGTCCATCAGGTAGATTGTAAAGACTGCGCGTCCATCTGGTCATTGTAGAGATGATTAACTTACGGACCCCTGAACTGCTCATCCAGTTCATGGAATGTCTTCTCTTTACGTCTGTTCTAGTCCTAAGTTGTAAAGAGAATAACATACAATGTATTAGAACATCTGATTCGAGCGTCGGAAGTTTTCTAGTACATTCTATACATATTTCGATATAAAGTACAGGGATTTTTCCGTGGTTAACAAGCTAGAAAGTAAAGCGCTGCGGAAGCAAACTAGGACGCTTGAATGTCCTGAAGGTTCTATTTTCTTCAGTGTCAGAAATTTAATTTTCGAGTAAATAATTAGTTTACCTATGAAATACCGGGAATTTTCCGTGGTTCACAAGTAAAAAGTAAAGCGATGCAAAGCCAAAGACACATGAAGGCAAGTGATCCCATTCTCACCTTTACTGAGGACACCGCGGAAGCGCCCGAAGGTTTCTTGACATCTCCTCGGCATGACGGTGCCCTAGGTCCGTCTCGTGGCGAGACACTTTACGCTGACTGGCAACTCCCTTTCCTCCCTCAGCACGTCCATACATTTCTGTGATATCGTGGTAGAATAAACAGACATGCATCACATGACTCACAAAAGCTCAATGGTTGTCCAATTACCTATAAATTTAACGGGGAATTTTCGGTGGTTCACCAGTAGAAAGTAAAACGCTGCGAAACCAAAGACGCTTTTAAATGAATTGAATGAACTGAAGTTAACTGTATGGTTCAAGTCTCGTCGGTCTCACCTTTCGGCTCGGAACACCGCAGTCTCTTCGTGTATGCTGCCGAGGATTCTCTCGGCGTCTCCTCCATCCCCGGATTGGTGGTGCCCTGGGCCCGTCTCGTGGCGATGCACTTTACGATGACGACTGGCACGTCGCTTCCCCAGGCCCTTGCCTTCCTTTGCGCGCCCAGACGTCTCAAGTTACGGTGCGATGTCGACAGAAGAGCCCTGAACTGTCTTCCGTGGCAGACCGGAATCGACTGACGAAGCAAGTTTCTGGCCACGCCAGACAAACGTCTGCCTGCCACATGTGCAGATCTTACTGATCTGCGATTGGCCAATGGAAGAAAATCCTGGCTTGTGATTGGTGAAAAAATACACTTTGCGGCGATTGGTCCATCGGCAGAATCCAGATGTCTGAAGAATGCACCTGGAAGTCTTTCCGTCATTGGCCATGTCTGCTGACGAGATTAATTTCACTCCGGAGTCTTTCCCGCCATTGGTCACCACTGCAGATGACATTTATCTCTGACCAATGACGTGGCCCCATGACTCAGCTTCTAAGCCTTGCTATATTCTTGACCAAGCCAAGACGACTGTGTCAACTTAAGAAGTCTAATACAACATCTAGGTAATAAAGAAAACAAAAGGATCTCACGCCTTCTGGTGAATGATCTCACACGTTTAGCTCCTGCAGTTCTGTTCAGAGCTGACAGGTGTCGCTACAAAAAAAACTGTAGGCAAGGTCATATTATCCTATTACTGTATAATGTCCTTGGTTTTATCAAGGATATATTTAACCTCCTTGGTTTTATAACGTTATATATATATATATATATATATAATATATATATATATATATATATATATATATATATATATATATATATATATATATATATATATATATACATACATACATACATACATACATACATACATACATACATACATACATACATACATACATACATATATATATGTTAGTTATATCATTAGTTCATTACAGAAGGGAAACCTATTGTTTTTGCTCTGTTTCTTCTTCTCAAAATGAATAAGGTCGATTTACGCGATGGCCTAGAACAAACGAATGTCACCATGGTTACTGGAGGTGCAGCACACCCCCTGTGGTGCATGTTCGATTACACGATGTACATTAGCAAGTGGCAGGACAGGGGTTGGTCAAAATATGAACTTCACTTTATTATGGATTGTTCACGATATGATAACAAATGCACAATTTGTTCAAAAGAATTTGATATGTCCCATTCGATAGATGGATTCAACTATATTCTAGGGGGAGATAACCCTTACTACATGTATATACAAATAGGTCAATATATCAAAGAATGTCTAGACCATAGAACCAATTGTGTAAATGATACGTTGGACTCAACATGTTAATTTACTCATATCTATTCATATACACATAGGTTAATTCATTTGTATCCACTTGACTGTTTGTATGTATAGATGTAGTAGACCTTACGAAAGTGGCTGTACTTTTGTTTTGTCAATAAACATTTCTTGTATATTGATGTGTTTGAGTAAGGAGGATGAATGATAGCCTTGTCGGCTCTTCCCAGAAGTCCAGTTATGTTTTACAAGTTAATTGTCAAATACATCGTAGTGAAACTATTGCATTCATCTTATTATGCCTTTATTGGAGAAGGAATGTTTGGATTTCACACCACATACACATGTTCCAGTCGAACACACTACCCCTATTATTGCTTCCAAGAAGATTTCTTCCTTCCAATCTTTTGCACAAGTTATCTTACATATAGACGTATAAGTATCAGCACGGTAAATACAACGACATCACAAGGATATGATCTTCTTTCACTTCCACACATTTAACAATTGTAGCAACACAGCTTGAACAACATATGTAGACATAACAGCAACATATATGTAGGCAAAACACACTTGATAAATCACATTGCTTTTAGACAAGAATTAGACAATTAAGTCCACAAAACAACATTTCCACATTGTTCTATATTCAATGCATACATGTTTCACAATGCCAAGAGTCTCCTTGTAATTGCAGTGTTTTTTGTGTTTTTTTCAACGGTCAGAACAGTAATTTTTTGGCATATTTGAAACAAGACATGTATCAGTATATTATCCTCTGTGACCCTGACACGATGCAAAATACAAAAGTTACACAAACAACTTGATAAGTTTCATGAACTGTAATCTTTTGTCAGGGAATTTGTGACCCTATTTTTTGAAAAATGTTTCTGACTCCACCCTCCCTACAAAATATGCTCTGAATTCCCTGTTGTACACCTTTGTTGATAAAAAGTGCGGTCAGACCACCCTGTCCCTCCCCATGCAGCAAATAGCAATAAAAACCTTCAGAACAATTAGCCATGACATGAAACAACATTGATGCCCCCTGCCTGCATAGTCCAGAACTGCAGTATTCCATGAACGCATGAAAATATTCCACTCTTCAGAAACATGGCATGTTTTTTCACTGATAGCAACTCAGTGTCACATCTAATATCTACCCGGTGCGGCCACAAAACTTGTCTTCATCTTTATTTGGCAACCAGGACCTTTTACCTATCTAAAAGGAAAAAAAACATTCAGACATCAAATTATGTGCAAGTTTGTCTAACCTTCATGTCACTGGGAACAACAGACAATAAACCGGATAGTGAGTAAGTGTCTGGCATTCTACAATCTTAGCTAACTTCACTTTTGTAGCCATAAAAGTATGTAAGAAAATCACAGTCATGTACTGTATCTAGATTATGGCAAGTCCTTTCAAATGACTTGTTCAACATAGAATGTTGTTTCTAGATCAGATTCTGTGATTGTAAGATTTCTATAAAGTCGGTATCCAACAAAAAAGCTCCTTTATCATGACACCACCCTAGGAGGTACAGTTTGGTAAGCCAGTTGTTGTAAAAAGTTTAGAACATTTTTTCATCTTCTGTGTTGGCAAGGCAACAAAGACTGCATTTTTGGAAAGTCTGGACCCAAATCCAGGAATGTTTTAATGACTTTTCACCATTGCAAAATCTGGCGAAATCCTGCCTTGTATATGTGCCCTTTTCTTAGGCCACACCAATTTGTATCTACAGCAAAGCCTGCCCAAGAAGACCACTTAGGAGACACAATAAAATCTGGTCTATGTGGACAGGTTGTCACAGTAGACAGGATTCTTAATGCTTGTGTCTATGGGAAAAATTATCTTAGGGACCATTAAAAAGTGGTCACATTGACCAGGCGGACCTTATGTAGAGGTGGTCACTTGTTCAGGTTTGACTGCATATTATTCCCTGAAACTTTGTGTACCAATCACAGACCATCCCCTCAGACTCTGTTCTCATGTTGATTTCCAGTTCAGTAGCCCTGAGCACAAACACGGCGTCATGCAGCACGTGGTACAAGTCAAAACTGTCCAAGAAGACTATTCAGGACCCATAAAATCTGGTCTATGTGGACAGGTGGTTTCTACAGACAGGATTCTTAATGCTTGTACCAATGGGAAAAATTATCTATGGGACCAAGGAGGTTAGAAATTAAAATTTTTGAACCTCCTTGAAGGGGCCACCGAAAAGTAGTCAAGCAGGCTTGACTGTACTCCCTGAAACCTTGTGTGAAAACTTTGTGTACCAATTTTGACTGTACAGAATTTCCCCTCAGACTCTGTTCTCCTGTGGATCTCCCAGCTCAATAGCCCTGAGCACAAACACGGCGTCGTGCAGTATGTAGTACGGGTGGTAGAGGTCGCCTTCGCAGAGGTACGGCAGCCTCGAGAACGTTTCCACCTCGAACCCGCTGGGCGTGAGAACCTGCTCCACGAAACTGTTGGCCTGCGTCTCCCACCCCTTCCCCTCCACAGGCAGAACCTCCGACGGGTCGACCAGTTTAGACCCTGTAAAAGAAGTTGTGATATTCATGAACATATATATCCATATATAATAATAGTTGTATTTGTAAGTTCTTGCCCGAGGGCTAATTGCAACATGAAACAATACATAGCAAGGTTATACTGTGCAGATAGTGCGAGTTAACAATGTTGACCAGTAGAACACATGGCTATTCTAAAAACTACTACGGAACACAATCTACGCTTTTTGGGTTTGACTTCTTTTTTGGAAGTACAGTCAAACCTGCCCAAGGCGACCACCCGGCGGACCGAGCAAAAACGGTCGCGATGGACAGGTGGTCGCCATGAAGAGGATTCCACTCACATGTTTCCAGGTCGAGGTTTTCAAATACAGTACGTAAATGGATGGAAAATTATGTGAATTAAGACAACATGACCCTCACCAGGTTCAATTCTCATTCACAGAAAGATCCTACAAAAATTACATTTTCCGTTATCGTCGTAATAATTGTAACGTTACACCGCTACATCGTGTACACATTTTCGTAATAATTTTGACTACAAAACAATGGTTGCCTCGATGATCTCGCAGCGCCCCCCCGCATTCACACGTTACATTAAATAGTACACACTCACACACACGCACATCATCGAAGTTTTAAGGCCTAAGACAAATCCCTAGAAAACACCTGCTGACCCCAGCCTTTTTTGGGGCGCCGACCGCTGGATAAAAGGGGCAAAAAGTTTTCGATCTGACAACTAAAGATGAAAACGGAACGGTGTGATTTCGTCGCGCCGCATCGAAAGGCAAGTCAGTGCAGCAGAACGCACACCGTCCAATAAAGGTTTGTGAGATTCATGGAAATAAAAGGAAAATAAGAATATTAATTTTAATTAATAACTAGAGTATTCGTAAATGTTCATACACAAAAGCAACGTGTTTTAGAAAGGTCAGAGGTACGCCAAATCCGGGCCGCGCCAAAATCCAAGATGGCGTCGGGACCAAGGAACAACATTTCTCACCCGACGTTTTGCCCGCCGTGAAGTCATTTTTCGGCGGAATTTAGCAAGACACAGACAGATTTTTGTTGAAAATACAAGAAATAGATAGTAGTTTCTACGAAATCTGACTTTTTGACGCCATGCACTACGTATTCGTTTTGAAAATTGAGTTTAAACCGAACTGAGTTTGCGGTAAACTATAACTATAAGATTACGATAGGCACAACAACATCACAAACATTTGTCTTTACAATATTTATAGGGGAATGTTTTATTAGAACACTTCATGGAGGAATCGATGCTATAACATTGCTATTCCATGTATTTTTGTCCTTATTTTTGTTCTTCAAAGTCTTGAAAACATTTCCGTGAAATCCGACAGCAAAATGATCCGATGTCAGCACACGCTTGAAAATGAGGCGGCCGCCATGGGCAGGGATTGTGCTCTGTGTGGTCCCAATTCGTGGCGGTCGCGGTCGCGTTGGACGGGTGGTCGCCTTGGGCAGGCAGCTTAATGCTTGTGCCTATGGGGAAAATTTTCGGGACCGAGAAAAAGCGGTCGCCATGGCCAGGTGGTCGCGTTGAAAAGGTGGTCGCCTAGGCAGGTTTGACTGTAGTGGAAGACAATGTGTCCCACTTTTTTTGTAATGAGTGGGTTTTGGGAGGTTAACAAGGTTCTAGTTTTATTTTCGTCAGTAAACGTTTGGTAATTATGATAAGTTTTGGAGGCTTCTTTAAAAAGCTCTTTTCTTTCCCGATCATTGAAGGGGCAGTTTGAGATAAAATGTATTTCGTCTTCCACCGCTTTTGACATATATATGAAATCAAGGAAATTGTCTCCAACTTAGTGCTATGGTCTCCAACGCATGGGAGAAGGAGGCCGGGAAGACCACCAATCTTGCACATGCTTAGATGTGCTGAAAAGAGACACCGGTGTACAAGCTGACGGCATGGGGAAGGCTGCGGGACAGGAACTTCAGGGCGGCTACAGTGGTTCAGGTGACAGAGGAAGAATGGCACCCGACATAAGTAAGTAAGTATGAAATGAATGGGTGCCACCCTATGCACTATGCGGTGCAAGAAGGACTTAAAATAACTAACATGGATATGCCCCAGGAAACTCTCAGAAACACAATCAACAAAACAACTTAGAGCCAGATTAGGAGTACACAGTGTGCAGGATGTGATGAGATCCAAACGTCTACGTTGGTATGGCCATCTTGAAAGAATGGACAGGGAGAGGTGGCCCAAGAAAATCATGGGCATGACCGTGGAGGGCCGAAATCCACGAGGACGACCAAGGAGGAAGTGGATTGATAACATCAAGGAGGACCTCCACCACTTTAACCTACACGATGTAAATCCACAGGACAGAGGCACCTGGCGAGCGGCCACCAAGCTCCCCCATCAGCATGCAAGCACGTCAACCCCCCAGATGATGGGGAAAAGAAGACGTTAAACCGGATAGTGAGTGAGTGAGTGAGTGAGTGAGTGAGTGAGTGAGTGAACCAACCAAGAAGCTAAACTGGTGAGGCCTTACCTGACTCCACGCAAGGGCTGAACGGCAGCACCACGGCGAGGATCAGGTGTCCGTCGGGCGACAGCGAGCGCCGGATGTCCTCCAGGACCGTACGCGGTTTGTCGCACCTGTCCAGCAGGTTCAGACAGCTGATCAGGTCGTAGGTCAGTCCAGACTGCGGCGTCGGCCACTCCTCTATGTCGAGTAACCTGAGACAGAGGGAGAGTGGAGTCAGTTGCCATCGAGTACTGTTGGAGCATCCTCACTAGATAGCTTTAAAGGAAACCCAAGCAATATTAGTGGCCGAAAATTGGATTTTGAAAGTCAATTTATTATTCATTTAGTCATTTCTATACAATGATTAGTTTGAACAAGACTATAACAATGTAAAGCGACGTCCATGATGCAAAAATATGACATCGGTGTAATGTGAGAGGACACTGAAAATCGTCGGAGAGGTTTTTGTAGGCTCGCAAAACTAGGGGGATCATTGCACAATTGTTTTTTTTTTGCGGTTTTAAAATGCTCAAAGTGTGAAGCTATTACGTAAATGAGCTAATGAAATAAACAGTGTCAGTAAATGTCACTACCATAAAGATTTCAGCATTTTTTTCATTTCCATTGTTTTGGCCCTGATATTGCTTTGGTTGCCTTTAAACAACGCTTGCAGTCAGATGTGCAAAGGTTAGGTGTGACAGGTCGTTCAGTATAATTTACACAACTGGTGCCATGCTGTGTGCCTGCAAAGCTGGTGCATTACGCCGAAGGGCACTTATAATGGCTATACAGATACAGTTATAGGTTAGGCTGCTAGCTACAAAACACACAGTCAATGTTACTCAACAACCCAAATTATATAATTGCAATGGGCTAGTTCTGGCAATGCAGATGAAACATAATAAAAAATCGAATGTAAAGCACAAAAGTATACAAAGTTTTGAGGTGCAATTGATAAGTATTGTGTATGAAAATTGTCCTAATGCTACCAAATATACTACCAGCTGGTGTGCTACGGTTATACCGGCTATACAGATACAGATACCACCCAGTGCTATCCCCAGTACTACTAGCTTACCTGTACCCTCTCTCCTGTAACCTTTCTCTCATGGGGGGTGACTGCTCTGTTACAAACACCTCCTTGAAGTGGTCTGACATGACCCTGGTCACATTACCGTCCCCTGCACCCAGATCTAAGAGTCGCTGGGCCTGAAACAAAATGACAATGAAGATAAATTGCTAGGAAAAGTGTAAAAGTGGGGTTCAAGCGCCACTAACAGACAAGTCCAACTGATGAAATTTAGTATCACTAGTCAGCCGCATTTAGCCTAGTGGTTAGCATGCGTGGACTGAGCGCTGGCAGTCCAGGGTTCGATCCCCGGGAGCCAGAAGACTGTTTTCTGGCCTCTTTGTTTCAGTGGGTCCCACACTGGGAATCGAACCTGGGCCTTGGCGATGAGAACGCCAAATCCTAATGAAACTTACGCCTGTGGCTTTTCTTTTCCTGAACTAACAGAGGAGAGAAAAATCACCGAGTCCCTGCCTACCTGCCATCCGGGTGGGATCCTCATGAGTTTGTAGAAATGTTGTTGGGAGAAGACGAACATGGAGCCTCGGCCCAGCCAGCTGAAGGGAGAAACGTGGATCTCATCACTTCACAGTAAAAACGGAGCAGTACAGGTATGCATGTTAGATTATACAATCCTGGTCTTATATATAAGTTATAGACAATATGTAGCCTGGAATACAGTCTTGTTAGCGTTATAATGCTTCCAACAAAGCTAATGAGCAATACAATCATGCATGTTAAGCTATACAATGTGGTCTTTAGCTGGGAATCCAGTCTCGCTGGCTTAACTCTGATTCCAATGGTCAGTAACGTTACCCCGCCTGTTGGAAGTGGACTAAAAAAATCAACATGTCATAGGCTGTTCTAATCTGTGCCTATCCTCCCACCAGAACTTTCCCATTCCCCCTACTTACCCATTGATGGATGTGACAGACACGAACATGCTGAGAAGGGTGGAGACCACAGAGTGGAAGATCTGGGTGAAGACCCAGTCTGACTTCTCCCGGCTCCCCTGCAGGAACTCCTCCGTCTCTGTGTCGAAGTGTAACGGCAGGTACTTAGGCTGGAGGGTCTCACTGAGAAGACTCACGTCACAGGAGTACCACTGGAAAAGGAAACATGTTTTGTTTGTTTGTTTGTCTGTTTGCTTGTTTGTTATAAAGTGAGCAACTCCTCCGTCTCTGTGTCGAAGTGCAACGGCAGGTACTTGGGCTGGAGGGTCTCACTGAGAAGACTCACATCACAGGAGTACCACTGGAAAGGGAAACATGTTTTGCTTGTTTGTTTGCTTGTTTGTTTGTTTGTTTGTTTGTTTGTTATGAAGTGAGGAACTCCTCCGTCTCTGTGTCGAAGTGTAACGGCAGGTACTTGGGCTGCAGGGTCTCACTGAGAAGACTCACATCACAGGAGTACCACTGGAAAAGGAAACATGTTTTTCATTTTTTTTCATTGTTATCTTGAATTTTATTTTACATTGTTATTTCACAGTTGAGTCGTTCTGTGCCAGGCTGGAGGCCTGCCCGCCTTAGCCCGGGACCTCAACTCCCCCCTACTTTGCCCCTGAAGGGGTTATTTGGGGGTTACCCAATGTAGATGTAGATCTCATCAAGAAGAATTCTTCTCTCTCTCTGTCAAAATGGGGAGGAACTCTGGCTGGAGGCATGCTGAATATTTTGTATTTTTTTGCTTTTTTCTATCATCGAGTTGTGAAACTCTACAGTCAAGCTGACATTATAGTTATTGGTACCGCTGCAAAAGGAATTTGCTCGTTTGTTCACATGTTAAATTGACTTTAAATTTGTTTGTTTGTTTGTTTGTTTATTTTTTTACACTGTAATTATTCAATGGTCCAGGCTGTCTCCATCAAAATGACACCTGTTAGCCCAGTTTCCCCTCACATAGGAAGGTGGCGCTCGCTGAAACTCTTACACCATGTGACTTACCTTTCAGGCAAAAGGTAAACAGACGAAAGGCATGAAAAGAGTCAACATATTCAACAAATATAAAACAAGGAAAGGAGTAACATAACCTGCCGGCCCAGAGACTCGAACCTACACCGTCCCCGGGCACTGGATCACAATCTCACACTAACCACTAGGCTAAGTTGGTGTGGTGCTATCACTGTTGCATGTTACAAATACTTTTTTGCTTGTGTGTAAAGGGGAGGGGCGCACCCTAAACCTTTAAGCTCCTCTTACACCATCCTTTCTTCCACGAGCCGGCTAGGTATCAAAACAATGAAACGCTCCAACTAAAGAGCCTTCCAAGTATTTCAGGGAGAGGAACTTTTAGTATCTCAACATTTTTACAGTGACAAAACGAGAGGGGGAGGGGGGCTAGCTCAGCTCACCTCCTCGTAACGTGTGTCTCGCAGTTCCTCCTCTATTTCTGCCTGCCTCACGGCCTGCATGTACAGGGACCGGGCCAGGGGGTTCCGTATCTGGCTACTGGTCCACATCTTAGCAGCAGGGAGCGATTCTGACCAGTAGAAAGCAGACTACGCCCATGTACGGGTCCGAAAAAACTCTGTGGCAAACAAAAAACTGTGTAAATACGGAAGTGACCGAACGGGGAATACCTGCGCGGAGCACGCTGGGAAGGGATGACGTAATGGGGGAGTCCCAGCGGGAACACTTTCACTGGCTTTGGAACACTTTCACTTGTTTTTGTTGATCGGGCCTAATCTCCAAGCAGATGTTGTGAGGGAAGATTGGAATGTATTCGCACAGTGCCGGCAGACTTGGCATGGAGCAGTCAGAAAATGTTGGCTTTTTTCCAATTATAAAACACCTGCTTCAAAATTAGACAGGATGTTTTATCGTTTACTTGACGTTTTCAAAACAGTACAAAACAAGTATACCGTTCACAGTATTGCCGGGCATTACTACCATTAGCCATAGTCGATGCTGTAGGGCTGTTGTGAATTAGGATTTTACCATGGTCAATACTGACCGACGGAGGCCATATATATATTGCCGGACAAAAAGTCAAGTGCGTGCTTTTCATTTGATAGCATGTTCTACGAGTCTGGCCTTTATTCACGATACGAGTTCTACAATCGGTTTCTCTTGCATTCCGTTGATAGAAGGAGACTGGAAACTTCGATCCGGGTGCAATAGAACTTTTAAGTGCCACCATAAAAAATGCCAGACATGTAGAGCCAAAGGAGGCTACCTTTGATATGGACCCAAAATGTTTAGATCATGTTAAAAAAAAAGTCACAGACCGCCAGATGTCCCCACTGTCAGGTGTCCATACTAATATTTCATGCGGCTACTACTTTCAAGCTTTCCATACAAAAGTTATGAATAATGATCTCGGTGAAAAGGTTGTTACTGTAAATGAAGAAATGTTCGCGGTGGTTTTATGTTCGCGGTTTTCGCGGTGAACTTTCAGCGCGAATTTAAAACCACCGCGAAACGTTTTGCCCACCTATGACTGTAGCGCTACTATCATTTCAAACGCGAACTTAAAACCACCGCGAACACTCCATTTTCTCCCTACAATGAAATAAAAACCACGCCAACTTAAATGCATTTACAGTATACTACGCATGCACAACTCCGTGATAAGCCCTAATACAGGTTAACGGCTGGAGAATTTGGGGCTTTTGAAAATGTCCCACACCACATCAGTTTCAGCCAGTCAGTGAAGAAGAGACAATGACGGTGAGTGCCGATCCTGGCAGTATGAGTGTACGATATGATGTGATTTCGAATGTAATTCTTAAACTAGTAATCCATTGATTGTGTAGCTATTTCATTTTCTCACAGGGTTAGCCCTTGACAATAGTGCCTGCTAGTTGAATTGTTGTGTATGTACATCTCAGCAAAACCAATATATAAATAAAACGTAAGATCTGGGTGGAACATTCTCCTTTTTTGCCGTGAAAATCGGCTTCACTTGCCTCGTCTCGTTTCTTGGCAAGTTGGAAGTTTGTTTACACTGTACTTGACAACCTCGGTGTTTACTATGTGATGGTACAAAGTTCAATCGACCCCATACTACAAATTAAAACAGAACTAAAAATCTTCCCTGTTTTCAAAGATCCTTATAGAATGCAGAAATGAAGAAACCGTATATCGTACTTTCAAGTTAAAACTCTTCTATGTCCTCGTCACCGACGAATTATATTGAGCTTTTATGATATAGAATCGGTAGATATTTACCCTTTTCCCGGGCGTGATGGGCCGTGGTTCCTCCCTCTCGGCGCTCGCACGACAACAGCTCATGGTTCAACAGTCTTCAACTTGCCTCAGACTTTACAGTAACGTACAGTACAGTGGTGTAGTGGTTTGCAGTCTCGCTGCTAGATCACAAAGTCGTAGGCTTGTCAAGTTCCGGCTGTTCCGGATTCCCTTTTATCCGACACTTGTGTAGGTAGTTGTTCTCCGTGTGGCCACTGAACTGTTCCACTATAGGGATCTAACGGTACACACGTTTTTCGATAAGGGAAGGAATCCGCCCGGAGTGAGTGAATCAAAAGTTTCAAAACCCTTATTTGCTGGGGGTTACATGTACATGGCCTGCTCCAAAGTTTGTACCCAAAGAACCCAAACAATTGAAGGCTTCCCGGCTGCTAGGAGAGCGCAGTTAGCCCCACCCAAATATCAAATATAAACTTGGACACGGGCCAAAAAGTCTGTTACCTGCGTCCTTTGTTACGTTCTCCAAAAAAACCAAGTAGACCGATACGTTTTACTATTTGATATCATTGGGGTGTATTTTTGACGGGGGCGGGGTGTATTTTCAATTGTAACAGGCCCGAAGACATTGAAATATTGGATAATACCACACGGAACCTTCTCCGATATCGTTTAGGTAAAATTTTACTTCGTCTGATGATATCCTCCCAGCGGTAAGGGGTGGAACTGCAGATTACACTGCGGTAGTGGGGTTTCTGGAAAAGGTTATGATACCGGTACAATTCATTACATGCAATGTATCATAGAGTATAGTAAATAATTCCTGGCGCTAGCTATTTAAACACCTATACCAACGGGACTGCATTTTCTTTCACTGGATTTGGATGAATGCTTCTGCCTGATGGAGTAAGTGCCCGTGAATATTAGGAAGATTTGGAATACACCTTTCTCACGCGGTGGACATGATAGAATGAAAACGAGGCCATTGTGGCAAACATTAGAGGTCATTAGACTGATCCTGACTGTCAATCACAATTAGCAGTTCAGCCAATGAGTACATACATGCTAATTAGAGAATTTGTTGTTTTATTTTGACCACACCTACCTATATACATGGTAATGATCCGTTTCCACGAAGCAGTAGAGATTTTTCCAGGAAAACAACAATGGCTTTTCCAGGAAAGGACAATAGGGGTTTACCCGAGTCATTTCTCACCAGTAATCTTACACCCACTCCCAACTCGTATCTTTGGCTTGCAATTTGACACCCTTCCATGTGGCAAACTCGAGAGGGTGCAGAACCAAGCTGCCAGATTCTGCACGAACAACTATGAAAGGGGCGCCAGTGTAACAAAAATGAAAGCAGACCTGCAATGGATGTCACTTGAGGACAGGAGAACAATGTCCAGACTTTGCATGATGTACAAGATGACTAATAAACTTGTGGACGTACCGACTGATAAGTATCTAATGCCAGCTCAGAAGAGGACCAGAAATAGTCATGCTTTTAAGTACCAGAGTTATCAGCCAAGGATTGACGTGTTCAAAAATTCGTATTTCCCGAGAACCATAGTAGAATGGAACTCGTTGTCATCAAGTACTGTAGGAGCTTCATCACTAAGTAGCTTTAAAGAACGGTTGCAGTCAGATATGCAAAGACTAGGTGTAACAGACCGTTCGGTGTAATATGACCAGCTGCTGCCGCGCCGCGTGCCTGCGAAGCTGGTGTGTTACGCCTGATGGCGGTTATACCGGCTATATAGATACAGATACAGATACAGATACAGACCAAGGAGGTTTTATATAAAACCTCCTTGGGCAGACAAAGCTTTTAATACATACTGCTTCCATTAGATTTTTGAAAAAATTTAATGGTTGGATAATTTCATCATGAATTTCAGTTGGTCATAAATGGTAGTGGTTATACCGGCTAACAGAAGGGTTCTGAACAAATATTCTCTTTGCCTATATGCACCTCATTCTAAAACAAACATAAGTAAAACAAGTAATAATTTTTTCATGGCCTGAACTTATCATCATATGTGAAGTTGACTCTACTGGGCTAGTACGAACTATTGTCTACCTTGTAAGTTTAATTTGTGTACTGTCTATACATTCTTGTATATGGCAGATGACTTGTAGCTTGCCCTTCGAAGCATGAATATACAGTGAAGGTCTTTAATAATAACCATAATATAATAACTATAAAAATAGAACAATACAATAAAGCGAAGACACGGGATGTAGTTAAGAACGTGTAGTTTTTATTTTTACTGACATTGTCATCATACTATTGATCAGTGATAATAGCTCCAAGGCCAGGGAGAAACTTGGTTCTCTCTCTTTCGTACAGCCTACACGTACAAGTTATGTATACAAACATCTACGGACAACAAACAAATGTTCAGTCAGAATCGATTGTGAGGTATTGCAAGCAACAGTCAGTGTTAAAGCTATCGTTGAGTGGCGTACAAGACGGATTATTGAGAGACTTGTACGTTAAGAGTTAAGTTCAGACGGCACCAGTGGTTAGTGCATAAAGAGTGCAGCAGCAACGAGTCGCTGCAGAGTAGCAGAAGATTTGGATTGTTAGCTTGTGCTGGATTCGGTAACGAGCCAGGACAGAGGGTGCAAGGTGCGCCACCTAGCGGCCAACTTGCACAGTGCAGTGTCAGGAACTAAAGTAGTGAAGTTTTCCCCTTTGTTTAGCAAAAACAGACATTTTTAAACCCCAAAACCATATTTATCTGAATGAAAAAGTTATTGGACTCTCAGTATTGAGTTTGTAGCCATTTGAATACTCAGGACAGTTTGATGTGATGGTGTGAGACCATCATGCTACACCAGTGAGAGACCATGCACCCTCCATCCCAGCTCAGAGTCACTTTCTCTAGACTATAATTATTCGTTCCTTCCTTTGGGACAATCTGTATTTAGTCCTTGTTACGTTCACAACATTCCCATAGATACGGAGCGACTCGGATCGCGAGTCTCGGAGAAGATAATGCACTGTATAGGTGTGGATTTGGTTTGGATTTGGTTTCAGAGCTGCTACGACGAGAGGCCCACGGACTTCGAAAACAACCGTCACCTTCTCTCTATCTCAGACTTCTCTCAACCAATAGGCCTGCAGACTGCTAGTGTTGTATTGCTGTATATTGCCGTGACATTGCTTAGAAACAAATGCGCATGGAAGCGGAAAAATTGCAGTCTGAATGAGATGTAATACACAATCTTGTGTAATGACAATTTCAAAGTGGCCACTTGTTGGTTGCAGACGATGATTTTTCAGGGGGGGGTAGGGATTTTTTTTGATAGTTGAGAATACAGTGAGTACAATACGTTTGTCTTGCTGCATACATTGCACATGATCTACGTCCGCCCCTTGCGTCTGTCTGTTGGTTGTTTGCGAGTCCGTGGGCCCAACGTTTACAGGCATGTGGTGTCCTGAGGGCAGGAAATAGTTCATTTACGGTCGCTCGGCGCCGACCGCCGCGCCTTCCACGGGAAGACCCTCCCGTGGACCACGATAAAATCCACGTTTCGACACCTTCCCAGGACTTGGCCTTCTCTCCGGGAAAATTTACATTATAATTATTAAGGCCAAACAGTGGGAAAATGCGAGGTGGCCACGGGGGAACCAGAAGGCGAGGCAGGCGGCGCCGGTAAGTTTTGATAAAGTCAGTCACATCTGCTATTAAAAATCTAAAAACGACGCTAAAAGCTTCTTGAAATGCAGTGCGAAGAAGCGATGACAACAATAGAAAATGAACTTTTACGTCAAAAACGGTAAGAAAACATCGTAATGTTACATGTAATACTATCGAGGGGATAGAACAGAAAAAGGCAACTCTCACATATCCATGCAATGGATGACGTTCTTACAAGACAGACCAAACCGTTGTGCTTCAAACACGTCTTTCTTACTAGAGAGTAATTTGGGAGTATACATCATTAAGACCTCCCATTCAAACCTTTTCTATTGCAAATCATAAAATATATACATCAACTTTATGATTCTAAATCATAACAACATCTGATAACTTTCGTAACAATTACTGTGATATCTTAATAATAAGATAATATCAACGAACATCTACTAAACAACTAATAAAGTAGTAATGTATTAATGCGCTTAGTCGTCAAGTTACAGGCGATTCTGTAGACCACATGATCAAAAATATGTATATCCAAGACTGTAAGGAAAAATAACATTAAACTTTAAATACACTCACAATCTACTGTTATAACATGGTGAGCCGATTGTGGTTATGGTGCCTATAGACTATAGAATTCTGCTCATGAGTAAATACGATCTAGCATGGCTAACTGTTAACGAATTCCCATTACTTCAGGCTTCACGTGAGGTATACGTGGTGGGGAGACAATATGTCGTGGTCGGTCCACGGGTCTTGCGGACGCAAGATCGGACCGTTACACTGGACCTCAAGATCTGCAGATTTCATCCAACTATGCACAGGAATAACACGATTACGCACCAACAGCTCAGTGAAACGTCCTTCCGTCACACAGCTTTACAGGTTAATTACTGCAGTCTCCTGCAGTTCTTTGGTTAGCGGGATGCACTGTCAAAAACGACCCTCGTTTTCTTAAGAAAATCAAGCGAGGTCCCTTCTTACATTTTCCATCATTCACAGTACTAAAATGCCACGGTACATGCAAGTTTTTTGACACAGTGCACAAGACGACGAAATGCCCCACAGAAAAATAGACAAAGTTCACAGCTTGAAACTGTCCCTCTTTTTGAGTGATCTACCGAGGACGCAGCTCTATTTTGATAGAAGCTTCTTCCCCCATGATGAATAAATATGGAGTGATAGCACGCGTTTGTTGCAGGCCTTTCATAAAGGCCTGCCTGGTCAGATAGACACAACTCATCCCCAACTTGTAGGTTTGGCTACCTTGTGCATGTGTGGTTGCTTTGCAATCTGACATCTCACCAAAAAATAACAAATATTCACAACACTCGCTCTTTCTTCTTCTTATCTTTTTTTTGCGACATTTGGTTGGAATTTTTGTCTGCCAGACTGATCTTGTTACATATCAAAATAGAGCACTTCTGAAACAAAGCCAAGATGAGATTTTATTCCTCTAAAGATTAGGGAACTAAAAGGGACATAATTGATGACTTAATTGGTATTTCAGCTTAGCTGTTCTTGTCATATTACATCTAAATCTATATCCTCTATAGTTATGATTTTGTAAATCAGATCTACGATTTCAAGAACAAGACATCTGCACGTTAACTGCAGATAGAAACGCACTACTATACCAGACCTTGTCATTACGTGTCATTGGACACAATTCTCTGGACAAGAAGTCACTATAGAAACACATATAGACCACTACTACACGGAACATCAGCTTCCTCTCGTGAGCCAGAATAAAGTCACAGTGTGTGCTTAGCACAACAACAACAACAACACGGACATCTTCACCAATTTTAAAGCTTCAAATATTTGGCTTTTGCTTTTTTTCCCTACGGCTGCTGTTATCCTCAGCTCCCTTCCACCCGAGGTCTCTTCTCCTCCGGCGGTCCGTTTTCGTTATCGCCTAGCAACGGTCCTATGGACGGCCCGTCTGTTTTCCTACTGTCTGTTGCTTCGCTGCTCTTGTCTGCTGCTTCGTGACTCGCCGCGGAGTGGGGTAAAGTAGAAGTACTTGGCTTTGGTGTGCTAGTAGAAGTAGTATTAGAAGTGTTTGCATGTCCGGCTGCCGCCGCTACGGAGGCGGCGCCTTTCGTCGCCTCTCTAGACTTTGCTGTACCGTTGTCGATGCTACGTTCTCTTCCCTCTTTTTCGCTCTGCTTTTCTGGCGGAGTGTATTTGGCCGCGTTGGTCTTGTGGGCGGGCGAACGCAGGTGGCTGTCCAGCTGTTCGTCCCCCGCGAAGCGTTCGGAGCACGCCGCGCACCGATACTCGTCCTCGTAGACGCGCACCAGGGTTTCTTCGCTCTCGAACGTGCGGCCGAAGTAACAGAAGGTCTGCTGGTGGCCGATGGCGGACTCCTCGTCGGGGAACGCCATCTGACATTTCTTACAGATGAATTTGCAACGATGGCACTTGGTTACGCACGGGTGGCCGGGCAGGGCGGACACGGACCCCGCTTTATGGCCCTCATGCTTCTTATCCTCCTTCTCGGCTGAAGACGCCTTACAGGAGAGGTCCTTGGGGGTGTGCGGCGACATGAGTTCTTGCAGGGCCTGTGCGGAGTACTGTTGGAGCATGGGAGAAGTGATGTCGCCCAGGGCCGTCCCCTGCAGGGACACGGGGATGTCGTACGGGAAGAAGCTCTGCGCGGCGGCGGCCCCGGCGCCATACATCTGGTGCAGGTAGGCCCCCTGCATGCTGGCCAGCTGCTGCAGGTAGTACGGGGGCAGCGTGCCCATGTAGTACGGCAGGAAGGCCGAACTGCCAGCCGAGAGCGAGTCGTGGGCGCTGATGGGGCTCTGCCCGAAGCCCGGGAGGGGCAGACTGGTTTCGGGCGTCTCGACTTTCTCCTCCTTGACCTTCACCTCCTTCTCTTTGCTTTGGTTTTCGGCGGTCGGGCTGCTGAGTTTGGGCGAGGTGCTCTCGCTGGCGCCCGCCTGCTGACCGAGCCCCATGAAGGCCATGGGGCTGAGCGGGTGGAGCGTGTGGAAGGCAGACCCCGGCATCTGCATCATGGGCGAGGCGCCCATCATGGCGGCCTGCTGGTGAACGGCTAGCGCCTCGTTAGCCTGGCGCAGGCGCTCCAGGCCCTGCTGCTGGAACATGCGCTGCATGGCCGTGGGGTCAACGTACTCCTTCTCCTTGGCCAGCTGCTCGGAGAAGTAGTTCTTCAGCTTGCCGATGTGCTGCTGGGTGAAGATGTGGTCGCGGATGGAGAGCTTGGCGGAGTATTTCACTCCGCAAAGACCACACTCATCCTTCGGTTTGTCGAACTGTCCGGGGGGATAGTGCTTCCCGAGTGCCAGCTTGGACTTCTTGTCTTTGGCACGCGCGTTTTGGAACCAGACCTGGACCACCCGTTTGGGGAGCCCAATTTCGTTGCCCAGAATCTCGCACTCTTGCATGGTTGGGGTCTTGTACTCGGTGAAGGCGGACTTCAACATTTTGAGCTGGAGGTTGGACATCTGCGTGCGGTAGCGCTTGCCCGGCATGTGCTTGTTGCTAGGAGACTGAGGATCGCACATGGACGACTCCTCGCTCCTCCCGGCGCTCCCTGCATCTGAGTGCATGTCTTCGTCTAAGGTGTAGCTGAAGTTGTGAGAGCCGTCCTCGTCGGAGTTGATGCTCTCTGCGATGTCGAGTTGCGACATGCCTTCTATGGAGGGGGAGATCTGCTCCTTCGAGCCTAGCGTGTCGTCCCCCATACTGCTGCAGGAGGCCGTGGACTCGTTGAGAAGGCCCGGCAACTCATCCTTGATCTTATTCAGCCGCTGTGACTCCATCTCCTCTGACTGGGCATGGTTGCCCATCAGAGAGCTTTCTCCATTCTGATGTTGAGCTGAGGTGGACGGCTGGTCGGTTTTGTCGTCCTCCTTCTCCTGCTTGATGGCTGCGAACCGAGCCAGCATCTTTTCTGCGGAGTGGTAGCTGTTGTCCCGCGGGCTGGACTGGTTTTCGGGCTTCTTCCCATGATGGTGCTCGGAGTGGGAGTCCTCCGGGTGGTGAGACATGGCAGCCGCTTTGGCAAGCTCCGCGTCGGTGACCGTCTCGGAGCTCTGGATGATCGCTTCCACCGACTTGTTACTGCTGATGAGCTCCACCCAGTGGCGGGACTTGATGTGGGCGTCGAGCGCCGTCTTGGCCTTGAACATGGCGCGACAGAAGGGGCACCGCTTGTGCGTGAGGGAGGGCCCCGTGACCCGGAACTGGCCCTTGCGCTCGCGTGCCCGCGTGTTCTGGAACCAGACCTGCACCACGCGCTTCTTCAAGCCGACCTCCCTCGCGATCAAGTCCAGCATCTTCCTGGTGGGGTTGCAGTCGATCTGGTACTTCTGGTAAAGTATCTCCAGCTGCTCGGGCGTGATCGTCGTACGCAGACGCTTGTTGCCCTCGCGCGGAGAATCCTGGTCGGAGGAGCTCAGGGACAGCTGGCCGTCCTGCGACAGACCTTTCCCGTCCTCCATCTCTGAGTGTTTACGTTTCGACGAAGACGTTTCGCCGAGAGACTGCGGTAGGAGCGGGCTGGCGCCGGCGGCGGCCATCATCTGGTGAGCGGCGAGCTGGTCGAGTGCGTACGGCATGTACATCATGTAGGGGCTGTCCATGAGCGGAGAGGGGAAGAAGGGGGCGTACGGGGACAGGAAGTGGACCTTCTGGTGCTCCCTCCACAGGTCGAAGGTCGGGAAGGCCAGGTTACACTTGTCGCACTGGTAGTGCATGAGGTGTTGGGAGGGGGGCGGCGGCGGTGGCATGGCCGCCGGAAACTTAATCTCCTTTTTGTCGGATTTCGCTGCATCCTTCCCCTCCAGCCTCTCCTTCAGGTCTGTGGGCGTCTTGCTGTCGTTGCTGCTCGTGCTCTCTGCGCCGCTGCTCTCCCCGGCGTAGCACTCCTGCTTCTGGTGCTTCATCAGGTCAAAGAAGCGGGGGAAGACAGACTGGCACTTCTTGCACTGGTAGTTCAGGCCGGGCGTGCGCTGGTACCGGCTTTCGTCCACGCTGTCAGAGGTGCGGGGGCTGGTCGGCTGGTTCTCGAAGCTCTTCCGAGCCTTCTGGCGGGCATTCTGGAACCAGACCACGATGACGCGCGGGCTGAGGTTGAGGATCTTCGAGAGGTGTTCCAAGTCGTCGTCTTTTGGGTAGGCGTTCTGCTCGAAGAACTCCTGCAGGACTTTGATCTGGTAGTCGGTGAAGCGGGTCCTTCCCGCCCGTCGGGCGGTGCGCTCCGCCTCGGCCTTTCGCTGCTCCTCCTGTATCTGCGCCTGCGTCGTGGTCGCCACGGTTACGGGCGGATTCACGACAGGCGCCGCCATGGCACTGGTCACCTTCTCGGCGGACGGCGTCGATTGAGACTTGCTCGCGGTCAGGTTCTTGGCGTCTTCGGGAAGTGGGGTGGACGGCGGGTTGTTGAAGTTGTAGGGCGAGTCCTTGTTGCGCTGGCGCTCCTTGAAGAGGGTGTTGCGGAACCAGTGCTTGATGACCTTGGTGGGCAGGCCAGACTTCTCGGACATCTCGAGGATCTGGTCCTCGCTGGGCGAGTTGTTGATGTCGAAGTGAGCCCGCAGGATCTTCAGCTGCTCGTCGGTGATGCGGGTCCGAGGACGCTTGCCCTGGGAGGGACAGAAGAAAAGACCGTAAGTAAATGCTCCGTGAATAGTTTCATCAAGTTGGTGAAGGAGTGACAACAACAAAGTTCTTTATTCACAACGGTACCTAGGAAACAAGCTGCTAGGAAGCCCAAACCTACACCACTTCTTTCTTACATCACAAGGTACCTGCCACCAAAAAAAATCAAGACCATAGCATGTCCAGGTCAAAAGATACAAAAAACAGATGTTGTGCTGCAGTACCAAGGTCACATACCAGGGGGCCTAAAATCGACCATAAAGACCCTAAGAAATTGATAGCAAAATGATTATTGCTAACAGCATGGTCACATTCGTTAGCCGTCATACGATCTTGATTCTGTTGAATTTTCGATCAGGCTGAGACAGAACAAACCACAAAGATCTTAGACAGCCTTTTCGGTCACAAGACAGCTAAATTTTGTATACAACTATACCAAAAATGCCCTTAGCGATTGTATGTTGTTTGTACAACAAATGTGCCCAGGCCCTAAAAGACATTTCTGAAAATCTAACCCCACAAAAAAGGTTTGAGAAGTTGAGTCTGGGCAATCATATCTCTGTTGTTCCTTCACTATCAATTGTATTGTACTATGCATCATTGGAATGTTTGTTCATTATCCTTTACAATAATAAGTTTATTGCAAATTCATGCCTGAAGGCTAAATGCAAATAACATACATAAAAGAACAGTGTACAAAATAGGTATAAAAGCTGCTTATCTAAATTATACAAATGTAATTGTCTATAACTAGTGAAGGGTTTGACTTCTCTTTTGTAAGCAATGGAAGACGTAACAATGTACCCCACTTGTTACGTCAATAACATGTAACATGTAATATATTTCCAATCATCTTTCCAATGCTCACATAACAGAATGAGTAAAGAAATCACCGTTCTTTTTATGGCACAAATTTTACCGTCAGTAGATTTTCCAAAATGCTTTCAAGCAAACCCACCTCTATTGGGGGATTTCCCCAGAAATTTAGAGCAAGGAGTAGGTTAGGGAGGACGAAACTTGACAAAAAACAAGCAATTATGACGAGTTTAAGCAAAAAAATTTCATTGTTTCTTCCTCCATTTATCCTATTTTGAAGATTTTAACAAAAAAAGCACTGCAATTCAAACATTCAATGCTAGGTGGCCGAAACTTATGTCACTTTTTCCCAGGATCAAGAGCTAGGGCGCCCAAAATCTGATCATTTCCAGTTTTCCTCACAACCTAACAACACACTAAGTACTAAACCAATCCATCCAGCCGTTCTTTAGATATCTTGTTCTTTAAAAGGCAGACATACAGACACACACACACACACTGCTTAAAATATGACCTCCATCTTTCGTGCAGATAATTAACTAGATCTGGAAATCAACGAGGCATTTCTGAGACCATAACAAGACGGTGCAGCACCGTTCTCCCATTGTTCAACTTGACCCAAAACAAGCAAATTATGACAAATTTAAGCAAAAAACAAAAATCATGAAATTTCATTGTTTCTTTCTCCAGTTATCCTATTTGGAAGATTTTAACCAAAAAGCCCCTGCAATTCCAAAATCTAAAGCTGTGCGTACCTGGAAGTGTATTTTCTGGTGCTCGCGCCACATGTCGAGGGAGGGGAACATCAGACTGCACTTGTCGCACTGGTAGAGCTGGGGCGGCGTCTCCAACACCTGGAACACAGACGTGATGATGGGCATTACAGGTGCAACAGGTGAGACAACAGGTGCTTCAGGTGGGCCGTATGGCCCGTATCTCACCACAAAGCTTTCAGCAAGAGCTTCCGCCATCATTTCGTGTTTCTCTTGCAACAATAGCATCTGAGCTCCCTGAATAATACCCGACGGCTGAAGGTCTGAAATGCTTGACAAATGAGGGGTATGCATGGGGTTTCCCAGTACAAAGTGACGAGAAAATGACTTAACTGAAGATCATGAACATACCGAAATACTGGTGGTAACAGCATGACTAAATGACAAGTCCCCTTCACTGAGTTTGTCATGGGTTGGAAAATTTTCAAACTTTAGAATTGTTCTTTTCTAAAACCCCATGCAGAGCTTCAAAAGAAGCACTCCTGGCCATGGACTGAGGCAGATCTCTCGCTGATATCATCGGTATTTAAAGCTTGAATTATTAATGACCTGCTTAACTCCACCAAGGAGGTTATATAGTATAACCTCCTTGACTCCACCTTTTATTGTGCACTGTCCGTTTGACAAAATGACCCTCTGGCTATTTCTGACACTTCTTTGATTAAGATTGTCATTTCAAACGATTCCTACGTCAATGTTGACATCAAAGGGTTAAATTTCACATGTGCTGTCTGATTTTTAAGATTTCTTTGGAAATACATGTATATTGTGCAAGAGGCAACTGCATGCAAAAGGCAATATTGACGGGCTGTACAATGCTTGATTGCAATTTAGTAAATGGCACTTCACAGCTTTCAGGGACTTAAAACCATCAAGATATAGATAGAGGGTCAAGGATAATTTCAGCAAAAAAAAAAAAAGCACAGCAGATATCTGGTATCAAATATATCTGATATCAGCTAGCTAGACAACAGAGAAGAGATAAAAATGTGAAAGAGAAAAAGAAGAAACTTAATGTCAAGATAGAAAACAAAACTAGCCTTGAAATAAACTGAAAAGCCGTGAAAAAATTTGCCAGACATCTCATCAAGAGGTGCATGTAAAACGGACATGCCTGGTTGCCTCTCTTTTCTTTCCTTTGCTTCTGGGTGTTTTCTTTCTTCTACAGTGCATCTTCCTTTATTGTCCTATTTTATCATACTCAACTCATCACTGTGCCCTTCTCTTTTCTTCGTTTCTAAGTGCTTTCCTTCTTCTAGAGTGCATTTTGTTATCGCTCTTCCCAATGAATTGCACGATTGAACATGGTGAAAGGTGCATCCAAGAATAAATGTAGATGAAGAGGGGTTAATGAACTTTGAAGTAGAAGGAAGAGGTTTTCATCCGATGCCAGAGAACAGAATAATTGATTTTTGTGCCAGAAAAGTTTTGATTCCAAAAACATCCTGGAAATGGGATGAAGAGGACATTTTACTGTTTTAATTTCCAATCCTTTATATTCTTCCAATTCCCGTGCCAGGAAACTGTCTAAAATTAAAGTTTTGATATGATGATCATCCTGAAAATGAAGTGATCCAATCCTCACATAGTTGGAAAGGGAAAGGGATTTCGAACCAGTTTAGCTCAAATGAACTCAATGAACAGATGAGCTAATCTTCCACTGGTCGTGACAGAGAAGACAGACACTATGTACAGTATTTACAGGTTCATTGTACCGGGGAAATTCCCATAGCTCTTTTTGACAAGCACAATGAACAGTGGACCACAGCTTAACGTCCCGTCCTAAGGACTGCGATCTTTAACGGTAGAGTGCATGTCGGGTGAGCAACACAGCCGGGATCGAACCCGGGGCTTCTAGTTCCAGAGGCAAGATCGCTAACCACTGGACTACGCACGCTACCACGTTAACATGGACTCATGAAGTTACTTGGGAAGAATGGAAGCGTCCGTCTCACCTGTGAGGGCATGGGCTCCAGGGGCAGCAGAGGCTGGTCGGCGCTCAGCGTGGGAACGAGCGACGTTACGGGGCCGGGCGGCGGGGGAGGGGCGGGGACCGGTGTGTGAGGCAGCTGCGAAGGCAGCTCCTCCGGTTTCTCCTGCTGGTGTTTCTTGTCGTACTCCTCCCGGTACTCCTCCGCCAGCTTCTCCACGTAAGACAGCGGAAGCTGCACCTTGTGGATCTGCTCCTCGTGAGTCTGAGGGAAAAAACTTCAACTTTAGGTCACAGCAACTATCGGCTACTAAAAAAGCATTTCACTCCATCTCAAGCAGTGTGGTGTGTTACACTGAAAGGCAGTTATACTGACTATACAGAATGATACAGAGGCTGGTGTGTCACGCCGAAAAGCAGTTATACCTGCTATACAGATACAGAAGCTGGTGTGTTATTCAAAGGGCGGTTATACTCAGGTTATACAGATACAGAAGCTGGTGTGTCACGCCGAAAAGCGGTTATTACGACCTGCTATACAGATACAGAAGCTGGTGTGTTATGCAAAGGGCGGTTATACTCAGGTTATACAGATATAGAAGCTGGTGTGTCACGCCGAAAAGTGGTTATACCAGCTATACAGATACAGAAGCTGGTGTGTTATGCAAAGGGCGGTTATACTCAGGTTATACAGATATAGAAGCTGGTGTGTCACGCCGAAAAGTGGTTATACCAGCTATACAGATACAGAAGCTGGTGTGTTACACCGAAGGGCGGTTATACAGGCGATACAGATACAGAAGCTGGACAGGTGTGTTACGCCAAAAGGCGGTTAAATTATACCGGCTATACACATTCAGAAGCTGGTGTGTTACGCCAAAAGGCGGTTATACTGGCTATACAGATACAGAAGCTGGTGTGTTACACCGAAAGGCATTTATACCGGCTATACAGAGCATTATACTTACACAAAAATAAAAAAAAGAACTTATTTGCTAAATGGAAGTAGCTTGGAATTGTGGATCTGCTCTTTGTGCATCTGAAGAAACAACCTTCACCTCCAATGTATGTATCCAGCATTTCGCTTCATTACACTACAACTTTGACAGACGTGCAACACTTTGATCAAGGCACACCCAAAAATCATTTCAGGTAGAATTTAGCTGTTTTACAACTTGTCTATAGAGAAGTTCATTCCCTCGAGGGTAATAGATTACTCTGGTACTTTGCTGAAAATCAGGAGAGCCACGTGTGACAATTATTTCCCTCTATTGTTCAGGAGATGTTTTTCTACGCTTGGCTGGTTCTACGTGGCAAGAGAAACGACTGAGAGGCCAATGACGTGAAGTTCAACACAGGTGAAGGCTGTGTTGTTTTTCCCAAAGTCTGAAAAGAACTATTATCCACGCTCCAACGGGCAACAATGGGGCTAGATTCGCAGACAAGACAGTAAAAGCAGGGAAGATTAAGGACACAAAGCGAAATTACTGAAGCGTGTCTAGCACATGTTTTTAGATGAAATTCTTCATAAACCAAATTGGACAATGGCACAAAATGTTCCTGATGAGTAATGTAATGTTTATGACTCTGATGTTAATTTGTCTGGTGGAGTCTTGCTGCAGTTTTAAACTTGAATGCAAGAAAATACATTTTGCCGTTCCTCCATGTTTTAGAATATAACATTTAATAAAGTGATGTACACATCGCGTTCTGTTTTCATAAATTATGTGATATTTTAAGATTTTTTCTTTCATCATGATACATCCCTCTATAGTTTTTGTACTCTGTGATATCTTCATACAGTGCAGCTATCTCATTGATACTTTTGCACATTCTAATGTGCACAGACCTACAGATACAAGTTGTTCATTGTAATTCAGGGCTCGAAATAGTGGGTGCATGTGCACCTGTGTGCACCCAAAATTGGAGCTGTGCACCTAATTTTTTGCTGTGGGTGCACCAGTGCACCTAAATATTTTCATACTCTATAGGGTAACGGTTCTCTTGTACACTAAGCATACAGAATATTCTTGAAGTGTAAGTATCAGAAAAAGCAAAATAACCTTTTGTAACAGTTGTACTTTCTTTGATGTATTACTCGTTTGAAATTTTGAAGTTAGCTATAGAATTACAGATTGAAGTTCTTAACTGACTTAAGAGCGTTAAACTTTGTAATTATGTTTTGCTGACATTCAACTTTATTTTGTGGTGCACCCTAAATTATTTCTGTGCACCTAATTTTTTTGGTTGGGTGCACCAGTGCACCTATTTCCAAAAACGAATTTCGAGCCCTGACTACACATGCTACCTTCTGTCCAGTAACTGTTGTCACCTCATCCATCCCTTAGTCGAACCATTTGCCCTGTGACAAAAACGAGTGTCCTCCACTGGTGAGCCACTGACCTTGAGAATGAAGATGGAGGAGAACTTCTTCTTGCAGGTGCTGCAGGAGAAGCGGTCCACCTTCCTGTCGGCCTCCGTCTCCTTGTTCAGCACGTTCTGCATCCCGCGCCGGTTCTCGTTGAACGCCATCACCATCTCCAGCCCCAGGTCGCTCAGGATCTGACGCTGGCTGTTCAGGATGCGCCCGCTGGACGAAAACGGCGGTTGGGGCGTCGTCATGGCAACGGACGCGGCGCTGGCGGAGGCTGCCGCGCTGACCTCTGGCAGGTAGCAGTACATCTGCTGGTGTTGCACTAGCGCCTCCTGGAGGGCACAAATGGAACAACATGTTAAAAATACAATTTGTAAGTATAAATATGGAACAAATCATATTGATAGAGTCAGTCTGCTAACTAACAACTAATGAAAAAATTAGAAAAACTGCATAATGTTAATACATTTTTCAACACAATAATCATGTAGTCGCTCCTTTCACAGAATCAACAATAAAAGACGTTGAAAAAAAACAAAGCAACACGTGAATATCAGCTCTGCCTTAAACCTCACAAGCCAGATGAAACCCAACTTTGCTGCTAGAGAAAAATATACTTTATCTACCACTCATTTTTAATGGTTAAAAAAGCCTAGAGGTACAAAATCACTGCTTTCCAAGGCAACACACATCACAAAAAGAAAGATGGCTCTACTCCAAGCCTGACAAGGCAGATGGCACCCAATCTTGCTACTGTCATCACTAATCACATGATTTATTCTTCGACAGCGAAGACAAGCCAAGAGAGAGAGTCTCATAATCACAGCTTTTTTACTTTACATACATTGCAGAAAAGGACGGTCCGAAATCCTCCTTCCCACGTGGAAAACATTTACAACAAGCTGCTACATCACTTCTTCTTTACATCTGCCACCAAAAAATCAAGAACATAGCACGTCCAGGTCAAAAGATTCCAAACAAAAAGTTCTGCTGCAGTACCAAGGTCACACACCAGGGGGCTAAAAATCAACCTTGACCTTCCACTTCCCAATGCCTACTTTCATCAATAAATACCAAATATCATTACAATCCATCCAGAGGTTGTTCTTAAGTTATGTTGACTTCAAATATCTAGAAACACAACCACACAGACAGATAGACATATACACACCCAAAACAATACCTTCACTTTGCATGGAGGTACACAACCCAGGAGCTGCGATCAACTGAGGAAACAACGTGAAAGTGGAAGCCGCGCTCCTACACAGGCGACTTCTGACACATAACTCCCTCTCAGAACAAAGGCACTAATTGGTCTAAAGAAAATACCAAGAGGTCTCGCATGCCAGATGCAGTTCCGCCAAAAGTTGCTAGATGTCACAACTGTCAGCCTGATTTAAGAAATAATGCTGAAACGGGGGATCAACATGGAAACAGAGTCTGTGGGGGAAGTTTGTACCTTGATACACTCAGTTTCAAGGAGTGGATGCAGCAAGATTTGACTTTTCCTGAGTCATCTGTTTTCATATCAGCCACTTTAAAATGTCCAAAAACTAAAGAATTCAGTCAAGTGTCAAACAATGAGCCTTGTGTAGTGTTGAAATGAAGCGAACAAAAAAAAATGAACAAAAGCCCCACCTGTGAGACGAACATGGAATTGCACCTCTGGCAGGTGTAGACGGAGGGCATGTTGAGCGGCATCATGGGATAGTTGCCGAAGAGGCTGTGCACCTGATGCAGCTGCGCCTGGGCTGCCACCTGTTCTGCCAACGCCTGCTGTGGGGAGAAGATATTAACACTCTAAATATGGTTATTGTGTGCGAACACATACTCACACACACACAAACATAAACACATGCCTGTTCCGCCAGCGTCTGCTGTTGGGTGAATACATTAACACTCTAAATAAAATATGGCAATTGCGCACGCACAAACACAAACACACAATCAATCATTCGCAGGCATCACACAGACGTATTAAAACACACACTCTCTCACACACACACACACACACATGCACTCACACAGACTCACACACACACACACACACACACACACACACATGCACTCACACAGACACGCACACACTCTCAGACAAACACACAGTCACACACGTTATTTACCTGCATGTTGCTGCTGCTGGAGGATGTCAGCGATGCGCTGTGCCTGCTGCTGTTGTTTACCTGTTGTTGTTAACATGAAGGGAAAGTTGTTTACCTGTTGCTGTTGCTGCAGGATGTCAGCGATGCGCTGTGCCTGCTGCTGTTGTTGCTGCTGTTCCTGCTTCTCCTTCAGCTTGTCCGCAAGTTTCTGCTCCGTGGTGGTCGGCTCGGAGCTGGGGGGCTGGGGGGAGCCCTGCGTGGGGGTCGTCCCCCCACCCTTCCCAGAGCCGGCCATGGCCTCCAGACGCGCCGCCCGCGTCTGGTGCAGGACTGAGCGCATGTGGATGTCCAGGGTCGAGCCTTGGCTGTACGCAACCTGGGGGCGGGGACAAACAAAAATGTAAATAAGATACGACAATTGTTCAAAACGAATGCCTTCATACAGTTTCACCTACCGATAAAGTTCATCTTCCTCTGGTCGTAATAACAATATTCCAGTGCTATTTCCCTACTGTGTTTAGAAAATATAATAAACAGTGGGCCATTGATTAATGTCATATCCTACAGACAACCACCCTTTCAGGAAGGAGCACAAGTTGGGTCAGCGAAAAAGCTGAGATTCAAATTCAACCCCTTGGTCCAGCACCAGGGTTGCTAACCACTGGACCACATGTCACTTGGATCATTCCCAACCAATTCTGCTAGAAACAGTTTAAAGGCTGGCAGAGAAAAGGGGAAAACAACAGAGAGAAAGACAGAGAAAAGGTTGCCAGACCATCGGTGATGCTCCAAGACTGTCCATACTATGAGATAGGTGAGGTGGACTAACCAGTCATCTATGCCTGAGTGTTTTACCTTAACAACGGCACACTGAGAGTCTACCTACATATGTCCTGAAAGGAAAAATAACGAACACATTCTCTCCTTTTGTGAAATAGCCTCATAAGATATTTTCATTATTGCTGAATAACAATCAGATTTAACACAATTAGCAGCATTTTTGTGGGGCTTTGTCTCCTTGCAGGGATAGCAACGTAAAGTTTTTCTTGTTACTCTTCTTTTTCCTCCTGTTCCGACTGATATGAATAAAAATGCTGTCCTAATCAGCACTAATCAACTTGGCTCATGGAACTCGCCACAAAGGAAGGAGTCATTTGTTAATGAGATGATGCTTCAAAGCAAATGGAAACGAACCTCACTAATAAGGCTTGCTGATTACCGGCCTTTGAAACTCGCCAAATGACAGGATCCCGTGGCGTAGTGGTTAGAACATTGGACTGTCAAACAAGGAGACTCGGGTTCAATCCCGGCTTTCCCCCAGACATGTCTGGACATGCGTCCCGATGTTGTGCCCTTGGGAAAGGCACTTTACACGACTTTCCTCACTCCACCCAGGTGTAGAAATGGGTACCTGACTTCGGTTGGGGAGGTAAAAGGCGGTGGAAGGAGAGGGATGGGCTCCGCCTTCCAATACCGTGCCCTAGACACGGTGGGTAAAAACCCACTGCTCCAACGGCCTCAAAAGGCTATGGTACCTTTACCTTTTACCTAAATGACAGGATCAGAGCAAGAGAGAGACACGAACGCTGCATTCAATTGAAGTCATTATAATCCCGCAGGATACATTTCGCGTTGGAAAAACCAACATTTGCGTGGCCGGAGAGCACGCAAGTCTTTCTTTTCCAGATCAACTGCACCAAAGCCTACATGTAAATGAGACAGCAGCGACGTCTAGTCTCATGTATTCGGTTGCCCCACATTTCTTTCCTGCACGAAACTGTGTCAGCAATGATCTCGCACAGTACTTATTGGACATACCAGCAATACTGTACAATGATAAATGTTCACATGCATTCATTTTAGCAGTTGTGAGAAAATGGACTGTTCAAGGTTCGTGGTTGAAATAATGGGGCAGTCAGGCTCAAGACAAAACAAATATTTTCGCGGTGGTTCCTAGTTTTCGGTGAAGGTAAAAATGCAAACATGAAACAACTGCAAACATTTACCCTTTTACAGTACTTCGGAGAGCAGTGGACACAAAAGGCAATTATTTCCAAAGAGGAGAAGTTAGAAGACTTAGCTTTCTAAAGAATAATGTCCCAGCAAAATACAGAAAAGGCAGAGGAGAATACACTGCAACCCTGGGAAAAGTGTGGTTATCTCGTCATACCGAAGGATGGCAACTTCTAATGTTTTAGTCACAGACCATTTCACTTAACAGGGCTCGAATCACTGGGCGCATATCTGGTTTGTGCACCCAAAATCGGAGCTGTGCAGCTAGTTTTGTATTGTGGGTGCACTAGTGTACGTAGATATTTGGTGTAGGGCAACATACAATAGCAAGAATAAGAAAAATGAGAAAATTTTACCCTTCCTGTTCAGAAGTTTGAAGTCAGCTACAGAATTTTGGTACATTCAGATTTCTGTGCACCTAATGTTTAGGTTACATGCACTACCGGTAGTACACCTATTCCTTACAAAATGAATTTCGACCCCTGTATGACCTTGATTTGACAATGCAGTTACATCTCTACCCACATCTCAATCTCTTACAAACTGATTCAGTTGTAACTACCTGGCATAGAAGAAACTGCACAGTCAGGTATTGACATGATAAACAGGGTGCTTAAGCCAGATACAATTCCACTTTGGTCAACCTCTACATGAAAGAACACAATCAGCACAAGAGCACATCAGTGTTGGTAGGCGCCACACCCAAGGCTTAACATAGACTGTCTTTCCTTCAGAACTTATTTTCAACCAATGCTTCTGCTCCGGGAGAACTGGGGTCACGTGTGAGTGAGTGGATCAGTTTAGGAGTCTCTAGGCTTAAGTATTAGGTTCAAAATTTGGCAAATGTTACTTTAAAGAGCCATCTAGCAACACATGTGGAGCCTGTCAGTTTTGCTTGGGGAAGGTAGGCAGCTTGGCAGCTGTGAAGAATTAATTGGCCACTGATTTGGAGAACTTCGTACATCTTTCAAGTCTATTCCAGTGACTATTATTCACCTTAGATTGTCTTCATTTACATCATTGACATATCCATTCAGTTTTGGTTAAAGACCTGTTGAACTCCAGTTTTGGTTCAGTCACTGAAGAAAGACAGTGGATACTGTCTGAAACGTCTGACCGTTTGCAAGACGTTTGTATGGAGTACTGGCCGACTGCTGCCTACCCCTGCGTCAGGGAACCCTGCAGCAGTATAATCTAATACTGGATACTACTACTTACGTTACAGATGTTGCACTTGAAGAGTTTCTTGTCTCCACTGTCTAGTTGCGTAAAGGAAGTTCGGTACCCCAAACCATACACGGTTAAAGATTTAGCAAACATACTTTACCTAAAAAGACTTATAAAGTTGGGTCTTAGTACCAATGTACTTACGTTACAGATGTTGCACTTGAAGGGTTTCTTGTCTCCACTGTCTAGTTGTGTAAAAGAAGTTCGGTACCCCAAACCATACACGGTTAAAGATTTAGCAAACATACTTTACCTAAAAAAACTTGGGTCTTAGAGGCAATGTACGTACATTACAGATGTTGCACTTGAAGGGTTTCTTGTCCCCGTTGCTCTGATCGGCGCCCCCTGTCTCCTGCATGGTGCGCTTCAGCTTGTGCAGGTGCGAGACGGAGTTGTAGTGCACAAGGAGGATGTTCTTCTGCGTGAAGGACTCCTGAAATCACAATAACGGTCAGGAATCCAACATCTCACAACTCCGTGAAACATTTTGGTGAATTTTAAAAAAAGCCTGCAATGCTGTAGTACCTGAAAATACTTCTAGGGGGAGCAAAATCTCCAAGTTTCTTTGGGACCTCAATAACTGCCCTTACCTTGGAATCGAACATCTCATAACTCTGTGAAATAAAAAGAAACTGTACTATTCCTAAATGAGATTTGACGAATGTAAAGTTACAAAGTAGCCTAGAAAAATATGGTGTTACAAAGTCTATCAGGGGTGTCCCTGTGGTCAAGTGGTCTGCGCCTTCTGCCTCTCACCACATCTGCTTCAAATTACTTGGACCAGAAGGACTGGGGTTCAAGCCCCAGGTAGGACACCTCTGGACAAGAGGCGCATTGAGTCATACCAAAGACTTTATAAAAATGGTACATACTTCTGACTTCTGAAACAGTATGGAAGTTAAACACACTTCACTGCCAGTGGACTAGCCCTCTGCTGCAGTGATTGCACCACAGTGTGGCCCAGGGCTATGAAACGGAGATGGTGTGGGAGGATTTTAACTAACAAAGTCTATGATATCCTACTTCAGGCCTTACCTTGCACACATCACACTTGTAGGGGCGGTTGGGGTCCAGGTACTTGTCCATGGGGTACATGGGCCCTCCGCTCTTCCGATGCTCGGCCGACTTGTAGTGCGCGGCAAGCTCGCCCTGAGATGCGCACGTCACGTGACAGTGGTCGCAGGTCAGCGGTTTGCTGGGGTCAAGCGCGCCCGTGTCGTCTTCAGACGTCGTGCTCTTGCTGTCCGCTCCATCCTTCGAGAGCAGGCCGAAGTCGACCTCGGCCCGCCCCTTCTTGTCTCCCAGCTCCGAGTCCTGAGACTCCTCATCCTGCTTGGTCATCAGAGAGCTTGGTGAGGTGGCCGTCTCCGAGGAGAGATGGAAGGCTCCCTGGGGGTCACCTCCAAGCGGCAGGAGGGCGTCTCCGAACATGTTCCAGTAGGACATGTCTCCGTTGGCGCGGGCCCCGACCTGCTTGGCCGCCTCGGTGGAGTCGAAGTGGCTGGTCTCCATGTGCTTGTGGAGGGAGGAGATGGTTCGGAAGCTGCGGTCGCACACCGAGCATTTGGTGGCCGCCCGGATCATGTGGTACTGCGAGTGGGTCTGTAGCTTCTCCATGGTCTTGAAGGCCAGCGAGCACTGGTTACAGCGGTACTTGTACACATGGCGGTCCGACACCGGCACCTGCAATCAGTCGGAATTTTGTTTAGTTGTCGTTTCATTGATGTTAAGATCGATTTGTTGCAATTTCAGTTGATTAGTCATGTGCCTCAGGTTTCGTCTCAGAAGCCACATGAGGTCACACACACCCTGGTGAGTACACCGACAGTCGTTTACGATTACTACCAACAAGTTGTAACTTTATTTTATCAACAATTATTTTTATCTTTATCTGTTATCAGTTGTAATTTCATTTATGATCGAGTAAGGTATATGTTTGTATTTGCCCTGTAAATTTCTGAGGCAAGTCTCTGTAATAACTATGACGGATGTTACTAATGTATTTCCTAAATAAACAAACAAACAAACAAACCTGCTGTCTCTTCACGTGGATCTCTCGGAAATGGGACTGGACCGCGGCGGAGGACTTGAAGTACTGGTTGCAGCCCTTCTTCCAGCAGAGGAAGCTCTGCCCGTCCTCGGACGTCTCGGGCGCATGTCCCGTCTCCTTCTGGTGCTGACAGAGGTTCTCGAAGTTGGTGAAGACCTGCTGACACTTGTGGCACTGGAGGAGGTCCGCGTCGTTGCTGTCTTCCGAGTCCTTCCCTTTGTCACCCGAGGCCGCTTCGTCACGCTCGCCACCCTTCGGCGACGACTTCGCTTCCCCGCGGTTGGCCTCTTCGAGGGCGGACATGACGGCGCGGTCCATGGCCTGTCTCCCGTTGGTCGGGGGCGGCGCGTCGGCGGAGGTTGTGGCCGGGTAGGACGGCATGGGGATGATGAGGTCTGCCTCGCTGACGCTCATGAGCAGGCGCTGCAGGCAGTCGGGCGTGACGTTGTGCAGGCGCGTCAGGTGCAGCTCCAGGTGGTACTTGTCGTTGCAGGCGTCCTGGCAGAGGGGGCAGCGCACCAGCGGCTGGACGCTGGGGGAGAACCAGAAGGAAATTTACTATAAAGATAAGGAAGACAACACCGGTGATGAACCGAGACGAGGGGGGATACAAACTTAGCCATATTTGGGAGTGTTCTCACCGCAGAAGTGCCACCTACATCGGCTACTTATAGCGGTGAGAAGCAGTACTCCAGTCAGAAGCTCTGAAGAAGGTGTCTGATAGACATCGAAACATTAGCAGGTGAGATCAATACCTGGTTGTGTATAAAGAATCTCCCATATCCTATTTTCTACCAACCTGATGAAATTATTTTCGGAAGGAAATTTACTCTTTACAACTTAAACATTTACTCCGTGAATAGTTTCATCAGGTTGGTAAGTCGCTGAATAAAAAGACTATGTATAGAACCAAGTGATTTATTTAACCAACGTTTCAGTGACCATCTGTCACTTTCCTCAGGGCAATTCTGACTGGTTCACATTGCACTGCAGCACAGGTGTAACAGTGTATATACGTAAATACTTTGCGTTTGGGAATGCATCTATAAGCAGCGACACCTGTGCTGCAGTGCAAAGTAAACCAGTCAGAATTGCTCTGAGGAAGGTGACAGATGGTCACTGAAACGTTGGCTGAATAGTTGTGTAAAAAATTTTTATGCACTTAAACATTTACTCTCTAAGCCTACATATGAAAATAGCCATATTTCGAAGGGCAATGTATCAACTACTAAAAGTCTACAAACAATTGACATCCATAACAGACTTACAGACAAAATCTTTGTGTGGCGGAATCATGTAACCTGGAGGAATTATGTAAATAGATGTTACTCTTTAAAACTTAAAAACTTACTCTCTAATTCTAAACCTACATATGACCATACAGTTAGTCAAATTTCGAAGGGCAATGTATCGCCTTCGAAAAGCCGATAAACATTTTGAAATCCATAACTGACTTACAGACAAAATCTTGTTCAAAGACGCACAAAACATAAGGTTTTTACTAATGGATTTTCTTTAAACATGTCAAAGCAGGTACACAAAAACACCCACCTGCCCTGCCAATACAAATGTGTATGCAAACTGACATAAAGCCCAAGCTAAAGACTTTAACTTTACTTTCCTAAACCTTGACTTTGACATTCACAAGAGTTGAGACTTAAGAGCCCAGATCTTCGAAAGACCAGATCAAGTGAAACAGCGCTTCCATTAGTTTTTTGTTTGACAACGTGGTTTCCTTGCTTAAGGGCTGACTATTTTGGACAGGATGTTTGCCTATCTGTGATGCAAGTCTTCATGGGTGATTAACAAGCTTCCTAGAAAGACTCACTTTGTTCTCCTTCACCTCGACTTTGACAGAAGGATTTCCTTGGACAATTTGTCATGAGTAAATAAAGGCTGAGACAGACATGATGCTTTCCTACCTGTGCTGTGAGATGATGTTCACCTTGCATCTCCTCATGCAATTTAAAGGCTTCCTAACAAGACTGGCCCAAGTTCAACACTTGACTTTGACAGAAAGTTTTCTTACCTGTGCTATGAGAAGATGTGCATCTTCATGTGTGACTTAAGAGCTTCCTAGCAAGACTGGCCCAAGTTTGACATCTGTAGCTTTGCTCCTAACCTTGACTTTGACAGAAAGTTTTCCTACCTGTGCTGAGAGATAATGTGCATCTTCATGTGTGCCTGGTCTGCGGTGGTGTAGTTACAGTAGGGGCACGGGTACAGCAGCTGTTGTCCGTGGCCGGCTGACGGGGAGGGCAGAGCGAACGCCGTTCCCTGCACATCCGGGGTCGACGCCTTCAACAGATCTCCTGCAATCAGGAACAAGACAGAACAGCTGGTTACTGTCTGATACATGTACTTTGGTGCTTGTTTATGAACTCTTCGAGTAGTAGAAACCTTGAAACAGTTACAAAAGAAAGGGTGAACTGTCAACTGAAATGAATGAACCAGCGGGAGGTATGTATGTACAAAACATTGCAAGGTGATGCATGAAAAGAAGCTGATTCAAAATACATTTGGTTGAAGTGAACTAGAATCACATATAACAGATACCCACAATGAAAACAGTTATGGAAACTTCACGTGCACGTCAATCGAAGCCCGTACCATACACATATGTGGACATGGCAAGTTTGCTGCACATATGTAAGCCAAATGAATTAATTATGAAGAAAATGTCTTCTACGTTATCATAACTCTTCCTGACTTCCTGACATCACAGTCAGCACAGGTGTGTTTGCAGGAATAAGTCGTTAACGCGATCTCCCGAGTCGAACAGAAGGACTTGGCAGCAGGATTGCGCAGAAATGTCAAGAAGTCATCCCAGATCATTTTCTGTTTCCCAGCCAGGATCCTGAAACGCTGTAATTGGTCGGCCGTAACGAAGTTTTGACGTAACGGAAGGGGATGACGGCAACAGTGTGGGCGATGGGACATCTTGAAAAGAATCGTTAGGGCCACAAACGAGATAACACACAACCTGATTACACTCCCCATATCTACATTTAATGATGTCAGTTTTGCAACAGCGGATGTTCAGACTTGAGGGGAAGGAAGAGAGAAACGAATTAGCTCAACCAAGACATGATTAAATCATCACGCGCATATATCCTGATAGGGAGAGGTACGTAATTGGAGGCGAGTCCCTCCTAACGACTTTTCCATGACATCAACCGTGCACGAAATGTTTCATCTACTGTTGTCAGGCAATCAAATGTAAGAATCTCAGATCTCAATTCATTTCCTGAAACGTGCGGTAAGGTACTGAATACACGGATATTCAGAGCTCTCAAGAAGTTTGCAAACTGGAGCCGACCACCCTGATGACATAGGGCCAACTAAAATGACCATGTGAGAAGGCACATGTCATCTTGATCCAGTTTCAACTACTAGTGACAGAAAGGTATTCTCACATTGCATGTTACAACACAGCAAGAAAAGATGCTACACACGCACAGCAAACACAGGCTAAACATAGCAGGAAATTCAGTCGATCACTTGGAGATATCGTTATTTTTAACATAATACCAGCTTTGTCATGGAGGCAAAATACTGTAGGGTGACGATGCAATAGCTGGTCTGTTCCAGGAAAACCACATCCACAAAGTCGCAAATCTGACAGCGCCTCATGACGAGAGATAAGAATAAAGAATAAGTGTCCATAACACACAATATCGCTACCGAAGATAAGTTTGAGGCCTTTTCCAACAAGCCCTGATGTACAGCATAGATAGGTCAGTAGTGGGAAATGTCCACACACACGACAACATGATCTACAAAAAGTCCAAACTGTCGTCAATCTAAATCACACTCGAAAACCCGGCTACAACCAGCCTTCCATCCGCTGTCCGCCTACCATTGCTCTCTCGGGGTTACGCCGCCGCCGCCTGCAAATGCGATTTTTCGGTGCCACTTCCACTCATCAAACTCCTCGGAATTTCTCTCCCGACGTCACGGTCGCCCTGCCCGCGCCCAAGGCCAGGGCCTATCTGCCGAGTATAACCGCCGGGCACGCCGCACGCAAAGACACCGCAGCCTCCTTAAGCCTGACAAACCGCCGCCGCGCCGCCGCAGATAGCACCGTCGTTACTCCCACCTCATTTTTTTCATCAGCGAGGCCTGTTTAGAAATTATTAAAACTGTGCGAGGTTACCCCAATCCTGGTTCCCAGGCCCCGATATCTCTACTGCGCATCCATCAATGGCCGAATAAATGCACAGAAGCAAACAAGGAGGGGAGGACATCTTTCAAACAGGTCCTTAGAGTAATGCGCGCAATTATTTGGGAGAATCTAGCCCTAAGCAAGAACCAAATTTCACTGCTTGATAAACTCGGGCCGAGAAAATGCGCCATTTATCTTAACCCTCTGGTTGACGAATGGTCTATCTGCAGAAAGGAATTATACATTTTGTGGGCTTCAGCACATCGCGGCGCAGTCTCTGCATGGAATGTGGCAGCCCGGCAGTGTAATTAAGTCCAGCAATGGCCCAAGAGACCCACATAATCTTACAGTCGACATCCCATGTCATTTGTCTGCCGTCGTTAGAACCGTCCTGGGTCACAATGTTAGCACCTCCAGCTCTGAATGATATGTGCAAAATGATGATATATGGTGCCTCCTGACAAACTGTGTGTTATAGAATCTCCAAATGACACGATTTTCCCGCTAATTTACCTCTGGGGGAAGCGCGAGTCACTGCCGGGCACTAAATCTTTCCCCTCATTAAAATTCCGGGTCGCGAAAACCTGGGCAAACGGAAATGACAGGCTCCCTTCACGGTTCATAATCTGGGGATGCGCTTTATTAAAGTAAGGATGAGGCGATGAACTTCTACGAGGAGACATACATCACGGCAAGGCGAGAAACTTCGCAAAGCCCGAGGACGACGCCTGCGAGACCACAGGTGCTGCTCCCCGAACTGCGAAACGTGCAGCGCTACGTCACTCCTTCAAGTCACCCGGTCCGTCAGGGGTCCCGTCTTACATGCGGCGACAAAAGAACGACAACAACCCCTCGTGAAGCGGCAAAATACGCAGCACCGTCAATCTGTCATCTGACCCTGCTCTCCAAACTAACAAACCACGCAGGTGACAAAAAAAGAGAAGAAAAAATACAACCTCCATTAGTTCCTTGTGAAGTGGTAAGATCATGTCAATCCATCCCATCACCTTGTTTGTCAAACACCTTCATACATAATATACAACACACAGGTGTTGAAAAATATAACATAACTATAGCCACCGAAGGTTCTGGACTTTGTAATGATTGGTTGGCAACAACTTTGGGCCGTGAACAGATTCAAAATGGCTACTGCACTTGCACTGTCATTATGTGTCAAAAGACTGTCTCTACGTTAACAGCACATTTACTCAAGTTTCAAAATCATATACTGAAGACTTTGTTGACACAAAAGCTTCACAGACGGTTGGGATGTCAGAAAGCACTCCTGTGGGTCTTACTGACGTTGCTTCCGTGCTTAAACACACACTCTCACTACTAGTATCCAGTTTTCCATTCATTGTGCCCTGTCTTGCAAGAGTTGGATGTAAATTTTTCTTAAAACTGCTGACAGTGTGGTTCAAATGAAGACATAGATGACAGACCAAACTTTCTGACAGGCACACATACCTTGTGGAAACGGGTCGTCCCAACATCAAGGCACAAACACCTCGGGAAAGGCAGCGTTCCACATCAAAGTCATACCTGTAAGTTTTGTGACGTGATTTGGGCAGATTACGTTCCCACAGGCCTCGTCAGAATAAGAGATAGAAATGGACTTTCTGAAGGAGCGTCGAAGTAATCAGAGCGGGAGAAATCAGTCATACGTCATTTGGAAGCTGCATGGTCTCGGCACTAATTGTCCAAATTGAAGCATTCGGTGAGAGAACATGCCCAAATTTCCGCAGTTAACAGCTTGACTCGCACGGGATATGCCTCGCGGGCTGTGATTACATTCCCTACCTTTATTAGTAATTCCTCATCGTTACTTTTCAACTAATTAATGTTCTTGATTGTCGAGTCTGATTACTTGTCACTTACGACGCCGAGGTGGTGGGCCGTTTTTCTCGTTTATAGCAGTTAGTGACGAGGACTTGTAGTACATTACCGTGGGCTTAATTACAACTACGCTTGTCAAGACGTATTGGGCCCACAAAATATCAGATAAACATTGTGATGCATTTCCTTCAAACTTCCCAAAGCTCCGCCACAATGATGAAGTAAAGAAATCGTAATCGGTAGTAAGAAATCTCGCAGCGTGTCCTTCTTTCTCAATTATTTCGAATGACAGAAACGTAAGCCCGCCGCGAATATTCATCAGTTCGCATCTTCTGTCCAATTCTTTCAAATTTCTGCCATTTTACGACTTCCAATAGAAACGCAATAACAATAAAAAAAGGAGGCATTCGGGGAGGTAAAATGCAGACCAGGGGAATTTGTGTAAATACATCAAAACGGGTACTTCTCATTCGGTCCTTCCGTAACTTTGGGCTGATGGCCGAAATCTAACATCTACATCCCATCCCCGGTACAAGAATGATGCTAGAATCTGTACATTTGTGCCACTGGGGTATTCACATGTTAAGCCTTAATTAATCTTTTGCTTCTTTGCCAGATCCTTTTTAATTACTTCTGGCAATGTTTGTAAGTGTTCCTTTGTTCAAATAAGATATTCAAACTATTATCATCATTGAATGTCAATACTAGTTACTGCCTCACAGGAATTGATTTTCCCACTTGTACAGGTACAAAAAGGAACATCGAGCCTATCAACATCTTCTGTGGCTAACACTCTTGCGGCTGAACACTGTCACCTCGTCCCTGCTGCAACAAGAAAACATCAAGCTGTTGTGGAACGAAAACCGAAAATGAAACCACGATAGTGGGCGAAAAGTATCCATACATTTATAAAAAGTAAACAATGTCATGTGAAAAACAATGTCCCGCATCCCTCAAACAAAATATCAAGAAAAATGGGACAATTCACCCAACGATAAACAAAAACACTGGTCATATCATGATTGTGCAACTATCCAAAAAAAACTGATGCCAAAAGATGTCCTCTTACAAAGACACAAGCTTGAATGAAACAAACAAACATAAGAGCCATGATCTATAGAAGCAACAATAAAACCAATATGCAGGCCATTATTTGGCACCCAAGAGACAAGTGTGGCATCCCTACATGAAAAGGAGAACAATTATATACGACAAAGAGTGGTAGGAGATTGATGCGATCGTAGCATAGCTAAAGGGGGAAGACGAGAGTGCGCAGCCAGGCATAGCCCGTGGTATCTCGAGCGTAGGGCACCACTCTGTCAATGGACATGGGTCAGGGTCGCTGGGCCGTCCAACACCGCGTTACGCGCAAGACGTATAACCCGGATAGCGCACGTCAACCCAAATGTTCTGCTATCCGAGGGGACTCTGACCCGAGTCCGCTCGACTGTCTGAGATGCAATATTTGATGCGGTCGGACATTCAGGCTGGGACACTGCCGTATCTACAAGTGGGACTGTATTCAGGACATGATACTGGGTCATGTAGACCCCTGATAGTACATTTCAAGTTGATATGGACATTTGTATATAACACTGGTATAAGGACAGTGGACTTAGTACGGATAAGTAGGGAAAAACCTTACGACGATTGACAAATAACATTGCTGAAATTTTAGATCAAGTCCTTACTTAGACAATGGGTTTGACTGAACATCTTATTCTTTACAGAGAAGTTCACACACAGGTAGAGTATAGTTCTAAAAATGCCTGTTTGAGGTAGCAAGAAAACCAAGTCGTGTCAGCTTGTAACCATAGCCCATAGCTGAGACGGTCACCACATGGCGAAAGTGAGCAAGTATGCTTTACCTGCTCGCAACACAAAACTTACACAGTCAAGTACAAGTGCAAAGGAATGACATCTTTGTTCAACACCTCTGCATAATCATGTCACACAAACCAACCTGAAATGTGCTCAAACACATAGAACACAGCCACAAGCTACAGGTGTGTACAATTTCACAAGATATCTGAAAAAAACACTTCCACGTCCCCTCCGTACCTTTTAATCTCCCTCTCCAACAGAAGCAGTGGACGTAACCGAACTCGAGAGAACGGCGCTTAATGACGCCGTGGTTCACATCCATCTCAAACACTGCAACTCTGACGCCTTATCTTCGCCACAAATCTGCGCATTTCACCCTAATTGCAGCCATCTAGATTTTACAGCCAGGGCAGCCACTTAAGACATAGCGGCCTTTGTCGACGAAATGTGATAGTGTTGGTCCTAGAAAGAGTGCTCTGCCTCTAATCCAGCTATCGCGGAAGCCCTCATAAAAGAGACGAAGAAAGTTAAAAAATCGGCCCGGGAAAACCAGCCGTTTCGTGTGTCAATGTTGTTAACGGCAAGGACTGAAGAACTAAGCGAAAAAATAATCCGGAAAATGTCAGACTGAGAAGCACGTCCTGTGTGCTAAGAATCTGTCAAAAGTTTCCAGGAAATTACTTATATTGTGTATCTGTATATATTGAGTTTATGGGATGGACTAAAGAACTAAGTGAAAAAGTAATCCCGAAAATGTCACACGTCCTGTGTGCTAATAATCTGTCAAATGTCTCCAGGAAACAACGTAAATTTGTTTATACCCAAACAAACACAAATATCTTTGTTGCTACCATGAATGTTGTAAATATCTCCTTACACACAGTAGATATGAAATATACCAGATCTCGAAATACCCGCCTGCAAATTGTAGAAAAGTTTTGAGAAAGAAAAAAAAGGAATGTCTACACGTACAATTAAGCATAAATATCACATACAACTGTTGTGAAATGTTTCCTCTTTCTTCAGTAAAGTGGTCAGCTTTGTGGTCAGCCTGCATGAAATAAATCCGCTGCCTTGAAATTATCCTCAAAGCAAAAGTTCTCCTTTGTCACACTATGGACTAAAACCAGGCAATGACGAGGATTATGAGAAAATGGCATTATGTAAAACGAGGGGAACCGATTTCATTCTCTGTCATCAGGTGGTCGGGTTCTGTCTATGGGGGTGAGAGATTACCCATCAACCTTCTCACCTTGCCACTGTTGCCATGGCAACACCTGCGACAGCACTCAGTGCCAATTTCATCAACGACCAGCTTTGGCTTTTTTCGAAACGTTTACACATTAATGTCAAGGCTACCAAATGTTTTTGACAACAAATTCTCTACTTTTTCACGTAACGAAGTTGTTAAGATTTTATTTGTGGCTCGGCAATCTTTGGTTGTACCCTTTTCTCTGGATGGAATGTCGAAAGGGTATTTGATTATCATTGATATAGTCAAACCTGTACAAGTGACCACTTCTACATAAGGACCGCCTGGCCATTGATATACAGTCAAACCTGTACAAGTGACCACTTCTACATAAGGACCGCCTGGCCATTGATATACAGTCAAACCTGTACTGTGACCACCTCTACATAAGAACCACCTGGCCATTGATATACAGTCAAACCTGTACTACTAGTGATCACCTCAGTCTACATACATGTACGGACACTAATATATAAACCACTACTTGGATCTAAAGAGAACTCGTGTTGTATTCAGTTTTGGTTTACATCCAGTTCGTAGGGACAGCCTAGCAATGCGTGACGTTGAACAGAGAAACTCATACCGGTAACACCATGTAAAACCGGTACCTATGTGTTTGGACCTAGAGATAACAATCAGCCTTAGATAGGAACTGTCTAGTGCTCTACTGAGTTTTGGTAGTTCGAAGAGACAGGTGTGAACAGAGAACCCATACCGGCAGCACCATGTAAAACGCGTACCTACATTTGTATAGTGTCTGGCTCTAGGGAGAACACTCACTCGTACTGAGATAAGGCCTGTCTCATGAGCTCACTCCTGAGTTCTGCTCCGGTTTGAAAGGAACGCCAGTGAAAGTAGATGCTTCATGATTACGACAGTGAAAGTGATCTCCCCACAGGATTACGGGGGATTCCCGGACGGCTAGTCCGACTGAAATTGACACCAATTGGACGCTAAGCGAGTCCCCATCGCTGGATTTCAGATCCCTATCACGGTAAGCCTGCGAAGCTGGCGTGGGGGCAGGAAACGTTGTGCTAATACCCACACATCAACCGATGATTAGCTGCTGAAAACTCCAAACTGTAACTGTAACTAGGAAGGGACTAGCAGCTCCCTCCTCCCGACTACCCCGGCTGTGTCGCTCTCCCGACATGCACGCTACTGGAAAGGGTTGCAGTCCTATGGACGGGATGTTGGGCCGTGGTCCACTGTTCATTGTACTTGTCCAAAAGAGCTAGGGGAATTTCCCCGGTACAATACACCTGAGTGTATATACTGTACATACATGTAGCGTCTGTCTTCTCTGTCACGACCAGTTGAAGAAAATAGTTCTTTATTGAGATAAACAGGTTTGCGATCACTTTCACGAAGCGCACCATATTTCCTTACTGTTTCTGTAGCAAGATTCTGAAGGTACATGTACATGGACATAGGCAGGGGATGCTGGCCCCCTGATTTACATGTTTTGCAATGCCCCCTGGTGGCTGACCTTTATATTGCAAGTGTTATGCCTCACAGTCAAAGAGAAGTGGACAAGGCAACATGTCCATGATAACCTCCATTTACATGTCATGCTCTTAACTTTGGGCTGTCAAAAATGGACAAACAACTTTACCTGTTCTTGCGTTCCATTTCATTCTTTCCTAATCCAAAAAAGGGAAGGAAAATGACAATGACTTTGTTTGATGCATTTCTTTCCAGTTTGACAGATATGAGAAAAAAAGGTTCAAAATTTTTGCTGGCAGGCAATACTGTATTTTTTTCTACCTTAACTTTCTCCCTGGCGTAGTATTCATTTGGCACCAAATTTGCATTGGTTACAGGGTTAGGCAGCAGGGATAAGGTTGAGAGAAACATTGTTTCTATAGTCAGTATTCTTCCTCTTAAAACTTTAAGAGACACATGAGAGTAAATAACAGGTAAATAACATAGGCTTGTTGTTGATTTGGAGACACGTGGCATGGAGTGATGTATAAAAGAACAACTTTCTGTCTTTCTGTGTTCTAGCACAGACTTTGTTTGTCCCTCTTGTTTTTCTAGCTTAACAGACAGATATGACTAATGAATGACCGAGGCCCATATTTTTGCCGGCTTGTTGGTGATTCCAGCACAGACTTTGTTTGTCCCTCTTGTTTTTCTAGCTTAACAGACAGATATGACTAATGTATGACCGAGGCCCATATTTTTGCCGGCTTGTTGGTGATTCCAGCACAGACTTTGTTTGTCCCTCTTGTTTTTCTAGCTTAACAGACAGATATGACTAATGTATGACCGAGGCCCATATTTTTGCCGGCTTGTTGGTGATTCCAGCACAGACTTTGTTTGTCCCTCTTGTTTTTCTAGCTTAACAGACAGATATGACTAATGTATGACCGAGGCCCATATTTTTGCCGGCTTGTTGGTGATTCCAGCACAGACTTTGTTTGTCCCTCTTGTTTTTCTAGCTTAACAGACAGATATGACTAATGAATGACCGAGGCCCATATTTTTGCCGGCTTGTTGGTGATTCCAGCACAGACTTTGTTTGTCCCTCTTGTTTTTCTAGCTTAACAGACAGATATGACTAATGAATGACCGAGGCCCATATTTTTGCCAGCTTGTTGGTGATTCCAGCACAGACTTTGTTTGTCCCTCTTGTTTTTCTAGCTTAACAGACAGATATGACTAATGAATGACCGAGGCCCATATTTTTGCCCGCTTGTTGCTGATTCCGAGACCTGACTACAAAAGGCATCGCTCACCTCCCAAGGGCAGGTAAGAATGAGTGGGGATAACACACTTAGCTGCCCGCCTCTGGTGCGGATCGTTATGAATATGGCCGCGAGACGACAGGGCTAAAACTCGGCCACATGATGGATGGCTGCCTTCCCGGGTCAGCACGAGCACACGGCAGTTCTTCATATCCCTCTAATGCACCGCAGTACCGCGGTGATACTGCACAGAAAATTCAGGTACAGGTACAGGTACAAGATTTCTTATTATACCTCTAATGCACCGCAGTACCGCGGTGATACTACACGGAAATTCAGGTACAGGTGTTCTTATTATCCCTCTAATGCACCGCAGTACCGCGGTGATACTGCACGGAAATTCAGGTACAGGTACAGGAGTTCTTATTATCCCTCTAATGCACCGCAGTACCGCGGTGATACTGCACGGAAATTCAGGTACAGGTACAGGAGTTCTTATTATCCCTCGAATGCACCGCAGTACCACGGTGATACTACACGGAAATTCAGGTACAGGAGTTCTTATTATCCCTCTAATGCACCGCAGTACCGCGGTGATACTGCACGGAAATTCAGGTACAGGTACAGGAGTTCTTATTATCCCTCTAATGCACCGCAGTACCGCGGTGATACTACACGGAAATTCAGGTACAGGTACAGGAGTTCTTATTATCCCTCTAATGCACCGCAGTACCGCGGTGATACTACACGGAAATTCAGGTACAGGTACAGGAGTTCTTATTATCCCTCTAATGTACCGCAGTACCGCGGTGATACTGCACGGAAATTCAGGTACAGGTACAGGAGTTCTTATTATCCCTCTAATGCACCGCAGTACCGCGGTGATACTACACGGAAATTCAGGTACAGGTACAAGAGTTCTTATTATACCTCTAATGCACACGGAAATTCAGGTACAGGAGTTCTTATTATCCCTCTAATGCACCGCAGTAACGCGGTGATACTACATGGAAATTCAGGTACAGGTACAGGAGCTCTTAATATCCCTCTAATGCACCGCAGTACCGCGGTGATACTACATGGAAATTCAGGTACAGGTACAGGAGCTCTTAATATCCCTCTACTGCATAGCATTACGGCTGTGTACCTGAACAAAAATTCAGGTACAGGTATGGACACTGGTACAGGTACAGCAGTTCTTCATATCCCACTAATGTACAGCATTACGGCTGTGTACCTACACAAACATTGTACAGGTACAGCAGTTTGGGGTACAAGTGACAAACTCTGCCAAAGGACCACCAATAATACTAGTATACAAAGTCATGTACAGTCAAACCTGTACCAGTGACCACTGTTGCATAAGGACCACCTGGCTGTTGTGACCATTTTTCTGGTTGTCCCTTAAATTGTTTTCCCCACCTAATCATCAACAATCTTGTCCAAAGATGCAGTGACCACCCGTCTACTGTATGTACAATGTACTTTAGTGGTCACAATAGACAGATCTGCCTGAATTCGAGTCTCTGCAAAGCAGCATGTCTCAAATAATATCACATAACTTCAGAATGAATTGGTCGCATGAGGTAACATGGCCCTGATAAGTCTTGTTTATACATATCACAAATACCCCTGCACCAGACATATTAAAACATTCAAAGAAATTGCCAAGATTCCTGTCCCAGCATTGTAGTCAGCAAACATTTACAAAATATTTTTAGAATTCACAAATATTCCCCTGGATATTAATGATACTGACCACATTCTGGGGCACAAATTTTAATCAAGGCCATCGCTGTAATGAGTTATCCTTCTAATTAATTGCTTTTAGCTCTCGTTAGATTAATTTTCTGATTATTCTTTGACCCTGGCTACAAAAATATGTTTCTGTCCAGACAATGTCTCTGAAATGTATTTGTCCTCTCTGATCACCAGCAAACTTGTAGCTTGGTGGATAATTTACAATAGTGACCACATACTTTTTCTTAAATAGAGCACAAAACCTAATTAAGCATGGCGCTGCAATCAATGAGACTTTTCATGAATTGTGTTCAGTTCCCAATGATTCGTCAGCCTCCCTTGCTACGACAAATGGTATGTTCCAGCTATTGTCTCTGTCTGGTCTCCGAGCTTCGTTAAAACTTTACCCTCCTGCAAAGCATGCATATGAACTCATGAAATTAATGAACTAGATTTTTTATGCAATTTCCTTTAGTCTCTAATCATTTGTCAGCATCCTTTGTACAAAAAATGGTAACTTTCATCTATTGTCTTTGTCTGGTGTCCTATCTTCGTTAAAAATTTCCCTCCAATTGGGGTGTCCATAAGGACTCATGAAATTAGAATTTTAGTTAATTGCTTTTAGAATCTTATCATTCGTTAGCATCCTATACTACAAAATATGGCATCTTTCAGCAATTGTCTCTGTACGATCTCTTAGCTTCGTTAAAACTTTCCATACCCTGGGGTGTCCATTTCAACTTAATGACATTAATGAAAAAGGGTCAGCAAATGACATTTACAAAATCACAAAGTATGTTACACCACCCTTTCTACGACAAATGGTATCTTCCAGCCATTGTCTCTGTCTGTTGTCCCAGCTTCGTTAGAACTTTCCTTTCCCAATGGAGCATCCATATCAACTTATGAAATTGATTAATTGGATTACTAATTAATTGCTTTTATCAATCGTTAGCCTCTATGGCTACGGTAAATGGTATCTTCCAGGCATTGTCTCCGCCTGGTGTCCAAGCTTCATTATACCTTCCCCCTCCCGCTGGGGGTCCGTATCAACTTATGAAATCAAATAATTGAATTTCTAATTAATTGCTTTCAGTCTCAAATTGCTCGTTAGCATCCCTTGACAAAAAGAATGGCATGTTCCAGCTATTGTCTATGTCTGGTGTCCGAGCTTCGTTACAATTTTCCCTCCCACTGGGGTCCATATCAACTTATGAAATTAATTCATTGGGTTTCTAATTAACTGCATTTAGTCCCTAATAATTCGTTAGCTTCCCTTGACACAAAAAATGATATGTTCCAGCCATTGTCTCTGTCTGGTGTCCGAGCTTCGTTAGAACTTTCCCTCCCGCTGGGGGTCCGTATCAACTTATGAAATCAAATAATTGAATTTCTAAATAATTGCTTTCAGTCTCAAATTGCTCGTTAGTATCCCTTGATAAATAGAATGGCATGTTCCAGCCATTGTCTCTGTCTGGTGTCCGAGCTTTGTTAGAACTTTCCCTCCCTTTGGGGCGTCGATATCAACTTATGAAATTAATTTATTAGGTTTTTAACTAATTGCATTTAGACCCTAATAATTCGTTAGCATCCCTTGATGCGAAGAATGGCATGTTCCAGCCATTGTCTCTGTCTGGTGTCCGAGCTTCGTTAGAACTTTCCCTCCCTTTGGGGCGTCGATATCAACTTATGAAATTAATTTATTAGGTTTTTAACTAACTGCATTTAGACCCTAATAATTCGTTAGCATCCCTTGATAAAAAGAATGGTATGTTCCAGCCATTGTCTCTGTCTGGTGTCCGAGCTTCATTAGAACTTTCCCCCCCCGTCGGGGCGTCGATATCAACTTATGAAATTAATGAAATGGAGTCCGGCAGGTGCCTCCGCAGCGTCCTGCACTCGTCTGTCCAGCCGTCCAATCATTAGCAGGGTACACATTCGGGGCATCAGGCTCTAATTAAAAACAGGAGCAAGGTTATGGGCTGGAGCGGTGCCCGGCGGGAGAGTTAATCAAGTTAATTAGGTTTGGGCAATAAGTGCCCGGGCGCGAGCTCCCCTCACGCCGCGCGCCGAATGGGATCCACGGGAGGCGGCGCGCACCCGACCAATCCCGGCAATTAATGCCAAGAATCAGAACGAGCTCTTTTGTTCCGCGGCTCAAAATAACTTGTCCTCTGTGTCGGGGTCACTCCATTTCAGAAGTCTTGTTTGAACAGAGGAAAAACCATTAAGTTTCTCAGATGATTGAGCCAATCAACGAGCAGATTTTCCTATATCGTTCGTTCCGTGGCTCAAAATAACATGTCCTCTGTGTTAGGATCACTTCATTTCAAACTTCTTAACGGAATAACAACCATCAACATTCTCAGAGTCTCCCCCGAACCCTAGCCAAGACCCAGCTAGCCAATCACGATAATTAATGCAATGGCCGACGACCATCCAGGCTTTATGTCTAGGTGTATTTTGTTCAACTGTTACAGCTTAATTTTAAAATGACCGATCCTCTCAGGGATGCTCCATTTCAAATCTTACACAGGAGACCAAACACTGTATTCCTATCCCCTTGCTTTTAATCTTATCGACATTCCTCTAACTTCAATTTCCAGCGCACCCCATCCCACACATCAGCTCTTCCTTGACCAATGGCTCTTCCCCTCTTTTGCATTAGGGACGAGAAATTTCAGATTGTTTATCATAAGAGCAGAAATAGATAAAAGGGTGGAGGAAACGTGGGATATGTAAATATCCTTGTATACATAATATACATATATATATATACATACATGTATATACGATGAAAGAAAACAAGGAGTTGGACTGAGGACTTACAACATGGAGCGCTCGAAATGTGAAAAAAATATAATTCGAAATTCAAACTGACAAATGCTACCTGACACTATCTTATGTTTCTCAAGAGCTACGTAACTGGTCTTAATTTTCCTTTCCCACATTGTCTGAGACCCCTGCGCTGTGCTCAACACTCTTTCTTCCTGGTGCATCATGTCCATTCCTTGCCCAGACTAGTATCCATTACGGCTGTCATGTCAGCTAATCCATCCCAGATGAATTGATCTCCCGAGGTTTGGGCCACTTCCCCTGTAAGTTCCTACTTAGTACCACGCTGTACATGTATAGAGTACAGAACTGTAGGAAAGGAAGTTCAATTTCATCAGCGATGCTACCTATAAGGCAAGATTTCTGTCAAATTCTATTTTTCGAAAGTGGGGAACAAACAATGAGGGAGAGACCATTTGAATCGGTGATAGGGCTGTGTACCTGCACCTTAGACCTGTGCTTAAAAATTGTTTTTGTCTTAATCGATTTCTTCTCATTTCATTTAATATTCTTTATCTAACCAGGGGGGACATTTTGTGACTCTTGCTAATCCTACAAGTATGACAAACCACTAAAATCTGAAAAGGGGAAAACAATTTACCACAGAATACTATCATAATAATCATAGATGCTTAAAATGCTATAGGCATAACTTACAGACAATTGGCCAACTTGTTTTAAGTAAAGATTTGAACTTGAATCTTTGTACCTGTACCTGAACATACTACAGTCTAGCCTTGACTCAGGCAACCACCTCCAGTCACAAGCCACATTAAAACAGTCCCGTCCATTTTTACATAGTTAAGGCCATACCAATTTAATTTCTTGGTTAACAGATTTTCTTATTTTAGCAACAACAAAAATCATAAAAACAGAAGGCTGGGGTGAAAATGTGCACCTGACCCTGTTCATTCCCTAAAATTGTGTGCACCAAATTACAAACTTTCCTCTGAGATTCTGTTTTCCTGTTGATTTTCCAATCTAGCATTTTTCTAAAAATTCCATTAACCAAGAAATTAAAATGGTGTGGCCTAACCCCACCCTGTTCGCAGCAACCATTTTTCCTCAGACCTTGAGTGGTTGTCTGTACACAGGTTCTCAGTAAAAAGTTCCGACGGGGCAGCATATGATTGTGTAGTTTCTCCCATATCTCCAACTGTCACAAAAGTTTCGGGAGCCAGGAGACATTCATCCACAGCTCATTAAAACACCCAAGGCCATGATCATGCCGTGCTTAACAGAAGGCGTCCGCAGCACAGCTAGACTCAGGTGTGTTTTACGGCACCCATGGCTTCTCATAAGGCTCAGTCACACAAACACAGCCGCCAGGGACACCACTCCCTCAGCAATTAAACGCGGCACGAAACAACGATACTGCGCAGCAATTACCGTCCTGGCAATGAACGCCAACCACGGGGACATTGTCGTGCAACCTTGCAGCTTCCATTGTCACTGCCAGCTGGCGCAATGTCAAAGGAACAACAGCCCTTTTCAACAAAAACAGAAGAAAACACAAGCAAAGGATGGCAGCAACAGGCTACATATATATACATGTAGCAACATTGTATAGTGTCCCTGTAGACATCATGTTGACAAAGAGTACTAACAAGACGAGCTGGGGAGGGAGGGTGAGCTTTGTACCAAACTCTCACGACTCTTCTGATTCAACTTTGTTTTGCCCTTCCTTTCCTTGACATTCTTGCTACACAGAATATGCTTATCTGGCAGAGTTATAGATCGGGAAATCTGCTATCTCTTTTTTTAACCCATCTCCAACTGTTTTCTGTCTAAGGGATTGAGAAAAGAAACCATTATAAAACACAACACTCAAAAATTTCAAACCTCTGCCGAAGCAGAATATGATTTCCCCGAGTCTTTGTTTTCCCTGATTTATATGAATAGTCATCATCAGTTCCAGAAAAACAACATTGCTTCAATCTGTACTGTATTTGCATAACACATGTACAAAAATCAATCTTTGAATTTTTTGACATTTCAGTTTCAATATGCTGACTTGGATCTCTGTATCAACAATCTTCAACCTTTCATATCCTCAAAATCTTACAAACTTACAAGAGATTGATCTTACGTGGGCCGGACTTGCAAGGGAAAAAAAAAGGAAAGGTCTTCAAATGAAAACAACATCGACGAACAAACAAAACCCTTCAGCCTCATTGACTTTGATCCCCAGCTGTTTCCACGCAGAATTAGCTCTCCGCTCCTATCAACCCTTTCGTCGTCAAGGCCGAACTTTTAATTCGATATCACGACGTTCGGCACATCCTGTGTCTGTTCGCCATTGTTTCCCCGTCAATCTGTAGACCCCGGTTTTCTCTCGCTCTCCCACACATTAGCGGCGATCAGGTTCAAAGCCAGGAGTGTGTAAAATCAATGGGAGTGGGGATTCAGCCCCGCTTATGTCACTGCAAATCCAATTAGGCAGCGGAGCCGGCCTGCAGACTCTGTTTCAGAGACACTGTCATCTACAGAGGGCTGCTGTTAATGAGTTTCAAGACATCGCGGGCCGTCGAACCGCGTACTTATCTATGCCAGGGTGGATATGTCTTCACCAGCGTTGGTTAGTTAGTTGCTTGGCTGGTGAGCACAATATGTCGAAAAGCTAGAAATGGATTCTGATATACTTTATTTGGCTAGGTACACCTTGGCGCTAAGGTGAATGTGTATTCACCAGCATTGGTAGGTTGGTTGGTTGGTTGGTTGATTGGTGAACGTAATAAGTCGTAAAGCTATGAATGGATCTTTATTCACTATTTTTGTAGCTAGGCCTTGGCCCTTGGAAGAAATGAATATGTTTGGGCAAAGGTCTGGATCAAAAAGTTAAAGATTCTTAACCAGTACTATCCCTGTCTCGTCACAGCCTCTCATTTCTATGTATTTTCTTAGGAAGAAAAAGTCAATGTTTCCAGTTTGGAAGGTGTGTATTAATTTTCTTCAGATACACTTTAGATTCTTTAGAAACTTTTCATTCGAGGAAGGGTATCTATACTGGCACATGTTTGACTTCATGCAAAGGGTAATGCCCAATCTCTTCTCGAATAAAGAATACAGAATGAGACAGTGTATAATAGGATGATAGTACAGACTGAAGCTAAGACAAAAACTACCATTTCTATGTTCAATTTCACCTAAATCAGCATTTCTGCTGACAATAAGACGTGTTTTAAACCTATTCTTGCATCATGATCTAGACCTAACACAGATTTCATTCATTTCTAAAAATCCATTTTTTCCAACTTAAACTGCTTCAGCACCTCTTTCGGCATAACATAACCTGAACATACATAAGCAAACCCTAATATCAAAACAACTAAAATCAGGAAGAAACAAATAAAAATGAACAAAATCAAAGAGAAGAGACTTGAACCCACAAGATGTTACCTCCCTCTCAGAGATACTCAAAAAGACGAATGAAGAAAAGATTGTTGACTCCATGCTACGGACACAAACAAGTCAACGCATGAATAAAGAACTGAAAAAACAACAACCACGCCGTAAACCAGCAAACACATGGGATAAAACAGAGCAACTAAACTATGAAACTCCCCACCCAGTCTTCAACCAACAGGTGGGACAACAGGTAAGTAAGAGAGAGTGAAAGTACGGCCTTACCTACAGCTGAGGAGTAGAGCGAGTAAGACAGGGCCATGTCGCCAGCGACTTCTGACAAATGTCTATTCAATCGAGGACGGCTGCCGAAATGACGAAACTGTAATATCATTTTGTCTACTGCCAATTGTCTGGATTTTTTCTTTCTGCTATTTTACCCAACAAGGGGAGACCTCATTTGCATAGGATGTGAGAACACAGCAAACCCCTCGCCTGTCAATCAGGCTAGAGGGGGGCTATTGTTTGCTCCGAGAAACGTCGTCCCTCTTTCTTCTCCCCTCTCGTCTTCTTCTAAGTTTGACAATGCGGCAATCGGGATCGCAAATTGGATCGCAATAATTATATCTAACCGTCAGGCCCCCGTCATTGAAAGACACTTCTGCGTGCAATTTCGGCAGAGCCATTTGCATATTCGTGACTCTCAGACTCATTACTGCTGATATGTGCGTTATTAGTCTACGAAATGTGCCTTTCATATCCTCCAGCAAATGGTAAACATTTTCTCGGCCGGTCATTAAAATGTAAACACGCAGACGAAAAAGCAATCCTGGGCGCATTTTTTGTCTTTCGCTTGTCAGAGGATCCTCCAAGGTGGCATTTAGGCAAGCGGCGTTAAGAGCGCTAAGAAATATTAACGACTTTCAGGAAGCTAGCTACTTACAGCACGGTCTGTGTAACCACCACTTCTCCGTCTCACATCGAGTGAATCAATAAGTGAAAAAACAAAGTACGATCAGTCCATTTTTGTTGGGGGGGGGGAAAGAAGGCCTTTTGTTTCCTTTTTTTTTAAAGAAATAAAACACTGAACATGCAGCCAATGTCAACACAGGCCTTCTAACAGGACACGTTTCAGGGGATAATTCTCCTTATTATATCAGAATTCATCATGACAGTACATAATATATTTTCTATTCTCATGACATTAAAACGAGTAAACTTTCAGAGTCCTAGAGTTCGCAAAAACCATGAAGATATTCCTTAAATGAAACAAAACATCTTTAGCATCTTCAAAATAGCGTGGTCGGGAAAATCACATTCAAGAAAAAGGAGGATATTGTGTGATTGATTTTCTTTAGTCAGAGCTTGCACTGTTTTGCTGAAACACCACAGGCGAGAATTAAAGTCTTTGACAACATCTTGACTGAATGTCATAAATGACACAGATGATACACCTATACATGGTTCTCCCCACTGAGCGGTGTGTTCCATCCAACAAGAACGAAATTGAATCGTAAACCCTACGAAATTTGACTTTGGGTTGAAACACAAAACTATTATTAGGGCTTAGACGATGAAAATATTTGACCCTTAATCACTAAAAAATTTCTAAAAAACGACATACAAGTCCAATCACAATGGTTATTAGGATCAAACAAGTTGTTTTCTGAATTCAAAAGACACCTTAATAAGAAATTATGCATGTTGAAATCCCTACATTTCAATCTATTGTAGGATGTTCAGTAGAGTTTCAGATTAATGTGATTAATGATACAAAATCTTTCCATTTTTCATTTAAGTGTGCCTCAGTCTTAGCCTCTTGTCCCTAAGCCTGCGGAATAGAAAGCTGTTCATATTGTTCTTTGCTGTATAATATTTTGCAGTTAGAATTGTTGGATAGATAAGCCTTGTAGTATTGTTGATTTATTGCCATACATTGTGCCATGCATGATTGTTGAGCAATAAAGTTCATTCATTCAATACAAAATGCAAGTTGCAGATGGGTATTTCAAGCCCTGAATATACAGTTTCAAAAATTCACATGAAAAAAGATATTGTAGGCCATTGGGCGGACTTTACTTCCTACCTAACAGAATTTTATCCAAACAAAAATTTGAGGAAAAATGCTGTTGGCCAGTAGACAGGGTGTGTCTTACTGTAATTCTTGTTTCTTTCACTGTAACTTTATGTTCGCTGTTTTCACGGTGAACCTATGATCACTATGAAAAAACTTGCTGTTATTATTTATGATTCCTTCACACATCTGTTCTGTAAATCACTTGCCGCCACCGTGAAGTTAAAGTTCAGTGAAAATGTCCATTTTCCTTACACCGTGAAATTTTGCTACCGTGAAGATAAAGTGAATTACAGTATTCGTCACCTACGATCAGATAGATCTCCCCAACATGTTAACTGCACGCCTAACATCCCCACTCACAGACGCACAGCCCACATTTTCCAGCAGACTTGTCAGCTTGATCGCCCCTGCGCCGCACGTGAGCGCTCGTGTGAGAAGTGCTCCCGCCGCAATTAGCCACCATTTCCCCCATCAGGAAAACAACATCATCCGGACAATTTACGCACCGACATTGGCAGTGACTTATCTCTGAGTGGTTTTACCGGCTCTCTCTTGTTTCCTGCGGTCGGTCGCAGAAGCTTTGATTGTTTGAAGCCTTGAAACAGAAAGCTGTCACAGGGCGGATCTATTTGAATGAAAAGAAGTGAAGATCCCAGCTGGTGACAATGGCTTTGTCTAGAGGACGAACTACCACCACAGCTTGCAGCTCTTCAGTTCTAAAAATCTATTAACAAATTCAAGTTGATGCAACAGCAAGTGATAAAACATGTGTCACTGTAGATTTGGAAAGACAACAGAATTTGGATCCTTAACTATACTAGTATAAAGATGTTCTGTAGATGCTTGAACACTGAAAACCCTCCCCAAACCATGGCAATTTCAACTTCACAAATGAAGTTTAAGAGGAACATGCAGTTTTAAAAGAGCTGCTAGGGGGCTTGTCACTTAGTGACTTCTTCCTCGGGCCGAAGAATTCAGAATCAAAATCTATATACAGTATCATATCTAGTTATAGTTATCCGGTTCATAGACTTATCAACCAACTAACCAACTACATAAGTTTGACATAGCCTCTATGGAAGTATTGAACAAAGTTAAAACGGTTCAAAATCATTTAACACCATAACCACAAAGAGTACATTTACATGTAGTTCGGCATAACCATGTACATCCCACAACTTGTCCCTTACCCAGAAAAGTATACATGGATTATTTGCAGGAACATGATGTGAGGCAAGCGCCACAGGTGAGGTCCTATGAAGTGTGAAATTGTGACAAATATGGATGTCAGCCCCCCCTCTCTCCCTGATCCTACTAAATGCCAAACCAACCATACACAAGTAATGCAATGCAACATTCTTATATATGTACATGTATATGAGATGCTCATGAAAAACAACATAGCGGTGCTATAGGTGGCAAAGAAAAATAGACATACGATGCTAGAAAAGAGGGCTTTTTTCAGCTTGGTCACTGTCGCTGTTGTAAACAATGTGCTTTTTCTTTTCAATACTGCAAAGTAGGTATCACTTTGACATATTTTCCCCAAAAAATATCATAGATAACAAGGTGTGCCTTCTATAAGCTGTAATCTATCTATTTGCTTCTTTATTTCAACTTCTTTTACTGTACTGAGTAAGATGACGTGTGCACACCTTCTTTGGCGAATCACTGTCCAAAGTATAACTGTTATAGGTAGTACAGAAATATAAACAAGGTGCTACACATAGTGTAACAACATTACAACCAAAATGTGAAGTATAAAAATTCCAGTGTCACTAGGATAGTAAATTGATACTGAATGATAACAAAAACACTCGTCTTTCAGACAACAAAAAAAGGGTATATATTTTCTACATCTGCAATAAGAATTACAGACTGACATCACTGCAAGACAGTCAAAAGGCGTAGACAAATTTCCCAATCACTGGAAATAGACCTCCGGCTACAACACAAATTTATTCATTTGAATACCTGATTTTTGCATAACCAAGGGCCAGGTAGATGGTCATCAGAGCATATTTATTCATACCCGCATCGCTTAACGGCTAGTGCATGCAGTTGTGGATGATATTTTATACATTTGTCACCTTTTTGTGTCAATTGTTTTCAGCATAGAAGTCAAATATGTGACTGTAACGTGACTCGGGAAGAATAGTGGTAAGGACCACCCCAATATATTGGTCTGCATTTTCGCTTTAGATGTTACTGTCGTCGCCATATCTCTTGGGTTGCATATTGTTTGGGGCGGCTTTTTATATTCCAAATCGATACCTTCCAGCTCAGAAGTCAAACAGGTGAATGCGACGTGTACAAGGATCAATCTACATGTACATGTACGTGTACATGTTGGCACCTCTCGTTTCTACACGCACATGACTATCTTTTATGGGACAGCAATTTCTCTGCTACATTCACCTCTGGATTCCCCCGACACACATTTCCTGTATGCCTATAAATCCTTCCAGCACAGGAGTCAAATATGGGAATGTATCAAGGCTTAATTCTGCTTACATTTCTTGCTTCCTTACTTCTATATGACTTTGGTCATCGTTGTCGTAAAATCGTAAAAGGAATAATTGACATTCAGAAGCTACGTTCACCCCAAGTTTCTCTGACATGCATGTTCTCTTGATCAATCCTCTCCAGGATGAAATTCAAATCAGGAATTGTTACAAGCCTCGATTCAACCCCATATTGACTCTGTAGCCATGGTCGTAAATGGCTTAACAGTTTCTGTACCAGAATCACCTCTGACATGCACTTTTTTAATCAGTCCTTAAAGTCTCCAGGATAAAATTCAAATATGTCATTGCTCAAATCACCCATGAACCTGGCTGCCTCTAGCAGCCACTGTTGTTAATGGACTTACAATTTCTCTGCCAAACTCGCCCCTGACATGCAGATTTTTCTATCAGTCCTATCCAGGATAAAATTCAAATATGTGATTGCTCAAATCACCCATCCACATGTCATTGACTCTTGTATAGCCATTGTCGTTAATGGTCTGACGATTTCTCCGCCACGACCGCCCCAGCGTTCCCCCGACGCTTGGGACGACGTGGGACGTGCCTCCGCCCGGGCACCGACCATCGATTCCCCACATCTCCATCAAACCCATGTCCGCGGGTATCAAGATCATTTGTTGGTAATTTTGGGGAGATTGCGATGATGCAGCCGTCGATACGGAGGGAACGGCGGCAATTACAGCGCCGCTGCGAAAGGGAGGAGCCAGTCCCGAACCGGGGGCCGTGACGCCGAGGTGTGGTCGGAATGCCAGACAGGGACAGGATCGAATTACAGACAACAAAGGATAGGAAGGGGAAAAAAGATAGGGGGCTTCCGTTAAAATTTTAGGAACAGAAGTTTGCGACATCGAAGGGTGGTCAGAATACCAGACAGGGACAGGCCCAAATTATAGACAAGAGGATAGAAAGAAGGGAAGAAAAAGATACATACTGGCTGGTATAGGGGGCTTCCGTTACCATTTTAGAAACAAGGCGTTCGTGACATTAAAGAGCGGGCAGAATGCCAGACAGGGAAGGATTCAAGTATAGTATACTTTCAATCCTTACGACCTGGCACGATATGGACTATGAGTATGGATATGATTTTGTTATGACGCACAAATGTTATGTATATATCAGTGTATTGTTTGTATGATTGTATATGTATATCTAGGGCCTCCCTGAAAATCAGTGCGAAGCCACTGAGGGAGCTACCCTAGTAAAAGGATACAGAAATAAATAAATAGATAAATATAGACAAAAAGACAGGTGATGAATCCAACCATTTTGAACAACAAAGCCTGTTCCTGAGAAAAAACAATTATACTAGTAGGTCTGTGTAAAATCTAAGAGAAAAATCCTACATTGTACTTCTAGGGGGTTTCCAACAATTCTGGGAAAAAGACATTTGTTATGTTAAGGTATAGCAAGAATGACTTCTTCCAACGTTCTTTTCAGTAAAAACAGCACAGATTCTAAAGGTATTCTATCTTCTGAGATGGGGACGACACTATCTGTAAGAGCAAGGAGGTTATACAACCTCCTTGGTTAGAGTACAAGTGCTTATATTGATGGGGAAAAGGAGATATTCTGGAGTCTGTAAAAAGTCTTCCTTTGAGAGCTTTCTAAGGTAATAATAATGTAATGTGCCACTGAACAGCTTAGCATCACAACAAGACTCTTGGTAATGAGGTATTTTACTCATTGTTCATTATACAATTCTTGCTACAGGCACTAAAGCTTACAAATGGCCACAGTGTGAGTTCACTGCCTTCTGCTTTTATCTACCTGTACTTTGCCACAATCCCCTTCCTGTGTGCAACATTACGCTCCTGGAAAGTTGCCACATTTCGCCACACCTCGGCAGTAGCTGAAACTGTGTGATTAACAGTCTTAAGGGGAGACTTGCTGGTCTTGGAGAAAACGACGCCATTAATTGATACACATCTCGCTACATGAATGCTACCCCTCGTCTCTTTACCGTAAACCTAATTAGTTTTCGCTCCTCATTAATTGTCGCACAAGAAGATGAAAAGCGAAACAAATCCGAAGGTGCAAAGAAAAAAAACATTATAGAAGGTATCTATCTTCTAATTGATAAGATGTGATATTTTGAAAAAATAACCGCCAAATCAAAGAGGGAAGACAGAAGAGAGGGGTTTATATTCTTTATCCTCTTTATTTTGTACATTGTCTGATAAAATTTAGAGTAATATAAAATGATGAAGCTAAGCATTTTTTAAAGGACATGTTGCAGAGGCAAAACCAAGCACCAAAGAATCACATTGGTGTGGCCTTGGTGTAAGCTGAGCTGAAACGTGACACCCATATTTTCCCTCCACATCCAGAAACTGAGACTTTTACTTCACATTTGAGACCCCGAAACCCCCGTCAGAAGTGCCATAACTCACATGAATAATGGACTCTTCCCCACCGAAAATTTAGAAAGACCGTTGTGCTTCCGCTATAAAACATCCCTCCACTGAGAGATGAACAAGAATGGAGGATTTGTCACATTTCCAGATACTCATCACGCTCATAAATATACTCTAATGATAAGACAGATCTTATTGCGGCCGCTTTAATTTCGGCCCTCGGCAAAATTATAAACCATTTCAGTCACCCAGATAACATCTAGAATGTCCGCGTCCATCAAGATATATGCGAGCTCCATCAAATTTTGGCTCTGTCTAGCGGACAGAGAATTCTACCACTCTGGCCAAAATGCTGGCATCATTAACTTCATCTAGCTACGCCACCGACCATTTGTCAACCACCCCAATCTCAGCCGACAGGGAAAAATGCCGCTTTTGCTCCGCACCGCATCATACCGGCCTGATCAATTAATAAATTCTCAGCAGGAATAATTGATTAATAAATTTTGCATTCCTCCATCAGGAGAAATGGGCATCTTGCTGTCCCCCATAGGGGGAATTTATGATACCATCTCGTAACTTTGTTCTAATTTGTCAAGTATCATCTGGGATATTCCGGCCCATCCCCCTGATGAGGACTTGTACAAGAGAGAGATTCTGCGTTGAGATACAAGGAGGATGATCATCCCTCTCTTTAGATAGAATTTACAATCTTAGGACTGTCAAAACAAACTTCAAGGCTTCCACAACAGATAATCTGAATATAATGACAATAATAATGATAATGTAAAAAATCTACTGGCGGATCAAAAACATTTTGAGTTAAAGACTTGAATGTGGTATAACCGTCACTTTGAAAACCGATATTTCTTCTACCTGAGTGTAAAACTGTTTTTTCTTGTTTTCTTGTCTTTGACATGCTTAAACCGGAATAAAAGATAAAAGAGCTCATTTCCATTCACAATAAAGTTTTTAACAAAAAAGAAGCGTAATTTGGGTATAATGTGCTATTCACTTCCACTACCTGCCATTTATGGTATGCTAAATTTTGCATGAAATCATCAAAAATCATCAAAATTTGCTTCTAACCAAAGATTTTATTATTAGATTATGATTACTTTGGCATTACTACAAAGTTATCTACTCTAAAGATGAAAGACCTTCCCACTTTTGTGTACGCCGTATGATGACTACATTGTCTCAAACCAGGTGATGATAATAATTGTTCTAATAAGCACAAGCATTTGTCTATCTTGTCTAAAATAGTTCCCTTTTTTGGCATGTATGTTTACCACAGGTACGGTGGCAGCGCCTGTTATATCATGCATGTCTCGTGCCATAAAAATAAACTACATAAACTAAAAGTACACTTGATCACTACGGCAATCTATTTTATCATGTATCAATTTTACTTTTACAGCGTCATCATGTTGCACGCTGACTGATAAAGTTTTGTGCACTTTATTTCCGCTTGAAATTCCGCACACGCCACACTTCTATAATGCATACTTCACTTCATAATATCGAACTGGATAAAAACCACCTCACATTAAAAAGCAGCATAATTGCTGTAACACATTAACATTAATTACACCAAGTCTTACATACACAGGAAGACGCCATAGAACATTTAATCTCTTCCAAACTGTGCAAGGATGCAAAGACACTCCAGAAGTCGTCTAAAATTGTCTTAAGTAATCTTCCGCGGAAGACTCGGCGGAGGTGGTTGGTACCAAATGGATCCGAGACGTCGGGAGACGGGGCAATTGTCAGGGCAAGCGCAGCCACCTGCCCCATTAGAGCAACCCTTTCTGACGGCCATTACCGCGATGATTTCTAGTGCCTCGCACATCGGATGGAGCGGCGGGTCCTTCCCCCATTTCCTGTCGCGCAAATTGCGGGCGACGACGCACCTCGCCTCGACCCCCGTCACCCCCGCGAATGGATGGCATTAACCCGCCTTCACGCTTCACACGACACGACAGATCGTCAACCCTACCCATGGAAAGAAGGAGGGGGGGCATAGGGATGTTTACCTAAACAATTTCCAGGTTCAGGTACAGGTACAGGTTGAGGTATAGGCACAGGTACAGGTACAGTAGTCAGGTACAGTAGTCAGGCACAGGTTCAGGTACAGGTTGAGGTTGAGGTATAGGCACAGGTATAGGTACAGTAGTCAGGCACAGGTACAGGTACAGTAGTCAGGTACAGTAGTCAGGCACAGGTACAGGTACAGGTTGAGGTTGAGGTATAGGCACAGGTACAGGTACAGTAGTCAGGTACAGGTACAGGTTGAGGTATAGGCACAGGTACAGGTACAGTAGTCAGGTACAGGTACAGGTTGAGGTATAGGCACAGGTACAGGTACAGTAGTCAGGCACAGGTACAGGTACAGGTTGAGGTTGAGGTATAGGCACAGGTACAGGTACAGTAGTCAGGTACAGGTACAGGTTGAGGTATAGGCACAGGTACAGGTACAGTAGTCAGGTACAGGTACAGGTACAGGTTGAGGTATAGGCACAGGTACAGGTACAGTAGTCAGGTACAGGTACAGGTTGAGGTATAGGCACAAGTACAGTAGTCAGGTACAGGTACAGGTACAGGTTGAGGTATAGGCACAGGTACAGGTACAGTAGTCAGGTACAGGTTGAGGTATAGGCACAGGTACAGTAGTCAGGTACAGGTACAGGTACCTATAGATTGAGGTACAGGTACAGTAGTTAAGGTAGACCTAACCCTTACCAGCCTTCACACTTCACACAACATGAGCAGATCATCAATGTTACCTACGACAAGAAGAGGGGGGGGGGGCATAGGGATGTGTACCTAGACAATTTACAGGTTGAGGTACAGGTACAGTAGTTTAGGTCTGGACATAACACTAATCCTAACCCTGACCATAACCCGCCTTCACACAACATTAGCAGATCATTAACCTTACCAAGACAAGGGGGGAGGGGGCCATTGGGATGTCTACCTTAACGATTTCCAGGTTCAGGTACAGGTACAGTAGTTTAGGTAAAGGTCCGAACCTAACCCTAACCTGCCTTCACATTTCACATGACATGAACAGCTCATCAAAGTCCTCCAAGAAATGGGGGGGGTTGATAGGGTTAGGGAGGTATACCTATAGCTAGACAATTAGAACTGGGACCTGGACCTACATAACCTTTCTCAATTCTAAGTTATACATGATGTAGCCACCTGTCTTTGTGGTACATTTGTCATCTTTGTATGAGGATTTGCATATTCTAATCTCAAGAAAAAGTTTTCTCAATTCTCAAGTGCAAGATTGTAAAGACTGTCATCTCTGACACAGGATTTACCTAGTATCTTTCGTCTAAAATAAAAGGTGTCCACTAGATGTAGTGCTTTAGCTTGTACAGGAACAGGTGCACTTGATGCTCGGGTTCAAACCTGTACCTTAACAATTTACCGGTACAATGTACAGGTACAGGTACAAAGCCCTAGGGCGACACAAGCGAGGAGCGAGCGCCCGCCAAAACCGCCCTCCCCCAACCGAAACTGCAATCAGAAATGCGCCCGGGCGGAAGCGCCGAAAGTTTACCCAGAGTTTTACCCAGACGCATTAACAAACATCGGTTGATTGGGGTGGAAGCAGTGACCCTGGCGCGACCTAGGGCCGTGTATTTACATTTAGCACCCACCTAATATCCACACTCTATTTACTATATTAACACTTGAACTGAATTGTGGTCCGCCGAGGGTTCTTTGCAATTAAACGCTGTTAATTTTGCATGTGCAGCCTTCACTTGAATGAGCTTAATCTGGCCAGAATAATTATAGTGGGCACCCCGCTACCTTTTTGCTTGATGAAAAGGAAATGGGGAAGTGTCTGCAGGAATTAAAGAGCTGGAGCAAAAATCTGGCGACCAGATTAAGCAAACAAGCGGGTGAGTTGGACCGGCGATGACCCGGCCATGAGAGAGGCACCGCCGTACGGTACGTTTACTCTGTCAACGCATATATAGTCACTTCCACAGGGAAAATGAAGTGTGCATATTTCTAAATCTGCTATTTTCATCTTTTCAAGGAGCAAAAAATGAACTATCCCTATGAACAAAGCTGGTGATGCCCACCGTGAAGGTACATGTATATCACAAGACAAAATGAAAATAATTGATAAGAGATACCATGCTCTTGTCAAAGCATACTGTCACTTTCACGGGCTAAAATAAAATGTACATACATTGTATTTCAAAAGCTGCCATTTTCCAGCTATTCAACGAAAGAAAACTGCAACATCCTTATAAACGAAGCAAAGGTGCAAGTGTATGGTGAGACAAAAAGAAAATAATTAATAAGATATACTATGTCAACACCCACTACTGTCACTTCCACATGGTAAAATAAAATTTACTTTGTGTTTCTCCAGTGTTTGCTTACAGGATTTGCTTACAGGATGGTATTCTAAAACTACCATTTGTACAAGATGGACTGATGCTATGTACAAACTCTTCACCCTTAGGTCCCAAATCGGGGTCACTAACAACTGAACCGCATGCTAACCAGCATCTCATTTGGAAATGTATGAAGTAGAAATGAAACTATACTGTGCAAATTTGGAATCAGAAATATAGAAAGAGATTTATGTTCACTTTTCCTACCAACGATTTTATAAATCAAGTAGCCTTGAATATTTCCGAGTTAAAACTAATTAACGTCTCTCTTGACGAAGTCTTCTATATAACTGTACCAATCAATTCCGATTTCTACTGGGGAAAGTAAGCCTTTGTAAATTGTATACTAATTGTTGTAATTTCATTTCATAAATTCAATTCTACATCATATCTCCTAAAATATATTCATAATACTTCATCAGGGCTATCTGTGGCTTTAATCTTTTTTGTGCCCAGCCCATTTTTTGAAAGCCCATGTTATTATTTTTCATTGTTAAATCTGTCATTGTAAGCTTCCGAAAATACATTTCTATCAATTTCATTTCAGACATTTTTTAACGGATGGGGTGAAATGTTTGTCCGTTCCAAGAAGCAAATATCCGTCCCTGGACGGAGGGCTGGGTCCTGCAGACAGCCAAGCTCTCCACTCTACAAGGACCCTAAAGACATGGCGGTAGATACAGCATGAACCAACTTCTTACTTTGAGCATTTTAAAACCACGCAAAAACGTGCCCTACAATGATCCCCTTAGTTTCACGAGCCTAAAAAAAACCCCGGCGCCGGTTTTCAGTGGGTTCTCACATCAATACGACAGCGTATTTTAGCACATGGACATCGCTATATACATTGTGATAGTGTTGTTTGAACTAATCATCAATAGAAATGACTAAATAAATAGACTTTCAAAATTCAAAATTTTCGGGCCCAAATTTTGCTTGGGTTTCCTTTAAGGATGGGATGTTTCTGCATCACATTCAAGAAGCAAATATCCGTCCCTGGACGGAGGGACGGGTCCTGGAGACAGCATTGCTCTCCGCTCCACGAGGACCCTACAGACATGGCGGTAGATACAGCATGAACCAGCCCCAGGTAAATATTCGATGTGAGTTAAGTCCATGTCTGCTGATAATGACCGTGGAATTAGGGCTCGAGGACGGACGCTTTAAGCCACGCGTTCGGCTCAATTGGACCGCGGCCATCCCATTAATTTCCCTGTCTCTGAATATTTCATCGAAAGTGGTCTGATGAAGTCTCGCCACTTAAAACTTTCAGAACATTCATACTTATATATATTGCTGGATGGGGCGGGCAGAAGCAATGCTATTCCTGTGTTCTGGTTGCCTAATATGTCGACGTATTGCAAGTACAAAAAAATCATGAAGATCCATCAACGTTTCCGTCACTTTTTTTGCTTACATACAAACACACAAAAATTAAAAGTCCGCTGCAGTACTGTTCAAAAACGCGAGGTGAACCATTTTTGAACTTGACCTTCCTTAGCACAACCACTACACACCTACCAAAAATCATAAAGATTCATCAAAGGTTTCTTGAGTTATGCTCTTGACATACATACAGACCCACCAAACAGCTGGCTCAACCGAAAACATAATCTACCCCGAGTACTATAGAACTCGGCCAAGATAATAATGCACTTTTGTTACGACGCATAGACAAGTATGGTTATCATCAATGGCATAACATGTTTTTTCTCACGTCATAAAAAAATTTAACATAAAACATAAAAAGTGGTGTTCTCTTGTCTTGCCAATAACCATGAGTCACTTTTAAGCAAGATACCAAATAGGTGTTGCCTAGAAGAATTATATAATATAGCATCTACATGTAAAATAAAGAATAAAATAGAGCTGAACATTCTACAGCATTATTCTGTGATATGAGCTTTAATACTGCTACAATGTCATCCAAGCACTTTGCAAAAAAAAAATTATGGCCCAAAAACTTTTTCTTGGTCACCTTGCATCTTGTAGTTTTTAGTATAACAATAAAAAATGATAATAACAAAAGGATTTGAACCGTTCTAAAATATTCTATCAGTGCCATTCTCTGATATGATCTTTAATATTCCAACAGTGTCATCCACGCTCTTTGCAGAAGCAAAATTACCATCCAAAAACTTCTGAGATTGGGCAGCGGAGAAATTTTCTCTCGGTCACCTTGCATGTTCCCGGTTTTATTCTCCCCAGCGAATACTTCACCCGGGGGTAAATGGTGGGTGCCGGCAGAGACCCTAAGCACCGGCGGAATAATTAATTCAGACAAAGTGCTCATTACGGAGGGGAGAGAGCGGCAGCGCATGGGGGTCAAGAGGTCAATCCGCCCCACTCGGTGACCTTGGGTCAGCTAATTAGAGCCGGGCCTTCTCCGAGGACCATATGCTCTGATGACATTCCGGCGGGCGGTTTCGCTAATGACGGGGCCGTTGTGTTCGGCGTCATGCAACATTTGCGCGCGGGGCCGGCACATTTAAGGCGCGATGACGGAGCGTGGGGTGAGCGCGGTGTCAGGAACTTGATCGGAATAAGTCGGGACGGGTGCATTAAAGCGGCAGAAGCACCCGGTAATGAATATGTCCTCCGCAGCCATCACTCCAGCCGCAAAGTACCTGCTGTCAGCTCGCTTGGCACCTCCTCAGCGCACACAAATTCTCATCAAGATGCGCCCAAGGTGACTAGCTCCCGAGATTTCACAACGTCCACTCTCAGAAAATGCAATATTTATTCATTTTCAAGAAACTTAATATGAACTATTAGCTATGACCACAGAATTTTCTATCAAAGCACACAAATTCTCATCAAGATGCGCCCAAGGTGACCAGCTCCCAAGATTTCACAACGTCCACTCTCAGAAAACGCAATATCTATTCATTTAACCAAGAAACTTAATATGAACTATCATCTATGACCACAGAATTTTCTATTAACGCACACAAATTCTCATCAAGATGCGCACAAGGTGACCAGCTCCCGAGATTTCACAACGTCCACTCTCAGAAAATGAAATATTTATTCATTTAACCAGAAACTTAATATGAACTATTAGCTATGACCACAGAATTTTCTATTAACGCACACAAATTCTCATCAAGATGCGCACAAGGTGACCAGCTCCCGAGATTTCACAACGTCCACTCTCAGAAAATGTAATATTTATTCATTTAACCAGAAACTTAATATGAACTATTAGCTATGACCACAGAATTTTCTATTAACGCACACAAATTCTCATGATCAAGAAGGGCCCAACTCCAGAGATTTCACCATGTCCACTCTCAGAAAATGAACCTTTAATTCAACCGAGGAACTTAATATTTTCTCTAAATACAAGCAACTACATGTATCAGCACCCCCAGGTGACCGACTCCAAAGATTTCACAATTGATGTCCACTCTCTAAAAAATCAGTGTCCATCTAACCGAGAAACATCCCTTTTTTTCTGTGAATATCAGAAATCATTTAACTCTAACTCCACATAATCCACTGTCATCAGCACCACATAAACACTTATTTCTCTGTTCAATGTCCTCAGAAAAGATATATATGAACATATCTCAAAAAATCTTCAATGTCATCCAACCGAGAAACCTCTGTCTTTTGCAATCACATTTATAAATAATTATGGTGATAGTGATATCCGTGTGGACAGCAGCACTCCTTGAATATTCTGAGTACCGGTATACTTTGACTCATAATAAATACGTTAATCTCGGTCGGATGGACGCCCGAAACGTCTGATTTTTATCATAATTTGTCCAGTAGTAATGTTTATAATTGTACCACTCTATTTGCTTACCTGGATGTTTAACATTCATAAACATACTTTGACTCATACTTTCAGACATCAAGAAGATGATTTTCAGCAGGTTGAAGCTAGTTAGAAAACAGCAGCAGCAAAGTGTTATGAATACATTTCTGTGAGTTGGCCGAATCCATCACTCCAGTAGCAAAGCACTTCCCAACACCTCGGGCACGGCGCCTGGCACCTTTTCAACCACACAAATTATCCACAGAGTGACAAGCCTTAACGTATCTATTCTGGACGGGATATGGCCGGTGTCCATTCTCACAAACAAGATGCCAAAATGCAGCGCCATCTTTTTATGAAACCAAGAAATTCAATTTTTACAATACATCACAGAAATGCACCAAAAAGCAGTTACTCAAGCAACTGGGTATGATTTTGGAAATGGTCGGACGTTATAAGTAGCATCCACTACTATTTGTCAGTGACACTCATGAGCAAGATTTGGCAAACAGCTAAGCAATGGTAAACCATGGTGCTTGCAGAAAACAATCAAAGGTGTCTATCTGGATGCATATTCTCTTCAAATCTATATAAGAAAGAGACACGACAATCTACAGAGAGATGAGTCTAACTCAACACATTAATCCTGGACAGGATATGCCACTCTGTTGCCTGTTGTCCAGTCTCACAATTACAAAATTACAAAACACAGCTATCCTTTTATGAAACCTTAGAGATCAAAGTCAGCAATTGTCAACTCTATTGATTGTACACAACAGTGAAAAGTGTCCATGTTCTGGAAGGATTTGTTTTCTGTCGTTCAGTGTGAGAAAGATACATGAAGACGTAAATGGTAATTTTCATAATTCTCTCTCCTTCAGGGCTTTATCAGTTTGTAACCATCCCTTTTCTTTGGGAAAATGAACATTTTCTTGCAGTTTTTTTTGTACAGACTGCAGGTGTCTGGCTTTAAGTAATGTGGTATAGTTATGCTTTTCATTCCATGCATAACATCCAGTCAGGATCAGTCTATTAGGGCTTGGATTTTCTATCAGTTCTCACCACACAACGACATTGTATCTTCGCTCATTTAATTTTGATATGTAATGGTAGAGTGTTATTGAAACTTATTATGATGATGATGATGATTTTATTCATTAAGAAGCTCGCGGATTATGTTACAACATAATCCGAATTCAGTTAGGAATTATGTGTAGGAATGCATAGAAATTGGAGTTTTTTATTCAAGTTTCAAGCCTCATAAATTGCTCTGGATGCCTTTAAGTAATGTGGTATAGTAATGCTTTTCGTTCCATGCATAACTGTTAATCAACTGTTAACCTCTCCCATCCACAGTGTGCCCATCATACCCTACCATCACCAACAGAACCCAGAACCAGTGTAATCCTTGTTGGATGTTAAAACACCTGTCACACAGACATTTCAATCAAAAACTAGCCTCTCCAAGCAACAGGGGGTGGCCCCGCTGTCATGGAGAACTGTCATTCACTGGTGAGTCACAGAGAAAGGCATGCTGCCCCTGAACAATGGGTCCGTCCGAGAAGAGTGTCATGCCCTCTATAACAGAACATACACCAAGCCCTCTTGTCATGGAGAACTGTCAATCAAACTTGAGTTTCACCCCTCAACAGAAGTGTCCATGACAGTGCACATGTCCATCCGGCATTACCCTCTCTATAACAAAACATGCACCAAATGCTGGAAAAACGGTCTGCATCCAATCCCAGTTGTGACACACAGGGAGTGGCCAGGTTGTCAAAAAGATCCGCCACTCAAAGATGAGCCTGTCCCATCCACAGGGAGTGCCCCTGTGACCCTGACAGTGTGTGAATCCACCCTTCCCTCTCTCATGAAACATACACCAAATGCTGGAAATTGACTTGACTTGAACAACCCTGTATATCCAATCCAACATGTCAATCAAAGATGAGCCTCTCCCGTCCACAGAGAGTGACCCTGTGTACCTGACAGTTGTGTGAATCTATCCTTACCTACCCTCTCTTATAAAACATACACCAAATCCTTCTGTCACACACACACGTCACTCAGACGTGAGGCTCTCCCTTCCATAGAGAGTGACCCGGTGTCCCTTACATTCGTGTGAATCTATTCAACTCTACCCTCTCCTACAAAGCATACACCAAATCCTGGTGGGACACTTTATATACATCCCACCCCTACATACTGTCACACACACACGTCACTCAAACATGAGGCTCTCCCTTCCACAGAGAGTGCCCCCGAGTGTGTGCGAGTCCGCTCGACCCACTTCCACTGGCAGGAATGTCAGGCATGTGCCAGAATTATCACACCCCTGACAACCCTACCCCGACAGAGACCGCTCCCTCCGCCAATCAATATGTATCTCGCACGTCCAAGGTCAACCCCGGGTCAGGTCGGGTCACGGGGAACTTAGGGTTCCGCGGCGCTCGAACGCACTCGGTATGAACGCGTGCATCCGTCAGCGCGGGAATATGTTGAGGTGGGAATTCGTTGTGGACAAAGAGGTGCAAATGGCTCGTGTTGTGTGTGGACAACTGCAGACATACCTTCTGAGGTGTGAGGCTTGTCTGCAGGTGCAGTACCGTCTCCATCCTTGTGGGGGCGCTGCTCGTCTTTTACTTCCGGATGGTCCCCGTCTTTTCCCTCCTTCTAGAAGGGGAAGAACGGAAATTAGAAATCTCACAGGAACAGAAATCGTATTCCGTTTATCCGTTTCCTTTGAGGCACAGCTTTGAAGTATTTCCATCGAAACTGATTTTGTGGCAATCTGTTTCTTGTCATTATTTGCAGGGCTAAAAATAAAATATCTTTATTATCATCATACATTTCTTTGTATTATCATTGTTGTTTCTGTTTTCTGTGACTCATAATACAGAGCCCGAAATGACATAGATTTCCACATGATAAGTTTGCTTCTTTTTATGCAATTTCCCCTAAAAACCGAACTAAAAGTGCTTCTCATTTCCAATTTGTACAAAATGTGTATCTTGTCTACAAACTGTAGTTATCCCCCATTTTGGTTCACTTCTGCAGAAGGACGCTTAAAAAAAATGATGCAGGGAAATCTGACAACAAAGGAATAAAATTGAAAAGGCTGCAATTAAAATTTCTTTCCAAAACAAGCACATCACTCCCATAACCAGGAACTGCCAACTTTGAAACTGCGATAAAATAGCCGATAGGAATAATTACATAACGGCATATGTGTACATACAAACATGCACACATACAAAAAGAAATAAAGGTAACATATATATATATAGGAGGATATCCAAATCAGTCTACCGCACTATTTGCATTGAATATTTCTGACATTCAAAGAGGATGTCGGCTATTTCCATATGCATATCAGCCTTTGCAAAAATCGAGCCCAAAATAGTTTTAATACGGGCCTGACCTTTCTCGCGGTATGCTGAGCATGTTCATTACTCTACTCTAGTCTCACATCTTTATTGGAAGGGGTCCAATAAACACAGAGCTGGTCATGCTTCCAGGATGTTGGGAGTACAGCATTGCAGCTGATTTGTAAGATATATTGTAATACCGGGCCTGTCTTCAGGACCTGTCCCTCCGTCCCAAGACGGAGGTTTGCTTCTTAGGACAGAAATGAAATTTCACCCATCCGTCCCGAAAACCTGAATTTTTCATGACATGAAATTGATGGAAAACATATTTTCATAAGCTTAAAATGGCTGATTTACCAACGAAAATGAACTACATGGGCTCCCAATGAGTGGGGAGGAAAACATCTAAATCTGGAGACAGAACTGAGTGGTTGGCAAAGAAATGACTATCATGTCGTAACAAACAGGACCTCCATGTAAAAGAAAACGGACCCCTATTGTGACTGAGTATGTCACCCTGGCTCAGTTTAAGTCCTCCCGCGCCACTTGGTGGAGCCTATGGCGGCGCCCATCTCTGATCCGCAGCCCTTGGGCCGCACAACTTTGTGCAAGTCTCCACAGCAGGAGGCTAGTCCGTTGTGTGTGTTTTACCCTGGCTAAAAAAAACTACAAAAAAAAAAAAAAAAAAAAAAAAAAAGCACTACTCACAGCTGACTCGGTGTCTGCCCCGTCCCGTATGGAGAAGACGTCGGCAAGGTCGTCACCGGCGCCCCCCTCCCCCTTCTCTTCCTTCTGCAGCTTCCGCAGGTTCTCGTTTCGCAGGTGTTTCATGGAGCGGACATGCTGGATCAGGTTCAACTTCGCCTGGAGAGTACAAACATGAGGTAGTCAGAGATGGCAGACTTCACCCCCTTACCCATACAGAGATGGCAGACTTCACCCCCTTACCCATACTAACACATCAGTGCAAGTGTTTCATGGAGCAAACATGCTGCATCAGGTTCAACTTCGTCTGGAGAAAGTCGTGGGAGAAATGGAAAGTTCTTTATTTGTTTGTTTGTTTTTATCACAAGACTGCCTATTAGACAAACACACAAGTTCAGTGCTTCGTGGAGCAAAATGCTGGAACACGTTCAGCTTCGCCATTTTCTACATATTTTCAACACCTTTAGTTAGTTACCTTACTACTGCATTTTTGTCAAGTTTAGGCCTAAAAAGAATCTACTAACTCCCACAGCCAAATGCTTGCCACCTAGTTTTAAGAACCCTAACACTTTATCTCTTATGATAATACGGAAGCACCTTTATAGTGACCTCACTACTACATGTTTGCCATGTTGAGGCCTTAAAAGAGTCTGCTCAAACAGTCTGATGACTGCTGCCCAGTTTCAAGAGCCCTAATACTTTCTAACTGATGATAATAGATATGGAAGCATTAACTCCGGGTCTTGGTTACAGAGTTTCGTACCTTCTGGCGCGTTCATTAGCACGAGTTTGTTTCCACCAGGAGAATGATGAGTTGGGTAAAGTGATTAGGGTATCGGAACTGCCTTCTGTTAGTGATCAAAAAGCGTGAGGAAATTGGCAACGTTTGAAACCCTGACGAACAGATCAAAGACTGAATTAACCAGAGTAATAAGGCCCCTTTCATAACGCCAGCTGATACCGGCCTTGATGACAAGCCTTACGCGATCCTACCACCTCGGAGACAAGGAAAAGGCTGGCAGGATAAACAATATGGACACCTTTCTTTGTCATTAAGGGAACAATATGTTCACCTCTCACTGTATCTCTGACTTCATCTTACTTATGGTGAACTGTTATGCAACAATGCACGCTTGACAGGACTGTTGTTATTGGTGTATCGTACATGTATGATTTAAAGATCACAGTCAAACCTGTACAAGTGCCCACCTTCACATAAGGCCCACCTGGCCATTGATATTGATGAAGTCAAACCACTACTAGTGGCAACCTCTTCAAAACGGCCACCTGGCCATTGTGACCACTTTTTGGTGGTCAGATAATTTTTCAATTGATACAAGCATTAAGAGTCCTGTCTATAGTGACCCCCTGTCCACACAGACCAGATTTTATTGGTCCCCTGATGAAATTATTTAGGGAAGAAGTGTCTGTGCTCACCTTGCTGGAGTAGTTGCACATGCTGCAGTGGTAGAACTTGGAGTCGGAGTTTACGGTGATGTCAGCGTTCTGCAGGTGTTTGAACAACTTCAGGCTGGTCTCATGCCTGGAACGAGGGAAGAAAAGATTGTCAAATGAAGAAATAAATAATATTATGCTTCTTAGGTAACATAATGTATATGATAAGAACCAGATAGCCTGAACTCAATCAAGCTCCTGTAACGGCTTGCTGCCCTGTAACCGCATAGCCGCCCAAGGGAGAGGGGACAGAAATCCCCGGACAGCTGGAGTTTGCGTTATACAGACTAAAGAACCAGAGAGCAAGACTCATACAGTAAACAGCACCAGGTCTAATGCCTGAAATGAGGAAAGGAAAGCCTGAACATTGAAGAACTTAAAACTGGACTTATGACAGTAATGTGAGGGAAAAAAGTTGTAAAATCAGAAACATAAGGGCTTATGCATGCATATAAAACCAGCCTCTAAATCATCTTAGCATCACAAATTCTAACAATGAAAAAAATGGAATCAGTCAAGGAAGAGGTTCCTCCTCAAGACACTCTGGCATGAAAATATTCTGACAAACTATTTCTTAGAGCCTTCTTTTCAATTTTCAATGCTTATACATTGTACTACCAAAAAGCAGCTACATGTATGCTGGCTATGTAGCCAGAGTTCCTGTCTTCCAGTATCCCATGTTCCAACGTCAAAAACGTAATCAAATAAAGCCTTTCTTCTCCGTGACGTCTACATAAATGTCTGACACTGGCGTTGATATGCCTGGGATCCACCCACGAGTCCAGCCAACACTCGGATCCACCCCCTCCCACCGGTCCCATTAAAAGATTAGTCACACAGCAGAACATTGCGAGCCTGAGATTCATGTCAAACAGTCACCACTTAGACGGGGGCAGGCCAATTTCATTACCGTTGGACAAGGATAAAACTCTTACTCGAACTTGACAATGTTTTGTTTTTGTTTCCATAACTGGTAAACTCTTTGGGTGAAATAGAACTGTTTTGTACAGCTGAGTAAGACCTGCTGCAAGGTTTGATCCACTCATGCCTGGATGGAACCCAACTCTTTTTGATAAGTGTGGTGGGTTCTTTAACGTGTTTTGAGGTGTGGCTCGTATCATGCACGGGACCTACAGCTTTACGTCCCATCCGAGAGGACGTCCCTAACCAAAGCTAGGTACTCCTTTTCACCTGAGTCATGTGAGGAATAGGTGTAAAGTGCCTTTCCGAAGAGCACAACACTGGGAATCTAACCCACAACCTTCTGATCTCAAGTCAACAACCCTAACCACAAGACCACGTGCACCTTGCCATCTTTCTTGCCATCTTTCTTTTCGCCATGCTTTTCAAATTGTTCTACACTTTTCCTTTGCGAACATTATTTTGAGGAATACAGATTCATGTCAAAGCCAGCACTTTAAAAGGGACTAACCATTTTCATTACCGTTGGAATAGAAAATGATAAAAATCTTATCCCTCAAACTTCCCTGTACCGTTCCTGTCCTTTACAGCAACTTTTACGAACTTTTGTAGGTGTATCAGCATCAGGTACCATTAAAAGATTAGTCGTATGACAGTACACAGCGAGTAGAGATTGATGTGAAGAAGCAAGCACTTATAAAGCAACAGGCCAGTTTTATTATCCTTGGACAAGGACAAGCGTCTTACTAGAGAGTACCTTGTTCCTTCAGACCCCTGTAGTGTGCCTAGTGGCACATAAGGCAGCAAGTTTCTTTGCTGTTTCTGTAGCAGGGCGTATCTTTACAGGGAGGAGTTGCTAGCCATTCGAGGAACCTCGAACACGGGACCACCATTTTATGTTCCTTCAGAAAGTACGTGCAGCCCCAACTGAGATGTCCTGATCCCAGGGCTTGAACCAGGGTCTCCAGGTTACCAACTACTAGTATTTGGCACCAGGAGCTCAACTGAGACTTGCTGTGTACAAAGACCTTTGCTACCTTCTCACCCTGACGCCTTTAGGCCAATGGCCTGTAAGTTGTAAGCCTCATGGTGAACTCTCTCCATACTGCTCTATCCTCAGCCATTTTCTTCACTACTTGGAAGTTTGGTTCTTCTCTTCTAGTAATCTCAACGATTTGGTCTAGCCACCTCTTTCTTGATCTGCCTGCTGGCCTTTTCTTTTTAGGTGTCCAGTTGAAGATTCTTTTTACATCTCTGTCCTCTGGCATTCTGTGCAGGAGTCCAAACCATCTCAGTTGATTTCTAATGCCAGTATGGGCTCAACGGACAGTGTTTGGCGAATGACCTTGTTTCTGATTCTATCCTTTCTGGTAACTCCAAAGATGAGCCGCAGTACTCTCATCTCGGTTGCTTGTACCCTACTTTTCAGTTTTGTAGTTAGGGTCCAGACTTCACTTCAGTATAGCAAGACTGGTCTCAGTATGGTAGTATAAATGCTACCAACTGAATGAAACTATGCATGCACGCTTGCTTTCTTGTTTGTTTGAACGAGTTAAAACAGCATTGAAAAACAACAACTAATTTGGCGATACTTCAGAGACGTTCAAATGCTGCATATCAAAGAAACTATTTCAAATTCTTTATTCATTTATATTCGGCCTCGGCGAGGACTAAGTAAAATTTTCCTCCGAACATCAATGGAATTCTCCAGACAAGTAATGATGATATCACAAAGACCCTGGAATTTCAATCTACGACATTGCTGAGATTCAGTATTAAGTCTGGCATGTTGTGTTATGCAAGAGCTGATGACATGTATATGTACGCCTGGTGGAGTCCTGTGAGGTGAAGGCAGGCTGGGACAGCATGCAACTGCTATACAGTCATACCTGCCCAAGAAGACCACTCAGGAGACCGGTTAAAATCTGGTCTGTGTGGACAGGTGGTCACAAGGATTCTGAATGCTTGTGCCAATGGGAAAGATTATCTAAGGGACCACCGAGTGGTTACATTGGTTCTTATATGTAGAGGTGGTCACTTGTACAGGTTTGGCTTTATTTTCTTGTCAACAACTTTGTTGAATTTACAGTAACAATTTTAACTCCTACAAATGCACATGTACAATCCTTTCTTTAAAGCTATCCAACCACAAACGTCTTTTAGGCCTTATTTGAAAAGCGACTCAGTCAATCAAAAACTTTTTAAAATTCAACAAAACCTCACAAAGGACCATGGGAAACAACTGAGTTGGAGCAACTGGGACAGCTTTAAACTCCTAAAAAGGTTTAGGCCTTTTGGAAAAAATTCACTTGATCAAAAAACTTTACAAAACTCCACAAAGGAAATGAACCACCACAACGTAATCAACAACTAAGTTGAAGAAGCAGTTACTGCTTTAAATTTCCACAAATGTATAACCCTTTCTTTAAAAGCTACCCAAAGAAAACTTTTCAAAAGTCAACAAAGGAGATGGACCATCATGACGTGGGCAACAACTCAGTTGAAGCTGCCATTACAGTTTTAACCTTCTCCCTGGTGCCTAACCCTGTGACCAATAGGGAACTGGTGGCCAAACAACTGCTTCAGTGTGCTAAAATAAGTTAAACTTCTACTATGGTATAGCCTTCTGTGGAAAAGGTACTCAAACAAAAATTCCACTATTAAAAGCTCACTAAGAAGTTACGAACTAATTTTCAAAACTCCACTAAACCTCACTAAGGAGACGGACCATCGTGACGTGGGAAACAACTGAGTTGGAGGTGCCATTACAGCGGGGTGATTACGTAAATCCCTGTAATCCGTACAGACGGGCTGATTCGCCTAATGGACGTTAATTCTGGCACGATGAGACCAGGAAGCCGTCCTATTACCCGACATCAAACAAAACTGCACGTCCTTAATTTACATCTAGGTGGATGTTTTAGGCTTATACATCTCCATTAGCATTAGATTTGGCTCCAATAAACGCATTTGTATTAGTTACTTAAGGGGGAGAAAGAAACGCTTCTTACGATCTTAATTTGACATTTACTGGTCGACGCAAATTATAATTTCGTAAAGACCAAACTGTTGGAGCCGCTTTGAGTTAGAAGTGAGGATAAAGTCGTTCTCTAATGTCAATCAAGGAATGTCAATCAAATTTTGCATGACAAATCCAGCATTAATGTGCAACGATACATCTGCATCTGTGTCTGCATCACAGAACGGTTAAGCCACCCCATAACACACCAGTTCTGTACTTAGCATTGGTGAGTAAGTAGATGTAAGTACATGTACAAGCTTACTGGCAAGTCACATGCAGGGTGGGCCATCGTACAGGTTTGATCTTAGCTTGAAAATTCATGTTTGTTGGTAGAAGTCATTCTGGAACAGGTTTGAACTGTAATTTCCAACACAAAAATTGGACTTACTCAAATATTTGACAGAACAGCTCCAGTCTTTGTCAAGTAATGAGCAATCCACCGCTGAGATGAGAGTAGGTTTTTGATGTCGTAACGATAGGATTTTCAAGCCTTTTCAGAAAGAACGCAGCTGAATTCTGTACAACAGTCTATCACGAGTATGCCCTAGATTTTCGATTTTACAAAGAATGTGTCTACACCCTTAGTGAAGAATTGACTGATTCGAGCCAAAGGCAAAGGCACACACCTACTTATCCTGAGACCAGTGGCAAGTTCTTAACCATGTTGAAGGTGTGCAGTGGCTGTCCTAAGACAAGGGAAGGACTGTCTACCGCTACATAGAGCATACATCTTCAGAGGTGAAGAGTCAGACGGTAGTTTTTTTGGATTCAAACTCCTGGCGTCATGATCCAGAAACAAACCTTTGAAAGCATTCTCAATACCAGTCACACTCTGAACATGGTCCAAATGCAAATGCATGCCTTTGCACATTACAGTGAAACCGGTGCAAGTGACCACCTCTACAGAAGGACCACCTGGCCAATGTGACCACTTTTTGGTTTTGATAATTTTTCACAATGACACAAGCATTACGAATCCTGCCTATAGAGTCTACCTGTCAACATAGACCAGATTTTATCAGTCCCCTGGGTGATCTTCTTGGGCAGTTTTGACTGTACCTCACATCTTTGGTGCAAAGTGAAACTACACATATTGAATGTTTTGCATCAGCGATTGCTAGTGTACAGGGGTTCGTTGACCTCTGACCTCACCTGTGATTGGACACGTGGGCCCGCAGTTTGTCGACGCCGTTAGTGTAGTAGTCGCACGCATTGCACTTGACCTGGATTGGGTTCCCCACGTTCAGGTACTTCAGCCTGCAACAACAGAAGACAGGAGATGTCATTAGTTTCTTCGTTTTCATGGATGATATCTTTTAACACCAGCAGGAAAATCATCAAATGAGGTGGAGACCATGAATGAAACGGGATTTAGTGTGTGCTGTTTCATGTAATTTTTACCCAGTGTGCAACTTTTTCAAAGAGGTGCTACAGGATGTTAACCCAGGTTGCCCATGGTCAGTGTGCAACTCTATAGAAAGATGGGCTACAGAATACTTAAAAAGGTTGCCCAGTGTACTATGTGCAACCAGTACAGCTATGAGATACAGAATGTTTAAACAGGTTGCCCAGATTGCAACCTGTACAGCTATGAGATACAGAATGTTTAAACAGGTTGCCTAGATTGCAACCTGTACAGCTATGAGATACAGAATGTTTACTATAATAAACAGGTTGCCCAGATTGCAACCTGTACAGCTATGGGCTACAGACTGTTTACCCAGGTTGCCCTGCGTGTACCCACAGCCGATAAAACCCCATCCCGGTCGGTAACCCCCCTCCCCACCCAGTCGGACGCAGTGCATGGCAGGTGCCGCTCCCTGTCACTAACTCCCCCCTAATCTGCAGGGATTAGAGCTCTGCTGAGTGGATTAGCGTCACAAACTGGTATCACACATGAATCTTCTTTAATCCCACCCTTGATGGATGTCTTTAAGATCACCGGGACGCGGGCGCTCTGAGTCGTTTTCATTAAGATCCTAAGCCCAACCATTACATTGCCAGGAGCATCATTACAGGCATCAGATCTAAACTAAAACATCCGAGAACAAGATTCGCTTTGATAAGCTGCGCAGATGTACCTTACTAACAGACCAAGTTGTGTGGTGGTGGCAAATACACAAAAGCTACGGACGGCACCATGCTTCGAACGTTCCGAAACAGGGCAATCGGAGATGGCAGACTTCACCCCTTTACACACACTGCTTTGCAATCCCTACCAGTCCCACAGACAAAAACAGGAGCACTGACAATGTGTGCGGTAATCACAGAAACACACACACACACATACAAAGTCAGAAATACAGACTAACCCAAAGCGGTACAGTCAAACATGTACAAATGATGACCTCTATATCATTTTTGCCATTGACGCAAGCATTAAGAATCCTGTCCATAGTGACCACCTGTGAACATAGACCAGATTTTATCAGTCCCCTGAGTGGTCTTCTTGGGCAGTTTCAGCTATAGTTCACTTCCTACACATTTTGAATGTTTCGCATCATCCAAAACTATTCCAGGAAGAACATCTAAGGAGACAGGACGGCAAGAAAACATCTGACCTTTTGCAAAACAAAGACAAACGAAATCAAAATATAGGAGGGCGATTATCGCACCTGATGCCCTCCCCTCCTGCTTTGTTTTCCAGGAAAAACCTTAGGGTGGCGCTTAGAAGTAATTGAGGACCAAAAGACGTACTTAACGTCTAAGATCATGCTAAGACACGGGAAAGCTGTGGATAAAGACGGAGTCCTGCGGCGAGATTAAGCTCTCATTTTGTTCCATTGCTCACCAAATGTCTGAAGAACTTCAATCACTGCTGATAATCGTTGACATTTACGTTGTTTTCTGCTTTGTTGCGGGATAAGCTACCTGTGTAAGTGGTAAAGTCAACTCGTCACTGCACACGTACCTCTTTTCAAACAGGCGAAGACACGCTGCACGTTCGCGGGTTGCCAGGTTTTTATTTGTTGTGCAAATGTCACCAAAGTGCAACTTACATCAGTAGTCGCGGGCAGGGGTAAACCGCTACTGCCAAAGGGGGGATGGAGTAAAACTGGAGAAGACTTGCAGAGTCACTGCAAATGAAACTCCCCCTTACCCACACAGACACGAGTATTCAATCTGATACTCTCCTAGAAAGGTGAAACACCACAAAAATTCATGACCATAGCATGTCTAGAACACAAATCATGAAACCAGAAGTTTTACTGCAGTACCATAGAAAGTCGCTGGGAGATCCACAATCAAGCTTGTCCTTTGTTTCATCAACTCATTCACATATACACATACCAAATATCAGACAGATCCGTCCATAACTTCATGAGTTACGCTGTCTACCAACACACCTAAAACAGCACTGAAAACATAACCTTATCGGCAAAGGCAACAAAGGAAAATATAGGCAGTTATTACAGGAAGGGGTCCCCCGAAGCTGGAGCAAAACTTGAGACGGGAACACCAACTTATTTTCTTGGCTTTTGGAACATTTCTATGTAAAAATGAAACAAAGGGACAATGTTAACAGAGAACGGATGAGGGGACCTGAATACGTCCACACCCTAAATGTGTGCGCACTAGTGCTGCGTACCTAAACGTAACATCAGGTACAGGTACAGGTACCGGTACAGAGGTTAAGGTACAGGTCCCGACCTGCACCTGTACCTGAACAGTTTAAAAAATCAAATGTGCTTTTCTGAACTTCTTGAATAATGTCAGTATCTTTATTCAAAGAAAACAACTAGAGGTTTCCTACCGCCAAACTCCCTTGGCCTTGCTGTCAAAACTCCCGGCCTGAATGGCCGATCTGTTGCATATTAGTTACGTTGTTCCAAGATATCACTTTGGTCGCGCTTGGTGTTGTATGAAGCCATGAGGTCTGGAGATCAGTCCCAAAATAAGCATATACTTGGTGTAAATTTATATCTGTACAGTACCGGTACTTCATGATCCGGTATTTTGGACCTGTACCAAATCAATTTTTACGGTACGGTACTGGTACACAGTACCGGTAAGCAGCACTAGTGCGCACCAAGGCACAAACTTAACCCTCTGGCTCTATTCCAGTCAGCACAAAAATCTTTTCAACACCCCCGTTTCAGACCACGGATGGTTTCTCCCGGCCCTAATCGTCTCATTTGCAAGCATGTATGATTGATGACTTGACAGCTGTCCCTCTCCCTCCTCCATCCACGCAGCGCAGTTTTATCGCCGATCCCACCAGGCCCCAGCGCCCAACAGGATTATGCAGGAACCCTCATTTGCATACCGAAGGGGTCAGAGGAGTCAGCCTATTTTTCTAATTGATCTCGGGGTAATGAGATGCCATTCATTCCCAGCGACAGGCACAATTGGCTGTAATAAAGGGAACTGTCACTCACAATTGTGTGCACATCCTATCCGCTGTGCAAGGTTCACATTTCTTCCCCACTCTCACAGCGTTTAAAGCAGTCATAATCCTTATACAGATATCAGAACTTTGGACGCTTACAACGACAGCGGGTGTTAGGGTTGCAAACTTTAGTAGAGAACTCCGATGACTTTGGTTCTACACCACAATTTTGTTCTGATCCTTTCTACTGTGCAAGGTTCACATTTCCTCCCCACTCTCCCAGCATTAGCAGTCATAATGATTATACAGATCTCAGAACTTTGGACGTGACAAAAACGGGTGTAAACTTTAATTTCTACCGATATCGAAACTTGAACAGCTACAACTCAGAAAAGCAGGTCACCAGTTAGAAATCTTTTTAAAAATGCTGTCCCCATCTAATATTCAATTTTTTTTCAGTACATCGCATCTCAAGATCGACTTTTGTTCCCCGCCCAAGCTGTACTGTCCTGTCAGTCCATAATCCGGGCAAACATTCTAAGCTAACAAAGCTGTACAAGCAAAAGGAGGTCACCTCGCAAAATGGGACCTTAAAAATGACCCAACCAGACCTAACGTTTGTTCGTTCATTCATTCATTTAGACACTTGTAGTGCCTAGTGGCACACAGGGCAGCAAGTTTCCTGGCTGTTTCAGTAGCAGTGTATATCTTTACAGAGAGGGATTGCTAGCCCTTCCCTTTTACAAGCTCAAGGCACCTCCTCGACCATTGGGATCCAAATCTTATGTCCCTTTCGAAAGAGGGGTGCAGCCCTAACCAAGATGTCCTGACCCAGGATTGAACCGGAGTCTCCCAGTTAGCAACTAATTTGGAACCAAGAGCTAAACTGTGAGGCTGCTACCAGTTGAGCCACAGGGACACCCCTAACCCTCTCTAACACTACGTAAGAAGAATAAATAAAACATCTACATCCACTTTTTTCCTGGAGTCGAAGATTTCAACCTTGACTTTTAGGTCTAGGCTTATAATGTCGACCAAAACAAAGGTCCACGGAAAAAGCCTCGGCTTAATTCCACTGCCATTAAAATCCCCCGCAAAAATACCCTGAACCAAACATCCAGCGTTTTTAATCCAAAACACAGAACAACCAAATGCCATCTAACTCACATCAGTCTATACTATTTAATGCCAGCCACTTATTGCCCTTTAGTTACTAATGTGTGGGAAGCCATTTTAAGCGCAAGTCCTCGACAACACTAATATCTACAGAGCCAAATGAAGATGGACTTAGGTCTAGCTGCAAGGAAACATATCCAACCTCAGGAAAACAAAACACCCTAAAGGAAATAATTATGTATTATTTTCTTAAATAGGCAACTATGATATTTATCAAGTATCCACAACCCTGACAAACGTAGCATCCTACAATTCAAACTCCAATTTTAGTGTCTGCTTGATTCAGAAAAAACAATGTTTAGGTACTCCTAATAAACCCTTAAAAACCTCAAAATAAGAGCAAATTGTTCGTCTTAACTATCATTTATGTACACTCCCTCCTAAACTGCTGAAATTGCAGAAAATCAACTGGTCTTCAGGAGGCAGAATTTGAAGCAGACTCCGATACTCTTCATAACAAATTTAGCCATAACGGTGATTAAGAACTGGGTGTGTGCATCTCACATTAATAACTTTGTCCCAAATTATGTTTTATAGCTGCTGCATAAACAAACGTTATGAACAATAAAGCCACAAACCACAGTGGAAACAGCCAATTACAGTGTTTATAGCAACATTATTATTACGGCGAAAATTTCTGCAAATTTCTTTTTCTTCAAAGCAATTTCCATTTTACACACATCAGGAAATTAACCTGATTTGCCTTCATATTGCGGAGGTTCAATTAAGTAAGACAATTTCGCAACCTTGACGATTACAAATTGCTACATTAAGCAGAAAATAGGTCTGGCCTAGTTTTGGACGGTTTGGAAACTCAGCATCTGAAGTTACGCCAAATAGAAGAAGTTGGAAAAGTAACAAAAAAAGTATTTCTGTATCCATACATTCTTATAAAAGCAATTCTGTATCCCCAGTTTCCTGTTAGAAATAATTTTCTGATCCACATTGTGCAGCATTAACAGACATGGAAAAATCTATGACAGCAACTAGAATGCTGGAAAACATACATTGTAAGAATAGAACAGTTTCAAACTCTTGTACGACAAATTAAAGGAACACTATTCAGTTTGATAACATTTCGGTCTAACACTTTACATACCGTTTCAATACAGAATCTAGATTCATCATGAATTTGTCAGATTTCTATCATGTATGATTTTGAATATCTAAAAATGTCCCTTCAATTCGATAGATAGGCATATCGGATCGCTCTTTTGTCCATCCCACTTATGACACACATATCCATAATAAACAAATTGCCTTGTGTGCCAAACCAACCAAGTGTGTAAAATATAGGGATATGTTGGCATCGTCCCAACTATTCAATGTCTGTCACACAGATAAAGCATCCCTAACGGAGTAACATCCTCTATTTTCGTATTTTTAACTACCATATGTTGCACGTTACCTTAAGTTGTTACAGCTGTTTGAATATCATATTCACTGTCATACAAATGTAACATACACAACTTACAATGTAGAAGTGCAGTAGTTTTCGAGTGAGTGAAATTGATTGACAAAAAGTTACTCAACCTTTGGGAAACCAGATTTTGCTGAGACACCCAGTTTTCCATGATGCACCAAGCTGCTCTTGAAACACCATTTCCAATGACCCACCCAGTTTTCAATGACCCACCCAGTTTTCAATGACCCACCCAGTTCTCAAAGACCCACCCAGTTTCCATGGACACACCCAGTTTTCTATGACCCATCCAGTTTTCAATGACCCACCCAGTTTTCAATGACCCACCCAATTTTCTATGACCCACCCAGTTTTCTTTGACCAACCCAGTTTGCAATGACCCACCCAGTTTTCAATGAACCACCCAGTTTTCAATGACCCACCCAGTTTTCAATGACCCACCCAGTTTTCAATGACCCATCCAGTTTCCATGACCCACCCAGTTCTCAATGACCCACCCAGTTTCCATTAACACAACCAGTTTTCCTCCACACCAACTTTGTCCCAAATCTAACACTTAGGCTTTCTTTTAGTTTCAGCAACACGTTTTCCACAATGTCCTTGGCACATTTATTTTCAACGTGATTAAGTAGGACATTATGTGTTCCCGGTAATTGATGTTTATCATTTCTTGATGTTGGATGACTACAAGTGGGGGCCGTAATTTTCCCCATCACGCGCAGTTACACCAGAAAAGGTATCTCAAACCCCTGATATGAACACTCATCCCCTCAGACACAGGTGATCCTTTATCCACCGCTCTTTTCCATAAACACAATGCCCCCGTCCTGCATCCCCGCTGTTTCTCTCGCAGTCCCGTTTTTATCGCCGCCACGCTAAACACGATCACATCCCGGCATTACGCGACGGGATCACCCCAAATGCAGCACCTGTCATACAACGGCCCAATAAAAAATACTTGACAATTCTTATTACCCGGCCGCTATCAGATGTCACCAGAACTGGGGCGGTCGCGGCTTCATATTCTGACAGTTTTCGTTATCTCTCCGCCAAATCCGGTTAGAAAAAAACGAAAATTGCCGCTAGCCCTAGAAAATCTACATGTTGGAAATAAATAGAAATTATCAAAACATTTTGGGGTGTCAGAGCAGAGCAGGTTCTGAGAGCGTTTACGGCATATTCTGTTTATTATGACGGACGGCGCACCCCGATATTCCCCCACCCTCCATCCACATTCATATGTCATAAGCGGGGCCTCATCTATATTGTCTACATCATATTAAGGGAATAATTTTATTGATTAGTTCATCTACATACAGCGGGAGTCATCAGTAAAGTCCATCTGCCGATGTCTCCCCGGGTTCCTCAAGCCGCGCCTGCTTAATAATTTAAGTCAGTTCTGATGGGCGCTTTTTCCCCCGGATTTTCATGAGCTAAAAAGAAACAAAAAATGGTGCACGCTCAGCTAAACCCCATCCCCGAGGGGGGGAAATCTATTAGCATAGCGGGTAATTAGAAAGGCCTTTATCGGGCAAGCGTTGCTGCGACGGCCGACTCACAAAGAGGGTGTCACCATTAAAAATGGCATTTTATGCACTTTGGCGCAGATGGGGTCACAGGTCACGGCGAGGGATCACGATTTATTTCTGTCCATTTGGGGAGCGGGGACATTTTATTTGGTGGTTAATGAGACCCGTTGCTGATGGCTCTACGTCACCCTCCCCCTCCTCCTCCCTGTGCAGAATCTTCCCATCGCGATGAGGAACGACTGTCCCACTGACCCTGATGTGTTCTACATGGGTTCGATTCCCAATTCCCTTTATAGCCAAACAAAATATACATGTATGTAAAATAAGAATTTGCCATTTTGCCATTGCTGTAATATTGAATCATAAATTTTGACACAGAAAAAATAAAGTACTTCAATAGAGTAGTTATGAACTAATGATCCTAGGTTCTAATCCCAATTCTCTTTATAGCGAAACAAAATATACATGTATGTAAAATACGAATTTGCCATTGCTGTAATATTGAATCATACAATTTGACACAGAAAAAATAAAGTACTTCAATAGAGTAGTTACGAACTAATGATCCCGGGTTCCATTCCCAATTCCCTTTATACTATAAATTATAGCAACACAAAATATAAATGTAAAATAAGAATTTGCAACATTTGCCATTGCTCTAATATCAGGGTCATAAAATTTGACACAGAAAAAATAAAGTACCTCACTAGAGTAGTTATGAACTAATGATCCTAGGTTCTAATCCCAATTCCCTTAATAGTGACACAGAATAAACATGTCTTTAAAATAATAGAGAATTCTTAATATTTGCCATTGGTTTAATATAAGGGTCACAAAATCTGACATAAAAACCTACCTCAATCAAGGTTTTATATTTGCCTCAATCAAGACCAGTTATAAACTAAAGATCCTGGTTTCTAAATTTAATTCCCTTTATAGAAACGAAATCATAAATGTATGTAAACCGATATTCAAGAAAAATACCATTCATCTAACATTAGGGTCACAGAAACTTGACAAAAAACCCTACCTTGATATAGAGCACTAGTTTACCAAAGATCCTTTGTTCTACGGTAATCCAAATTCCCTTTATAAAAACACAATATACATTGTATCTATCTATATATATACTTATGTAAAATAATATACAACTTGTAACATTTGCCATCACTTTAATATCAGGGTAAAAAAATCTGACATAAAAAGCTTCCTCAATAAATCAATTACAGACCAAAGATCTTGGGTTCTAATCTCAATTCCCTTTATAGCAATGCAAATGTGAATATATGTAAAATAATATTCACAAAAAATTACTATTGATCTAACATAAGGGACATTGAAACTTGATATAAAATCCTACCTCAGTTTCAGCAGTTATAAACCAAACATCCTGAGTTCTAATCCCAATGCCCTTTACAGTAACACAGAATATACATATACACAATAACACATGTATGTGGAATAACATTCACAAGACTTGTAATATTTGCTCTTTGCTCTTACATGTACATGTATATCAGGGTCATGAAAGTTGACATGCAAACTGTTGTGATTTCTACCTCAACAGTGACAATTTCAAAGAAAATAGGTATAAACCAGGAATCCTGGGTTCCATTCTCACTGTCTCATGTCTTTTCCATCAAGATGAAGAACGGCTGTCCCTATAACCTGGATGTACCAGTCCATCGCTTACATGTGCATAAAATAAAATTCCCCGTTCTATCATTTATCAACACCCAAATGTTAGTGGTTTAAAAACTGACATGAAAATTGCTATCAATGGTTCCAAACTCAGAAGTAACATTTCTATGGAGAGTAGCGTAAACCAAAGGTTCCAGCGTTCTATTCCCAATTCTCTTTCCAGCAACAAAGAATACACCTGTTATAAGATAATATTTACTTGTAACATTTATGTCTGTACAAATATGAAGTATGACTTAAGTGTGGTGGTATCAGATTGGAAAGTAACGGTTTTGAAATAAACTCTTATCACTGTAAACAAAAGGTTCAATTCCCTTTTCCGCAACACATTGTATATAGTATATTACCAGTCTTACCATTACCCTAGCCTTGCCACCAAATTTAACCCTGTCATGTCATATTTTCAGTTTTCAAACATTTTATTTTTGTGGGTGAAAACCCATGTGCATCTTTGCTTGTACTATGTATTCCACCAGTGACATATACGACAGTGAAACTGTGCATTAGATATAAAATATGTAGTTACATGTAGGGCAGGTCACAAGCAGGCATTATCACAAAATGGTTTTATCATCTTGTTGTCCCCATTTTAGTCCGACTAAAAGTAGCCACCATCTGACAAGAGCGTTATTCTGATGTCCGACTCAAACCGAAAATATTGAACAGTTTTATGTACAGGCACACATGACCCTGGCTCAATTTGGCAGTAATATTTTGACACTATACTACACTATCATTATACCAAAGACTATATACAAATACATGTATGTCAAAATGTGTTATACAAATATGTCTAAATGCTTCTTTTGGAACAGTTATTATCAATGAGTAACTCTGACTAGATTTTAGAAGCATTTTGAAAAGACACTGGAGAATTTTTCACTTACTGCATTTTGGGAACAGTTAAGTAAGCCTGACTGAATTTGGTCGTTACATTTTGACATTGTCGACGTGCACATCTTAATATTTTTTGTTACAATTTAGTAGAGTTTTTACACACTGGGTGTTACGTAGCGACGTCAACATTGCTGCTGCCAAATGGTTGGCGATAGTAAATGCTTCTTTCGTTACAATTTAGTAACCCTAGGCCTGAGTAAACTTTCATGTAGCATTTTGAAGGGACAGAATTCTTAGAAACAATAGAGTAACCACGACAAAATTTGGTTGAGAAACGCCTCTTTGATTTGTAACAATTTAGTGAGACCCAAACTCAACAGCAACAATTTGAATAGAATTTTTCGCACACTGTGTGTAAGCTAGCGATGTGAGCATTGTTGCTGCGAAATGGTTTACGATCCAAAATGCTTCTTTTGTTACAATCTGGTAACCCCGACAAACTTTGGTTGAAAAATGCTTCAATTTACAACACTTAAGGCCACACAAATTTAATTTCTTGGTTAACAGATTTTTATTTTCCAAAAAAAAACAAATTTTAGGTCCAGCCTTCTGTTTTCATGATTTTTTTTTCTAAAAATTTTTTTTTTTTTTTTTAAATAAAAATCCATTAACCAAGAAATTAAATTGGTGTGGCCTAAGTAACCCTAGATCTAACTCAGCTGCAGCATTTTGAAGAGAATGTTTGCACCCACTACATGGTAGGCATTGACGTGAACATTGTTGCTGCGCAATGGTTTACGACAGGAGAGTTTATGTACAGAGCCTTGTACGGAACACTTTCGGCAGCGCCGCATGTTAATCTGGCAATATTGTCCCATTAATTGCCCTTACTTCTCAGCAGACGTGAGGTGATATAAATGATATCATATCCGTCATCGCTCGACCGCATACAACAATTTTTTATGAGGAAGCACCTTTTGATGGACTAAGTTGGTGACTCACTTGGGCCGAAGTAGCTCCATAACTCGGTTTACAGACCGGATGAGAAATTATGACTATTGGTTGGTTGGAAAATGTTTTTAAACATTTCCAACCAACCAATAGTCATAGTTAAAACGTTAGAAAGCTCAGCTGTTATTGTGCCCGGTCACACTTTTTGTATGAGTGTGTATCTCACAGTCACACATCCAAGACATACATACTTTTTGAACAATTCAACAAATTTTGTTATGATTATTTGTCAAAATTTGTGTCTTTCTCTATAATTTAACTCAACCACCTTCCAGCGTAATTCTTTCTTCTTGTTTTAGTGACTTTGTCCATTTCTTTGTTTAGATCTGTATGAGTTTGATCAAGGAAACAAAGATCACACTTTTGTGTAACTTGCCAGGTTGAATATATACTTTCGCAACTTTGCCAAAGCTGTTCCAGGGTTGAAATGAAGTACAAGAATCAATTTCAAATCTTTCAAACACTTAGAGAACATATAACAAATGTTTCAAGGATAAACTGATGAAAGTCACTTTCATAAAAATCATATCACGGACTTGCAGCTGTCAAAACCATGCTGACGTCGGCGAATTAAAAAGTTGCGATAGAAATGGGAAGACTTTTAGTTCATCAGCTTTCAGAGTAATCAACACACGGCGCTGGTTTCCCTTCTGATCGCATCAGCGCACTTCTACCTGCACCCTTCCACAGAGGAATCCATCAGACCATGGCTAACTCCGCGTTTGATCAAGGTTTTTCATTTTGGCCCTTCGGCAATTAGTTCAACAGCAATTTTGAACCACGCAACACAGAAATGGCATTAGCAGCTAATGCCTGTGGCATACAAAGGAGCGCAGGCTGGAAATCTCTCGCCGCAGCCTGCCCAGTCGAGCAAACAATCACTCGCACCGCTTAACCAACAACACTCATCCTCGCAGCTTCAACAGCGGGAAAACTGTCCCGTTTCTGTGCTTTTATCTTTCAGGCACAGTACAGATCTAGACAGTGCTCTATGTTGGGGTGATGGATAATACAGCAGAGTGTCAACTTCACCTCCCCACGACACACAAAACTACCCCCCACCCCGGCATAAGCTTCCTTGTGATACGTTATAAGCTGAATTGTATATTTGAAGATACAGCTAATTTTTACAGTACGATATTGTGGATGCTGTCTTTAGTGTATGGGAGGGCAACTTGTTAAGGTGCTAATGCACCTGTTTTGCCCTCCCTTTCATATTGTGGTAAATTGAAATAAAACAATAAGAATAAAGAAGAAGAAAAAGAGAGAGAAAAAATGGAGAAGAACATCTACTGTTGACAATTTGTCAGTTGATAATTTTCCTTAATATCTACATCTAAACAACAGTACACAATTCTACCAAAGAATCCTCAATAGGACACATATCAACACAATTTGGCCAAAATGGCAGCTTTTTTTTAAGCACTAATTGTTCTATTTTTTATTGTTGAAATTTACAGCCCCTGCACAGAAGGATTAAGCCGGTGATAGTGACGGTCCATAAATCCCATCGATCCTGCTCATTTGGTGTCCCCATATTCACATCCACCCATTTGCAAATTAAAATTGGAGGATCTAAATATGGGTTTGTAGACACTGCCACTTGATACTCAGCAATATTACCTACAAACATGCACACAAATGTTAAAAAATGAAGGGCCAACCTAGTTGTTTTGAGATTAAATAAATACATGTCATTGAATAAATAGATAAATAAAATAAAAAATAAACAAATAGATAAAAAAGATTCTGATCATTTGAAAAAATCTTCTCTGTTATGTAATGACCATCATTACCAGTGCAAAGAGGTAATGTCATAAATTGTGTTTTTTGTTGGCTGGCTGGTTGGTCTAAAAATGGTAACAAATGTTTAGGATGGAGGTAAAGTTCACTTCACTGCACAAAGTTAACCACAGATTGACCAAATGGGAAGCTTCAATTAATTTTCAGGTTTCTCAGAAGATCATTGTACACTAGCTAATGACAAGATACAAACAAAAACCTAGACTGAGACCATACAAGATGGTGTGCTGTAAGATTTCAATCAGGTACAGGTACAGGTCCGGACCTGGACCTGACCCTCTGGACCTGGACCTGGACCTGGACCTGAATTTTATGTACCAGTACCCACCCCTAGACACAACTGTTTGAGGCAGCTTCTGGTAGATAACCTGTACTTGTCAAAATTTGTTAGGAAGTCAATCCTACACTGTAGAAGGGAAATAAGTACAATCTCCTAATGCTTTCAGACTACCTGTATCACTTCATATTTGCTGCCACCATCATTTTGAGGAAAGCAATAAGAGAACGTATCATTTTGTCCTTTCTCCTTTATTTTTCGTCCCTTAATATTTTCGCCATTTCTGAAATGCTACGGACGATTGCGCTCATTTTCCTTAAACTTCCCAAGGTCAGAAACAGTTAAAGACGATGAGAAAAGGAGAATACGGTACAGCTGGATAATCTCACGTCTTGGAATAAGTCCTGCACCTCAAATATCCAAATATACGTTGAATACAGAATTATGTCATTTGACACTGTTTGCTCCATAAATAAGGCTGATTGCTAAACATGTAAATTCGCATGCCATGGTATTCGAATCGAGTCCGAATTCCATGCTGTAAAAACAGATTGCTACGCAGTGATTGTAACTGATGGACATCATTTACATAAGATTATGTGGCTATACGGCTGACTGCAGTGATCAGTCTTCATGCAAGAATGCTGACACAACATACGGATACAAACTGATTCTGGGACACAAGAAGCAACACCCGAAAAATGTAATATTTCCATTGTTTGAACATTCCAATCCTCCCAAACACTAGTGTCTCCCTTAAGAAGGTTTAATCATCGTTGTTCGGATACAAACTGACAGAGGAAAAATAGCCAGCAAGACTTCCGTCACCCAGAATGCAGGCACATCCCATTCTTACTAGAACATTAAGATTTTCTCTAGTACCCCCGGGAGAGGGTCCAATCATCACCAGGAGCAAAAGAGGAACCCTTTCCCCCGGCCAACCTGCAGTGCAGTGGCACAGGTACATCTCTTCATAGGTTGTCTCCCTGTCCAACTTTACAGAGATGAATGGTTTAAGTTAGGCCGAACCCAGGAAGAACGCTAACTTTAGTCTAGTGTTTCCCTAGCACCCCACAGGAGGAGGTACATGTACCATCATCACCAGGAACAAAAGAGGAACCCTTTCCCCCGGCCACCCTGCAGTGCAGTGGCACAGGTACATTTCTTCACAGGTTGTCTGCACGTCCATCTTCACAGAGATGAATGGTTTAAGTTAGGCCGAACGCTGTAAGAACGCTAACTTTAGTCTAGTGTTTCCCTAGTAGCCCACAGGAGGAGGTACATGTACCATCATCACCAGGAACAAAAGAGAACCCTTTCCCCCGGCCACCCTGCAGTGCAGAGGCACAGGTACATCTCTTCACAGATTGTCTTCCCATCCATCTTCACAGAGACGAATGGTTCCGGTTAGGCTGACCTTCAACTTAATTCTATTCCTCGCATCTTTATTATCGCCTCGCCAAGACGTTGCATCCATCATCACCGCTCGCAAGGAGTGGGGAGAACAACCCCTCCCCGTCTGACTCTCCTTTTCCGGAAGAATCCCGGAATTCGGGAATGCTCCTTCTGCGTGCGTCTTGATTCTCCCTCCTCTCTCGGTTTCTTCGATCGAAACGGGAACGCGATGCTTCCCCGCGGAGCCCCGGCCGCCGCGCTCGCCTCGTGATGAATGTTCTTTAGAGCCCGCTCTTCCGCTAATTACCGAACTGCAGACAATATGGTTTGGCAAAATGTTACCTGCTGATTTATAGAGCAGGACTGGAGGAATTCCCCCGGCCTATTACTCTCCCCCTGCCCGGCGATGGGCTCCTTGTCAGGAAGAAGGATTAAGTGGCAATTCCCAAACTTGGCCTAATTAGCTTTTGATGAAACAGTCCGAGGAAGGGGTAGGACCGCATGCTCGCCCGATACGCAGGTTTTCGATTCGGGTGTCGTCCGATCGACAGTTAGAACCGGGCGGTGTGATCGTCCGTTCGTAGTTCGTCGGCTGCGTTCCCCCGGCAATTAGCCCGGAGCACGGACAATACGGGATGAACAAACGCTCATGACTAATGCTGATTTATTGCGTCTTTATCCACGAGCACGGCCGCAGCCGGCCCTCTCACCTCCTTACCCGCTCTCAGATGTCCACTAACACCCGGCCGGATACAAACCATCTTCGCCCAATTAGGCCGGCGGGTAAGACGGGGCCATGACGTGGTGAGTAGCACAGACTTGTTATATTTTTCGTCCGTCTGGTCGCGTTTCATCAACGTCCGAAACAAAACCTGTGTCAAGCGACAAACCGAAAATACATCCTTCCGGAATCGCCACTCTTTGAAGACATCGTGTCAGCGATAAACGATCACATACAGCCGCTTTACCATTGGTCCCTCTCTTCCCGAGCGCCCCCCCCCCCTCTCCAATTCCCAAAGCTGACCATCGTCTCAACCGATAACAACCTAGGACAAAAGCAATAAAGCCTATAACTTGGCTAATTAGCTCAAAGCATGGGACGTCAATTCGCATTTGGCTTCACGAGGCAAATTAGACGTGAAAAGGCCGGGGGATCGACCCTCGCGACGATTGTCCATGTTACCGACATCAATTAAGCCGCTTATGAGGTACGCTCTGCTGGATAGGGCCTCCCGGAGAGCTCTAACGATCCCCACCTCCATCAGGTGAGCGCAATCTCCCCCCGCCCTCATCAATCTCCCAGCAACGACTTTTATTTAATTTCGGAGCCGAAACGAATTCCGCTCGCAAGTTAAAAACCGTTCCTCGAGGAAGGGAAGGAGCTGACCACGGAGAGGATTAACGACGCTGAAAATATCAATGGGAGAAGCTTAGGACCATTGAGTTATGGTGGCCGGACACCCACCTAGCCTCCATTGGTGCTAACGCAAGGCTGTCGGGTAGACAAGCTAGTAGTAATGCATATCTTGTACCTTGTGAGTCTTAGTGCTTGTACAAGTGCACCTGTCTTTCTCCACACCTGAGCATGTTATAAGAGTTCACCGTGTTACCTAGAAAGGATATATCTCACACCTGCTGAACAGATGCTAGCAAGGACACCTATGTACATGTCGGTGGGCAGACATTGGCAGAGCGGTGCTAGCGCAATGCTATCATTGAGAAAAGCTATACTTTGTTATAGTGCCTGTGCAAGTGCGTCTTTTTCCCACACCTGAGTGTGTAAGTGTTCACCAGTTTACCTGGGGAGGTTATATCTTAAACACCTCATTGACATCGCTGAGAAAGGCTATACCTTGTAAAAGTGCCTGAGTGTGCAAGCGCACCTGTCTTTTTTTCACACCTGAGTAAGTATTGGCCAGGCTACCTGGAAACGATGCATCTTACACGGCTGAAGAGATGCCAGACATATTACAAAGGAATGTACACAGATCCCAAATATCTGAATGACAGAAATAACTTTCCAACATATTTCATATCAACGTTTTAAATGACGTCGCAACAAATCACAGATTTCTTCTTCTAAGACATCAGCAAAGCAATGCAGGTTGGTAACGAATAGATACAGGGCTTCCCGTGATATCACTGAAATAAAACTAGGATTATCGTTTGATTCATCAGATGTGTTTAGTCTTAATATGTACCACTTAATTTCATACACAGCTAATTCTCTGCCAATATACACCGCACAGTTGTGACCTTTCCGTATTTACACTGGCAGGAATAAAACCTCCCAAAATATCCCTCGCTCTCCTGGCGACCATCTCCGGCTAACCGACATGTTTGCTCACGTTCCCTCCCAGCGCTATGCTGCACCTGATACTCCCTACGAACACACCGACCTCCGACATCATCAAGCTGTCACAGAAAGGCCGGTTTGGCAAACAGCGTTTAGTGAACTTCACCTTGTGGCCAAACCAATTCAATGTACTAGTTCTTGGATTTAAAGAAATAATGCTTAACTGGATTATTAACCAGAAAGAAAAGCCCAACAGGAAACTCTGTACTTCGGTACAAACAGTTTTAGGTTCTCTACCTTAAAAGCAGGTAGAGTTGTTTTTTAAAAAATGTGAATTTCTTTTTTCCTGTTGATGATTATCATTAAGACCAATTTTTACTTAAAAGTTTGATAGACTCTTAAGTCCTTTGAGGGAAGGGTGGGCCACAGCATCTTTGTTTAAACCAAACCTTTAAGATTTGTCAGTAATGTGACAAAGACTTCACAATCATGTGAACTGGAGCACACATACAAACGGTCGTATGAACTGCCAAAGAGACAGACGATATCAATACAGTATAAGATTAGGTGAGTATCTACTTTTAAGTGCCGTCTCCTGCCTTTGCCTTGCCTTTTCAGGGATCATGCTCAAGTTTCAAGCCGGAAACAAGCAACTAGCTGAAAGGTCGGGAAACGTGACATTTGCTATCCGGTATTACTTTTACCGCAACAAGCGGCTGACGCGGACGCACGCCGCACTCCCACTCAACGTCCCACCTTCTCATTAACCTAACTCTGAACACCATGACTAATTGAACAAAAGGGACCACCATGCTAACCAAATGTCAGGAAGTTCATCATTCTCCACACTGACACGGCGCCCCCCTCCCACTGGTCGAGCCGTGACCTTGACCACGCCTCCGACGACGTAACCAAGTCGCCACACAAGTCCCCGGTCATCAACCAGCGGATCCAATTATCCAGTCTCCTGACGCAGGCAGCAGCAAATGAGCCGCAATCGTCTGTCACTCAGCCCCACTTACGGCTCTCTCCCCGTCCCTTTCCTTACTCCACGAACCCTGTCTGTCCTCTCAAGATGCTTTATAAAACCTGAAGTGCGCCCTTTGTCGACGGCGTTGCCTCCGAATGTTCGCATTCAGCGATTCCTCTCCACTCAGAATTGGACGTCTCCTCTCGGTGGCATTTAAAGGTCAATTCTATTTTTCGTTTCTCTTCTCGATTGATTTCATCAACGGATGACTCACGGGAGGGACAAACATTAGTCTGTGAAAAGTCACCGTCAACAAAAATGATTAGTCGGATGATACACTTTTCCCTTCTTCTCTTGAAGATTTACACGACTCTTACCTGGCCAACATGGCAATTGCCTTCCTGAAAAGTGCAATTTTAGTCTGCCTTTGTGAAAAATGCAATTTTAGTCTGCCTTCCTGAAAAGTGCAATTTTAGTCTGCCTTTGTGAAACGTGAAATTTTAGTTTGCCTTTGTGAAAAGTGCAATTTTAGTCTGCCTTTGTGAAAAGTGCAATTTTAGTCTGCCTTTGTGAAAAGTGCAATTTTAGTCTGCCTTTGTGAAACGTGAAATTTTAGTTTGCCTTTGTGAAAATGCAATTTTAGTCTGCCTTTGTGAAAAGTGCAATTTTTGTCTGAATTGCCTTCCTGAAAAGTGTAATTTTAGTCGGCCTTTGTGAAAAGTGCAATTTTAGTCTGCCTTTGTGAAAAGTGCAATTTTTGTCTGCTTTTGTGAAAAGTGCAATTTTAGCCTGCCTTCGTGAAAAGTGCAATTTTTGTCTGATTTGCCTTCTTGAAAAGTGCCATTTTGTCAGATTTCTCTTTTGTAACCGCCTTTGGTTACGACTTGCACTGCATGTTCTCATGTAATGTGTCATCAAAAATGTTGTATTTCTCACATTGATTGTAACTATGCTGAATGTCGGGGGGAAAAAATCACATTATTCTCCATTGATCGACCAGATATGTGCGATGATGTCCGGAAGGAAACAGGTAATAAAATTAGTCAACCTTCATCGACATTTCAAAATAAGTCACGTTTCCGGCGCTGCTTGATTTCAAGGCCAGCTACTGATGCGCTCAGTCACTAAACCTACACCTATACCTGTTTTCGTATCAGGCAGACACATTTTCTTGGCAATCTTTCACCAAAAATGCTGCTTTTAAGGCTATCTACTGATGCACTCGGTCACTAAACCTACACCTTCTTCTGATATATCATTTGCTTTATTTGGACATCTTTGTACCAGGCTTGAAAAAATTTACCAGAAACATTGTAACATTTTCTGGCTAAAAAATGAGGCATCTTTCACCAGAAATGCTTTAAAAGCTAGCTACTAATGTGTGCAGTCGCTAAACCTACACTTTCTTGTGATATCAGCTTCTGGGTGTCTATAATACATGTATCAGGATGGAAACAACCCACCAGTCAGAAATTTACGAAAATGGCCCATTTTCTTGGCAAAAACCTCAAGCATCCTTCACCAGAAATGCTGACGCGTGATTTTGGAATGCAGGCCGCCTCTCCCTCCATCTGTATGTTCTTCCTGGAGCGTCGGCTCTGCTACATTTACCCCCTAATCAGCCACTTAATGTTGTGTGTTTAAAATCCTTGCTATTCCAGGACAGTGCCGGTGGACTGCCTGCTCCGATGACTGCCTCAACTATCCTGCTATGGGAGATGATTTGTTGACTGTTGGAGTAACACACCTGGTTAACTACCTGCACTATTACCTGGTTTACACCTGTCTACATTCTGGAGTGACACACCTGGTGGGCTACCTGTACGTTGCTAAAAAAAAAACGACGATGATGACTGCCTCAACTATCCTGCTATGGGAGATGATCTGTTGACTGTTGGTGTAACACACCTAGTGGGCTACCTGCTCTATTACCTGGTTTACACCTGTCACATTCTAGAGTAACACACCTGCTAGACTACCTGTACGCTGCTAAAAAAACTGACGATGATGACTGCCTCAACTATCCTGCTATGGGAGATGATTTGAAGGAGAAGGACTGGGGTTCAAGCCCCAGGTAGGACACCTCTGGACAAGAGGTGCATTGAGTCATACCAAAGACTTTATAAAAATGGTACATACACTCTGTACTTCTGAAACAGTATGGAAGTTAAACACACTTCACTGCCAGTGAACTAGCCCCCTGCTACAGTGATTGCACCAAAGTGTGGCCCAGGGCTATGAAACGGAGATGGGCACTGCCCTATACATCAATACTAGTAATGGTGTGGGAGGATTTCAACTTTTTTAACATTCTGGAGTGACACATCTGCTAGACTACCTCTACTTTTACCTGATTTACCTGGTCTACACTCTGGTGTAACACACCTGGTGGACTACCTGCACTATTACCTGATTTACCTGGTCTACATTCTGGAGTGATACACCTGGTGAACTACCTGGCCAGAGCTGGAAACCTGCATGTGCAATGCAGGTGGTATTTTGAGAACTGTTGTACCATATCCTGCTACATTCTAAGGGCTAATTCATTGGTTCATCAAATAAAAATTGATAGCTAAATCCTGTTGTCGATGTCTTTTACTTTGGTTGAATGCACCACGAGAAATTCTGCTTCATGTACGTGTGGTCATCTTAAACCCTTATGAAAATGTCTCCTACAACAATTACAACCTTATGCCGGGCTTGCACAGAATATGGATATAACCAATCACCCTGCCAAATTCTGCACTGTGAAAGATCTATCATGGAAACCGATTGCAGCCACAAAGGAACGGCAGAAATCATCTTCCTTCTTCTTCAGTGACCGTTCTTTCGGAAACATCTTCAACCAAATAATGAGGCTACTTTACAATGTAGTACGTGTACTATTGCAATCCCCAAAGACAAGTCGTCACGTTTTCCCAAAGTAGAGTAAGTGTCCATCTCGTACATGTAACGAAAAATCATAGTCTATTCTTAAGTATTATGATAGCTTTTTTGCTATGGCATTTTGGTAGGAAGGACAGAGGGTCTGACAAATTGACATTCTTTCCGAAACATCTTCAACAACAATGTACATGTACCACTGCAATTCCCAAACAAAACTCATCATATTTTCCCAATTAGAGTATGTGTCCATCTCGCTGTACGTAAATGAGAAACCCGACTGTTTCCAGACAATTAATAAGTCTGTCCATCTCCGCCGCGTTTCGTCGTGGCCATAACTCCACTTCCTTGACTCGAAGGTCAGACTTGTTCTTCCTTAATGTGTTTCTTCTGCAAATTGCAAGTGAGCATGAAGTTTTTCTCTTTTTTTTCACAGCCAGTCCTTGAGACTACATTAAATTTTATGTTTCGTTGTAGGGCAAGGTCTATTACATTAAATAAGTTCAGCTTCTGTACCTAGAATAGAACAATAGATATAGAAACTTCTATAAGAGATATTGCCCTGACAGTATCAAGACCGTGAATGGACATAAATCCATAATACTTCTCTACGAGACACCTCCATCCATCAAAGTCTTCGACTTTTGAGAGTTACAAAAGCATCCAATTTGCAGACAAGAAAACCTGCCTCCTTAAGCATGCAGGTGGGAGGCCGGTTAAGTTTCCAGGTGATGTGCCTTCACCTGTACGGACAACCCCTCCGGAAATTTAGAATCGACAAATGAACTCGGTAATGGCTGGGCAAGCCTATCGCACACCCCACATTTCAGCCTAAGCCCTGCTCCCGACTCCAAAATGTCACCGTTTCTCCCGAATTTCATTTTTCAGGGGCGGTTTTGCATACTGGTGATAGATGCCCACGTGAATGCCGCCTTGCTCGGGTGGGAGCGTGGCATTGTGCAGAGCCCGGCCAGCCCTGGCTGACCTCAGCCGCTTGTTATCACTGCCTTTGGACTTTCAAAATGTCAGCTCCTCGCCGCAATTTCATTTTTCACATGCTCGCCGTATCTCAATCTTTTGACATTTGAACATTAAGGACGAACGTCTACCCATGCCATTAAAACGGCCGGCCTAACTAAAAATGACCATTTTGATTGCGCGGGATGACTTTTTCCCCCGCTGTCAGCATTTGTTTCGTGCAGGAAGCTGCCGTTTGGATGTTTCCATACGTCTGTTTGCACTGAAGATGAGGCATTAGAGCCATCGAGGACGGGGTTTTGATATTCTGTTCATCCATGTAAAAGATGATGTCATTATGGCTTCTCTGCTCTTGTCTGAAAGCGCCCGAGGCGTTAGGCCAGGTCAGTAATGGCTACTGACGTATCATCACATATGCATCCTCCGGAATGTCAAACTCCAGTTAGGCACTTTGCAGAGGAATATCACTGGTGATGTGCAGAGGTATTCTTCACTCATGCAAAATGGCTGGCAGTACATGCATTCCAAATCCCAGCATTACGGCCAGAGTTATTAAAACTTTTATAACAAAGAAGAAATATGAATCTACATCCAATAGACTATTCCATGCTTAGTCATAAGGTATCCTATGGAAAGTAATACCATTGACATTTTTGAAAACCCTTTCCAAAAGTGTAACCTACATGCACAATGGTGACAAGTAATGATTGTGATTTGTGATTTGTGATTTAATGAAATTGTAAAACAGTACAATACACGTGGGCCACAGGCAGCTGTTGCTGGTGTCATGGCCCACACACAAGACAATACAAAGCACATAGACTACAAATAACAGCTTTAATAAAAGCTTTGTGTCTTTGGCAGAAGACCAGCAACTAGAAGACAGTAGCTTCAAGTCCCTGACTGTTGTTAACTAACAAAGCAGCACATCGTTCCCCTATCCAAAAAAGTGGCATAGCCCATTCCTGAAAAAAACTCCTTACTTCTGGACCAGACTATTTTCAATCTAGGGCCTAACAGGTCAACCCGTACAGGCACTCCTTACATAAAGTTGTTACGTTTGTACCGTGCCCAAGACCCGACCCAAGAAGAGGGTCAGCAAAGCTGTTCACCTTTTGATTTTCCTACCTTCTGAACATCCAACAACAAAGTTCAACTTCAAGCTCAGCGAGCCTCGGAAACTAAGACGCTTTAACCCTGACAAGACAGTTCACTTGCCGGCACCTTAGTGGAAGAGTTGATCGGCTTTTAGGGAAGATTTCAGCCATGGTTGCTCAAGCCTACAGGACCTTGCTACTCGAGCCACAGACCTTTCTGACACTGCTACACAAACCCATGAACCATACTCAAAACGACATGACAGGTTTCCGTGCGATAAAGGCACAGGCGATCACTACTTAAAATGGTACTAAAGCTGAGAGCACTGAGTTAGAAAGACATGGACATCTTCTTCAATGGGAAGTTACAAAGTTAGACTAAAAATCTGACTTTCAATTGGTCAGCAATACTGGAACTTCATTGGCCAGGGACTCTGGACTGTGATTGGTCACAAATGTTAGATCTCGTATCCTGAGTGGTTAGAGTCAACCCAGTAGGACTTTTATGGTGAAGGAGGTACGTGTAGTGTAGCGTAGTGTAGTGTAGCCAGAAAGGAACGTGCACCCAACCCTCCACTAAACACTGTTTCATGAAAGAATAGGACTGTACAGCCACCTGAGGACACGTGACTCGACCATCCCAACCTACTGATGGCTGAAGAGCGGTCCTTGTCAGATTGATGGATGAACAACGGTGTAGTGTCTTTCAAAATCCTAGATATCATTCATCTGAAGTACATCCAGTAGGCACCCATCTGAGTAATGAGGCTGTTGTAGTGCCTTTTTAACGTGCTCCAGGTACCTTCTCGATCACAGGACCCCCATTTTTCCTCCTTTCCTAAAGACTGCGCAGCCCTAACCGAGATGTCCTGACCCAGGATTGAACCGGGGTCTCCCAGTTACCAACTAATTAGAACCAGGAGTCAACTGTGAGGCTGCTACCAGTTGAGCTACTGGGACATCCCAGGGAGAATGTAGGATAATAAATATCACTCAGATGTTTCCTACAATTCTAGTAAGAGCTTTCCTGCATTTCTATATAGCTTTCAATAATCCGTATCTATATCTATATAGCCGGTATAACCGCCCTTCGGCGTAACACACCAACTTGTTACAAATAAACACAAACAAATGAAACCGACGCACCTCCATTCGTTCTGCTTGCCACCCTCCTTGATATGGGCGACCAGCTGCAGTTTCTGGGTGTGCTTGTCAGTTTTACAGTGGAGCTGGAAGTTGGCCTTCAGCTGGGTACTGTAGTTACACAGGCGGCACTGGTACACATCCCCTACCTGAGGGCAATGGAAACACAACGGTTACGACTTTTTCTTACATTGTGGCGCTATCTGCATAAAATGGAGGTATTGCAGTGACTTGCTTGTGCGGGTCGTGTCTGTTTGCAAGACAACTCAAGAATGCCTGGATGGATTGTCTTCAAATTGGGTATGTGGGTAGGTCTTGATGAGACCTAAATATTATTTGATTTTGGGCCCTTCAGTTTATTGTTGCTTTCTCCTACCAGAGTAGGTCTAACAACTGCTTTTTACAAGGACATGTAGGTATGTAAACAAACACTCCAAAACACCAAAACCAAACCTGGATTTCATAATCATAGGTTCAAGTCATCCAGTGCCCCAAGAAGGAAATAATCTGTACACGGATACTATGTATATTTAACAAAACACCTTCAACACACAATACTGGTAGATGAGATGCGTGGAAAGATAAATAATTTTGGAAACCAAATAATTCCAAATTTGATTTTAGGAACACAGCATTGAAAACCGATTTCAACACAACAGAAGTTTCAAATCCGTCTTTACCTTCTATTTGCAGATATTGCTGGTACATTTAACAATACTCGTACCTTATTTTCTGAACCACTGCCTCCGAAGAATAAGTGTTTTAAGCACATGAAAGTACCAGGCATAAATATGCAGCCATAATGGATAATTACTCAAGTGCCAAGGTCTACATGGATAAATAAAACATCAGAGGATAAATAAATAATGAAACTCTAATAGTCCAAAATCTGGCTGAAATTTCTTTGTCAATAACAGTATTGGTATCAGATGTGTAGTGGTTGCTACAACAGAAGGGTTATGGTGGGAATGGCAAGGGGTTGTCTAACTATAAGGATTGTAGTGGTGGGAAGGTAAGGAAACACCTGTATGTGTGTATGGCATATTTTGTGTAATATGTTTTAACACCCACCACCATGCAATCAACCGGCTATGGTGGTGATTTATAGCATAGCTAATTGGCTACGTCATGCGTTGGGTCTGAGCCGCTACACAGAAATGTATAATTCCCCTCTGAATGCATAGAAAAGGGCAAAGGCGAGCACTCTGCCGCACACTTTTGACATTTGTTTCCAGTGATAGGTGGGGCTATTTTTCATTCATAATTTCAGATGGGAGATGTCTAATTCAGACATAGATGTACACTAACCATAAAGGAACACAAATTTCAGCTGTTCTGGTCAACTGTCTTCCTTTGTTTTGTGGCTTGTGCACTGTTCCAAGCTAATAACATTCCAGTCTATTAAAAAAACAGGTGGTCCCTTGCAGAACACACCTGCCAAAACAACGACCAGGATTTGTTGCTATGTTTCTTACACAAGACTTATCATAAAAATGTTGATTGGGTCCAGAAATTTACATTCCATTTTGGCCTTTTCTTTTAACCTTCTCCCTGTTGCCTTAACTCTGTATCCAATCGGGAATCAGATGCCAAACGGTTACTTCAGTGTGCTAAAGGTTAACGCCCATTCAACCAAAGTGTCCACTTCATGGTTGATCAGATCTTTTCTGGAAACTCTGTGGTGTGACCACCAGTCAGAAATGAGGTCATAGTGGGTCTCACCATGTAGTTTAAGGTGTACCATGGTACAATTTGGAATGGTCAAAGGGTCATAACAAGTGGTCCCATTTCTGACCTAGGGGAACAAAGGTAGTCCATAATACTTAGCAGCTTTTGTTAGGCGTGGCTAGATAGACTGCCAAGGGTAACAGATATACCTTATGGTGTGCCAGAGAAACTCTATTTCTTTTAATACAAAAAAGACTTGCAGGTTTTCCAGGTCGACCATTCAGAGGTAAGGGAAAATTGAACAGAAACTGCTGAATAGAAATGAAATGAATGAGTCACCTTGGGTGACATCCGTACATTACATTTTTTTCCTAGTGGCAGACAATTTAGACCTCTATTGAAATCAATTTCAACATCTAATGTGAAACAACAACCTCTATTTCAAGGTCACCCCTCTCCCACCAACCTCATCACAGCTTCCAATAACAAGGTTTCTTGAATGAAAGTGTCACCTTGAGTGACATCCCTACACTTACCTTTTTTCGAGCACGTAACTACCAGACAATCTAAACTTTTAAAAAACTAATTTCTTCACAAAATGAGACGTGAAAATAACAAACTCTATCTCAAGGTCTCATCCCCCCACCCTACCCACTTCATGGCAAGTTTTAATTACACAACAAGGTTTCCTGGGTGATACCTGTACAACATACACCTGTTTTTAGCTGTAAGTACCAGACAATCTAGACTTCTATTGAAATCAATTTGCAGCAACATAAGAAACAACAACTTCTATCTCAAGGTCACCCCCCTCCCCACCTACCTGCATGACCCATTCTTCGTCCTGCGTGGGCCTCTCGCCGGAGATGTGGGCCTCCAGAAGATCCAGGTTATCTGAGGTGAACTTATTGCACACGGCGCACTGGAACAGCTTCAAGCTCTCGTTGCACGCGGGGTCCTCATCCGCCGGAGGGGGGCCGTCCAGGCTCGAATCGTCCTCAGAACCGTTCTCCATGGGAATGCTGGGCACGTTCTGACCCATCAGCTGCTGCTGCTGCTGCTGCTGGAGGAACAGGTTCGCGTCGAACTGGAATTCCCCGAGGTTGGGGTGGAGCTGAGAAGGGAGGGGGGCGTTGTGTACCTGGGCCTGGGCCTGCGCCTGGGCCAGGTAGTAGCCGTAGAGGGCGTTGTCAGCCGGCGAGGGCTGCATGCCCAGACGCGCCTGGAAGTCCTGCATCTGCTTCACGTTCTGGTGGAGGAGCATCATGTTGTGCATGTGCTTCTCGCTGGTCATGTGGATGCGCAGGTTTCGCGCCACGTTGGTCTCGTAGTCGCACACGTCGCATCTCCACGTGGGCTTCGGCTTTGGTTTGGACTGGGCGAGCGGGTCGCCCATGTTGTTGGGGGCGGCGAACATGCGGTCGGGCTTCCCCTTGTTCTGCATCTCCTGCACGTTGTTGATGTGCTTGTCGGACTGCATGTGGATGCTGAGGTTGCCCTTGGTCGTGGTGGAGTAGTTGCAGACGTCGCAGCGGAAGGGCTTGTACCCGCAGGTGTAGGTCTCGCCGCGGGCGAGCCGCGGGTGGGGCTGGCCCGAGCTGCAGTAGATGCACGCGTTCCCCGTCTCGGGGTGCTTCTCCTTCATGTGCGCCTCCAGAGTCTGCTGGTATTTATAGTGCCAGTTGCACTTGGGACACTTCAGCGTCTTGCACGAGTTGCGGGAGTGCATCATCGTCATGTGGCCTCCGAGCGAACGCGTGGAGCCCAGCACCATGTCGCACTTCGGACACTCCACGCCGTTTTCAGCACCGCACTGGTGCGAGTGTGTCCTCGAATCATCATGGTAATCCGTGCTATTTGAGGACTCTCCACCCAAAAGTCCAGGAAAGGGGCCAGCTATCGTGCTGGCCGGGCGACGACCCGAATGGCCGTCATTTACAGCTTCTTTTCTCACAGAATTCTTGCGCTCATCTGAGTGCCCGCCCTGAGCATTAAGTCTGGAAGAAGAAGTCTTTCCACTCATCGTACTTTCAGGGGTTCTAGGCAAATTAGCTCCGGGAGGTACATTATTAGAGGAAACAGTTTTGTCTTTGGTTAGATCGAGAGCGAACGCGGATGTGTGAGGAGCTGAGCTTTCCGCAGACAGCGACTTTTGGGAAACTTCCTTTTCCGCACTACCGTTCATCAACGCCGCCGTCACAATGGCGGTCATCATGTCCTGTTTCCCAGAAGCCACGGCCTTCAGAAGCGAATCTGGTTTGGTAAATGTGCTGCTAGTGTTACTACTACTGTTACTACTGCTACTACCGTTCGTTCCTGACGGGACGAGGGTGTGAGAGGCATGGCTGAGGCTGGGCGTCTGCCGCTCAGGGACCCCCGACCCTAGTCCATGTGAGGTACTCGGAGATGGGGTGGGGGAAGAAGAAGATACGACGGCAGGCGTGAACAACGTCTTAGCACCAAGAGAAGACAAGTCCATAGCGGAAGTGGTATTATTATTACTACTACTAGCGGAAGCTACGCTGACGTGTACGGAGGGCAGTGTGAGCAAGCTTGAGGTGTACACGTAGCTGACTTTGGTTAGGTTGTTTGAGGTACTAGAGAGGCTAGCTCCCGGCAGGCCACTGCCGAAGAGGAACAGAGGCTGACTGTTAGTGGGCGTGGGAGACCCGGTGCTGGAGCTATCGTGACAGGATTCAGAGTTCTCCGGCTGTCCCATGGGTTCCAAGAAGGAAAGAAGAGGAGGGCCTTTAGACTTCCCCACCCCCTGGATTATCGCGGACGTGTCCTTCTTAGACAGTAACTGCTCTTCCTCCTCGTTTAGAACCATCTTGTGTTCGCCAGTGGCGTGAGAACGAAAAGATTTGGTGAATCCGAAGGAGAGTTTACACAGAAAACACATAAGTATGGGCTTGTTCGCCGCGTCGCGGGGAGATACACTTAAACTGTCGTGTTCTCTTCCCACCGCGACCTTGCGCACAATTTTCTTAAGAGTTGCTTTGGCTTCAGTTGAGGTCGATCCCTCTCCGTCTTTGGACTCGAGTTCCTTTTTCACTTCGCCTTCCTTGCGAAGGGTGTAGACCCTGTAGCTGTGGACGATCGGGGTGTCGTTGCAAGTCTTGCTGAGAGCGCCGTACGTCGAGTTGGGCACCGCAGGGCCCCCGAACCCCCAGCCGTAGCTGGTCTGGGGGATGTGGAAGGCATTCAGCAGAGGCTGGTACATCCCGAGGCCTTGCAAGTTGCCCCCGAGCGACGGCACAGCGCTTCCAACAGGAGAGCTAGAGCTGGAGTTGGGCGTCTCCGGCGGACTCGGGTGCTCGATGATGTAGGCGGATCCGTCTGGTTCATAGACGATTTCGCCCTCGAAATTTTCGCCATCGCTGTCGTCACACTCGCTGAAGTCACTCTCGGGCTTGTTGCCGGCCAGCTGTGACAAACACAAAAGATTACAACGGTGTTTTTCTTTAAGTTTGCAAAGTTTGTGCATAGGGTTCTGTCCCTAAAAAATGTTCAGGTACAGGTACAGCAGTTAAGGTACAGGTTCGGACCTTTACATATTCTAATCTCAAAGAGAGTACTTTCGGGGTTTTTTATAATATCAATTCTTTTTTTTTTTTTTATTATTCAAAGAACATAACAAGATACAATAAGAGAACCATCCAACAATAACTGCTCATATACAAATAATAAGAAATCAGATATAATAATAGTAACCGAAATTCGGTAATGATCACATAATTCATCCAACAGAGATATCAATTCTAAAGTGCAAGACTGTCAAAACTGTTGTCTCTGACGTAGGATTTACCTATCATTAGTCTTTGAAATATGGTGTAGACTAGTGTTTATTTGTTCACGTACAGGTACACTTGATATTACTTAAGTGGTCACTACAGAATGGTTTGACTTTTGTTCTACAGGTTTGACAAATGTCAAAACAGCATTGTTCTAATTTGATACCATTCCACATTGCTATTTCTTTCCTATCCAAATTACATGCATAACAATTATTTTAAATTACATAGCACTGACCTTTGACCCTTGACACTGATGTTCCATGTATGCCTGCAGACCCTGAAAGGTCGCGGCACAGCCGCCACAGGTCACGGGGTCGTTCAACCCCCTCATCGACGATCCTCCCGCGGCTCCCACACTACTACTCACATCCCCGTCCCGCAGGTGGTCCTCGCTACTTCCGCTCTGCGAAATTCCGGGAATTCCGGACGCCCTCTCGACAATTCCGTTGGCGCTGGGGACGGTGGGGCCTCGGTGGACGGTGTCGGGTGTCGGCTTGCTGAGGGGGGTCTGTGGCAGCGTGCTGGCGGTCACGTCTTCCATGGTGGTGTCCAACCACGTACCAGCTGTGGCTCAGCCGATCTCCGCTACTCATCTAGCTGAGGTGACTTCTGCACAGGGGAGGGAAAACAGGCGTTTAGACTTCTACTCAGGGGAGGAAAACAGGCGCTTAGACTTCTGCTCAGGGGAGGAAAACAGGCGCTTAGACTTCTGCACAGGGGAGGGAAAACAGGAGTTTAGACTTCTGCTCAGGGGAGGGAAAACAGGCGCTTAGACTTCTGCTCAGGGGAGGGAAAACAGGCGCTTAGACTTCTGCACAGGGGAGGGAAAACAGGCGCTTAGACTTCTGCATAGGGGAGGGAAAACAGGCGCTTAGACTTCTGCACAGGGGAGGGAAAACAGGAGTTTAGACTTCTGCTCAGGGGAGGGAAAACAGGCGCTTAGACTTCTGCACAGGGGAGGGAAAACAGGCGCTTAGACTTCTGCACAGGGGAGGGAAAACAGGCGCTTAAACTTCTGCACAGTGGAGATAACAAAAGCACTGAGGCAAGATTGAAACAAAAGCTAGATATGACACCCCCCTCTCCACTAGAGGCAGCCATCATGCTCCGATCGCTGAGCCAAAAATTGTTTTAAACAAATTTTACAGATGAAGAGCAATTTTGTTTTGTATGTTTTGTTGTCTTTTTTAATCATACTTTTACATCTTGCATTACATGTATATTCCAAATATGAAATTTGGTTATACAAATACAATTTTTGGTCACTGTACTGTCGCTTAGTGATCGCTGTCTAGTGGAAAAGAGGGCCTAAATGTTCATATCCAGGTCTTGACATACTCTTTTGCAACTTCCAATTTTCAAAAAGACTTTGGGACTGCAGAAAACTTCACAACTTGACAAGCTGAAAGAATACCAGCTCAAAATAATGAATAATAAAATACATTTTACAAAACAGAAAGCACTTCAAGCCCTTTGTATCATTTGAAAGATAGATAGCACATAATCTGTAAAACACATAGTTATTTCTGACCAATCTACAACAGATAAAACACATCTACAATCAAGTTACAAGTCATGAAAAATATTTAAAGCCATCTTGGCGGCTTTTTTACAATTAAGAAGTGCAACAAACTGTTCATTGACAATTATCTACAAAACTATCTAACAGAAGATCGGACAAAATGATGTAGAAGCTATCACTTAGTCTAACAACACTGGGTTTACTGGCTTGAAAAGCAAGTTCGGATTACCCTAGTACCTACTATGAACCACACATGCCAGGCAATTTGGAACTGTGCCTATTAGTGATATCACAGTGAACATCCTTCACCTTCCTTCTACTGACCTATGTTGAACATACTAGTACCTTATTGTGGATAACTAACTGGTGGAAATAATAACATGTGCATCTTGTGGAGACAATGATTTCTAGTTTGCCGCGGGCAAGAAACACACGGGTATAAAAATATTGAAGAGATTTTTGCAAAGATCCATCTACAACTTCTTTAGTTATGCACACACACACACACACACACACACACACACACACACACACATACCGGTACATACATACACACAAATACACACACACACACACACAAATACACACACACACATACACACAGTACACACATACACACAAAATAACAGTCTTGGCAACGGTAATAAAAACACATGTTTTAACAAAACCAACAAAGATTTCTGGCTTAGACAAGTGATTACCATAATTTTCATTGGCAGGGGTGGTTTAGTATTACCAGTTGCTTCCTTTGACACTTTTCTAAGGAAAAAATCATTAAAAGTACAGACATGATAATTCACAAAGAAGGCTGGGTCAAAATATGCCCATACTTCCTGTTCAACACTTAGTATGGCATGTCTAACTATTCAGGTACAAACAGACAATACGTCGTCTCTTTACAAAAGGGAAAAAAGGTCACACAAAAAAGGGGGAAATTTTCGTTCAGTTAGACCAACCCACCTTGCTATTTTATCTCACATATCTCTAAGTTAGAGTCTAACTTATCTTGGACGGAAAAGCTCTAGGTTACATCTCCAACACAGGAGAAAACCGTCACAAAAAGAAGACGGAAATCTTAATTCAAGACGGCCGACCAACCTTTTTTGCTTTATCAATCCGAGAAGACCGTCGCACAAAAGTGACACATATTTATCCATCAATACCCCATTACCTGTCTATGCCACAATTTGGACAAAAGCCTCTGATGCGGCTATCTATTTCATTGGACGGCATTGTCCGCTGGCACCAAATCCAGCATAATCTAATCCTCAGCCTCCTTTCTGGCAAAGACCCGGGCAGCTGAAAGTACTGATCAGCGCCTCTTAGAACAACAATGCGGTGTGTGCGTAGCTTTGGCGCGTGATTACCGCGCGAGAAAACCACCGCTCCTCAGACATGCAGATAGCGGGGTGGTAAAAACGATCACAATTACCGGCACACAGGCCGGATCGAGAGCCAGAAATCGTCATATTTTATTCATCGCGCCCGCCATTGTCCTTATTGTCTCAGGCCTGGAGAATGATCTAAGTATGCCATTAAAAATCCGCCACAATGCAGCAGCTAAACAAAGTCGCAGGGATTTCCACAGGCACGCCACCACCTCAGCGGGCCCTTTCACGGGGACAATGGGCTCCGACTGAAATAAAGACGGACTTATCATGCAAGACAGATGACCCTTTATCTCCTGGGATAATGGAAGGAGAAGCAAGTTTCTTGAAATTTCTGTGGGCCCGACATGCCTGAAGCGTTCGTTACACCTTCAAGCTACAACTGAAGCGGACATTGTATTTGTAAGTTAGAGGTTTTAAACACTCCTTCCTGACTATAGAAAAGGGACAGAATTCGCTCGTAAACTTCTTGGTTACAAACACGTCACAACATTGGAAGAAAGTTCAATAGGTACCCCTCTTACAAACCTTTGTATGACATTTGTCCAAAATTCTATAGACAAACTATTTAAAAAATTTTGCTACCTTCTTCTCAAGATAACTGCTATGCTAAGTCAAAGTCTAAGTTATTTTAGTCTTCCGATAATTATGTCCATAATTATGTATATCATCAGCAGGCATTTGAAATGGCTCTTTGGGGAAAAACAGTTCTAATATCTTTCCAATATTCTAAAGATAATTTATAACAATACTCTCGTAACATTCACAAAATAAATCTATATATTCTAAATCATTTCATAATATAATTCTTCTAAGTGGCTGTATGTTCATCAGGCAATTCAAATGGCTGTTTCAGGAAAAACAGGTAGTTTTATCCTTATCTATTGACTTTCTATACAAAATTGTTAAGTAAAAATAAAACAATTCTCACGATAGTTGCAACAATAACAAAAAATTTGTGTTCTAAATGACTTGAGTCGTGCAATTCTAAGTGGCTGTATGTTTACCAGGTGTTGGTAATGACAGTTGTTCGAAAGACCTCCCTAGCCGTACCCTTTTCCCGTACGTGTGGCATAGAAAGTTAATCTCCTCCTGATGTATTGCATCCAGTCTTCAGGGGATTCTACCTGGAACAGGCGGCGATCTTTCACAGTCAAATTATTTCATTAAGCTGTCAGTGCGGCTGTGAGCCTGTCCCAGAAAAATGGGGGGGTAATTTAAGCAGATGCAATCACCTGTCTTTACACCTTGTATATATACCTGCTAGTTTTCACACCGACTAAGCCATCGCCCGTTTCCATTTTCTCCTTATTTCTCAACTACCATCTTATCCCCTAGATTCGCTCCCAAGTACATCTTTCAAGTACAGAATACACAAAAGCACTATGACTGAATTTTTGTATTATGATAATTGGTAAATTATTTATATGTTTTTACTGTTCTAAAATCTGTTGAAAGTTACTTTGCGTTTTATACTTTCTACGTTTAACTATGAATGTTCTACACTAAATGTTCCTTCAGCTTCAGTGATACTGGACCAACTCTGAATTCCTGAGGATTCAACTACACGTAATCACAGACCTCTAAATCCTTGGTCTGTACCTGGATTCACTGGTGAAGTGAGAACAAAATTGAGATAAAATCTTTCCGGTCATTACCCCATGAGTCATCCGAACAATTGCTCAAGTCTCGTTCAAAATGCAAATCATGTTCAAATTATGTTCAAAGTTAAAGGTCAAATCGAAAATCTGAAAATCAAGCTCAAGACGTCACTGATAGAGAGAAACTTTATAGCTGAAAGAAACTCAAAGCCATTGTTCAAAGCGAGAAACTTTAAACCATAACAGAAGACTTCCTGGCAAGCCTACGAAGAGTAGAAGTCAGCACTAGTATGGGAAACAGATTCCATCCCTTTTTCATTAGCTACCCTCTTCAACAGATCCAGTGTTTGTGCCGAGTAATAACAAAATCACCCATTGCAAGATTCAACTGCCCTCCACCACGCCCCGGGGCGGACAGGGGATTAGGGGAACAGACAAAATTTGGTAATTTTCTACTCCTTTGGATTTCTTTGCGGGGAATCAAGTTTGAGGTTGTGAAAAGCGAGGTACATCCACTGCCGAGGGCGACTATTACTCCTTTTCTTGTCCTGAGACCGGGAGAGAATTCGGCGGCGGTAGAAGCAAGGGGTTATCGAGGGCGGCACAGGGCCGACCTTCGAGCCGCTAACACCGAGATTTCGCAACAAACAAAAAGACGGCGTATCCTCGTTTCCAATCCCCCGTCCGCACTTCGGATGAGAACGCCCTCCGACCAATTGTTGGGCCAAATCCCCTCCTACCCACAATGCCACGGGCCACGTTGGTCCTTTGTACACAGAATTATCCAACTCATCTGAGGTCAACCAGAAAGAAACGGCCAAAACAAAGACGGGCGAAACTATTTCACCCGACAAGAGCATTATTACAGGAGACACGTCCACAAAATTTCAAGCCTGATTGGCCACTTTGACGAGGGGAGCCTCCCGTTAACGAGATTGCAGCCCAAAGAACCAAACCTTCCCCAACCGGCCCGGAAGATCCACAGCAAGCCCTTTCACTCACTCCGCGCTAATTCTCTCTTTCATCGCCTAACATCCGCTGTACTCTCTCAAGCGACGCCCTTTTTTATTTTTTGCCACTGAAAGGGGCATGCAAATGAGGGCCTTGTTTCGGGCCGAGCAGATTAACGCTTTGTTTGTTTGCCCAACTGCGTAGACAAAAGGTGCGAGGGGCAAGCTGCTAGCAGCGCTGTCGAGGTAAAGAGACCTTTGTTACAGGTTTACAGAAGACTGGGCTCCGTGCATACTTCTCCCAACCTTTCCAACAAAACACACATTTTTTTTGCATTACTAATGAATGAAACTGCCTGAAAAGGATTCGATGTACCAGAAACACAAAGCAGGAGGACTTGGAGGGGCGTTCGCTCAGAAAACACACATTCCACAGACTAGATAATCACACCTTACATGTGGGCTAATGATAACCTATACTTTCTGTGAGTTTGTAAGAAGAGTTAAGGTTCAAATTAAGCAATGGTTGCAAGACTCCAAACATTCACAGTTTTGAGACGAAGGAAAAAATTGAAAAATTGCAATTTAGCCGAAGCTAAAAGAACACAGACTTTACTTTATGAATCACATATTTCAGGAAACAGAAATTTAGCATTTTACCCTGGATTGCTTACTCGATATCCTGGATAAAAAAAAATTTAAAAAAGGAGAAACTTATGTCTTCCAGGGTTATCTGTGTTCCCAATTGCAGATACAAAACACTTCAAAATGATATAGATCTATACAAATTTGGTCACAAGGTGAGATTGCTCTTAATCTGTCCTAACATACCTTCACAAAAACTGTCCATCTACCTACTGTAGTTTCATACAGTTGGTAGATTAAACAACCGGTCATTACAACACCAAGGAAGCTAGCAGACTACCAGAATGTTTGCTGACAAAAACACTTCTTAAGTGAAGTCCAATATTCTATCTACAGTATAGAAATACATGTTATCAATTGAGACAATTTTACTATTGAAAATCCTGATTTCAGTCTGAAATTGAAGATAAAATACAGCAGATCAAACTTGAATATCTTTGGTATGGTTCCTTCCAACAAAATCAGGGGGGAGGACCAACTTTTGTAAAACCCTGCATGACAATAAATGTACAGGTTTTACTGAACAAAGCTTTGTTACTCCGTCTGGAATGTGGGCAAACTTAAACACAGGATCAAGATGTTTACAATCAAGACTTTAAGTTTGTCCTCAAGCAGACCGAAGTTCTTTGTTTTCATTACCAGTCCTCGCCTTTCCTGTTGGACAGGTATGTCTGAGATCTACCTATGGATTTTCACCTGTCACAGTGTAGGAACTACGATAAAGATCATTTCACAGGCACCTTAAAGAAAGGTTTAAGTGATATGCTTATCGAGGAAGGGACTGGAATTTAGGAAGACAGGTTGAGAAGTATTCTAAATGTCCTTCCAAGCAACCGGTTACTTTCAGACACAATAACTTAATGAAAATATTCAAACTAAGAGTCACATTATCTACCTTTTATACAATTACAAGGCAAAATTCTAGATCTCACTTTAGCATTGTTCCAAGAAAACTACAATAGAAGTGTTAGAAAATAGTTACACCACATGTTCTAAGCTGACAGGCCCCCTTTTTCCATTCAACCAAAAGGTTATAGCAAAAAAGCTATGATTTCATACCATTTAGAAATCCGCATTGCCTACGCTTTCATACAATTCCAAGGCAAAAATACACTCGTTTTAGCATTGTTCCAAGAAAATCACAATAGGAAGTTAGACAAGAGTTAAACCTCATATCCCTCTAGTGTTGATCTTAACTGTCACACACCCCCTCATGAACTTCTCCTGTTCCCCCCCACCTTGATTTTTCCTGGAAAACCCCTTGCCGAGGCCTTAGATGTCCTGTTGAGCTTACGTCGCCCAAAGAACGGTGACATCTGACCTACCATTGGACTTAAAAAAGCCACGTAATTCTAAACTGTCAAGATCATTGAATCGAGCCGATAGCAATTAAAGGATCTATGTACCAAATCCAATTTAGATTGGCTGAACTGCAGAACAAAGAACCGGACCAAAATAGCGGGATCCTCCACTGAATACAAAGAATTTCGTTCCACCGAAGCTGATAGAAAATCAGACTTTCTAATATTGTAATAAAAACAAAAATCCAAATCAGCAGTTTTTGTCTTGTAAGAAACAAGACTTTCCAAATTGTCCAAAAAAAATTTCCAGTCTTGCTTGGAACATTTATAGACGTTTCATATTAATATTACAAAGAATAAAAGACATTATCAGACAATATAGGGGCATGAATAAATGTATTTGAACCAATCACACAGCAGACAGAGGTCTAGGCCACATGTGTAAATTGTCAAGGTTTTTTTTAATTGCGTAGAGATTGACGGGGCCGGTAGCCTGACCTCTCCGTATTTATCGTCCACACTTAAAAATTCTATTAACCCAGGACGGGTCACCATGTGTGGATGGGAGCATCCTTACTTCTCCCCACATACATCATGCACACCAAACTGTCCCCGCAACATTAAAACACCATCTTATCGTTCGTCTACTTTTTTCATCGTTAATTAATTCCACCCGACATCCATTCAAACTTTTCTTTCCATCACTGTGAATTCTTCTGCCAACAACTTTTTCAAATCTTTATTCACCATTTCCCAGAGCAAGTCTTCGTTATTTTCACATTTTTACCCATCCCTCCCACCCCTATGACTAAGTCCGGTTGGTACGTCCCTAGGGGCTGTGACTGTGTATAATGAGAGGAAGCATAAGTGTAGTCATGTGATCACTAATCAGATTTTAACATGCGATACTGTGTCCCAAACGTATTGCCAATTTGTAATTACTTAAGTAGCCTTTTTGAATCATTTTGTGCAGAGCATTACAAGTTTATTCCGTCCTCGACGCACAAGAAGCATATTTCACCTGTAATTTTCCCCTCAAGATAATAAAACTTTTGTTTTCTCCAAGACGAGAAACAACTTATCTTTCCAAACACAAAGCTTTGTACTTGGGGTTATCTCCAAGCAGATCTTTGGGGTGAATTGTAAAGGATCAGACTGCCCCCATTTTCGCTGACACCCGACAGTAGTCAGAAACCATTATGAACTTCCCGCCAAACATCTGCTTGGAGATTTCTGAGAGCAAGTTTCATAGCCTGGCATATATCCAAACCTGTTATAGCTCATGAGTCTCTTTTGTCCTCTCTGCAAATATTTCAAAACATGTAACCAAAAACGGGACGGTCCGTAAACACTATCTTTCTTCCAAACATATGCTTGGCGATCATTTAGAGTGTATTAAAGCTTCCCTAACAGGTAAACCAAAGGTCAATGCCTTCTCATGAACTCCCACCACTCCAATGAATAACCACAAACCAAACCAACGACACCCCAAGAACGGGGTACTGTATACATGTACATGTATGTCATCTGTTAAATAACACTATTTTCCCTCCCAACCTCTGCTTGGAGATCCCTGACAGAGTATAACATAAGCGTCTTTTCCGACATCAGATCACTCCAGCTGGTTGCCTTCTGTTCCCAGCAGGAAGTGGAGAGGGGGAAATCTCTCTTCCCCAGGGAACACGCTCACCTGCGCTATTAAAAACTCTAAGATTCTAAACCTGCCCCCATTGTCCTTGCTATTAGAGCTTTCACAATGCAATCAGTGTGCTGAAACCACTGCGCAAAACAAAGGAAGATACTACTGCGGTGAATCTCACTTTGTCTAGCAGCGCGGGGAAACATGCTAGGAAGAACGTTATAGGTTATTGACGAGAATGGAGGGGACCTTGGGGGGACTAAAGGAACCTGAACGAGGTCAATAGCTTACACATGTGGTGCTGCCCTAAACCCTGACCCCTCCCCTGGCATCCACATGGACTCACCCGCCCTCCCAGTGTGTTTACACAGTAGGGTGGCTGTACATCATATTTACAGGAGTTTGCTTGTTTCTGCGCAAATATGAGCAAGTTTTGATGGCGCAATTGCTGTGTTTTTGTCATACGTGTTTCACAGAGTTGTATGATTACTTGTACTTTGCTGGGAGTTATATATGGGTCATCAAATGTGGAAAGAGAAAGACAGACTGAGATACATGTATGTCTGGCATTACAAAATGTGTCAGGAAGACAGACTGATATCATTTTCCTGGCTGGTATCTTCCCAGATTTGTGTACATTTTAATGCTTTTATAGCTGTGTTTTTGTAGCACCTGTTTCACCTGAAGCATATATACATGAGGTTATCAATATATGAAGAAAGAATATATGAAGACAGGTAGACTGCAATATATGTCTGTCATTTTCTATGCTTAAATCATTCCAAATTTGTATACTAATGCTGTTTTTGTAGTGCCTACATGATGTATTTCACCAAAGTTAAACACAAGTTATTATATAGTATCCAATATTTATCAAATTTGAACAAGTAAAAGACGATGGACTGAGGTATGTTTGGTATGAAAAAAGGTGTCAGAGAGACAGGATAACGAGCATTTACATTTACTATGCTAAAACCTTGGCAAATATGTGTCGAAAGCTTTGAAGTTGCTATAACTGTTGTGTTATAGCAACAGGCGATAGATTGGTTAACCGAGTTCTTGACACACCTGTCGACGTTTCGGTAGACTGTATTCCACCTTGATCAGGGGAGTACCTGGCACACTGCAGCTAGAGATAGACCATACAAGCAGATTGGTTAACCGAGTTCTTGACACACAACCAGTGTTTTTCACCTGTCAACGTTTCGGTAGACTGTATTTCACCTTGATCAGGGCGATACCTGGTTCTACTTGACACTAGCTAGACCTAGAAATAGGCCATACATGTTAGAGAAGACAGCCCTACCCAGAAATGTGGGGCCCAGAAATGCCGGGCATGAGCGAGGGTGTAAGAAAGACAATCCCCGCCGAAGACAAAGGAGGACGTGCGACAAATAGGTCATATTTACCTCCATCGTGTGGCCTCAACATGCTGCAAATGCCAAGAACCAGGAGCCAAGGCCGCCCCTCGTAACGCATGCACGGATCAAAGCAAGGTGGCCAGTCCGCAAACGTTACACGATATCGCAGAAAAAAACGGAGGATTTCCGTCATGAGGATCATTCGAGGAACAGAGAAAATCGACACCTCAAATTGCGAGGATAGGGGAAATCCAGAAGCTGGAAATCGCTAATACAGGGAAAATGCCGGCTACGTAAATCTAGACATTCAATACGACCCGAACTCCTGCAACACACGTAAAAAAAGGCTGCAAGTTCCGAAGACTTTGAAGCAGGGCAAAGGGACATAAACACAAGGCAGCCAGGGCCAGGCCAGTGAAAGTATTAGAAGACACTTGGCAAAACAAACTGAGGGAAACACAAACAAAGAGGCGCAAGCCAAACAAACCACGGGCCTGGGGTCTGGGACAGGCAACCCACATAACACCTAACAACTGCCTTCCTCTTTCCTGCAAAAAGAGACGGACTAGCAGCCATGCTGGCGTGATGAACGTACAGAGATTAAGAGCTTGGGTGCCGTGGTAACGCTAGAATATTATGGATAATCAGGTGTATCTGAGCGATCCCTTTTTATATACAGCCTGACTGCCGCAGATCTCCGGACCTGTTGACAGAAATTTCCCACCCTTTCTCCACAACACAACCCGCTCAGTCCTCCAGGCTACACACGAAGGTTGCACAGCCTCACTGCGCAACCAGGTTTCGTTCTGACAGAGGCAACCTGTTAGCAAATACAGGTTGTCATGTCAACAACTCACTGTTTTTGTCCAATTTAAACTGAATTTCTTTTTTTACAGAAATTACCCACTCAGTCTTCAAGCAACACATCTGGGTTAGAGATGGTGGTTACACAGCTTCTTTGGGCAACCTGGTTTTGTTTGAGACAACCTGTTTGCAAATACAGGTTGCCCTGTAAACCCACAGCTTCTGTCTAATATCAAATGAAATAAACATGGGTTTCTTGGAGTTTTGGAACAATATTTCATTATAACCTAATTATTTCAGTTATACTTAATTTGTATATTGTGCTAAAAGTTAAACCTTTGTTTTAAAAAGTAATAGTAAATTTTTCAATTTATGAGTTATTATTTATACCATTTCCATTGTATTAATATGCCTAAAACAGGTAAGATGCCTGGGTTTCCAATTGTATTATTGCACTGTTGCAATCACAATTAACAATACATTTTGAACTACTTAAAATACTTGGTAAAACATTTCTCTAGCTGTTTATGCTCTCTTTTACTTATTTTCCAAGAGTCTTTCTTTTTCTCCTTTCCCTAGAGTTGTCTTTCTCTCTTGTGACAAATCATCACCTGCTCCCTACTGTGAATGTGTGATATCAGTCATTTTGATATTTTGGATGAAGTCAAAACCTCAAGTGGCACTGGCTTGGCCAAAATGTTTTTTCTGTGAGTTGACCATGGAACAACCACCACTTAATAAGCAATTCGAACCCCACCTTCACCGAACAAATACAAAAAAACAATCAGATAACCGACACACAATGCCAGAGGAATTCCTACCGCTCAAAATTATCCACCGCTCCATATTTACCAAACATCCTCAGCGATCGAGTTGTTGACACAACGGCTATATTCACAACATCCTATTAAAGGATCTGGCCATAATACGCCTCCGTGTTCCAGAGTACGTGCTTTTTGTCCGCGCACATCTAACGAAAAACGTTGTGTGTTTGTCTCCGCGCGGTAATTGAATAGATAATGGATTATAATTGGGTACATCCTGTTGTGAGGCTCCCTTCCCAATGCCGCTGCGTTCATTCCTCGCTAATGAAATAAAAATCCGCCTCGCCGCTTTCCCCATGTGAGCTTCCGACGACGGCAGGATTCCTTTCTCACTTCACGCTGAGATTTCATTTGACAAAATTAAATATGTATTCAGGGCTCGAAATTGGGACCATACATGTAGGTGCACACATACACCTGACCGCAAACATTTACGTGCATAGTAGTAGTATCCAGTATTAGATTGTATAAATAACATTTCGGGTGCAAAAAAATTCAAACAACTAACAGAACAAAGAATCATCTTTACAATTACAGTCAAATATCAAGACTATAGTATAGCTAGCTGCGTACTTGTGAATACTGCACTAGTACCTTTATGTACCTGACCTTAAACAAATATCAAGGTGCACCAGTAAACACAGTCAACAATCAGGTGCACAGCTCCAACTTTGCGTGCGCAATGGTGAATATGGACAGTTCTACTACATTGTATATATCCAGCCCTGATATTGCATCCATCCCTTTTTTCTGTCCGCCGTAGCAGTCCAATTTCCTATCGGCTGAAAGATTTCCTGCGAAGTAATTGTCGCTCAGTGTGTTCTTTGATTGTTTTCAGTTCATAAAAGTCTGTGCTAGATACAAAACAGTTAACTGCATAAACAACTGTGTGCATGTTTAAAACAAAACAAGGTAGCAGACCAACTCTACCGTTCAAAGACTGAGAGAGAAGTGCTGCTATTTTTGGATTTGTTGGCACTATTGATACAGGGACGTTGCATAAAACTTGTGATATTATATGATATGCCAAGGAATGTTGCACAATATTCATATGGAGGTATAACTATAGGTATAGCAATACCGGATATTTGCATGGCACAAAAGAGTCCATACAATATCTGTGTGATACGTGCCCAAGTATAAGAATAGATTTGTGGTATCACTCACAGACATACTTGTAAAGTGTTGTATAACATTGCCCGACACATCATGGATACACCATATCAACCTGCCTAGCACCTATGTGATGATTGTGGTCTGAAATAAACTCAGGACATGCAGTATAATTTGTGACGCACATACTCACGCATACGACACACACACATACATACATACATACAAAAATGTGAACACACATATACACCGTAAACACACACACTTGTAACATTACAATGCACATTTAGGCCCTGTAAAACAAGCCATCCACAAAATACCCAATAACATGAGCCATACACACTATATACTATATCCCTAAACAGATAAGATATTTAAAGGCTGCACACAAAAGATGACCATTGTCACCTGAAATCGAGTACCGAATACTGGAAAACAAACACACAATCACCAATATTGACCATTAGACAGAGATACACCCTATCCTGTTACACTGATATCTCCTAGTTACATGTAAATTGTTTCGTGACTAAGCACTTGTGGGAGGAAGGCGGTCTCTCTAATTTCTTCTCTCTGCCAAAATTAAATCTGTCATCCACATTTAGCTTTCGTCGCTTCACTCAAATTAGAGGGCTCTCAGAATGGCAGACTATCTATTCCCTTCGACAGCACCTATCAGAACAAAACGGGGCGGTTTTCGCCGAGCGAGCGACGACAGATTCTGCCCCATCATCCCTCCAAAGAGTGGGAAACACCGGCTAACGTCGCTTTAGAGCGGCTATCGACCCGCCAGAGTGTAGAAAGGCTGGTAACATGCCTATCACTCTGATCATCAAGTACTCAGCTTAGGTTGCCCGTTATCTACAGACACTAATACACTCTCCTGGACTGGGCCACAGTTCTGGATAGCATCACACTGTACTCAGCAGGGCGAGAAAACGACCATCCTCTCTCCAAGCAGAGGTTCAGCTCCGGCTGGTTTTAGACGTCTTTTTAGGTGTAGTTATCTCTGACTTTCTATTTTGTCAGGTTTTCTTCTCGTCTGCAAGACTGACAAAATGAGAAAAAAAAACTAACAAAATAGAATGCCAGATAAAAAGTTTAAAAACATCCAAAACAAACCAGAGCCGAACCTCTGCTTGGAGATCAGTAGGCTGATGGGTGCTTCTCATCTGCTCCTGCAGTGTTGTCATCTGTTTTTACGATATTGTTAAACGATGAAGTAAGAGTTATGTTATAATACCTTGCCCTACTATACAGTACTACATGTTGGAGAGGATTCCTGGCCTTACAAGACTAGATAGACCACACAACTATGGGTGCTGTTATCTTGGACAGTGAAAAACAAACAACAGCATAGAAGTATAGTAATGGAAAAGTTGTAAAAAACTGAAAATTCTTTATCGTGCATGCAAGGGGTAAATGTTACCTTGCGCATCTTGTAACCAGTCCTGGATGTCTAACCTTCATTGAGGTTTGCTAGGCGTAAGACTAAAATGTTATCATTTTTGGCCTCATAAGATATATTACGTGAATCGCATACCATAAAATGTCCTTCTTTCCCTGATGACAAAACAATATAATGTACATTAGTGGTGCTCACTTTCAACGTACCTTTTCCAGCTTCTCTTTTTACAAGTCTTTCCAACAAGTGGCCAGTTGAAATGCCTGTTTCAGACATTTGTTTGCATGTATGTAATTTGAAATGGCTGGTTTTCATCCTAAATCTAAAAGGTCAAGGATAATAGAAAAAAACTGAGCAACCTAGATTACTTCTTTACATTAGATTCGTCTGGACGCCTAATTTCTTTGTATGAGCAAATTGTCTATACGCACTCTGGTATAAGGGATGTTCTAGAAATGTTAAAAGGTGTGACAAGTAGGGAAAATACATTTTGAAAATATAAACATGCCCCCTTGCAATATTTAGTTTCCTGGAGGCAAATTTATTATAGCCAAAGACCACAATAACATTAATAATAGTTATTAATGTCCCCTTACTTCCCCTGCATAAGATAGTTCTGCTATACCGAATTGTACAGTAAAGCAAGAGAAAAATTTATTTGTACTCTTGTAGGGGGAGGGGGGTATTGGGGGTCTGTGATGATCACATCCTACTAGAAGCAACATTTGAGTTTATACTCGTCAAATTTGGGTGCTATGGCATCTTTGACGGTCCCGTTTTGGGACGACATTTGGGGATTCTTTATAGAATCAGTGCTATTTCTGGATTGGGGGAAGCACACTTGACCCCTTTAGTATAGCTATGTGATTATAAAAGAGGTAAAACATGTTTTTAGAGGAAGCCTACATCACACAACTGTACGTGCAATGCTGTAGACTGTCCTCTTTCGGAGTTCTATCAATCTCTTGTTTTACAGCCATTCAAAGTCACCCATCGAACAGTTATAGATGCCAGAAATCCCTACGCTGCGTTTCCTGAACATTGTCCTCCTCCCCATAACTGAGTTCATTGTGCTATTTTCAGCCAAGTAGTGGCATTGCACTTGACCCTGTTTTATGACAGCGGCAGTAAAAGAGGCAGTGAGCCATGTTCACACAGGAACCCTATATTCTACATCCTGAATTATGTTGTGGATTACAGTTTTTCATATTTCTGCCAATCAATTTTTCTGAGGACAGCCTTTTAAGTTTGTAACTCATCGATGTAAACTATTTGACAGTAAATAACTATGAAAATCATCATTTTTCAAACTACACGATGTTGTGTCACTGCCCGATTCCACCTTTTTCGCCTGTCAGGTTTCCGCTGTTCGTGTTTAATAGCATGTCAAAGTCGGCGATTGTTCATCATCATCCCTGGAAATCCCAACATCCGGTAAAACAGACACTGTCATCCTCTTCGCCATATTACATGTCACTTGAACAGGGATTTAATTTTTAGCATAAAAAGGAGTATAAAGAGGGCGACCTTGCCCATATTCCGGATCCCATTATAGGACGGAAAGGTCGCTAGAAACAACGGTGGTGGCATCCCCCTGACCATTCTCATGACCTTTGACACAGAGAAGGCAATGTCGCACACTGAGGGGATTGTTTCCCACTGACCAACGCCACACAAACATGGCCGCCCCCACGGCCAGGGTCACGACCTCCAGCACCGTATGAACATGGCTGCCCCCATAGTCGGGATCACGACCTCCAGCACCACACAAACATGGCTGCCTCCATGGTCAGGGTCACGACCTTTGGCAGAGAATCCCAACAGAGAAAGGGACGAACCCAAGTTGTCGTATTCTCGTTTTTAACACAGGCTGATTACCGAGCCTTGTTCTAATCAACCCTGACCCTGACGGGCTCAAGTAACAGCTTTCAATAGATGTTATAAACACAAAGAAAAATGTGCACGACCCTTACCATATGGGTCATGGCCTTTGACACACACACACACAAACTGATGGAGCTATGTCGGTACCAAATTCTTTTTCATTGTAGCTATCCGATATTCCATGTCATGCTTCGACAGTATAAACAAATCTTGCAAGCTGTTCCTGTGTTTATTATCAACAAGTCACAACTGAGGGAAAAGCCGATGATGTCATCAGCCTCCCTGTGAGGAGAATGCCCTTGAACTTCTCTCACCGATCCAGCTGATCTGTTGCCAGGCAACCATCCACACACACACACACACACACACACAAACTAGGAATTGTGGGTACACTAGTAGGAGACTGAAGATATTGTTGTTGTTCCATCTTTTCTGGCGAAACTCAGGATTGCAAGTCCTTCCTATGAAGGCAAACACAGAGAGTAAACTATGATCAGTAGCATCACTGCGGAGTCGAAAAGAAATTCTAATCAGCTGCAGATGATCAAGAAAAAAATGGTATTTTTCTTGCAATTTTGTCAAACAATGAACCTGTAATATAACTTTACAAATACAACACCATATTACACTGATTCCTATTAAACTGCATGATTTGACACCAGAAATTTTATCATTTCAAATGTTCAACCCCAGATGTCTCTATAACGTTATGTCAAGACAGGAATACTCCAAATAAATACAATGTATAATTAACCATGCTTCTTTCAATGTTTTTTTCTCTAACAATGGTTCCAGTGTTGCGACTCCAAAATGGTGAACCCTTGATTCGAAATCTGCCAAGAGATTTTCCAAACCAATGGCCAGTGTCTCAATGTGGCAAATGGCCGACAAAAACAGAATAATCTTCAGTGTTCAAGTTCGGAATTACGTAGGCGAGGACAGCTGTGACTTCTGACAGATTACCAAATCACGGATATACAAAACCGAGTAGAAAACCTTCCGAATAGCAGATTATAGCACACACATGACAACACACTACACTATCTCCTTTCAAGTGCGTTTAACCATTCTGTGTGGGAAGCAGAAATAGGTTATCGGACCATGTCAACACAAGCGGAAATTACACGTTAAAATATTCATTATCTTTGTAAAAACCGCCAGTCGAGCAGCGAAGCGATCTCCATACCTCCTTTCCCTTCCCCATTTCTTGAGCCTTCGGGCAGAAACGTGCAATAAAGTTTCTCACAACATATTATTTCTGTTATCAACGAAACACAGGCCGAATCTGCGCACCAAAAAAAAAAGGGCAATTTCAGACTCAACCTGGCATAATAGAAATGGTTTGTCAACTCACATGGCAAACTTTAAATAAATCCAGCAGTCTGGGACTGGCCGGGGTGTTCCAGTCCCACAACCCACTAGGAGCCCGGCACAGGTCACAGGGGTCAGCCCCGTGGAGCATGACCTCTGACCTACTGGTTCTCCACACCAGGGAACAGCATGGGGCCCTTCCTCTCTAAACAATAGGTCGCAAAGACGGCTAATTTCATTCCCTGGTTATCAAACTAGAAAGGAATTTTTCATAGATAGGACTCTGTGTGATCCATTCTCCTGACTATAACCTTACCCCTGCTGTGGTAGCCTTCCTGTAACAGATTTATAAAGGATGTGGAACATTAGGCAGCAGTGAGGAGGTTAACTATTGAATGCTGTATAAGGCGCACTTTAGACCTACAATGTTATAAGGTCGTACGATCATCGTCGTAGGCGACGGTTTTCTTTAGACACACGGTCAGGAAATATCATGGGACCCCCGCGGCGCAGAATTCCATTGATGTGCGCGTGTGACTCAAAGTGAACTCTTGCGCTCAAATTCAAAATGGCGGGGGAACCGCTTGTTTTCGTCAAAAGATGAAGCTTTTACTGACTTTGCAACAACTGTTGCCCTGCAGATGAGACGTTGAGAACGGTGCTCAACAAAGAAAGAGATTGAGGCTGGTACAGAGACGGACGGGATTTAACCCGAGTTCGTGGCCGCCGCCGGGGATGTCCCGGGGATCGAGGAATAGGGGCATACTAGAGAAGTAGCCACTGGTAGCAGGGCGTCGCGCCGGAATACTAGTAACCGGTTTCGGACGAGAAAAATATGTTTCCATTGCTAACTGCATGCATATTTACAAAGAAAACGATAGAAACTTTCCTTCCCGGACAGGAAACAGCACGCTGTAGGGTTATTAGCATATCACCCACTTCCGTCGCCGGCGACGATTCTTCTTTAGACGAGAAAAACACAGCCACAGGCCCCCCCGCTGAACGTCGTGCGACTGGGTCCGAGGTGGTCGCACGACATTTCGAGGATTTCCCGTTTATTGCCGTCGTACGATTGTTTTGATCGTCTTTAGACGGCCAAAAAATACCGTCGCCGGCGACGTCGCCCACGACGATGATCGCACGACTCTAAAATGTCGTAGGTGTAAAGAGGCCCTAAGTGTCTCTCACTACATATTTTCAGGGTTTTGTCTTACTCCAGGTTGAGTTTATTTTGACAACGACAGAAATTCGTGGGTGCAGCCCAGGCAACGTCCCTGGTTATTAAAATAGAAAGGATATACACCAAATCCGTGTTTGTTTGATTGGAACATAACAATAGTATACATTTTCTTCATTTAGTCTATCTCTCTCTCAAACAAGGCTTGCAAAAAAAATCATTTTCCAATGTCTAACAACCTGGGAATAACTTTGGTAGAGCCCCTGACGGACAACATCCTACAAGATCACAATCAAGTTCATGTTACAACAACACAAAAATAGAAGTCAAACTCACTGAATTCAGACGGACTACAGCTTTGTCGGGATACGTAACTCTTCTCAGAATGTCGGCTGCGTCGTAGCTACCTCAAAATGGTGAAAGTATTTCTTTGGGAATGTTGGCCAACTATAAACAGATGTTTTTCATAATTAGCCAGCAGAAAAATTACGAGCAAACGAAACACCTTGAAGTGCCTCAATTTTTCCCAGGCCTCTCTAATCATAATCTGCAAAAATATTCAATATGGACACCAGCTTGCCACTTTCTATTAAATCAATTCCGGACAGTTTTATTTGACGATAAATATAACCACTCAGCACTTCACACGACCACTGTTTTTCCAAAACACTTACATCCAAGTCTAGAACTATTCTTTGGGTTTGTGAACCGAACTATTTTTACAACTGTTGGAAAGAGGTTAGGATAAATTCCTGGCCTCAGTATAATCCTGATCCTGATCTCTAGTTTCATCAGAATGAAAGCTCGACTGTGTCTGTAGGTAACATGATGAAAGTATTTCAAACACAAGCGGGGTCAACTTACCAAATTTCCAACAAAATCTTTGGGCCAGTCTTTGAGAGGAAGGCTTGAATATGGTAGGAAATTTGGTGGTAAGTTGACTTTGCTTGTGTTAGAAGGTAAGATTAAACCTTCTCAAGTTTCTCTGTTACTGAACTGAAAAATAAACATGAAAACAAAGTCTCAGGGGAAAGTCTATACCTTTTTGGTACGCACAGTTTCAGGGAATTGATCTAGATCACTCAGATGCAAGTTTTTTTTCTACCAGCTCCCCCCCCCCCCTATTTACTCCATGCTAAAATATTACTTAAATGTCAGAGAAGTAAGGAAATACATTGGTGTGGCCTTGGAAAGACAGATAAAACCTTCTCTGGTTACTGTGTGTGTGTGCTGGTGGATGGTCAGACAGGCATGATGACCCAAAACACCAGCTGACCAGGATCAGTGAGGATGACCCACTATCCAGACAGAGATGCCCCAGGGCTCACCAGCAACAAAAGACTGTGGTCAGCCCAAATAGCTGTCAGTCTGGGTCGGTTATACACGCTGTAAGTAGTGTAACCACAAGGAAATACCAAGCTGGGGATCTGCTTGAAAGTGAATTGGAACACAGAATCATACAGTATTTGCATTTTCAGTTGGTCTGTGTTGGTAGAGGAATTGTAAGAACAAAAGACTGTGGTCAGCCCGAATAGCTGTCAGTCTGGGTCAGTTATTATATATAATATTATGTCCTTGGTTATACACGCTGTAACCACAACTTGTGGCACAAGGAAATATCTAACTGAGGATCTGCTTGAAAATGAATTGGAGCACAGATATGTAGTATTTGCATTTTCAGTTCCTCCGTGTTGTAGAAGAACAAAAGACTGTGGTCAGCCCAAATAACTGTATCTTGTCAGTCTGGGAAGGTTATACAATACTGTAACCACAACTTGTAGCACATGGAAATATCTGACAGGGGATCTGCTAGAAAGTGAATTAGAACACGGAAATTTACATGTTCAGTTTGTCTGAACAATTGTAAGAACAAAAGACTGTGGTCAGCCAAAATAACTGGGAATCACTTTCAAAATTAGGGAAATAATTAGGGCTGTTTAGCCATAGTCGGTGCTGTAGGGCTGTTGTGAATTAGGATTTTACCATGGTCAATACTGACCGACGGAGGCCATATATACTTTCAAAATTCTCAATATAACTCTTCAGTCTGCAAAATTGTGTAATAGTAATACTTTATTTTGGCCTAGAGGTAAAGATCCATGACAAGAGGACAGACAGCAACAAATATGGTTTGTTTAAGGAGCACATCTGGACTACATACTGACTATTTAGATATGAAGGGTTATATCTAACTCCTGTTATCATGTCTGGTCTAGTATTAGGGTCTTGTGTATATCCATTATATAAAGGTGGTCCCTTTTACTGTCTATAAGCAGATCATTCTTAGACATCTATATTTCTAAAACGTTGCGCATTCCCTAATCAAAGTATACATTCCTAAAAAAAGAGAGGAGAGTGAAATATTTCCAAACTGATATACTATTTCATGTTTTGTTTGTTATCGCCCCATTGGATCTTCCTAGTTTATTTACTTATCTTTTGAATTTTCAAATAGAGCTGGGCTACCTGGATAGCTCCATTTAACCATTTAATTGTATTTGCTTGAACTTTTAGTATGATCAAAACAATAACGGTTGGACTTGTACTTTCCAAACTATTTTTGTTACATTTCATTATCTGTTTTTGCATAAATCTATCTAGCCTGAGTGTCATCCTGTTTCAGTTCCAGGCTCTACCTTCCTGGAACTGAAACAGGATGACACTCGGGCTAAAATCTATCATATATTGACACAATTTTGTGCTTATTTATGCTTTTAACATATATAAAGTTAGTAGTGGCACTAATGTTTGTGATTGTCTCTACATTTGAATAAAAGGAAGCAATACAAAATGTAGGTTTACATCCAGACTCCTTCTTTTACACCCTAATTTCTCAGTAATTTGCAGATGTGGACCACAAGAACCACCTGACACAAAGGAAACAAGTGTCCCCCATGCATAACCCACACACTTAGCTATAAACTGTCCCCAGGGAGGGAAGGCATGCTAAACATCCCCCCCTCTGTGAAGATAACTTGTTTATCCCCCCTCCCTGCCCCCCTGGGGGGTTATAAAATGGAAAGTGTGAACAACACCAGAGTGTAAACAATCACTTCCATGTAAACAAACCTGTTACAGCATAAACAACACAGGGAGAGGGAAAGTCAAATTTGCATGTCTACAGGCTTGATTACCACAAGACAACAACAGATGTGGGGCTTCCTACCACCTGGAAGGATGAAAATAAACAAATCAACATTCCAGGTCAGATTCCTCTCTACCTTATCATTATTGTAAAACAGACAAAAATAAATTTCAGGTAAGATTCCCGCTGCATTTTTTTTCCATTTTGTCCTTCCTTCCAAAATAGAATTTCAGGGCTTTGAAGCCCCTATCTTTTTTGCAATTACATAAATGAACTAAATTCTGGTTAAGATTTTTCAGCTACTTTCTCATGTTTTTCATTATTCTATCAATTCACTTGAGTCCAAACCGTTTTCTTCCCTACCTTTAGTCCTTACTAAAACAGTTGTAGTCAGCTGAGGTCTCATTTCACTGCCAGGACCTTATCACTTTCACTTCAGCCCCTCAACAACCATTGATACTGCCACTCTCCCTCCACACACCAGGGCTCCACTAGGAGGTTTCCACAATACCGCAGTTCACAGCACACACCTCACTCAAGCCTCGATCAAAGTCCTTTCCTTTCTTCCAATATTCTGCTTTTTCAATCATATCTTCAGAAAATATCAGGTCTTATAATAAAAGTATATTGTACGGTGTTACTAAAGCTCTATCTAAAATCTACTCAGAGGAAAATCGCTTGGGTATCCTCTTCCACATCCATATACCTGACCAATCGGAAGGCAGCTCGGCTGACATCCTTGACCCATCAGGTAGGTACCCGCTATCCCCCTGGGGACCCTCCCGCTAACTACCTGTCCATATTCACTTACTCGACGCAGAGCCCACACCGATACAGACAGCCGCGGAAAAAACATCGTCCCTCTCCACATTAATTGCGTTTTGTTGAACCGTAGAGAAAAAGGGGTGGCTTTCCTCGGACAGAGACCAGGGTGATCCGACCGCCATGCAGGAAAAACCCCAAGGCCAGCGGAGAGATGATCATATCTGGCCAATTTAATATCCCGGCATTGAGGACGACTCAGAATAAATAAGGAATCAATCTGCACAATGGTCCATTCAGGATTTTAATTGGCATTGGAAGGAGCCTGAATAGATCTGGACCCCTCAATCCTGGGGCGCTGCCTTATTGGATCCAGGCTATTACACAAAACACTGTCCTCCCCACACACTTGATGACTAACCGATGCCCTCCGTAGCATGAGAAAAAGTTTGGGTATGGTCTATAATTAGTTGCTAACTACCCACAGGCTTGGAGGAATACTAATGTGGCCTCCGCGGCCTATTCTGGTCTCTAATTTCTTGCCAAGTCATTAAACACTGGCCCAAGTGTGAAGTGGTCAAAAAGAATGGGGCTAATTAATGGTTAGAGGAGAATGTTTCCCCGGCTTTTGTGCCGGCTTGGCGGCTCGAATCCGGGGTGCAAAATTAGCACCATTCCGTCGGACTTCCAAGCGTAGAGAGGGGGAAGAAATAATCATGGCAGTGCGCTGAGGTTGCCACAGCGCCGCCAATCAAAATACACAGGCAGAGAGGCCACGGGAGCATGTTGTTGTCACATGTTTCACATGTCACAGGAGGCCTGCGATTCACAGAAACACATGGAGGCAGGCAGCGGGGAGGAATTCGCACAATTTTTAGTAGTCTCAGTGGCGATGACCGAGGCCTCACCTCTCTCTGCCACCACCCTCAGCTCGATGTCTCCCGTACCCAAACATCCCCGCAGACCACAACACTTCCATCTAGGGATGACATCCTCACATCCCAATAACCCCGAACAATGGGCAACAAAGGGCTGCGACCCCATTTTCCCCGCTGACTCCTGCCCTGCTAGTGGACTTGTTGTACGCTCAGGTTTCTCCCATAACAGCAGAGCCCAGACATCTGTGAGAGGATCCCTGGACAGTGCCCCTCCCACCTATCATCCACCCCATACCACATGGTCTTTTGTAGCCAGACTGAACCCTTCTGTGTAACACCCCCCCCCCCTCTACCTACACTTTCTGTTTCTATCCCAGAGCTTTCACCGCTCAACAAACTGCTGAAAACCTGTGTTACTCAAGTGGTGAACCTCACAACTTCCTCTACATCTCACCAGACCCACAAAGACTCCCAACGCTCACAGATAGAGGAAGAAGTACGGGTGTCTCTCTCAGACCTTACCTCAGCCTGTAGTCTGGAACAGATATCAACCGATAAATCAGACATTTGCTCATAAAATCCGTGTGACAGCGGGAGGAGAGGGGAGCAGCATCCTCCCCAGTTGTTCCCATGGCTGGGGGAAGGTCATGATGCATGTGTGGAGACAGAGACAGTTGTACTTAGCTGGCCGGCAGCCCTGGCCTCCGCATATTTGGACACTGTATATGCTTACACAATTAGACGAACATGTTCAAGGCAATTAGACGCGTGGAAACGGGGGTGGAACCGAAATCGTCGACGTCAGGTTCCGAACAAACAACGACCCTGGATGAAACCCTGGCATCAGCGGCAATTAATGCCATGTGGCGGGTCGGTGTGTTTGAATTATCAATGAACGAGGATTCATTATTTACATTTGCTAATGCAGCAGCGCTGCGATTAGTGCCCTTCTCCTCTTTTGCTGTTGGTTTTTCCTGGGGTTTCATCAGAGCAGAGCTGAGTGGAGGGATATTAATTACATGAAGGCATAACTGCGCAGCAGGCGGCTGGGTAAATTACCACCAGAGACAAGCCACTGCCAGCACCACTGGGTGGGTATTAGGAATAATTCTGACTTCTTGGGCCCTAACACTGACGTCACGATGAGGCTCTGGATCAAATTAAAACCTAACCTAGACAGACCCCTTACCTACCTACCTTCTACAGTCATACCCTTTACTTCCAGGCTTCACACACACACAAATTGCACAACACAGCACCACTTGTCGCAGGGGATTTGCATATGCAAATGTCATTAAGTCTTTGTGTGCCCATAGCGACCCAAAGACCCGTCACGCTCCCAGCTAAACAATCCCTCCCTTTCATGCCAGGCATTTGCATCTAGATGTGCAATTAGCCAAATCAGTCCGCAGCGATTATAATTTCTCTTTCTTCTGGTTGCCGCTGAGTTATCGGCAGAGGCACCCCGTCGGCCGGTCGGTACACGACGGTGCACAAAGCCGCGCCGGGAACCCCTTTGTCCGGCGGTTAATGAGTCGGACGGGGTCATTTGCATATGTAGATGCAATTAGACGCAGCTGCTCTATCCCCTGGTTTTAATGGCTCACAGTGTGGACCACAGCTGCAACCCTGACCTGGGTAATCACCACGCAGTGGGCAAACACCGGCCTGGTCCGTCCAGCCACACTCACAAAATCAAAAGTGTCCAGTGAAAGTGGTCAGCGGAGAGGGAATCTCCCAGACAAAGGCCAGCATTCCTTGGGGAATTCGGGGAGGACTGACACTGTGCTGTACCACCCCTGTCCACTGCCACTTGCGTTGGTTCATCTAACTCTCTGTAGGGGTCCCCAAAAATAGACTGTATCTGCACTATTATGTTCGCCAGTCCAGACAATATTTCTTTTGTGTAATTAAATCAGTAATTGAGCTGGCTTGTTTGCATATAAATGCAGGCACCAATTAAGGGAGAGTGACTACGACCAGCAGGAATGCCATCAACGAATGCAAATGTAATTAACTCACATATTTTGTTTCCAGCAGAGCATAGAAACCACCTTATTTGCATACTGCACTCACAAAGAAAATAATTACAGGGGGCAAAGAGCATGTCTATCTCGGGCCGGGCATCTCTGTAAGCTTTCTGGAGGGGTTTTTCCACCCTCCGAAAACAAACTGTGGTTTTAGATTGGTGGTATTTTAAGCTGAAAGGGCAGCGTTTATCTGTGTCGGACTGTTTAAGACCGATAGTGAATCCCATTTCAGAGGAGCGCCCAGCAATGCACAGACGTCCCTAATACCACAGTCTCTCCAAGTGATAATTAAACTCCCTGGGCAAGGACTAGCGCGCAGATATTAGAGGGGAGTACACACTCAGCCGTTTCAAGATGTTCGGCTATATTTCAGCTGTCACTTTGGCGGCCGCTGTCCCTTCCTAACGCGATCACGAGTGTCCCCAGTCGCTGCGAGGCACAGGTTATGAGATTACACCAGTATAAAATGGATGAACTTTCCCGAACCCCCGAGCCGTATTTCCAACCAGTGATAAAACCCGCCGCGGTACGGACGTAGGAATCGCGGCGAACGAACGAAGAAGCGGGAGATATCGTTGTTGTGAGGAGCGTGATTGTGGCTCCCGAGGGAGGGACAATCCTGTGCCGCTGGGTTCCCGGGGGGTTAGCACTGACAGGCAGGTACAACCATACCACAATTAGCACTGACAGCTATAGAATGACATCCCTGAATGAAGCAATTCAGCAGGAACTGCGACTGGCAACAGGAATAATCGGGTAAAACGTGGAAAGATTTCGCCAAGATTCGGAGGGGAAGGAAAGCACTGCGGCGGCGTACCGTCCCGGTGCTCGGTGATGCGTCGACGGAAGGTGTTAGATGTCGCTGTAAAGACGAGCGATGTGACAGTGCCACCACTTTCCCCACTTTTTATATGTTAATGCGGAGAGAAATGGTGCATAAAATCAAGAGTCAGCAAGCCCTTTTTTCGCCAGCATCTCTGCGGCATCGGGGTCAGTGTGCAGGCAGCCCCTCCATGAGGGATCACCGCGCGACATGATTGGATTGCAGGCACGGCGTATGACGGGATGACATGCCACCAGATAAACCCACCAACTTTAATGGAGGAAGATGAGCCCTCTCGTGCCTCGCCTATCCCGCACGCCGCGAACCGAGACCGATTTCCGGGACAGGGAAATGCCGTCACGTCACACACACACACACACATAACAAAAACGCGGGGGAACGCCATTGTCACCCGTTGTGCCTCTTACAAAGAGATGGCACCGGGAAGACACAAGAGGGGGAAGTCTTCTATTCATTTGCATATTCAGGAGGTATTGATCGCAGGGGTCTATCGATTGTGTCCTCGTGCGAGTAAACTACAGCGACAGTTGTTCCCGTCCCTGCCCTTCCCTGCACTCCATTATTTTTACTAACTGATTCCCTGGCCCCTTCTTGGCGGGGGCACTGGTTTTACGGCCGCCGATTTTCGGGAGGGGGTGCCGGTAACGTTCCTTCCGTAACCACGGAGATGCCTCGATAAGTCGCCCCTTAAAAGTGGCACAAATGAGCGTGTTTAGCAGGGATACCAACCGCCGACAATGGCCGACAAAGGGACCTGTCAATAGGCACGTATGTCACTGCCTCACCATCAATCCTCTCCTGGACCACTAATTTACAGAAGAAAAGACACTGAATGAATGCCTCTCTCAGTTAAGTGTCCATTCTTGCATAGCGGAAGAAAACGGCGGTTAAGAATCCCAATAATCAGCCATTCAGGCTTCCAACCTTTGAATCGAGAGCCAGAGCCCTCCACTCATTAGTGCGGAAATAAAATGACGACACTCTCATCTCTCTCTCACACACACACACACACGCTATGACAAGATCACTGCGAAGGTGGCCACAATAACAGCATGCAGAAGGGAAAACACTGGAGGCATCTGTTCACATTAAAGTGAAGAACGGTTGGCCTGTGACGGCGGAAGCATCCTCTAACCAACCGCAAAGCCTCCGCTAAATCACTCAACCTTCACACGACGCTCGCTCACTCGCTCCTACATACGAGGAGACAACAACAGGAGGAGACGATCGCTTGCCGGGTTGTCAAACGTGAAACGTCTGTGGTTTCAATTGTGGGTTTTCCGCCAGCAACGTCACCGGAGCGATGAAACAGTTTCCGCATAATGAAGCATCGCTGCTGCGACGTCCGCGGCCGCCTCGACAGGGGCATGGATTTCTGCGTCCATCGATTCACATCATAATCACGGAGGGCTATAATCAAAAAATCATAAGCCACATGCGATGTTTCCCAGCGCAGCCCGGTGTGGCCCTGGCAGAAAGCTGGGTGGCTCAGAGGAGCCCTGATCTGTGGACCTCTCTAGGGAACAGGCCCAGTTAGACACCGCCTGTCTATCCGCTGTCTCTCCCAGTCTGGCTCGGGGCTCTAGCTTGTAGTGAACCAGCTGGGAGAGGGAGAGAAAAACGCGCTTCTGGCCGTGTGTTTACGGCGGGGAGTGGATTTATTACAACCGGTATCGATCTAGCAGCCTAGTCGGCAAGCCCGCCAAAAGATCGGCAGTGAAGCTCGCACGCACTACGCACGCTAGACGGAGGGTTAGAGCACTAGATTCATCACTATACACACACGGGGAGACACACATACGCTATCGCACGGCCTGTCTGTACTCCTACATCCACGTGGAGGCGCTAGCAGACAGCTAGACAGCCTCCTGCCGCCATTATTTACATCCTCTTGTTGATTTCCCATAAAAAAACAAGACAGGAGAGGGCTAGATCCCGCCGTTAGCTGGCGGAGCGGGCTGGCTAAGCGGGGCCGGCCGGCTACGGGCCCGCTATCCCCGCCCGCCGGCCCCTCAACTTCCCACAACAACAAAAAGTACCGCCAGGAAACTACCAACAAACTTGGGGTCGAAAGTTGAAGGGGGAAGGAGGAAAGTGGTGGGTAAACAACAACAGCTACACCCCCGGAAGGCGGTGGGACCCGAACCCCTCCCCTCCGGTCCGCCCGGCCCGTACAGAACACTCTGGGTCACCACCATAATGTGACATGCAAGGAAAGGTCAACTTTTTACACTTGTAAACACAGAAATACTACCCCGTCCGGCGTCCCCGACTACTCACCGATCTGCCCTGCCTGGCTCGGCGGCTCGCTCCGACGTCTGGCCGGGCCCAGAGTGCGGGAACGGGCCCACTAATTATCCCTAATCAGCCCGGGAACAATTAGCAAGCAGCACACACTCTCCCAATTAAATAATAGCGTCCGCGCCCGCCCGAAAAATGTGAACTTCAACTTACGTTTTCCGCGGGTCCGCTCCGATCGTACGGCCCATGCCCCGTACTCTGCCGTCCCAAACACAACACTGCAACTGCCTGCCGCCAACCAGCACCGGGACAAGCGCTCGGCACCGAGAAAGAAACTAGAAATAACCAAATGAAAATTCGATATTTTATTCTGCTAATTATTTTCCGTGTAAAATGGCTGATTAGCGCAGCGCGCATGTCTGTCGCGATGGGCATGACGGGATAGGCTATTGATCGCAATTAAATATGCATCGCTGGAGCCTTTCTTCATTTAGCCAAGAAAATCAGCAGGGCCAAATTAAGGGCCGCAAGCCAGCGTTTCCGCTCACACACACACACGGAACAACTTTCCCTCGCAGGACAAGACACTTCCTAGCGTGTCTTACCGGCAGAGTATTTCTTAAGGTTTTCTTAAGAAGGTTTGACGGCGTGTTTGTTGTCGGCCGCTACGTTCTTGAGGGGCGCGTATTTCCGAGGTGGCCCTTAAATGCGCGACCAACACCTTTCCTGGCGCTTCACGCCTAATCGCAGCCTCCGAACTTGATGAAATATATAAATCAAATCACCTCACAAGGAGGGGGGAATTTATGCGCAGTCTGTGCGGGGGACATCACGCGTAGCCGCGTCGGCTCGCTGGCCCGCGTGCGGCCGGGACCCGTTGGTCGGGCGGCCCGTGCCGGGGCCGGAGGGTCGCGGGGTCTCTTCGCTCCCGCGCGCTCAGCTCGTTTGTCTCCCGCCGTTTTAATTAGACGGCTCCGATCGCCTCTCTTTCAATGTTTAAAATTTGCATTCTAACAACGTGTCCTTTTTGCATTTTATCAACCTAATGTCGATTGATTTTCAATTATCTTGGAAAGAGATTCGGGCTGCAAGTGTTAATACGACAGCGACGCGCGTATGATATCCCGTCGGTCGGTTTGATCGGGTTATTATTCCCGTCCGCCCGGGACCCAGTCAACCTATCCTTATATTACACTCTATCATTAAGAAGAACGGCATCAAATATGCAAAGAGGATCGCCATTATCGGTCAATTTGATGTCTTGCCAAATATGGAGCAAATCTAATATTAAATATTGCGCCGGGTAGAATAAATGCACTAATTCGTCGTGATCTTTGGTGACCTATGGGCGCATAAGTCAATGTATTATGCAAAGGTTATTATTGGGAGTTCTTTATTAGTTTTAAAGAGCGGCCGATTGCTCATGGGTGAATAAATGATGGCTTGGTTACTGCACTTCGGAGGATAGGGCGCAGTGAGAAGGATTACAGGAAACGTCAATAATATCATTAAAGATATAAGTTTTTTTCTGGGAACTTGGCTGCGAGTTCTGTCAAGGCCACGGGCAGGGGAGGGGGGCGCCCGGCTACGGCGGACGGTTTCTTGAGCCGTCTTTAAGGAGAGGTCCGTTAAAGGTGCGACGTCTTCCAGGTGTGAGGACACTGAAGTCACACCTGGGCGAACCTTACGATTTTTTCAAGACGTTTTAGGCCTGCTCCTTAGCTGAAGTTTGCGTCTTGAAACCTTGAGAACTCGGAAGCGGGGTGTCTGGTTACTGTCCATGTCTTCACACCTTGTGGAGTAACTAGAACGCGTTACCGTATCATAATGTCTAAAATCTGCACCTCAAAACAGGTTTAGCGTCTTGAAATCCCAATAAGACGCAGAGGTGTCTCCTCACACCATGAGACATGAGTAAGACGTGTTACGTGGTTAAGTGGTTTGTCGGTCGCCGCGCTCCTTAATTCTGGCTGACGTGTCTTGAAGGAGGATGTTAGAGACATCACCGCCCGTATTACCGTACCTGTCCGGAGTCATCTGTCTCGCAACCCACTACTCTCCGAGCAGAGGAGGGGTTCCGGCAGGTATTCGACGTGTTTTAGGCGTTTTTGTCGGGCTTTCTACTTTTTTTTTTTTTGGTCGGCTATACAAAAAAAATGACAAAGTAGAAAGCCCGACAAAAACGCATTAAACACGTCGAAAACCTGCCGGAAACTCTCCTCTGCTTGGAGAGCAGCAGCCCAGTTTGTCGGCACAGGTTCTACTGAACACTAACCTGTTTTAGGGCTTTTTTTTCTTTTCGAAAACTGAGACTTTTATTGTTCATGACATGTTTGCTTGTCTGTGCGTGTGTGTATGTGTGTGTGTGTGTGAGTGTGTTTGTGTGTGTGTGTGTGCGTATGTGTGTGTGTGTGTGTGTGTGTGTGTGTGTGAGTGTGTTTTTGCCACCTGTATGATTTTAGTGGTTTCTCTCCCAAGATTAAGATTTTGATTGGATTGTTATCTCTCCCTTCCTCGCCCTCGCTCTGTCACTGTACAGTATGTGTATGATGTGCATGTGTGTGTGTGTGTGTTTGTATCTTTGTATCTGTCTGCCTGTCTGTCTACTTGTCCATCTGTCTGTGTTTTTGTGATGCTCGATTTACACACACTGCCAGTGCAGCATCAGTGCCGTACACCCTTAGCGGCTGCAATTTCTTTCTGTAGGGCTTGAACGGGGTCGCAAAACAGTATGAGTGAGGGGGCGAAGTCTGCCATCTCTGATTGCCTTGCTCACATCTTATTTCATTGGAGATGATGTTGTCTGTGTAATGCTTGGGTCACATTTCCCAGTCGGGACCCGGCCGGGCTGTTTGTGGAAACGCAAAATCAAAATGTATATCAATAAATATGCACAAGCTATGCTCTTGAATAATTTTTGGTACGTTTTGTGTTTTTTGTTGTCTTTTATATCATACTTTTTGTTCCCAAACACTGCCCGGCCGGGCCCCGGATCGAAAATGTGACCCAAGCATCAGCACTACATGCCCGGGCTGGACTGATACGCATCGCAACAGGCTTCTTCGGCCCAACAGAACAGACACCTTTGAACAGTCACGTTTCATCCAGGGGATTTTAGTGATTTCTCAGTCTTAAAATTACGATTTCTGTATTTGTGTTCTATCTATTGTAAGTTAGATTTAAATCATCTTATAGGCTACATCAAAAGTCGATTGCAATGTATATATACAGTTCACAATACACAAAATACACAGATAGCCAGACTGCAAAGTTCTTGGAGTACACCATCGGAGTTACAAGTGCGAATGCATTTTTTTCTTTTAGTTTAATATTTTGCAACCCAAAACCAGAAAAATATTCAAGCAACTGGAAAAGATTTTAAAACTGTTATGTTTTTTTTTGGCCGCATGTCTAACCTTCATCAACTTAAGGAAAACAGCTTCTGTTAAAAATCTACATATATCTCTTTCAGACTTTTATGTTATCATGTCTTTTTGTATGTTTGCCATTTTTGCAACATTAATACTTACCGGTGCAAGAAAGTGATCACATACTACATTCCAACGTTCAAAGACACCAAGTCGGTAGCCCTCGACTAACTTTGGCATTTCTTTTTAATCATGCATTGCTTACAAAACGAAAATAAAAAAAATAAAAGACGTCAAAAACAAACATCTTCTTAAAGATTTGAAGATTATTCCGCCTCATCCTCCAAGGGTCACATGTCAGCCAGTCGTTGTCTTCAAGGTCCTTCCAACATCTGGAAGGAGGTGCTCGTCTTCCTTCCCCAGTTCGCCAATCAAGCCAATTTCCGCACGACATCCAGCAAATTTTACCCAATTTCCCCTGCTGCATCATGCAGCCGTGGCGCGGGAGGCGCGCAGGCCGCGGGGAAAGGTCTCACGGAGCGAGCTGCGCATCTCTTGACCTTGACGCCACTCCTGACCTTGACTCCCAGACTTAATGCGGTCTAAGGCGTCACCTCATCTGCATACGCGCCACCGGTGGGAGATTAAGACACCTTTTCTTCCACACCTTTCACCTGAGGTTCTCGACTCTAGTGGCGACCAGAAATCGCCTTACTCTCGTCCCCAGATCAAAGTAAAGGTGGTACTCCCTCGTTCCCAGTGGTCGATCGCTGCCGGACTCCATGTCCGCTAATGTCTTAAGTAAAAAAAGAAAAATTCCATCGCCTTCGAGAAGGTGCACACGTCTTCTTAAGGTCTCCACTATAGCCTTAAGAGTTTCGGGTATTGGGAGGGAGTAAGAACTTGCACTGCACACAAAAACGAGACAATGTTACATTGATTCCTCACGCAGCATACTAGCATGCATAGCTAGATTGTCTTCACTGTTAATCTTAATTAAGGTAGTTTTTTCTTTAAAACCATAAGATGTTAGCAATAGTTCAACTGCCATGTATGTATAAGTCGCCATACATCGTGCCTGTTACAAATGTCACGCAATAGAAGTTCTGTTCTATATAACCAAGGAGGTTTTATGATATAACACAACACACGCTCAAAGCATGACAGACCAAATATCCATGTATTTGATCGCGAGAAGCTGTCTGAGGAAACTCTCCATAAACCAGTGGATGTGCTCCACTGAGTTAGATGGAAGATCTGACGCTTGGGTATAGAGGGGTGCTAGCTTTGCCTTTCAAAGGGATGACGTCGGTGATGACGTAGGTGGAGCAGTTCCCGCCACCCGAGCGGCAGGGTGAGAATGACGTCATTTTACACGTAGACGCCCATGAAAACCCGTCTGTCTGTGATCTCCAAGCAGATGCGGGGTTGCCGCGCGTATTTCTGCGTCTTTTCGCTCGTTTAGTACGACTTGTAAGTGTTATAATTTGCGTGACACTCCGTAAAAAGACAAACGCAACGGTGCCACACAAAAGGCATACAAATTGCAGAAACTGCTCGGAGATCAGGTGCACCGGTACTAGTAGAGCAGTGCTTATGTAAAATAACGGTATATTGTCTGTAGTAAGCCATAAACATGTGTAAAAAGGCACATATGGACATAAAACAGATGACGTTTCACTAGAAGCTGTGACCAGTATGACGCAGCGTGACACAATGACGTCATCTAACACTGCTAGTTCACCAGGTGTGTATAAAACTACAATTTTCTGTGTGCTTTTCCTCACAGTCAGAGTTGCAAAAACTTAATATAGATACTGTACGTGAAATATGAAGACAAAATACATTTTATTTCAACCTGTCTCTTCCCATCACAAAGGAAATGGCCTCTTTACGAACCCACAAAATTCCATCTTATTTTTTCCACCGTCAAGGGCAAAACACACCTTGCACATTACAGATAAAATTAGGTTTCAGAAAAAGATGTAGAACAAAACGAGTTCAAATTTAGACTCATCATTAAGACTAACATGTTACATTGTTCTTGACTCAGTTCGTCTTTTTCCTCCTTGTTACAACTAGCCGCTACCGGGGCAAGACTGAAATAACCTGGGGACTGCCGGAGATTCGAACCCAGGACCTTCAGATTCTGAGTCAGCAACCCTGACCACAAGACCACCTTGCCAACTGAAAGTAAAAGACTGCGCATGCGTGGCGCTAGGTTCTCAGTCTAAGACATATGGTCCCACCTGACCGCTCATAACCCGACCGTGGTATGATTAATTTCTGCTCGCCCTGTGCTCGGAAGGGTGTGTGCGCCTGCCAATCTTATAACCACACACGCGCATGTGTATATCCCTATGATAGATGGTTCTGTTTTCTTTTTTTCTCACCGAAGTCTAAATTGAAATTTTAGCCGGCGCTATGACTCAGCCGATGGCCAATTTTTCGATAATTAAAGCGCAGAGAACATATTCTCTCCGGTCGTAAAGGGCGCCATAAAAATCTGTAGGCCCCGAACGTCGATCGAACGCAACTTTTAATTGATACGCATTCGTATGTAGGGAGGGAACCTATGAGTTACTGTACTACCAGGTCCGCGCCGTGGGAGGATATAGGGACGGGTGGCTAGCCTCTTACCAGGCCCCGTGGATGGCTGATGGTCTCTACCTCTGTAGCCGACTCCCTCAGCATACTATTCACTCTATTTGGCCAATTTCTACTATTCTGTCAGCCATCCGCGGGGCCTGGTAGAGGCTAACTGGTGGCCATGGGAGGAGAGCCAGGCTAGGGTCCCGACACAGCTTTCTTGTCTTAGATCACACTGTCCAGCTGGAATTAGGCTTCAGAACATCGATATGGCTTCACAGTCCACATAATGTCAACGCAAAGGACTTGGATCCCTGCTTTTCGAATTTTGGTCGTTGACGTTTTTTTTCTAAATTACGTTTATCACTTGAAATACATTGTACAAGGTACAACAATTGTACAAGGTACAAAGTATGGCATTCATTGGTACATAGATAACATTCTATTAGGCTAATTAGTCTATCTTATACTATATGGTGTAGTAGTATTGGATGACAATGGGATTTTACAATCATTGGAGGAGTTTCTTACGTCTAGAAATGAATGTTTTCTTCCTACCACAATAGGCAGAAGCAGTTGCAGTGACCAAGTAACTCATGTCAAATAGTTGGCCAACAGAAGAGCGACCAAACATCACTGATCACTGAGATCATTTCAAAGATCATGGAGAGACCGTCGGGAGACCTTGGAACCGGAACGCAGACGCCCATATATCCGGAGTTAGGTGGGGATGAGGACAGGACACCGTTGCTACATGTTTGTAGGAATTTCGATTCCTCCAGCTTTGATATAACAACATGAACTGGAGGCCTGCAATCGCATATTTCATTTTCTCCGTGTTCATCGGTTGTATAACTTTTCTTTTCAATATATTCCATAGAATACCCATATAGCTGTAGCAAGGTAGCCTCTACCAGGCTCCGCGGATGGTTGGGAAAATAGTAGAAATTGGCCAAATAGAGTGAATAGTATGCTAGGGGAGTCGGATACGGAGAGAGGGTCAAACCTGCCGGCAAGCTGTACCCCTATAACAGTCTAACTTCTCTTGCATGTTTTTCTGTCTATTTGGCCAATTTCTACTCTTTCCAGCCGCCTCTGGAGCCTGGTAGAGGCTAGGCCAGGGTGCTTCCGTCTAACTGCTTCAGTTTTGATAGAAAAACTTAAACATCATCGCTTATGCTCAACTTGTATGTCTTGTTTTCAATATATTCCATAAAATAATCATTGAGATATACCAAGATATGCCCCATGTAGCTTCACAGTTGAGCTCCTGGTTCCAATTTTATTGGGAGACCCCGGTCCAAATCCTGGGATAGGACATCTCGGTTGGGACTGCACCCTTCTTTCGGAAGGGACGTAAAATGGGGGTCCCGTGTTCGAGGAGGTGCTTCGAGCAGGTTAAAGGGGAAGAGCTAGCAACCCCTCCCTGCAAAAATATTCCCTGCTACAGAAACAGCAAGGACATTTGCTGCCCCATGCGCCACCAGGCACTTCAAGATGAACAACACTACAAGGTAACCGTGTGGGGCCAGGGCACTTCTGCCACCTGTGTGTAAGGATTCTGATCTTTCTCTTTGATATAAAGACATAGATATGCTAAACTTTTCTGTGTTCTTTTCCATATATTCCGTATCACCATACAGCTACAGCCAGGTAAATACGGGGGGGGGGCAGAACGCTTGTGCCACCTGTGTGTAAGAATTTTTTCTTTTTTTTTCTCTTTGATATAAGAAATAGATATGCTAAACTTTTCTGTGTTCTTTTCCATATATTCCGTATCACCATACAGCTACAGCCAGGTAAATATGGGGGTGGGCAGACGCTTGTGCCACCTGTGTGTAGGAACGCGTCCGTCGCGAACAGTACTCTCCAAGCAGAGGAGTGGGTCCGGCTGTTTTTTTTTACGAGTTTCTAGGCGTTTTTGTCGGGCTTTCTAGTTTGTCGTGTTTTTTTTTTACACTCGCGTGTGGGTTGGTGACATACAAAAAACATGACAAAGTCGGAAGCTCGACAAAAACACCTAAAAACACGTAAAAAACCAGACGGACCCACTCCTCTGCTTGGAGAGTAGCGAACAGGTCTCACCGCGTCACAGTCCTAACTTCATCAACAGCCGCTTCCCCCCTCATCAGGCGACAGTAAAACCCGCGCCGTCAGCAGCCAGAAGTTTCCATTTTCACGAACCTCCACTCATAAAGGGATCGCTAAATGACACGTTAGACTTTACGGGGTCTTAATTCAGGCAGGAGCCGGGCGCCCTTCGAAAATTCATCACCGGCCGATTAAAGAAAAGATACTCGCTCCATCTGCAGTACGTGGCGGAGCCGGGATATAATATATGGAAGGCCGCAAGTTTTCCCCTTTGTTGGCCTGGAATTCTTATCGGTTGTAATGCGTCATTTGATTGCATATCGACCATATTTGCGGGGATGGAGGCGGGTGGCTGGTTTGGCGGGGCGCCTCTGCAGTTGCGCCGCCACCCGTGGAGCCCCGGCCGGCATAGCAGACGTGCCGCGCGTGCCGTTACACGGCGTAATGCGGCGCGCACCGCTTTTAATTGGCGCGGTGCTCCACATAGATATGAACATATAATCCACGCTCTGCTGCGCGCTATGACCAAACCCGTGCAGGCCACACCGCCATGTTGCCTGCCTCAGCGCGCTGCACTTGTTCCCTCTCCCCACGCACGATAGACTAGACCCCCGTCACCAGAAATAGCCTCTACCAGGCCCTTTCGGGCTCATAGTGGCAGACACTGGCCGTCTGGAGTGAATGGTTTGCAAGAGGGGCTAGCCTGGTACAGGTTTAGGACCCTTCAAGTCGCTCACTTGCTCCTCTAGCAAATGATTCATTCTACACGGCCAATGTAGATGATTCGCCCAGTTTGGCCAATTCCTACTATTTTTCTCAGCAATCGAAATGATCGGGTGAAGACTACTCCGAAACACCATCACGCGTCCTTCATCCTATTTTCTTCAATCGTTGAAGAAAGTTTTATTCCGTCTTCACTCACCAGAAGATTTAGGCCCGAGGACGTCCCGGTTCAAAAGTGTGGAAAATGGCCGTGATGTTTTCGAGCCGCCGAAGCGAGAGCTCTCTCCTCACATTGCCACCGGCGTGAAGAGATAGTATTAGTATCTCCGCGTGTACATCTCCGCGCATATAAAAACTGCCCCATTGTAAATTCCTTTGCTGCAGCCGTAATGAGAATATGGCATATGAATGACTGATGTTTCGGCGGCGGCGGCAAAAGGAGCTGACTGGCCCGGTGGGCCGGGCGGCTCCCTCCGCATTGTCGCCGGGCATATTTCATTGTCGCCGTGCAGCGGATTAAAGGGAAAATGTGTCGTGCGTCGCGTTGGGAGGTGGGACCGTCGCGCGGCGCTGCCGCGGGTGACAACTTGTCGCGTTCAGGGGTTGGGGACGCGGACAAGCCCGCTGGCTGGATGGAAATGTGCGGATTAAAAATGAATGGCTGTCGTGTGACGCAGTCACGCGTCCCGATCCCTCCAGGTGACAAGTTGTCGCGTTACGGGGTTGGCGGCAGCGTCATATGTCATTGCCAACAGCCGTGTTTACATATAATAAAGCGTGTCACAGTCACTTCCATATGACTGTCGTGTGCCGCTGTCGTGCTCGTCGCGCGGTCCTAATCCTAAGCCCTCCGGGTGACAACTTGTCGCGTTACGGCATTGGGGACAGCGACATATTTCACTGCCAATATAATAGCCGTGTTTGCAAATCAAGTGTGTCACAGCCACTGTCATACAGTATGAATTCGTGCGGGACTGTCGTGTGCCGCCGCCGCGCCGTACGTGTCGCGCGGTCCTAACCCTTCCGGGTGACACTTTTCGAATCACTGGATCCGCAGCAGCGACAAATTCTATTGCCAATAGCCGCGTTTACAGATTTAATGTGTCACATAGAATGCCATGTGTATTCGGGTGGGAATGTCGCGCAGCAATAACCCTTCCGGGGGACAACTTGTTCCGTTAAAGGGGTCGTGGACGGAGACAGGTTTCACTACCAATAGCCGTGTTTACATGATGTGTGTCACAGCCATTGCCGTGGGACCGTCGCACAGTCCTAACCCCTCCGGATGACAACTTGTCGCGTTGCGGGGTTGCCACCGGGGACGGGCGGGGACAGGCTAGCGGGTCCCGCACATATCGGCACCAGACATATTTCATCACTGATGTCGCGCTGGCGGCGAGGATCAGAAATTAAATGTCTCACATCTACTGCTGTCTCGCACAGTCCCGGCCGCCGTGGGTGACAATTTGTCGCGTTAAGGGACAGGGGACCCGAACAAAGGACCCGGCGCGACACGCGAGCGAGCCGAGGCGCCCCCGCGCACCCAGTCAAGCTCGAACCGCCATCAAACTTCTCATCAATAACGCGGGCGCACTTCGCCATTCTCCCTCGCAATTTATGGGGAATTACCGCGCATATCCCGTGTACTTCTTCAATTATTACCCTTAGCCCATAATTAATGCACCTGTCACAGCGCGACCCCCCCTGACCTCCGCTCCCCAGGCGAGACCCGTGGAATTGACATATGCCGGGATCAACTAAAGAACTGACCCCTCAGGAACAGAACAAATCAAGTTATTTCTGCTCGCCTTAAGATTCGTGAGCCACATATGAAAAAGATTGGGGGGGGGGGGGCTGTTCAAATCTGCGAAGAAAAGATTTTTGAGAAGTCCGGTTGGATGGAGGGGGGGGGGCGGTGAGGGCTAGGGCGCGGCGCCAGTGGTGATCCATCATCCGACTGCGTTAGCGCAGCCTTGCATGCATCTCATATACGATGGTCAAAATTTATTAATATTATAATAAAATAGATCCCGTACTTTCATTTATTGCCTGCGCGTTGACAAGGTAATTAATCAATTTAGAATCAAGAAAGTAGCCTAATTTCAGATTTCGATCTAATCCGTCAGAGGCAACAGGACTCGGCCGGTAATCGCAATATCGAGTCCACCATCGCATAATGCATTTTTATAATGGAGTTTGGGCTCTTAAAAGCATAAAGAACCTGAGGTGAACAGAGATACCCCGAGAATTTCAGACACATCTGTAGGAATTCCGCCGCCATCTTTGATATCCCATCAAGTTCGCAAATCGCGGTGGCCCGAAAAAGCTTCCAGGACGTTTTCGAGGCGACGGTTGGGTCTGAACACGCCAAAAAGGCGGCGTAAAGGGACTAAAAATCGTGATTTCTGGGTCCGGAGGAATGGAGGCAGGCGGCCGTATTAGTATGCGAGGTCACTATCCCCCGTACCAGGCCTGATAATGGAGAGTGATGACTAGGAACAATTGTCGGACGGTTTAATATTTAATACTTCGGTCCAATTTGCGTTATCCCGGTTCTAGACCGGTCGAATATTCGCAACGCTCGAGATATTTTTCCGCCCGAAAATTCACACAAAGAAAAAGCAGATAGTAACTTTGACTAAAGGGATTTCGGACCGGCGTTACTGTCTTTTAAGACGTTCAGCTTCTTAAGTGCTACACAGGTATACACGCCAAGGTGTGGCATTGAGATGTCTTAAGCATAGCTAAGGGCATGTTGCAATGTCTCTGTCCACCCATTAAGAGCAAAACCGAAAACGCACTCATATATGCATTAGACAGCGGCATCAGATAAGGTTGAATCAAGACATCGCGACGTTGCCTTACGTCTCGCCATCATCCCGTTCTTTCTTTAAGTGTTACAGGTGTACCAAGGCGTTGGCGTGAGGATGTCTTAAGGGCGGGTTGTTTAAGGATGCGTTGCGAGGTTCCTGTCCGTCCATTAAGCCGGGAGACGCGGGCGACCTCTGGCTTGGCCCCTCTCCGCGCCAGGCTCATTCTCGCCCAGCGCATGCAACTGTTCATTTATGCTGATACCGGGCTAATGACGCCCGGGCAGCGCTGCGTCTAAATGGATTAATCACGTCAAAATATGAATTCGCGCCCGATCGATCGCCGCTGCATCATATTTTGTTCTAAAAACTGGCTTTTAATGAAGGCTCGCGGCGCAGCAGGGTGTTTTGTTCGGGCGCCCTGGGAAGAACTTGGACAAGTTGCGTGGGTCTGTCTGATTTTACAATATGGCAGCGTTCGTTCTTTTTCTTACACCTTCAGATTCAAAGTCATCATATTTTGTTCTTATATTTTGTTCACACTTAATGAAATCGTGCGGCACCGCGGGGCGTTTTGCGCGGGCGCCCGGGGCAAAATTTGGACAAGTCACGCGCGACATCATGTACAATGTAGCAGAGTTTGCTCTGGCAAGGGCCTCCACATTCCTTCATTTTGAAAGTCGCCATATACATATTTTGTTATAAAAACTCGCTTAAAATGAAGGCGCGTTTCGCAGAAGGGCGTTCTATTCGGCAAAAACGTGCACAAGTTACGCGAGACATCAAAATGTAGTATAAGGGTTCATTTTTTCCAGAGCCATGATACTTTCGAGCTCCTCTAAATTCAAAGTCGTCTAAGATTCGATTCTGAAGAAGTCGGTGTGCCAGCAAGGACGCGCGATGGAAACTTGTGAGCGCTGCGGACAGGTGCGTGGTCAGGGGGGACGTGGGTTAAATACGGCTTGCTTTGATGAGCCGTTCTTTTAAATTCAATTTCTTCTTCAAGTGCAGGGTGAGTTGGGCAGCAACCTCGGCTTCCGGCTTTCTTGCATGAAGCTTCAGCGTCAGCTGAAGTATAACTGTGCTTGGGGGCGCTATAGTACGGCTACATTGGAGCGGGTTGGACGGGAGTTCTGCCTCAAAGAGAGAGGTTGGAGTTAACTGTACAAAGTCCAAGTACCGACCGGGCCTTGCACAGAGGGCTACTCGTACTCACCATTGGGAAGGGGATGCGGTGGGCGCCAATCTCCAAGCAGATGTAGGGATTGTACAGTTTTTTCCTACTTGTTTTGGACGCCTTTTTGCAAGGCGAGTCGTCAACTGACAAGCCTGCTTCGCTGGGAAGACTAACAAAACGAGCGAGAACACTCACAGAAGAAGTCAGTAAGCATCCATTACCTTTTTAAATGTCAAGTAGACGAAGGGAATATGTCAAGATGCACAAGGTGTGAGGAACCGCTGTAGTTTGTAGTGAGATCATTAGCGTCATACAAAACAGACGAGAGGAATGAACTCCTTAGCAGCCGTGAATAAACCCCATGACGCACGGGAGTAAGTTTGTAACAAGGGAGGGCAGAATTGAACAAGACCAGTCAACAACCGACTAGAACTTCACCTCTGAGCGGGAAGGAACAAGGCACTTGCTACAATCTTACAACTGCCACAAGTTTTCTGTCTATCTGGAAGACTTACCTATCAAAAGACGGATCTACGAACTACTTTCAAACTATTGCTGGAGCCTTTTAGTAGTTATGTGTGTCATCATCATTTACTGGCTATGTGTATGCCGTCTATCTTATGCCATACGTTATCTTCAAGACGTTGACGTCATATTAGAGCTCTACTGACCTTGTCTTAATTTTGAAGAATGAAAGAACCGATGAATTAGATCTTTTGGCATCTCGTTGCTTCTTCCTGTGGCTATTTCTAGGGTGTTGCGTCTGGGACTAAAGACACTTACGCTGTTTCCCTGTGATGATTCCCTGTGCTAAGTGAAGAATTTCGGTTACGACTGCCAAAGAATGAAAGAGGGGAGTGATAGATCTTTCCACACAGTGTCACCTCTTTATTTACAGCTATTTCGTATGTGCCTTACGTAATTTGCTCCTTTTGCTTCATCGTTGTAAACTCACATAGTCTAGCACTAAATGCGCTAACCCGCTTTCTCTCTCTCTCTCCCTCTTTCTCTCTCCCTCCCTCTCTCTCCCCCCTCTCTCTGTCTTTCTGGTTCATTCGCCGCCTTCGCAGACTTACGTTATCTACACTCAAGACGCTAACTATGTTTCCGTGTCTTGCTTTCCAGTGCTAAGTGATGGATATCGGTAAAGAACAGATGAACAGATTTTTGGCATCATGTAGCCTCTCCCTTCAGCTATTTCTGGAATCTACGCAGTCTGTCACTAGATACACTAACGTTGTTAATTTCCTGTGCTAAGTGAAGAATATCGGTAAGGACTGTAAAATAATGAAAGAGGAGGGCACTAGATCTTCCTTTACAGTTGTTTCTAATGTATTTTGTCTCTCCGTGTGTCTCCCTCTCTGTCTCTGTCTCTCTCTCTCTCCCTCTCTCACTCTCACTCTCTCTTTCCCTCTCTCACTCCCTCTTTCCCTCTCTCCCTATCTCTCTGCGTCTCTCCCTGTCTCCCTCTCTCTCACTCACTCTAATTCCCTCCCTCTCTGTCTCTCTCTCCCTCTCTCACTCTCACTCTCTCTCGCTCTCTCTATCTCTCACTCCCTCTCTTTCCCTCTCTCCCCATCTCTCTGCCTCGCTCTGTCTCCCTCTGTGTCTCTCTCACTCCCTCTATCTCCCGTTCTCACTCCCTCTTTCTTTCCTTCTTTCTCTCCCTCCCTCTCTCTGTCTCCCTTTCTCTCTCTATCTCTCACTCCCTCTCTTTCCCTCTCTCCCTATCTCTCTGCCTCTCTCTCTGCGTCTCTCTGTTTCTCCCTCAGACCCCCCCTCTCTCTTTCCCTCTCCCCCTCCATCGCTCCCTGCGTAAACTGACGCAGTCTGGCACAAAGTACACTAACGCCGTTAATTTCCAGTGCTAAGTGAGGAATATCGGCGGCGACGGTTTGCGCGGATCGCGCGAGGCGCCTGTTTAATGAAGAGCACGGCTTGTTTCAAAGGTTGCGGCGGAGTCACGATGGAGCAGATCTTGACGCTAACGAAGGACTACATGATTTCTCATTATGGACAGTGGCGTGCTCTCGGGTCGCGCGCATGTCAGCCTTCCCTAACCCCTGTTCTAATGATCGGCCTGGATTCATCACGGACGGGAGGTAATGACTGCAGCGAGAGGAACAGACGAATATGGAAGACCGTAGCCTCCTCCAGGCCTTTCGACGTGAGTACGGAGATAGCCTCAACCGGGCTCCACAAGATCGTAGCCGCCTAATGCTAGGGTCACATTTCCTAACCGGGACCCGGCCGGGCTGTTTGCGGAAACGAAAAATCAAAGTGTATGTCAATAAATTTGCACAAGCTATGCTCTTAAATAATTTTGGGTACGTTTTGTGTTTCTGTTGTCTTTTATATCATACTTTTCGTTCCCAATGACTGCCCGGCCGGGCCCCGGATTGGAAATGTGACCCTAGCATTAGCAGGCTTTACCAGTTGGGCTTTTCTGTATGTTTGTTTGTTTGCTTGTTTGTATCGCATACCCGATAAGCCGCCTCACTGCGTAACACATCCATACAATCGAATCAACATGACCTAACCCTGAATACATCGTACACGGTACACGTGATGAAGTTGGTACAGATATAAGAACTAGGAAAGTGCCGATGAAGACTGTAGAGCTGATGGACGTTTTCCTATCAATTGTTAGTTAAAGTTAAAATTCTCCCACACCATAAGGTGTATAGGGCGGTGCCCATCCCCGTTTCATAGCCCTGGGCCACACTGTACATGTGGTGCAATCACTGCAGCAGGGAGCTAGTCCACTGGCAGTGGAGTGTGTTTAACTTCCATACTATTTCAGAAGTATGTACCATTTCTATAAAGTCTTTGGTATGACTCAATGCGCCTCTTGTCCAGAGGTGTCCTACCCGGGGCTTGAACCCGGGCCTTCTGGTCCAAGTAATTTGAACCAGATGTGGCTAGTAACAGAAGCGCAGACCACTAACCCACAGGGACTACGCGGTAAATATTTTCATGCAGAAAAAAACACAAAATAAGCGTTGTATCAGTTCTAGTTCTGTATCTCTATCTGTGTTCCTCGATTGGAAGACTGTACCACGACTGCCTCCAACGGCAGCTGCTTATATTATTATGTTGTGCAACCGTTTGAATAAAACCCAACAATATGATGAACCAAAATCTAAATGAAAACCGGTGAAAAGATGCCACGTAATGTAACTTTCGATGTGATTCTGTCCTGGAAACTTCGCTTCACGCGGAAACCTGTTTTGTTCCCGCCGTAACTGGGCGTGACGACATCACGAGGGAAGTGACGTCATTTCAGCACCAAGGACAGCGATGTCCGCACTTCGCGGTCCGCACTTCGCGGTTACCCCAGACGGCGATGTCCTCTCGTGGGATTTTTGATGCCATTTCGGTCCAAGGATTGGAAAAAAAGGTGTTGCTAGAATTATTCTTTCTTACTATTCTGTGTTGGGAAATCATTTTTAAAGCTTTTCAGTGATGGCAAAGGCAGTGAAATGTGTCAGCCGAACTAATCACTTTTAAGGTTTGTGACTACTAACTAGTGAATGAGTAACAGACACGCATCGTCTACAGACGACCTGTTTCAATAGTAAATTTTTGCTCTCATTTCTCAAACTTACATTATTTGGGTATCTAAACCAGACGAAAAAAGGTAGCACGTCAAAAAAATGAAAACTGTTCAACGGTTGTAAACTGTCACACAAAGTATCCACGTCCACAATGCGTCGACCAAGCATTAAGCTCATGCCGAAAAGGCAGGGCTTCATACGGGAAATCTACTGTAAGGTAATTATTGAACCGGAACATCCACGGTATGTCACTCTGAATTCGTTACTGTACTCCAGTGACATGTATCCAGTCTCTCCACTCTGGGTATCATCTCTTCCACATCTGTACATTACCCAGCTCTGACAGACAAAGCCCGGGTACACGCCACGGGTTTCGCATTTGTGATCCTGTTGTTGGATGTTGGAAATCCAAGAAAAGCTTACTTTTATATTTCTTACTTTTATTTTTGACTGGGCTACCTAAACGACTTAATTGACGCATGTTCTTTTGATAGGTTATTCCAGTTATGGCACTATATAGATGGATGTTACGGCTACATTACATACAATGTACTTCTGTCCCACACGGAAAACACCAATCAAAGTCCAGGAAAACAGTTTTAGAAAAATTAGAAAAGGACTACTCCGCATTTTCTAAAACGTGCGTTTTCTATAGTATCGCACGAAGAATCCGTGCCCGTCCTCCCGTGACATGTCTATAAGTATGATATCCGCTGCCACAACTCACCTGGTACGTGACTTAACGCAAAGCCAGGTGCACAACACGAATGACGCGTTTGTGATCCATTCCCTAACATTCTAAATCCGCGAGAAGCGCTTGTTACAGACTTTCGAACCTCCGCGACCCAACATCTGACACCAAGCCAAGTACACAACAAAAGTGGGGCCTCCCTGATCCTCACCTGGACGCAGTAAGCCCACCAGAAGTGAACGTTGCGAAGTTGTAAACCCGCGAGAGTCACCTCCCAGGTCGGGTCTATGTGGAGGGGTTGTGGTTAGGGACTTGCTGCGCTACAGAAGGTTTTAACGACCAGGAAGAGGGGGTCAAACTGCGATGTAAGGGTTTAGAAAGATCAGGAGAGCCAGTTGTAAACCCGTCAGACCGCTCTTGTCAATTCGTAGGTAGGGTCTGTGTAGAGGGGCTGTGGTTCGAGACTTGCGCTGCACAACAGAGGGTTTATAGACCCACTAGGATGGTCAAAAGTGTAAGGGTTTAGGAAGATCAGGAGAGCGGTTGTTACAGAGTTCTAAAACCCAGGAGAAGGCTGTACTCACCCCTAAGGTCGAATCCGTGTGGAGGGGTCATGGTTAGAGACCTCCTGTACTAGAGCAGGTTCATAGAACAAACTGGGAAGGGGTCACTGTGGTGAGGGTTTAGAGATATCAGGAGAGCGGTTGTTACGTAGTTGTAAACCCATGAGGAGCCGGCTGTTGTAGTCACCAATATTAGGTAGTGTATGTGTGGAAGGGGTGTGGTTAGAGACTTCCTGTACTAGAGCAGATTCATAGACCAAACTGGGAAGGGGTCAAACTGTGGTGTGAGGGTTTAGAGAGATCAGGAGAGCGGTTGTTACGGAGTTGTAAACACACGAGAAGGCTGTAGTAGTCACCAATATTAGGTAGTGTATATGTGGTAGAGTTGTAGCTAGGGACTATCGTACAGAAGGTTTCTGAGTCCACTTGGAAGAGGTCAAACTGTCGGCTTTTGAGGGTTATAAAGAGATCAGAGATGTTGCTAGGGGGGCTGCGCATGCCACGCGTAACATGGTATAACAATAAGGCAATCAGTGATGGCAGACTTCGCCCCCTTACCCATACTGCCCTCTCAAACCGTGCTTGAATGGTTATAAGGACATCAGGGATGTAAAGCCATTAAAAGCGCACTAGGTGCTGACGTTGCTAATGTATATCAAAAGTGTCGTTTGTACAGTCGTCTTTGGCAATGAATGTGTGCCACTACCGACAGTCAAGCGTTTGAGAGGAAACAAGTGCTAAATTTTAGGGAAATTGTGATAGACGATAGTGTAGATGTGTTTGATAATGGCGAAAAAAAAGATACAGCTGAAATTAGCAGGAAATGTCAATTTGTTCAAAAGGCCGAACTGGCCATCCTTCCAATTTAGCTACGCTTGAACCTACTTGTCTGGCCTACTCCTCTGTCAAAGCATTCAATTATTTTGCAGAAACTTAATATTTTTTCAACATCTAAAGTGGCTATAAGAGTGCATAATCTCGAAGCAGTTGTGTGGCTACGGATCATTTCATACACGCATCTTTTGAAGTTGTTTGTATTTCTTTCTCTGTCAGCATCGCCACAAAACAAGCCGGATCCTTGCATCTGCTTGGATCAGGATGCGTGTAGTTGTAGCGCTAGAACACCCTCTCGGAGCGGGCAGTGTAGCCTCCACCAGGCCCTCCTGCGGGCGTATGGATGGTAGAATTTGGCAGAAAAAGGAATAATTAGCCAGTAGAATCAGTCCACGGTACAGACCACATTTCGCCCGCAAATGAAACCCTGGCAAATATTCTCCCCGTATAGCCGGCGAAGTTAGTCTGGTAGAGACTACGGGCAGCGGTGCTAACCCGCCGGCGGGCCCGGTTAGGGACGCGTTCTCCGCCGGGAGCCCCTTAATGAAGCCATCCCGCTTCATCTAGCGGGGAGAGTCGGCCATCTCACCGGGGAGACGGCTCCTAATTCCCGCCGCTTGAGAGGATTTTCCACGGTATCGTCTGCCGATCGATCGCCACTCCTCCGGGAGGCTGTTAAACGATAGCCCGGAATTGAGTCGATTGAATTTTTCTTGTTGGGGGAACTTTGTCGGCGTAGCGGGCCGGCTTGTCGAGCATACCGATGCGCGCCGGCGGAAGGCTCGGCAGTGGGGGATGTGAGACTCCGTACACGCTCCCATCATCGCCCGCCAGGCTTTACCAGACATCCGCTTCGAGTTGGAAAACAAGTTGCCAAAATCGGCAGAAATGATGTTTGACGTTTGGTGTTTAATTACAAATCCATTAGGTTAGTTAATAATCTAATCTACACTTCCTGAAGTCATAAAAACACATGCATATCATTACAATAAGCGCAAAACACAACACGTACATATACTAGTATATGACTTAAACACACAGAGCAACATACTACATTTGAAGATAAATGTAAAAGTAACGATATAGTCAAAGCAAAACTGTTTACGAAGACCACTCAGGGGACTGATAAAATCTGGTCTATGTGGACAGGTGGTCTCTATAGTCAGGGTTCTTAATGTGTGCCATTGGGAAAATTGTCTAAGAGACCCCCAAAAAAGTGATCACTTCGGCCAGGTTATCCTTATGTAGAGATGGTCACTTGTACAGGTTTGACTGTATATCAGTGGCCAGGTGGTCTTTATGTAGAGGTGGTCACTTGTACTGGTATGACTACTGTATTTGGTAAGGACACGTAGCTTGCCTTGGAAACCAATTAATTTATTCCATGGTTTGGAAATGGTAATTTTGTGGCCGATCCTCTGACTAAATTTGGCAAACTATTCAACCTATTTAGCCAATTTCAACCATTAGTCCACCGAGCTAGTCTGGCGGAGACTAGGCAGGACTCGCAGAAATTCGCGATATCGCCCCTACTGGTCTTAAAATATGACAATACTTACACTGTGCGAAAGGAAAATGCATATAAGACGGCCTAGTTCGTAGAAAATGCGGTGTATATTCAGTGTCATTCGTGTATAACCCTATCCGATTCTAACGTTACATGTATGTAGACAGAGAAGCAATATGTTATAGAATTTATATGTTATGTGTATACTTTCAACTTGACGTATGCATACAGATACACACCTGAATATCCCAAAATGTTTTTGGTTTTGATAGGTACTGCAAACAGTGAATATATATATACAAATAGTGAATCTAACACTTTAGAAATTGTGGTTCCAAAAATGTATGATTTCAAATGGACGTAGATTACCAGATAGAGGACAAAAATACCAAGGAAAATTCCCTACTACCAAACGTACCATGAATAGAGGACCGAGGCTGACACCGTAAACAAAGTTTCTTTGGAAGATATTATTAAAATAACAATGTGAGCCTTACTCGACATTAAAGGAATACTACTGAAGTTGATTCGTGTAACATACTATCAACTTGTTCTATTTTTCATTCGAACGACCAAAAAGGACACAAAGAGCTGAATCTTGTCTCACAGATTGAGGGAAATACATGATTTCCCCTGACATTGATGTTATCTATGTTCTCATCTTCTCTGCTTCTGCCTATTCCCATGTCCACTTAGCCGTATTTCGGAAGATTATATCGTTTTTTTCTTAACGTTTTTCATATTCATTGAAACTTTTACCAATCAAACACATCATCCATTAATAGATATGCGTCTCAACGATTAAACTTCTAGAATTTCTGAAATTAGGTAGAAAATGTAGGTGGAATATTGATATCAATGTTGTTGTGTGAGTTCTCTAACTTTCGGCGTTAATTGTTGTCAGGAAAATCAGCAAAAAAAAGGAGTTAAAGACGTGAGACCAAAAAGTCTTGTCACTCGATGCATATTGATACTTACATTTTGTTAAGATGTGATGGACTTTTATCTATCATACATGCCTTAATAATTCGTATTGTAACTTGCCAATTGAAGAAATGTCCTTCGATCTGTATCATGGTTTCTCACTATCTTGAGTAGTGCTGCGTACCTAAACCCCGGACCTGATCCGGACTGGATCTAACGTTTAGGTTCAAGTCCAAAAAAACCTAAACACCTGGAAACAAGTCCGGACTTGAAAAAAAGATCTCTCACTTATACTCTCCTTTTTGTTTTAAACCTTCCTTAGATCATGAAATTTGCACTGGAAAATGTGAAAACATCGCTGTTTTTGTGTTTCTGAACTTTGATGTTTATTACTGACTGTATATAATTTCGCATATAACATAGTTTTCAAATTGCATAGAAAATATGCCAATATGCAATTTTACATGTAACAGGAAAAAATGTTTTTAGCACACATATGCCATGGGTTCAGGTCCGGACTTTTAAATCCAGACCTGAACCTGAACCTCTGGATCTAAATCCGGACCTGAACCTGAACACGGGTTTAGGTACACAGCACTAATCTTGAGTGTCATCCTGTCTAGTTCCAGGCTCTGCCTTCACAGAGCTTCTGTAACGCCTGGAACTAAACAGGATGACACTCAGGCTAGTTGCTCACATCGAATTTTTAGTAACTTTAAATCGAGCTCATAAAGTTACCAACCTCCGATGCGAAGTTTCCCCCTTCCCGGGCAAATCTGACTTCGAGAATAAATCAAAGATAAACAATCAGTCCGGCGAAAAAGGAATCTAAAAAGGGCGACACACATCACGGCTAAGTAATAACCAAAGTCTGGCTGTTCTATCGACCAAACAGATGATGAAGAATAAGATGATTTCTAACGCGATCGTATGACCAGTGGCGAGGAAAGACTGGAACCTTCTAGGCTGTTATTTCAAGACGCCTCCTTCTTCATTATCAAGTCTTCAAGGACGAGAGAGAAGTTCGAAGGAGTGGCCGTCACCATGATAATAAATATATTGTTGAGGACAAACAAACACACTGGCAGACAAGCAAACAGACGATAAAGAATGAGATGATTTCTAACGCGATCGGATCACCAATGGTGAGGAAAGACTGGGACCTTCTAGGATGTTATTTCAAGACGTTTTCTTCTTCATTATCAAGAGAGAGAAGTTCGAAGAAGTGATCGTCACCATAATAATAAGTAAATTGTTGGACGCAAACAACCAAACATAAAAGCAAACATGCAAAAAATCAATCAGAAGATGAAGAATGAGATGATTTCTAACGCGATCGGATGGCCAATGGTGAGGAAAGACTGGGACCTTCCAGGTTGTCATTTCAAGACGCCTCTTTCTTCATTATCAAGTCTTAATGACGAGAGAGAAGTTGGAAGGAGTACCCGTCACTATGATGATAAGAATATTGTTGGGAACAGACAAACAAACAAAACATCAAGCAGAAGATTAAGACTAAGTTGATTTCTAACGAGACCCTATGACCAGTGGCGAGGAAAGACTTCTAGGCTGTTATTTCAAGACGTTTCTCTTCAGAGAATTTGGAAAGAGTGGCCGCCAACCTGATACTAATACTAAATCTATGAGAAACAAACAGATGGTGAAGAATAAGATGATTTCTAACGCGATCGGATGACCTTTGGCGAGGAAAGACTGGAACATTCTACTCTATTTTCTAAGAGGTTTTTTTTCTCATCAAGTCTTAAGGACGGGAGAGAAGTTTGAAGGAGTGACCACCACCATGATAATAAAGATATTGTTGGGAATAAACAGACACACTGACAGACAAACAAACAAACAAACAGAAGATAAAGAATAAGAAGATTTCTAACGCGAGCGGATCACCAATAGCGAGGTAAGACTGGGACCTTCCACTCTGCTATCTTAAGACGTTTCCTTCTTCCTTATCTAGTCTTAGGAAGAGAGAGGTTCGAAGGAGTGGCCATCACCATGAGGATATTTTAGACATAAAGATGATGAAGAATAATCTACTATTATAAACCTAAGAAATTTGCTTCCCCCTTATCAAGTCTCGAGGAAGAAAGAGAAGTCGGAAGGAATTCTCGTCGCTCTGATAAGAAAGAGAAAATGGAAAAGAGTAACGTTACTCTGTGTTAATTTAAGACATTTCATGAACACATTTTATCTGGTATCGTTATAATGGCGTCATGATCCACTCAGACAAATCATCTTCATCGTTATGTCGCCAAAAACGATTTGTTGAAGGTCACGTACTGAGGTGCAAATACAAAAGAAAAAGAACAAAGAAAGAAGTTTTTCAAAACTTAACTAGAAATCCTAGAACTTAGGAGAACTAGCATATTGTTGTTGCTATGAATTAGGAAAGGTTGAAAGAAGGTAGGAAAAGAAAAGATTCAACATACAGTCTGTGTTATAAGGCTATCATTCCTGTTCTATGGAAGACAACGCATGTAAACTTTAATCTAAAATGTCAAAACTATGTGTTGTTAAACCGCAGCACCAGTTCTGTACAGTAAATGAAAGCTGAGTAAGAACAGACTGTCTGTTTTCGTGCTATTGTTCTCTTGCTCGTAATCAAACAACGCACTAACAGTACAAACCATTGTAAGTGCGGAGACCATATGTTCCCATACACAGCCGTCCGCCATGATTGTTCGCCAAGGTCACCTTCGTACCGTGACCTTGATCCCGTTATGTAGAACATGGACGGTGAACATGAAATAGGCTCAAACCAGCTGACTTAAACATGCCTTCTCGTGCTAACTGTGTTTAAGGTTTTAGGCGTTTTGCTCGGTCTGAAAATGTTGCGTTTGTTTCATACTTTTTATGTGAATTTCCTTTATGAGCAATACTAAACCGAGTGCAGAGCAATGTCTTTAGTTCAATCAAAACAGCATGATATAAAGATATAGATTTTGCTCCCGGTTTCCTCTTTGCATTCGCACTTGAAATGTAACTACCACTCAACTAGCAAATTAAATTAGATACAAAATATGAACATAAACATAAAGACAAAACGAAAAATGTATCGGTGGTTTCTCGGTTACGGACATGATCAGGCTAAACTGACGACTACCTGCTTTTCTTTCACCGCCCATGTCAAAGACGACAGGCTATGTCATGTTCAACAGAATTTAGTACATTCCAGTGTATAGATAAATTCAAATACATGCTAGAAGGTGACAACCCTTAATGTGTTCAAATAGGTAAATGTATCAAAGAATATAAAGTTAAACTTGACATGTTGAAGTATTCATATACTTGTGCTTAGGTTGATCATTTTATATACCATTGTTTGTTGTTTGCATGTATAGTTGTAGAAGACCTTACGAAAGTCGCTGTACTTTTGTCGTGTCAATAAAGATTTCTATATGTCATAAGTACCTCTTGAACTGAGCTCTTATGACCATCGTGATAAGTCCTTGTCTAAACTGAACAAACTGAACATTCCTAGGGCAAATACACTGAGATTCAATAACTCACCGATACCGTATCTCACGAAACTGCTTAACCAGTATGGTTACTGAATCTCGGTGTGTTTGCCTTGGTGGTGTTCAGTACAGTAACCAGTTACTAGTAACGTTATATTTTTTCTGCACCATATTTGCGAATGATTTGCGAATGTTGCTAATTTTGTTGGAGAAACAATATTGTCTTGAGAGTGTTTTATGTACCGGATTTTATATATGAATATGATTATATGTACGCCGACAGCAGTTTAAAATTGTAAACGTACTGTACATTGGTCTTTTAATTCAGTGTATGTAAACTGCGAAAAGCCAATAAAATACATCTTACATCTTACATCTAATGGTGATTTGTTCACAAATGCCCCCCTTTTCTTTATTTTCTATAAGATACATTAACATTACATCATCGTTATCTTTCTACAACGAACAATGCTGCCTAATCAGGCTTGAAAGATGCACAGGTTCTACATCTTAAGAAAGACACTTAAGACAGACATTATTGCGCAATCATCTCCTTTCAGAAGAGCTGACGATGCAATCAAAATTAATTTGAACGTTGAGCATTCATTTCTCACAAAGGAGAGAGATGTGCGGAGACGTTATTTGAGCATGGTGGTATTATAGGTTTGTGTATAAAGGCGAGCAAAGCACCCACTGCGGGTTATTTTGAAGTATCTTATTTCAACATATATCTTTAAATACTACTGATTTGTTCCAGTTTTTTATTTCAATTTCAGTTGTATTTTCATACTCGTACCTCAATTCGGTTACTTAAACTATCATGAATGTTCCTTGTATTATGACCATGGCGTTCTCTCATTTTGTATTATTAGTTGTTAACTTTTGTGTTAATGTTTATGCCTTTGTTTAGTTTCATTCTTTGAATTGATGTTTTCATTATGTAATATTTTTTACTTGAATTTGCTGATTTCATTCATGCTGTAATCTTAGTTTCCTGGGTGGCCAGCATAGAAACTAGCAAGCTCTCGGTCACCCCTGCACATTTGTCTTATGATTTTATTATTCCGTGAATACTTTCATCAGGTTGGCGAATGACTGAATAGCAAGGTTCTTTTATTCACAAACAAGTATTTTACAAGAGCCTCTTGTAAACTGCTCTTGTAAAATACTTGGTTGTGGATAAAAGAATCTTGCTATTTGATTTAATTATTGTTTTTGAATGAATAAATAAGTCGAAGGTGAAGTTGATCAATAGAGTCTGTGGTGATCAAAACAACATCGTCCGAAATCATTGTATTAAATGAATCGAAAAGGGAAAAGGGATGTGAGATACATGACAAGAAAAACTACAATGAGAAAAGTTATATTTCCCAAGGTGGTAAAATAAGGTTCCCATAACACAACCCTATACACGTTTTATTTAGTAAATTTTCTTAAGAAGAGTCGTTGTTGTCTCTTCGTTTTGAATGGCTGAAAACATTCAGTTTGATCTCATTTTATAAGACAAATTGATCAGAAAAACTTATAAGAACACATAAGACAGAAAGTATTTTCACATGGATTGATTGACGATTTGGTAAAACCGTTTAATTTTTGTCAGACTAGATTTCTGCCTCGGTGTCAGGCCCACGGCTTCATCCGTGTTAACGTTACATGCTTTACTTACATTCTAAACCCGTTTAACAAATATGTAACGTCAGCAAGTTTAGATGAACACGGTGCCGTTGAAATTTGGACGACAACTTTCGACTTTTTGTGACGTAGACGCTGTCAAGCAATCAATTAGGAAACAACGAAGCAAGGAATATTTTTGACGAAGTATGTAACATCGATGTTAACGTTAACGTTAACCTTATCCACAGCAAAAGTTAGCTTCTTTGGGGTAGCTTTCAAGGCGCACTCTCTTCTATAGAAGGTATAGAAAACAAACAAACAAACAAACAAACAAACAAGCATACAAACAGAAAGGATCAATTTAGCACGCATTCTTCCGTCGCACAATGCTTAGAAAGTCTAAAAATGTACGACACTGAGACAAGTCCACTTTCCCGCCAAAACCGTACATATCTTCATGATTGACGGCTCCATCGGACGGCATATCAACCATAAGTAACGTCTTGTTCCACGCTTATGTTTGCTACTGTTACGGCACATACAACACGGTGAATATATAACGTCCATTCGTGTTCAGGTATCGCTCAGTCTAGTTTTATTTTGACGTATTACTCAGGAATAAACGGACTCAGGAATAAACGGACAAAAAACTGTTTCCTGTTTGAAAGTTAGAACTGTCGTTAACTACAAGAACTTAGAAATAGTTTGAAACTTTTCATTGGAAATCGGGAAGGGGTTGAGTGAGTAAGTGGCGTTATGAGCGGTACAGGTATCCACATTTGAAAATATCTACCATGTCACTCGGTCGCCTCTTGTCTTTGTCCAGAACAGACAATAGAACTTTCGAAAGTGAGAGATTAAGCTAATGTGAGTGAGTGACCGAATGAATGAATATGTGAGCTCACTGTCCCATACAAAACTATGCATGATGTACAAAATGACTAATAAACTGGTGGACGTACCAACTAATAAGTATCTAATACCAGCTCAGAAAAGGACAAGAAATAGCCATGCCTTTAAGTATAAGACTTTTCAACCGAGGATTGCTGTGTTTAAAAATTCGTATTTTCCTAGAACGATCGTAGAGTGGAACTCGTTACAACCAAGTACAGTGGAAGCATCCTCATTTGATAGCTTTAAACAATGCATGCAGTTAGATATGCGAAGGTTAGATGTGACAGGTCGTTCGGTGTAATATAACCAGCTGCTTCCGCGCCGCGTGCCTGCGAAGCTGGGGTGTTACGCCGAATGGCGGTAATACCGGCTATATAAATACAGATACACAAAACCTCTCACTCAAAGCAAATCTAGAAACGTCTCCCATGACATTCGGCGGCCTCTTGTCCTTGTCCACGATGAGTGATTAAGCAGATGTGAGAGCCGGTGAAGGAATGAGTAAGTCCACTGCCCCAAACCATCTTGAGTGAGTGAGTGAGTGAGTGAGTGTGTGAGTGTGTGAGTGAGTGTGTGAGTGTGTGAGTGAGTGAGTGTGTGAGTGAGTGTGTGAGTGAGTATATGAGTGAGTATATGAGTGAGTGAGTGTGAGTGAGTGCGAGTGTGAGTGTGTGAGTGAGAATGAGTGAGTGAGTGTGAGTGTGAGTGAGTGAATGAATGAATGAACGAGAGTGAGAGTGGGTGAATGAGAGTGTAAGTGAGTGAATGAGTGAGCGAGTAATCAAATATGAATGAATGAATGAATGAAGGAAGGAAGGAAGGAAGGAAGGAATGAGTAATTAAGTTCACTGTCCCGTAGCAAACCTCATACTGCAAAGTCCGCACTTCTCTAAACCCAGAAACCTCTCCCCTGACCGATTCGGTCCTTTATAATCTCATGTTTTCCCCCGGAAATGCTCGCCTCTCCCTGAAACAAATTACCTGATCCTCGCAGAGCAGAGAAAACCCTGCCTTTCTGTGGTCCAGATGAAACATTCCCTGCCGCTCGCGGAAAGCGCCCCGTTATCAAAGGAACAAACGCGCTGCTTTCAGCCTCCGATGAGCGATGGGTACTCACCTGTGCCGGTTTTAAGGCAGTTAAGCTCGTCCATCTTTCAAGTCCATATCTTAATGTTCCCCTGATGTAAAGATTCCGATGTCAGCCAAAGTTTTTCCGCGGAGTTCGATTAGTTTTGGAGACAGTCGATTCTGGGGTTCTTGTTCCCGGTAAACCGGGCGAATTTGTAACATTGAACGGCGGAGCGGCCATAAAGACGATAAGAACAGCCTTTTCAACCTCCCCCCATAAATGTCATGCTTTAGAAATATCGCGCAGCGCCGAAATATCAAGAAAATGTTGTCGGAGATACGTGGGATCAATGCGAAGAAAGGGGCCGGACTAGAATATGGTAGAACGGAATCCATCAATTTCGCGAGGTCGCCATTTTTCTGCAGTCATGTCGGTTAAAACGCGGCTGTAACTCGGGCGCTTCTAGATGATGGTGGCTCATTAAGAGAGAAGAACTTACCCCATTCGTCTTACACCTCGCCTCCCCCCTTCTTCTTTCATATCAAATCTCTTTATACGTATTTTGCCGGTCGGCGCTTGATAAGCGGGGCGCGGAAGTATATCAGATAGAGCGCGGCTTATGTAGCGGCATTTGTGAGATGGATATTATAAGGCACAAAACTGACTGAGTCTGGCCTGATAAGAAACAATGCACAAAGCTGTGCGGCTACAATAATAACCGTGATTCACGGCATGTGGACGTAGGCAAACGTCGTGTGCTGAGCTATGCACACATTAGTTATACCCCAGGGGGGGGGCGCGTAGGAAGACACAGTTCGTCCACGAGACAATTGGGAAAGTGAAAGTTGGTCTCCCTGGTTGCCATGGCACCGCAGGGGGTGACGCCCTGTTCGTTACAGGTCGTGTCTCACTCCCTCCATCTTAATTCCGCACCTGACCTCCAAGGCTCAGGTGAAACGTCTTCAAGAAAGTCGACAAGACACTAGTCATCCGACATCTGACGTCTAGATATCCTTAACAATATCAATATACAACTATGTATCTATGCATGTTGCAGCAGAAATATGAAATATACTCTAATATAGTTCTGTCAAATGCGAAACTCAAATGTACGCACAGTACATTCCAATGTGGTTCCCTCGATTTTGGAGAATGACATTCAAATTCTAATTAACCATTACCAGTAAGTCAAGACATTGCGTCATAACAGGCCAGTCCTGACCCCCCCATACCCCCCCGCCATACCCCCTGTCCGCTCTATGTCACAACCCCCCCCTCCCCTTCCCCAAAATAAGCATCGCATTAGACCCCAGCATCCACATAGCAATCGTGTCCACTCCGACCTATCTGCCCGTCGGTTAGCGGTAGAACACAGAAGATGGGTCCGTGCGCACTTACCTGAGAAATCTGCTCGCCTCTCTTACAGCGGTGCGCCTCGGCTGGTCATTAGCCCACCGCCTGCGACTGATCTGCATATAGAGGCCAAGCGCACAGTTAAGCGTGCTGGAATTGCGCCGCGTCAAAGTACCCGGCACTGCGTCTGATATCCATAATTTGGTTTTTCCTTTCATATGCCATGAATGCTATCAATAACCATCTGCATATTCCGCGGCCAAAAACCGTTTGGGCACCCTGCAAAGGTCTCCTCTCGGCCGAGCGCTTTGCCTCGCCAGAAACAACGTCGGACGGATGAAAAATTGCGCCCGTTTCCAATGTAATATGCCATATCACTTATGGCCAAAGCCGCCGTATCTGTCCATCTAAAAGACGTTTTGAATTTGGTTTGATAGAAAAGTTATTAAAAGCATCACAGCGGCCGGGCGGCCATCAATTTTGCCGTGGAGCGAGGATTTCTTCCGTGGTTGGAGGAGGCTTTTAATTTGGGCACAAGTTTTGATTCGGGAGAGCGGAATTCCACGGGTGGCGGGGTGCAAGTGTCGGAGGGTGATAAACTAGCCGTACTTTCGCTCCGGGCGCGCCGCTAAAGCCAGCCACGCGCCGGCCTTAACTAAGGATGCACTTTTCTCTCGCTAATGGTCTCACTCTTGTAGATCCAGGGCTCCTTTGGTGGCTGAGAAAAGATGCAAAATTGGACAAACAGTTCTGTAACAGGAGTAACAAAAGGTCAAAACCTAATCTAATTCAGTAACGGAAAAAAGGACAAGAAAAATTGGTATCTAACTAAGGATGAACTTTTGTCTCTGCTAATGGTCTTGTAGAGACTTCATTGGTGGCCGAGAAAAGATACAAAATTGGCCGAATAGTTCTTTAACAGGAGTAGAAAAGGTAAATAAAACTAAACTGATTTAGTAACGGAAAAAAAGGGATAAGAAACATTGGTATTTAAAGACGGACGCACTCTCTTCTAATGGTCTTGTAGAGAGAAGCCTTCTTTGGTGGCTGAGAAAAGTAACAAAATTGGCCGAATAGTTCTGTTAAAACAGTGGAAGTCGCATGTCTATTGGTCAAAACCTGACCAATTTAGTGACTGAAAGAAGACAACAGCTCGGCCTAATAGGAATCTAAAAAAAAGAGTAGAAATTTCATGAAAAGTGGTTTAGGCTAGAGCGTTTTGATCACAGAAATAGTGAAGAAATTGGCGAACTAGTTTCTAAAAACAGTAAAAAGAGCATAAATAATTATCAAAACCACACTAATTTAGAGATTGAAGAAAGGGGAAAAAATTCCGATCCTAACCACGGACGCACTTTTCTCAGCCCTAATGGTCTTGTCTAGAAAAGGCTACTTTGGCGACTAAAGACAAGAACTTGGGTAAATTGTTCTGCAAAAGAGTACAATCTTATGTTTTCTGGCCAAACAGATCAATTTAGTGACTAAAAAAGAGATAGATTGACCAAATAGTTATGTGAAAATCCTCTGGCAAATAATTTCCCCATTTGGGCAATTTCTGTCACGGTTCTACCCCTGAATGTGGTGAAGTCGGACGGGGTGCGTGCAGCCACCACTAATCAAAATTGTGTATCACCCACAAATGGATATTCGACATCCAGGTAATAACATTGATCTTGACCTTTATCAAAAAATGCAACAATACAATCAGAGGAACACCAGGCAGACAAGCTGATGTTGCGGACCACTCAACATTACAATTACACTGAATACAACAATAAGACTAAGGCAACTCATAGCAAGATACAATATAAAACAATGCAAAACGATAGCAGTGATGAAAGATAGCGTATGGTGTCTGAAATCGCTAACCCTCTTCACATTTTATACAGTTGCTGGAGTAACCAGTAAGGTGTGATGCAAAAATATCTGCATTAAAGGAGCGGGAAACTTTTATTTATTTTGATTTACCACATTTTGTTCAAGGATTGACATAACAGGAGAACTATCACCTTTTCAAGATGTCATCCAAGACCGGACTGTAAGATTTGGACCATCGCACACCGGGGCATGCCCCTACTCTTTTTCGAAAGGTGTGGTGGGTTCTTTTACGTGCGCGGGGTGTGTCTCTCCCCAAACACGGGACCTCCATTTAACGTCCTATCCGAGGGACGTCCCTAACCCTAGATGAGCTAGGTACTCATTTACACTTGAGTGAAGGGAGGAAAGTGAATTTATCTTGAAAAAGTATCAAGAAAGGCCCTTCCCATGGGCGTGGTCAAAAACGTCCCGAGCTGAAAAAAGCACCGTACATCTGTATTGACGGAAAGGTTGTATCCTCTGTTCATATCTGTTAATGTGAATATTGTTATGATGATGTTATGGATGGTTTGATCTTGATGTGAAGCAACAATTCTTACTTGATATTTTCAGTACATGCTGATATGTAATACGAATGACTAAATACTGGAGGATGAACTTTTTATCGCTTCACCTATTTCTGGGAGGATGCATTATAATGATGATGAAATTATCATGAGATCAATTCCATTGCACAAAACTGATATCCGTCCCCTCTTGTGGCTATTTCTAAGTAAAACAAGGCCTTAACCTTTTTATTCAATTTTCCCGACGGAAAAAACAAGTTTGATCATTAGTCTGATTTCAGCTATTTCCCGAAACTAGACCGGAAAGTTTCCATCTTGCCAAATAATCAGCGGGTAGCCGAACAGAGCAAAATGTATTTTCTCTTCATGACATATCTTTTCACTAATTCTATCGGACAACCCCACACAGACGCAGATATACGGAATGACCCAAAACCCCGCAGTGTCCACGGAAAAACCATATTAATTCCGCATATTCTACATCAACGCACAGTTCAAAGCACATCTAGACCCGGGGAAACAATATTCCCTTAATAAGTCTATCAGTCATGTTACAAGAAAGGCAGCGTAGTGTATGGTTTTTACATGCTTGTATTTTGCGATTCAAAATGAAAAGCTGTAGTTAAAAAAAAGCTTCTAGGTGCACGTGGCCATATTGAATCTTCTTTTCATTAGGTCAAGGCCTGGACATGACATCACAACTGTCCATCCACAACTTTTTTTTGCCTTCGCCAACGAGGTTATGTTTTTCGTAACGATTGTATGTCTAATTGTTTTTCATGTAGGACCGCCTACGAAAAAAACAAAGACATAGAATCATCAATATTCTTTGATTGAAGAATGCTCGAAGAAAATGAGTACAGCTTACAGTAGTCCTTGTCTTATTTGGCTACTCATTCAACAATGTGACACAATGTTACGGAATACAGTAATCTACAGACCTTAAAAACGTGCAAAATACTACATAAAATGTCGTACTGAAATAATAGTAAGCCAGGCAGTCAACAAAAGCCAGAGAAAACCGAAGCCACTCAGAAGGTCAGCACAGCTAGCTATTCAGGTCTGACAAGTGTCGGGATTTGGAGTCACGCGTCCTGCCGACCTGAAGCCTGCCCCATGTGAGCCATCAGATCAGGACAGGGCCCAGCTGACTTGCACGCTACCGGAAAGGGTTTTACTGTGCTTATGATGCAGTAAGCCGTGGTCCACTGTCACTGTACTTGTCGAAAAGAGTTTCTCCAGTTTACTGAAGATGTGTACTTACTTGTACTTGTTGAGGTATATGATGTATAAAAAAAATTGTTGCGCTTCCTCTCATTTTAATTGTTTGTTTGTCTGTTTGTTTTGCATACCCGGTAAACCGCCTCATGGCGTAGCACACCAGGTTTGTACTGAACAGTACAAGCTGCATATCCGGGCAGATTTATTTGATCCACTCACACCGGGAAGGACCCCTACACCTTGTGCTGTGGGTTCTTTAATTAACGTGCAGAGGTGTGTCTGTCCTCCAATACGGCGCCTCCATTTAACGTCCCATACGAAGGACGCCCCTAACCGAAGCTAGGTACTCATTTTCACCTGAGTGAAGTGAGGAAATTACTGTAAAGTGCCTTTCCCAAGGGCACAACATCAACGGGGCATGTCAGGTGATTCAACCCCAGGACCTGGCCCAAACACCCTGCCATTACTCCACCGCGAGTGGACGGCACTGTCACTCGTAATCACCCCCTAACGCTTCGGTCCCATTTCCAATCCGGGGCCCGGCCGGGCTGTTTTCAAAAGCGGAAAATAAAAACTGCGTATCAAGAAAATACACAATATACGGTTAGGAGTAATCTTTTACGTTTTGTGTCTTTTTGGTGTCTTTTATATCATATTTGTCGTTACCACAAGCTGCCCGGCCGGGCCCCGGAGTGGAAACGGGACCGAAGCATTTTTTTTTTCTATGCTTAAACACCATGCCTTAGCTTAGCAGCTGACCCGTATCTATATAGTAGGGCGCTGGCGAGGGACACTAAGGTGGCGATTAATACAAGTCTTAAATTTGCATTTGTCCTTAAGAGTCACAATGTCCTGTGGCAGAGAGTTCCAGAGTTTAACGGTGGCTGGGAGGAAGGTTCTTCTGTGTGACGTTGTGGACGACTTGACGGGACCGAAACACTACCGCTGCTGAGCCCCCTGATCACACCCAGCCCCGTTTAGCACCTCAGACGACCCGGGCGGCTTTCCGGGGGGACAGGGGACTTAGGGGCCGGACGCCTGGTCTCGCGGGGCGCCGCCGCGACGACTGGAGGGCCGCGCTAGGGTGACATATTTCAGCGACAAAGCGACAGGGAGGGACATTAGAGTGTTTGTAAGATAATCTCCTAGCAGATGGGCGGATTTGGCTTGTCTTAAAGGTCTTTCGGCAGTTCCAGACTTACAAATTGAATAGATGTATGAATTAAGATCCAATATACAGTCGCAACTCATGTTGCTATTTGCGATATATATATATATATATATTATTTCTTTTTAACTTTCGTAGAAACGCGGCGTCATTGTACATTTGCATTTTAGCCACCGAAGAAGTATGTTAGAGACTTTTGCACTGTACTATAGTGTACTGTAAGGCAGTTAGTGGCTTTAGCAGTTGAACTGAATTATTTTTCTAGTGTAAATTGAGTGCATTATAGTGTATCATAGCCACCACTTGTCTGTTAGAGACTACTGTACTGTAGTGTACTGAGCTGTACTGCAGTCAGTGGGTACCAATAGTACAGTTTAAACTGTGTGTTTTACAGTGTACGTTACCCACCAAATGTCCTTTAGAGACTACCGTACTGTCCTGTACTATTCTGTAGTCGGCGGGTTTAGCTCCCAGTCCCAGACAGCGCTGGAATATTTTTTACAGTGTTTCACTAAGTTGTACCATACTGCAATCGGTGGGTAACATCTTTACAATGTAAACTAATATACACTGTACTTAAGTGTATTATTGAGCTGTACTCTACTACAGTCGGCGGTTTTAGCTCCCATACAGCACCTGAACATTTTACAGTTTGAACAGTGTGTTACAGTGTATATTAGTGTATTACTGAGCTGTACTGTCGGTGGGTTTAGCGCGCGGATATTGGTTGAACATTTTTACAGTGTAAACTCTGTGTGTTACAGTGTATATTAGTGTCTCACTGAGCTGAATCTACTACAGTCGGTGGGTTTATGTCCCGTACAGCATTTGAACATTTTTGCAGTGTAAATTGTGCGTGTTACTATGAGTATTACAGTGTACTTTAGTGTATTACTGAGCTGTACTCCACTACAGTCGGTGGGTTTAGCTCACGGACAGCGGTTGATCATTTTTACAGCGTAAACTCTGCGTGTTACTGTGTACTTTAGTGTATAACTGAGCCGTACTCTACTACAGTCGGTGGGTTTATGTCCCATACAGCACCTGAACATTTTGCAGTGCAACCTGTGAGTGCTACAGTGTACTTTAGCGTCTCACTGAGCCGTACTCCGCTACAGTCGGTGGGTTTAGCTCGCGGACAGCGGTCACAAGGGACGAAACACGGGGTCTGCCCTGCACGGAGTACCCGACAAAACAGCGGTTGAACCCGGGGCAGGCTTGATCACGGACGTGGCTCTTCCGCGCGTCCCTCCGAGTACAATTATTAACATCGGGGTTGCGCCTTTTCAGAGCCGCAGAAAGCCGTCCTTTCAGATGCCTTGCCCCCGTCTTGATGAGGGCAAGTCAGCACCGCGGACAGACCCGCCAAACCCGCCCGCGGGAACGCGATGACCCGCTTTTAAGAAGGCAACTTTTTGTTGCGCGCTAAATTGTAGCGCGCGGAAAGTAGCAGGGGTGCATGTAAAGTGGATCTTGCGAACTTCTCCTAACGAACTCGGCTTGAGGAAACTTAAAGAACTTCCTCGGACGGACAAGGGGGTGGCCTCGGAGGCAATCTCCGCGAATGGAGAGCGCTGATGAAGATGAAAAGATGTTTTTCTTCTTCTCGATTATATTTCACACCCCAATAAAGCGACGCGTTCCTCATGGAGGCGGCTAACAGGATTGTCTTGATCTCAAGACGTCACGTGTTGCTTCTTAACGCGTTCCTTGGGGCTAAAGACGGAGACTGCGATTGAAGTCTCTTCCTTCTTTAGTTACGGTGTCAATTTCTTATTACTGCAATTACTGTGCATCCTGTGGTGGGCATTATTATGTTTGTGTAGTGAGATTTCGCTTCATATCCGACCTTTGGATCTTCTTTAGAGGGGAGGATATGAAATTAGTGAGAAATTAAGATATAGATGAGAATATGATGTTGTTTGAGAACAAAGTCGCGATAGAGACTTCTCATCTTTCATCTTGCGCCCCCGGTGTTATATAGGTTCATGTAGTCTTTTTTTATGCATTATGCAAAGTTGATCAAGGAACTGGATTAATTCTCTATAGGGTCAGGCGTTTCAGACAGCGTCCGCTATCTTTCACCAGTGACTGAGAATGGATTGGCATTGAATTGAATTGAATTGAAAGAAAAATCGGCCAAGTAGTAAAATCAAGAGAGAGGCATTGATGAAGGTTAGACACCCAGGTAATAAGATACGCCAAAAATACTTTTTTATTGCAACATTTAAATACATGACATGATGACGATAAACTCAAGTTTACAGCCTATTTTCGTGTCGTTATCGACGGAATACATTACAGAAGTACAAAACAATTATTACGAATACTGAAAATGGGTGCGGACATGCAAAGCATAAGAACAACAAATTATCTCAAATAAATTACATGACAGAAATCTTGAAATGTAAGAAAATTGCAATCAATAAACAGATAAATATGTGGGCAGGTGCTACAAGACTGGTAGGATGGGGGGTTGGCTACTCAAATCTTTTGGTTTCTTTAATGAATAGTTGGACATACTGTAAGAGTTTGGCATTGTTTGAATTCGTAAGGACCTGGATAAAATTTTGAATCAAGTGAGAGGCAATCTACATGAGGGGTCATTGACCATCCCTCAACAGGGACGGGGGCTGATACAGACTGCCGGGCACCTTTGACCCGCTGCTGACGTCACACTTCCGCTCAGGTCAAGTGACGTAGGCTTCGGGTCAAATAGAAGGACCAGAGGACTGATCGAAAGTGCGTTTGAAACAAGTCAGTCCAAAATCAACGCGTGAGAACGCCATACAGAGAATACTTTTCACGTGGTCTGATACGGAAGTGTCTCGTAGGACTCCCTACATCACGTCAAAGGGGTAACACTTCTTTGATTTTTTAGAAGTTTTAGTTGCAAAAAAAGGTTGCTTCCATTATGAAATCTACGTGGTAAGGAAGGTTGAACAAATGATTAAACACACAGAGTATGATACGCCACAAATAGTTACCCACGCAACTGGATAAAATTTCGAAACAGTAAGACTGTCAGTCAGACTTGACTGTTTCGAAATTTTATCCAGTTGCTTGAGTAACTATTTTTGGCGTATCTTACTACCTGGATGTCTAACCTTCATCAACAAACAGAGTATGATATATCGAAATATAGGTTCTTTTTGTGTTCTTTCAAATCTTCTTTGTATGGTGGAAAACTTTTTACAATTTTTGGAATCGGACAAAAATTGATGCGCGCGCGGATGTCATCCATATAATCAAATCAACACGGCCTTACGAATGTAGAACGCCATCCATGGAGCCGCGTTAGTATGGCCTGGAAGGTGTCTCCTGCGAATACCGGCTTGAGTGACTTCAACGGCGCGCAGTGCTCAGGTCGCGCCCTGGGATGTCGGGGACCGCCCCGCCTGCGTCACGAAGTGGTCACGGTGTCGCGTTACGGCACGGGCTCGTGTTGGGAAGCTGGCAGGGTATAAGTCTCAATGCTACAGACAGATTTGGAATATATCTTTAAATGCAAAACCCCCACAATGCCAAAATAGGTAATTAACGTTTATAATATATAAAAGACTGCTATGTAACCAGAAAAAATACCGAAACTAATGATCAGCAATATTATATTAAATACTTAAGCTATCCCTTACTGAATTAATGATTAGGATGTTTTAACATCCTAATTATTAACTTAAAAGTTTTATTCTATACCTCTATTTTTTACTATGCATATGTTTAATAGTTGTTGCCATACATTCTAAAATGTACAATCAATTGTCGCGCAATAAAGTTCTTCTGTTGTTGGAAAGACAGGTGCTACAAAAGGGACAATGTTCTCGGTGGCTTTATGTTCGCGGTTTTCGCGGTGACCTTTTAACCGTGAACTTGAGATGACCACCGCGAACAGTTTTGTTCTGTCCTCTATCCCCCCGCCCACTCCCTTGTTCCAACCGCGAACTTAAAACCACCGCGAACACGCCATTTCTCCCTACCGCGAAATTGAATTAGCCTCTACCAGTCTCCGCGGGTCGCTGGGAAAATAGTAGAAATCGGCCAAATAGAGTCAACTGTATGAAGAGAGTTGGTTACGGAGAGAGGGTCCAATATGGCTGCCCTAACTGCGGATGGGAATGTTATCCTCTATGGCCAAAGTCCCCCGGCAAATGTTCTCTCTATTTCCGACGCGGTTAGTCTGGTAGAGACTAAAATTAAATCCCCGCGGACATTTTCCCCTTTACATTACCAGTACCGGGTTGAACGTAAAAGCACTGAAAGTACCTCTTCGAGTTGTATAACACCTAATCAATGAATGGTCACGACATTTAGATGGGATATTTTTTGAATGAGGGTTTATTGCAAATTTGTGCCCGTAAACAACTTGCAAGCGAACAACGATTAATGACAGAGAGGGTAAGAATATGTTTGAGACAGACAATGACTATCAAGTTACGTTGCAAGTATATAAAAAGGTTTTAATCTGCGTTGCTTTTATAGTAATCTATCAGCTAAGTTAAAACGTAAAACAAAACTTAAGAAAGCATTTTGGGACCCTCCGTACATTCTCGTACATACGAAAAGTACCTAAACATTACAAATTCCAGCTAAACCTGCACTCACTATCTTATCATATCCTACATAGTCCTTTGTAGAGTTGATTAGATAACTGGGATTGTTGTACCAGTTGCCATACGTTGTATACTATCATGTATACAACTGGTGAGTAATAAAGTTATTATCATTGATATCTGATATTGTTATTATCGCCCCCTCCCCGATCTAAAAGACCTCCTCTTGTGGCACGGAATGGCATTAGTCTTGATACACTGATGTTTGTGTACACCATTACAACCAAGATCGGAAAAGTGTATCTGATTTTTTTTCGTAATCTCGATAAACACTTCCCCAAGCAATCTGAGCATCTGAATCGCCATCAGTTGACAAGACTACATGTTCCCCAATCCAGGGTCTCTATCGGACAGTGCAGTACCGACACATCGGAATGGGGTGTAAGATAATACAACTTCTTGCACTTCATATTTTTGTCATTAGTTGCCTTATCTATTTTATTCACATAAAAAAGATTGGAATAGAAGCATCCATTGTTTATATTGATACATCTCCTCAACAAATAGAACTTCGTATGGAAATGATTATAAACAGCACCGAAACAATACGAAAGGATAAGAAAAAAATACATATCTGCAAATATCTCCTTTTACAGTTGATGTAACATTAAGTATGGACGATATCAAGAACCTGGCAGCCAGATAAGTATGGGAGTGTAGCGGAGACCGGGAGAACATCATGTACAGTCGTTATGGCGGTGTTGATCTATGTCTATGATACTAGATAAAGATTAAAAAAACATTCAAGTCTTATCAAAGGTAGATATTGTGTAATGGTCATGAGTGGCTCATGCTGCATCCAGTCTTTGTGGACTCAAAACTAAAGGTAAGGGTAGTCCCATAGTCTTTTTGAGGCCGTAGGGGCAGTGGGTTGTTACCCACTGTGTCCAGGGCACTCTAGGCCACGGTATTGGAGGGCGGAGCCCAACCTTCTCCTTCCACTGCCTTGTACCTCCCCAACAGAAGTCAGGTACCCATTTTACACCTAAATAGGGTGAGGAAAGTTGTGCAAAGTACCTTTCCCAATGACACAACGTCTAACCAGGCACCTCCCACATTTTACGTCCCTTCCGAAAGAAGAATGCAGCTCCAACCAGGATGCCCTTCTCAATTAGCCTAAAGATCCAAAACTGATGTAGAACTGTTGGAGGCTTCTGCCTCGACAGATCAAAATAATTCGCCAGTAGCTCTACAGCCAAGATTTCCGGACACGAAACTTTGTTCATTAAAACTTCGGTCCTGTACTTAGTTTCACCGCGGGCGAGACGAAGTTTCCCGTTCATTTCGGACACCTGCGAGACGCGAAGCGTGGTTTCAGGGTGGCCAAAGGGAGGATCTACTCCTTATCAGTTCCGGATGACAAATCTGGAGTCCCTGGCTACACAGGCACCGTCCGCCCTGTTCGAAGACCGTTTGCAGAACCAGGAAGAATCGTCAGTGTAAATAGATCACCAGTATAAACAAGAGTATATAAAATCTAGAACCGATGTAGAATTTTTGGAGATGCCCTTAACAGTCCACAATGATCTGCAAGTAGCTCTACAGCCAAGATTTCCGGACACGAAACTTTGTTTATTAAAACTTCGGTCCCGTACTTAGTTTCACCGCGGGCGAGACGAAGTTTCCCCGTTCATTTCGGACACCTGCGCGGCGGGAAGCGTGGTTTCAGGGTGACCAAAGGGAGGATCTACTCCTTATTAGTTCCGGATGACAAATCTGGAGTCCCTGGCTACACAGGCACCGTCCGTCCACAGTGGACCGCGTGGTTATTACTTCTCAGCCCTTCTGCCGACGTCTCAAGATGAAATATGACTCCGCTCTGCCTCTCGCGCAAGAAAACCCTCAAATTATTCATAGCGCTTCCTTCTCCACTGATGACGTCTTAAATATGAGAACACCTTGAGGCGGGAGCAACAGGTGAGCAAGACGCGGGGCATACCTGCCTACCTGCCGTATCAGCGGCTCGGGACTCGGGGGAGGCGTTGCGCCGCGCGAAGCTCATCTAACGCCGGGAATTACCGCCCGGGGCTACGGCGGTGGGGAGGGGGCGGGGCCGCGACGCCGCTCCGATCGCAGCCGGAAAAACTCCGCCGTGACTTCTGGGGAGCGTGGAGAGAGTTAGTCTCCTTCGCAGGCTCTACAAGGCGCGCTTTTGGGGGCACATAATACTCATACTATATCATATTAATCTGAAGTACAGCCAGTATGTACCAATCTGTGTAATGAGGCCTTTTCACGTGCTCGAGGCACCTGCCTGAACGCCCATAGTACGTCCCTTCCGAAAGACGAATGCAGCTCCAACCAGGTCGCACTTCCCCGGATTAGAACCGGGGGTCTCCCAGCCACCAACTACAATTAGAACCTCGAGCTCAACTGTGAGGCTGCTACCGATTGAGCTACAGGGACACCTCATTGTGCTTCTATCTTATGACATAACAGTTGTATTATACCAAGGACCTGATTATACTCGGTTGCTGTGGCCAACCTGTAGCGCGCGTAGTCCAGTGGTTAGCGATCTTGCCTCTGCAACTAGAAGCCCCGGGTTCGATCCCGGCTGTGTCGCTCACCCGACATGCACGCTACCGGAAAGGGTCGCAGTCCTTAGGACGGGACGTTAAGCCGTGGTCCACTGTTCGTTGTGCTTGTCGAAAAGAGCTGGAGGAATTTCCCCGGTACAATGAACCTGTAAATACTGTACATAGCGTTTGTCTTCTCTGTCACGACCAGTGGAAGATTAGCTCATCTGTTCATTGAGTTCATTTCAGCTTAACTGGTTCGAGATCACCTTCCTTTCCTTTACCTCGGTAGCGCTTTCTAAACCCGAAGGGAAAACAATAGACGAGGTTGGTCGTAAGAAAACAGTTATAATACAACTGATATGCCATCAGCAAAGAAAAGAACAGCACACCATAAGCCGTGGAAAAGCCCACCTCGCAGAGGCTGCGAAGGAGGCTATAAAAGAGCGGCTCGGACTAGCCTCCTTCGCAGGCCCTCAAAACGATCTCCAGCGCTACCCTCCAAATAAACGCCGGGTTGCCTAAAGGCCTGCAAAGTGGGCTAGGCTCGGACGTGTGAGCGGGGCTTTATTGATATTTCATCATCACGCCGACATGAGCTAACCAAGCCGGGGGACCTCAAACACATTCTATTAGCACGGAACCTCATCTGTGGCGGTAGATAACAGGATCATTTAAGTTGGCGTTTCCATCCAAGTCAGGGAAACTTACTCAGAGAGTTTTATACCTAACTCTTACAGCCTTCTACAGGGGTGACTGACCTATCACTTCGGACACTTAGCCAGATAACGTGATTATCAAAGTGTGCATTTCCATCCAAGTCAGCGAAACTTGCCGAGAGAGTTTTATACCTAAATCTTACAGCCTTCTGCAGAGGTATATACTGACCCATCACTTCGGACACGTCACCAGATACTGGCGTAATTATAAAAGTTTGCAATTCCATCATTGTCAGAGAAATTTTTTTTGTGAGTTAACGTTACCTAGATTTTACAGCCTTCTTCAGAGGCGACTGACCCATCGAACTTCGAACATGTGACGTCACGGACACGTGATGCTAGTAATAGGCCAAAGGTCCATGGAGAGCTGTATTCTAACGGTATATTGTCATGATGCCGCCGTCTTTACGGATCAAGGTTTTACCCAAAGTCAAAGAATCAGGATCTGGACAATGGACCGTACGTGTTTGTACCAGCTTCTTTAGTAGGTTTATAGAGTTAGTCCAGTCACAATTCTACAATGTTAGGAAGGTGGAAACACTAGACAAGAACTGTGTACTAAAATACCGCTAATTGCTCTGTTAAGCAGCTTTCGACACATAGAAACCATGATCTCAGAATATATGTATTAAAAGTAGTTTAATTCAGTAGTTGTTGAGTTGACATACGCATTTATGAAAACAATATGTGTAGTTTTGCAGACATCGCGTGCAGACATCACCTGTCACACTGAGTGACGAATAACCACGGACGTCTCCATACGTTAGGGAGGGAGGCTGTCACAGATGTAATAAAAATACCATAGAAATTGTGTACTTCAAATGTTCCATTACCGTCCTATGTTCACAAAACAGGGCATAGACTAGAAGTGTATCTCATATGTGGTGTCCTGTAGAACCACAGCCGACGACAGCACTGTACGTTTCTCATGTTCTGTTGTGAAGTAAAATCTAATGAAAAGAGAGGCCGTGAAAAAAAAGCATAGCCTGGTGCCCATCCTAACTTAGCCCGTGCTCGCTCCTCTGATCACTTAACTTAGCCTCAATAGCAGGCTCTCTGGGGTTTTTTGGGGGCTTATAGTACACTTTTGCTGATGACGTCTTTTTGTACTGGGTTGTTTGTGCAGCCAGTCCGTAACCATTTCTACCGGGCCAAATGGTCACGGGCTGGCTGCACAAACGACCCTGTACAAAAAGAAGTCATCAGCAAAAGTGTACTATAAGCCCCCCCCCCCCCCAAAAAAAAAGGCCCAGAGAGCCTGCTATGGAGGCTAACTCTAACTACAGAATACTAGTTGATATTCTGCACGAAGCGAACCGGAGCTGAAGACTGTAGGATGAATTCCAGGGTAAAAGAAGCAGGGGGGGGGGGGGGGGCAGAAAGCCTGTCACACATAGTGACGTATGTCCACGGATGTCTTCTCACGTTCTGGGAGGAACCTATGATAGATTCCCTTCCTCCGGCGTCATAAAACATGACAGAACCGTGTGACGTGAGCGTCCCCCAGCCCCCCTCTCCGGGCAGGGAGGGGCGGAACTTTGGGAGATAGAAATTTATGACGCTGGTTTCCGTGGTGTGTTCCGTACGCGTGTATCTGATCCTGGCGTAATACTAATATAAGGTTTGAATAGGGGAGTCTCGTGATTCTAGTGCAGGTACCCGATATGTCATGAGAAGGGAGACGAGGAGTGGTATTTTTGGCTGAGTCTGAAATCGGGTTCACGTTTTGCCTTTGTCCTGATATTTCATCAACATCGCATTACTTATCGAAAAACCAAAAGCACAAAATTCCGTACTGCTATCTAAATGACGAATCTGTTTCAGTTCCGGAAAATAGACACAAATGTGCATGGACAGTATTTGCCATTGCGCTTGTCCACACTGAGCTCATTAGAGAAAATCAACAATTTGTAACGTCTTACAAATTAGATGAAACGTTCAACAGCCCAGTCGGTGTAACGTCGAGTTGAGCACAGTTTGATTTTCTGATCGACCCCTTGCACGCCCTCACGGCTCTGTACAAGTGACCTGTCCTTCAAAGAGCGCTATCAGGTCAAATGTCTTGTACTTGGTAGACACAGACACATACACAAACACTCACACAAACATCTGTATTCTTTCTGCTGAACACTATCCATAGAAAAAAGCGCACCTGTCCTTGGTACTGAATCCCATTCACACAAAAACAGACCTGTCCTTGGTGCTGAACACTATCCACACACAAACATACCCAGCCTTGGTGCTGAACACTATCCACACACAAGCACACATGTCCTTGGTACTGAACCCTATCCACACAAAACCACATCTGTCCTTGGTACTGAACACAATCCACACTCAAACAGACCTGTTCTTGGTACTGAACACTATCCACACACAAACATTATGTCTTGTAAAATGCTCAACATAGAAAAAAGACGCACAGAAACAAACCAAAGGCACACATCTGCTTGTAGATCACTTGGACCTCACTTCCGCCCGTTCTGTTTTATAGCTGGTATTTCCCCGGGGACCACAGGGCTGCAGGACTGCCTCCAGCACGATGTACTTACAAGCGAGAGGCCGATATCATCACATGATGTATCCGCTCGCAGCGGTACGCTACAGGCACCGGCGCTGGAGATAGCGACTCGAATCAACGTCAGTCGGTGAGACGGACAGCCGCGTAGCTAAGGGGTTGACTCGCATATGGAGCACACAACACTGACCAACACCATCAACTGCTGAGTTATGTTTGCTTTAGATTATATAGACTATATTATAGCAGGGAAATTTGCTTTTCAAAAGGTTTCAAAAAGTTTCCCACATTTAGTACACTACATTGACAGCATGAAAGTATTCTAATGCGTTTGGACTAATCCAGTGTAAGAAAACTAACCCGTTCCTACATGTTCACCTGTGCGTAGGAGTGAGGGGGAGTCGAACATTTTTCTTAGCTTAGCGTACTTCTATACGTAACCAATGTATGTGTCTTTAGGATTGTGTTTGCTATTGTGTCCCATCAGTCTACACTCATCCCATTGTTGCACAAACCATGCAATAAGAAATAAAGGTTTCTCATTCAATAAATACAGTGCTATATGCACAACCGAATTGCTCGTGACCTACATGTATACAAGGACTTAGGTCTTGCTATTTCGCCAATCACTTTGACACGATGATGAAGGTTAGACATCCAGGTAATAAGATATGCCAAAAATAGTTTACTCAAGCAACTGGATAAGATTTTGAAACAGTCAGACGTTTCAGACAGCATCCACTGTCTTTCGTCAGTGACTAACGATAACAGTCACTTTGACACCCACCTACTTTTAACGACTTTCCTGCTGAAGCAAGTGAGCGACTTGACATGACCGGGGCCCTCCTCAAAGGAGCTTCCTTGGAATGTCTCTGAATCAGCAGAAAATCGTATCCCTCCTTTAGCATTTTATACGAGGAAGGGTCTCTTGGGGGTTATGATTTGGCTCGGTACAAGACTGGCCACACGAAACCGAGTACTATAGAACTGATATGCCATCAGTGCATACCATAAACACACCATAAACCCCAAAAGATCCCCCCTCGTAGAGCCTGTTTTGGAGGCTAAGGAATTCATGTGTTGCATGGGGAAGCCCAAATGTGACTTTATCTTTACAACGCCTTTTCAAGCAAAGCAAACTTGTAAGATCGATTCCTCCTTTAAGTAACCCTCCTGAAGTTTCTTGAAGAAAGTTTCGCCCCTTGCATTGCAGGCCGGGCCCAGCTTTTACGCTGATTCCTTTATTGTTACGCTTGGCCCTTAATTTTTACTCTGGTTCCTTAATTTTTACGCTGGGCCCTTAACTTTTACGACACATTTTTTAGACACATTTGAATAGAGCAAGCAATTTGGCAAGAACGACTCCTCCCTCAACGAACTGTCCTAAAGTTTCTTGAAGAAAGTTTCGCCCCTCGCATTCCAGGCCGGGTCCTTATTTTCTACACTGGTCCCTTAGTTTTTACACGCTTGGTCTTTAATTCTTACGACGCCTATTCAGACACATTTCAATACAGTAAGCCAGAAGAAACTATCTTGAAGTTTCTTTAAGAGAGTTTCGCCCTTCGCATTGCACGCTGGGTCCTCCAGCCGCGGCAGGCAAAAAAAAAAAACGTGTGTGTGCTGGGGAAAGCCCGTGTGTGACGTCAGAAGACTTCCGGGGTCGACTGCCTGTTATCTGGCGAACGATCGATGCCCGCCATTCACCAGCACTCTATTGTGGCTCTGTTTACTTTATTTGGCGCGGGCCGACTAGACTGACTGCCTTGCCGCGTTCCATACATTACCATGAATGTATTTAGGCTGCAGACCCACCGGCGAATCGTACTATCGGCGGTCGACATGGAATCGCAAGAAGGCGGCGGCGCGATGGGGGAGGGCGGCGGCGGCGGTGGGGAGGGCGCGCGCGCCGCGGACCACAACAACAAACCCGCCGGAGTTATCGAAGTGGAAAGAAAGTTCAGCTTCGGCGAGGGGAGCGAGGAGAGGCTCAGGAAAGCCGGAGCCGTCTGCAAAGAAGAGTTGTCCTTCCACGACGTTTACTACGACACGGAGGAGTTCGTGCTGACCCTGGCGGACCACTGGTTGCGGAGGAGGGAGGGGAGGTGGGAGCTGAAGTGCCCCCCTGCCGACAGGGACCGGGCTAGTCTAGTGGAACAGTATGTCGAGCTGCAGCGCGAGGCTGACATCCTGAAACAATTGGCGGCCATTTTAAACGTGGAAGCGGGCAGCGTGGAGGAGATGGTGCAGCGAGCACGCTGCGAGCCCTTCTGTAACTTCCAGACCGACAGGAAGACTTACACCTTAGAAGGAGGGTTCAAGATCGACTTGGATCAGACCGACTTCGGCTTCAAGGTCGGAGAGATCGAGCTCATCTGCCAGAAGCAAGAAGACGTGCCGGAAGCGCTGTGTAGGATAGACGCACTGGCCGAAAAACTAGGTATTTCCCCCCTTATTTCTCTCTCCTAACGTTCTTTATCCTACCTTTCCCTCAGAATAAGCAGAGTTTGCCATTCCCCAGGGTTTAGGGTAGTTGTCCCGGCGCTAGAGAGCCCCGCGAGGTGAAAGCGGGAAGGATATAGCGGGATAGTAAAAGTGTCGTCTGCAGACGCCATGTTGGATGAAGCGGCACAACAAACCATCCATCACGGCAGCACGCCTGCAGACATCGCGGTGTGCGCACAGACAGATAACAACTCCAGATGTTATAACGAATGTTTCTACTATTCCAGACGCACACTCTCTTTTCCAGAAACGCAACGTGCGAGCTGGCTGTGGAAAAACACCACACTTGCTAGGCGTGGGGTTGGACAGGTAATTTGATACCTGTCATAAACACCTTCTTAAGTTTACTAAGGGTGGGCACTCTTAAGTAAGTAGTGTCAGTGACCTTGACTGAGGACAGCCAAAGCAAGTTTGAAAGGCATTCCTTTCATAGATTCAATCTGTTTATTTCAGAAATGAGATTTCTTATGTTTTTCTTACATTTTTCTTTAGCTAAGCTTAACATTAGGTTTGTTGTGATAATTTAGGAGATAATGTTGTAATGTTATGATTTTTTTGATGACAGATTCTAAAACTTTTTAAAGAGGGTGTCAAATTCTTCCGACAATGTCAAACTATACAATACAGGCTTGTCCCCATTCTCACCCTGGAATAATATTTTGTACTGTAGTCACAATCTATCACTTGAACATAAAGTTATGATACTTTACTTAGTCCATTGTCAACAGGTAACCCTTTACCCAACGTACTTTGTCCTGTGACCCAATTTTCAGTGGTTCATAGGTTTAAATCCCAGAAACCTGGAGTACAGTTTCATTGGTTCCAGGAGCTTTTTACCCTTTCCTTCTGCAGAGTCGGAGATCGCATTTCCTGTGCTATTTCTGGCACACAGTTTGTAGTCCACACAGGTGAAAAAGCACTAAATATGCCTTCCTTCTTGCAAAAAGTGTGTGTAAAACTAAATTTTTGGTTTTAAATGGACTGTTCAGCTTAGCACTAGCAGTCCATGATTTAGGCGTATACATACATGTAAGCTTTGAAGGGAGCACTGTGCTCCTAAGAAACAATTTCCAGGTGCACCAGCTAATTTTTGGGCGCATGTACTCCTAAAATGGGCTTAGTCTGGAGTTGTACTAACTTGTAGCTGTGCGCCTATTCTTTGTGGGTCTCAGAAATTGTTTTTAGAACAAGGTAGGGCTGAAATACTGTGCATTTGCACTTTTTTGTACCAAAAGTTGGAGCTGTGTAATTGTAGGTGCACTGCTGCTCCTTTTGACTTGTACAGAGCTGTATTTGTGTAGGGTTATGTAAGCTGTGAGTAAAGGTTTGATACAATTATAATGGAGAAAAACAAGATAAACCAGTTGTTGTATTACTTCTATAAAATTTTGTATACTGCAATCAGAAGAGCTTTATCTGTCACATGTCCAACATTCTGATACGAGCGAAAAGAAACACGATAGAAAAGTTTTACACATTCTTTCTGACTGCCCTGTGTGACACTGAAACCCACCCCATACTCTTCAGTACTGTTGTATGTTATCTATCAATGTGATAAACAATTAAGAGATATTCAAACCCACTGTCTAATATATTTTTCACTAGACTCAGGATGGGCATCTAATATTTCTCCAGGTTTTACAGAGGGCCTTTCAGCCAATGACGGACATTCAAACCTTACCATAACAGTTGCAACATTTGGGGCATGTCAAGGGTGTATATTTTAGATCAGTCTCTGAGACAAGTGTCTCCATATACAGATATATGGACACCTCAATGTAAACTATCCCTAACTCTGTTTGGATGATTGGATCCAAGAGGGAGAAGTGGTATCGCCAAATGTGTCACATAGTCTAAATGATACTTTCCACACACACAGACTACATGTTGGTATTGAGGCTCATTTATGCTACTTTAGGAGCTCTGTTTGTGTGTGAGTGCATATGTGTGTGTGTTTTTGTATGTGTGTGAGAGAGGGAAAGAAAGAAAGGTATAGAAAATTAATAAACAAAAATGATAAAATCACATTTCTGCTACAAGTTCAGTACAAAATATTATAAATTTTCTATTATTTTCCAATAACAAGTTAACTGTTAGTTAAGCAATAAAGAGCTTTGTAACATACCGTATACCTTAAGCTAAAGTAAAGCAGACCTTTAAAAATCTGACAACTTGGTTTTGAGGTCTAATCACTAAGGTTAGCCCCGAATTTAAAGCCTTGTCTAGACAATGGTTCGTTTGACCTTCCCTTTGTCTACCTGTGCCCTTACTTCTGTACACACCTATGTCAACATCTATTGTTGATACTACGCTTGCCTGCCAAGGTCGGTTTATAGTTACACCCTTTCTCCAGCAAGTGCAAGATAAAAACTAACCCATTGATGTACAACAACTTCATTGGTAGATCTAGATTATACAAATATCTATTGTTGGTTTGATCCCTGTCTGTCCTTTCTTAAGTCGTAAGTGCAAGACAAAAACATAATGATCTACAGTTATACAGTCATGTTCATTGGTAGATTAGGTATACAAATATCTATTGTTGATTTGATCCCTGTCTGTCCTTTCTTTAGTGCAAGACAAAAGCACAATGATCTACAGTTATACAGTCAAGTTCATTGCTAGATTATGTACTCAGATGTCTGTTGTTGATATGATCCCTATCATCCTTTCTTAAGTGCAAGATAAAAGCACAATGATGTACAGTGGTACAGTCAAGTTCATCGGTAGATGAAGTGCACAAAGAAAAGTTCTGTTGCTAGTTAAGTCATACATTTATACACCTGCTGTACCTGTAATACCTGAAAATGAGTACCTACACTTAGCCTCATTTTGTGTTTGAGTAGAGCCACATCTTGAGCATGTTATAGAACTCACCACACTTATTTATAAGAGTCTACCTAGCGTGAGTGGATCAAAACTATTAGTCTGTTCTTATATAATGCAGCTTGTACATATGAAACTGGTGTTGTGACTTGCCAATCATGCAATACAAACAAACAGACAAACTTTTGTTCTTGTTCTGTTCTGTTATGATAAGTTAAGGTTGGCTTTCTATAGACTAAAACATGATTCAAGATTCAAGCAGTTGCATTTCCATCTTCATTTCCATTTTATCATCCCAGCCAGAGTCAACCTGGCGCAATTAGCAGTGCAGGGGTGGAGAAGGCCATGTGTTGGGTCAAGGGTCGCATACCTGGAGGTCTTAACAGTCTTGTACCACTTCTCAAGTCTCCTTGTGAACACATGTCAAGGTCATATGGTAAGGCCGTGCAAGTCAAGGTCAGAGTGTCCACAAACAAACTGACGTCAAACGGCTCCGAAAACAAGACCTTCTTTGCAAAGAACCTGAACAAAGTATTATAAATATACAGTAATAGTTACATGCTCTAAAGTGATTTAGTATATATAAACTAAGTACAGCACTTAATTGCACAACAGTTGAGGGAGGTATAACGTATGGCATTTTCTAGTTAGTGAGTTAAAATCCTCCCACACCATTATTGATGTATAGGGCGGTGCCCATCTCCGTTTCATAGCCTTGGGCCACACTGTTGTGCAATTACTGTAGTAGGGGGCTAGTCCACTGGCAGTGAAGTGTGTTTAACTTCCATACTGTTTCACAAGTATGTACCATTTTTATAAAGTCTTTGGTATGACTCATTGCGCCTCTTGTCCAGAGATGTCCTACCTGGGGCTTGAACCCCAGACCTTCTGATCCAAGTAATAGGAACCAGATGTGGTGAGAGACAAAGGCGCAGGCCACTACACCACAGGGATACCCCCGGCATTTTCTATGTTGGAATAAAAACCATTCTATTTCTATGAGACTTATCTACCTTATAATTACCAAAGGCCACATTTTGTATGTAGTTTAGACAAAGATTTTATCCTTTATCTCTCCATAGAGCCTGAACCTTAAGCCTACTAAGGTAGCAGTTTGGCACCAAATATCTATTGGTTATAGGGTTAGGCAGCAGGGAGAAGGTTAACAGCAGGTGTGGCACCTGACATTGGACAGGTAGACAAATTATAAACCCTTAGAACAATTTAACTGTCAGGTGGGTGATTAAGGAGGGGACAAAGGGTACTTTTTAAAAAGATTAAATTGGCGATGGCAGGCAAAGTTCAAAGCAGGACCCACTGTCGTCAAAACCCTCATTGGCTGTACAAACTGGAGTTCAGGGATCGATGAAATTATGCTATTTTTTCATTGATTATGCAAATCAGGTCTTCGTTTGCATAATTTATAGCTGTTGATCTCAGTCATATGTTCAAATGTTGAATGTCATATGTTTGAGAAGTCTGCATGGAGTGCATTGGATTTATGAAATCCCCTCCTTTATTATGCAAATTAGACCCTGATTTGCATAATTGTCACCCGATTATGGCAAAAATCACAACGACGCGTCAACCCCTTCTTGAGTTTTCTTGTTACAAAAATTTTAACAGTTCCCGAACAAGCTGCTAGGGGGCTGAAACCTGTCTCACTTCTTCCAGTACGTAAGAGCTATCTTCCTCCCAAAAATCATGACCATAGCTCGTCCAGAACACGAGATTTCAAAACTCAAGTTTTACTGCAGTACGAAGGAAAGCCGCCAGGGTTCCCAAAATCAAATTATTTCCAGTTGTTGTCACACCCTTCCAACACACCAAATATGAAACCAATCCATCCATCCAGCCATACTTGAGTCATCTTTTTTACCAACAGATACTCGCACAAACGCTGCCTAGAATATAACCTCCATTTCCCAGTTCTTGCTGGTTGCACAAAAGAGTTCTGTGTTGTATAGGCAGGGCTCGAAATAATGGGTGCAGGTACACCTGTGTGAACCTGAAATTGGAGCTGTGCACTTAAATTTTGACTGTGGGTACCCGGGTGCAAGTGACCACCTTTACCAAAAGGTCACCTGACCAATGTGACCACTTTTTGGTGGTCATTTAGATCATTTTTCCCATTGACACAAGCTTAAGAATCCTTGTCTATAGTGACCACCTGTCCACATAGACCAGATTTTATCAGTGACCTTCTTGGGCAGACTTGACCGTCTTGAGAGCAGCCATTCTTTGGAATCATTCACAGGCCACCAAAGCTGGTGCAAATACGGCAAAGAACTCAAAGGACAGAGAGGCAAGGCATGTTTTTATTCAGTCCCATCATTTACATGCAGAATTCTCTGGTGTTTCCCGCTCCAGGTATTAAGTTAATCAGATAAGCTGTGAAACTAAATTAAATGTGTCAGAATATGATTTATCTTTGCTTAGGAAACAATTACTCAATGTAGCAACACCTTTTTCTGAAGTTGAGAAAGTTTAATTCACCCTACGGGTAATTATCTCCAGTTTTAATGAAAGAAGTTGGCATAGTTTGCGTTGAATCTGAAGCAGTATTTTTGCACCAGATTTGTATCAGTTTCTCCTCTCCAAGCAGATGTTGGGTGGAAGATCGTGACATTTTGCACAAGTTAAACATGTGCCATATATGCCAAGTTGGTGCCATCCAATTCAGAAACAAATAGAAGAATGAAGTAACAAATGCTTGTGCCAGGGTAGCACCTAACCCCCTTGCCATCATTCCCAAGAACTGGTTCCTTTAGCCAATGCCTACCTATCAAAATCAACCAACCAACCAACCAACCAACCAACCAACCAACCAGCCAGCCAGCCAGCCAGCCAGCCAGCCAGCCAGCCAGCCAGCCAGCCAGCCAACCAACCAACACACAAACACACAAGCAAGCAACCAACTGACCAAACAACAAACCTACCAACAACCAGCTAGCAACCTACAAAACTACCGCACAAACTGTAAAAAAATGCTCCTTTATTACTTCAGCCAATGAGATGACTTGGCAAAGGTAATAGAATTTCATTTTTAACCAGTAAACAGTTATAAGCACAAAGTAAGATCATGTGACATTGGCTCCGGGTTCAACCTGAGAAGGGCCAGAGGACTGATTGAAAGCTTGTTGTTGAGTTATTTACTAAATGTGTGTGGAAATAGCACATAAAAATCTTCATCACTGTCACACATGAACTTTTGTTCAAATATAGCATAAGAACAAAGTAAGTTTGACAGTCTAGAGCGATCGCCGTACTATGGAAAACAATGCTGTCTTTATATAATTCAACTTCCACAGGTGTACGCAATTTCCCACCCTCCTTGCACCTGGGGTTCTTGCAATCAATAAAGCTCAAGCCAAAAAGTGTTGGCCCCATAAAAGCTGGAGTCCCGAAATTCTTTATTACGACCGCAAAGTCGCGGGGTCATATGGCATCGCAACCCGTCACGGCTGGCAGCTAATATGGTCTTCCCCGTCCCCCGAAACCTGTTGGTTATAATTAGGTGTCCAGATTATCTTGACTCTCTAACCCACGGCACTCCCAGGAACAAAGTGACTGGCGTCTAATGAACTGCCGAGTCGGAAATAATAAGTCGGGATCCCGGGGTAGGTCAGGGCTATACTGCGAGCTGTGACATCTTGTGATGGGAGCGGAGTTCGGTGGCAGGGAGAGACGTGGGATTAGCTGCCAGGGGTCGCGATGCCAGTCAAATCGAGGGGCCACACATTACGCGCCGTGGAAGATGGATACGAGGGAGGGTAGGGGGCCACGGCTCGTGCGCGTGGGTAAACTGGCTGTTGAGGAAATCGGATTAGAGGCTTTGGGCGGTGGACTGTGGAGCTCCAGGCCCGCCCCTCCGTCCCGGGACGGGAAGTTGCTTGTTGGGACGGACGGAGATATCACCCCGTCTGTCCAAAATATGTGAACTTCATGACATGAAATCGATGAAAATGAATTTTCATAAGCTTGAACAACTAAACGAACCACATGGGCTCACAAACAATGAGCGGGATGGAAAAATCTAAAGCTGGAGACAGCCCTGGACTGTAGCGTGAAGGAGGAAAAGGGGAGGGGCGGGACCTCTATCATAATGCACAGCCGAAGGACTGCTCGGTCGCCCTTTTGACTCCATCTTCTTTTGGGGCAGGAAGACGTGTTTATGTTATTTGCCTTTTGCAGCCTTGATAACAAATAAGTAGTTGAAGCTGATGATCCAAGTGGGGTTCAAACCCTCTACCCCTGGATCCACAGACAGAATTTGATCCATATGGCAAAGCAGTGGGTTCGCTTACTGCAAAATGTATCAAAAAGTGCCCTGGAAAAATAGGATAGTAAGATATGGTTGGACTACAACTTGAGGGTTGCCAAGCAGGCTATAGTCAAGTGTCCACATTTTGAATGAGATCTGTGAGAAACCTGATCTAGAGTTTTACTTGATTCTGTTTATATTGCACTCAACAGCTTGTCACACCAAAACCATCCATATCCTATTTCAATTGCTGTTTAAAGCTACCTGTTGGATAGAGAGAGGCCCTTAGGCCACACCAATTTAATTTCTTGGTAAATGGATTTTTATTTTCCAAAAAAATAATTTTAGAATGGCCCAGCCTTCTGTTTTCATGATTTTTTTTCTAAAATTTTTTTGGGGGACAATAAAAATCTGTTTACCAAGAAATTAAATTGGTGTGGCCATACTGTATTTGATTACAACGAGTTCCAGTCTACATTGGTATAAGATATAATACGGAGGAACTGTGTGGAGCTTAAGTAAGTGCATTGCCAGAAAGTGGTCCCCTCAAACCCAGATCAAGCCGACCTATCTCGTCCCAACTTGAGCCAGGCTTAGCCGGCTTTCTCAGCCATGATCTTGAACTCTACGCTCAGAGCATCGGGGAAGACGCGGCCAATTATGGGCAGAATTGGCCGATGATCCCTGCTCAGACTGCATCACCCCAGTCCCTGTCCTGTCAGTCTGCTCAGACCTTTGTGGGTAAGGGGTTCGACTTTGTGGGTAAGGGGTGTGCCTTTGTGGGTAAAGGGTTTGCCTTTGTGAGTAAGGGGTGTGCCTTTGTGGGTAAGGAGTGTGCCTTTGTGAGTAAGGGGTGTGCCTTTGTGGGTAAGGGGTGTGCCTTTGTGGGTAAGGGGTGTGCCTTTGTGAGTAAGAGGTGTGCCTTTGTGGGTAAGGGGTGTGCCTTTGTGGGTAAGGGGTGTGCCTTTGTGGGTAAGGGGTTTGACTTGGTGGGTAAGGGGTGCGCCTTTGTGGGTAAGGGGTGCGCCTTTGTGGGTAAGGGGTGTGCCTTTGTGGGTAAGGGGTGCGCCTTTGTGGGCAAGGGGTGTGCCTTTGTGGGTAAGGGGTTTGACTTGGTGGGTAAGGGGTGCGCCTTTGTGGGTAAGGGGTGCGCCTTTGTGGGTAAGGGGTGTGCCTTTGTGGGTAAGGGGTGCGCCTTTGTGGGTAAGGGGTGTGCCTTTGTGGGTAAGGGGTGTGCCTTTGTGGGTAAGGGGTTTGACTTGGTGGGTAAGGGGTGCGCCTTTGTGGGTAAGGGATGTGCCTTTGTGGGTAAGGGGTGTGCCTTTGTGAGTAAGGGGTCTTGGACTTCTGAAGTAAAAATTCAGCAGCAGGTCTGGGGGAAAACAGGGCTTGAAGGAAATATTGCATCTGACTACATCCATTCCCTGACACTGTATCTGCCAAGGTACAAACTCTTGTTTTTTTTCTGTTTTCATTTTGATCTTCAGTTCAGCATCATTTTTCAAAATCCACAAACCAACAAGTCAAATTGATGTGGCCAAAAGACGAGGCCTGCCACAAATCACCGCCACATTTCTGCAACATCACCTGTCAGGGGAAACCACAACCGCCCTCTCACTGATGGTCGCAGTGTCGCGACGTAACGGCAGCTCGGGGACTCTTCCTGACCTTCTCTGTACCACTCGGATGTACGACAAATGGCCGGTAAAAACGGTAGCGGCTTTTTAAGTTCTTGTCACGGTCTGGTGTAGCCTGGAGGCTGTCGGACATCTTAACACGGATCGAAAGTGATGTCTTAAGATTATTCTTAGCCCCCGTGATGTCAAACTTTGTCATCTTGAAGCCCCGGGAGGACTATGACCAGAGACAGGTTGGACTGAGTGAGGAATAGGCCGGGAAGAAACATGACAATTCGTGCATTTGTGAGTCTTTCATGAGTCGTTTTTTCACCTCATGTTAATCCTTCCAGTGTCGCAACGGAGCAAGGGAGATTAGGACGCAAGATTACAACTTAGGAAGGAACATAAATCAGTCGGACCGGGCTGAAACTTGACTGTTGATTTTGTCAAGTGATGATGGTTTTATTTGCAAGGTGGACAAGACAATAAGAGATGGCAGACTTCACCCCTTTAGCCATAGACAACTGCTTTGCAACACTTCCAGTCTCACAGACACAAATAACAGCACCAAGGCTTAATGTCAATTCTGCATTGTGTATACAATGTACAATGTTTTAGGAATTGCAGAGGTACACACACAAAGATGGACAGACAGACAGACATACCAAATATATACTTCAATTCCTTGGAGTGAATTAAAATGTAGGGAATGATATGCCTAAAGATATGCTTGACAATAGTGATGTACATGTAAAAGAACAGGTTTATGTCTTACTTATAACGACAATTGTGTATACTTGATAGTTGGAGACAACTGCCCAAGATTGTCAACGTCGATCTTAAAGACAGCAAAACCCAACTTTTGAGACATATGCATTCATCCTTTGTAACCCTCGGATCTCACACATTGGGTGTGACAACTCTCACTGTGTATCCTCCATAGTTGGAGACAACCTCTAGATCTGGGATTGTCAATTTTGATGGTTCAAGCCGATTAACAGCGAGCGTTTGAGACATCCGCATTCATCCCTTGTAAAGTGGTCATGCCCCCGGATTTCCCGGAGAACGAGAGTTTTGGGACCCTCTTGTTGGAAAACTTCAGCAAACACAGAGTGAGTGATGACCAGAGAGCCTTTCCAGCATCCGTTAGATCTTTGGTACCATCCAGGCCAATTCCTCTTATAACCTCCTTAGTGCTGTGAAATATTAGTTGTCTTAAGACTTGTCCCAAGAGGGCCGAGAAGATTTCCTAAGATTTTCCCGGCAATAAGAGGTCTCGGTCCATTAGAGCCTGTGTCCTTTGGGAGTATTGATTGGGAAAATCTAAGAACAATTGCAAGGTGTTTGAGTCGGGCGTGGGATATACCTATTTGTCATCATTGATGGAGAAGGCTTAGCTGAGATCTGACGGTGTTTCTTAAAGAGGAGTTGGATAAAACACCTGTAGGGGTTCAGGTAAATAGGGCGCCATGCAGGTAACTAGTGCCACCTGTACCAAGATTTATGAAGACCTGTGTGAAGTCTCAACAGTATCTCTTGACTCCTCCAAGCTAGGCTTCAATCAGCTAAATCGCCGGCAGGCTTTTCCAATCAGGTTCCCTCCCTGTTTCAGAAGGAGCGCGCCGAACCAATTTCGGGCCCCGTCTTAAGGTAGGAGCGTGCGTCTTTAGGACATTAGTGGTTCACCTTGTCCCTGTTCCCAAGGTCTACCTGTGATTATTGATTCACACCTGTAACAAGCCGAGGGTCCACAAGGTGAGTTTGGGTTTGTTAGGGGCCGATATCGATGCTGATAAAACGAAGCACACCTGCTTCTGCATTGATCTGCGCTACTGTCGTCCGATAAAAAGTGCCCGAGAAAGGCGTGCAGCGAAGGTAAGAAGGATGTGATGTATCGACAAGGTTGGAAACTTGGGGGAACGGTAATAGAAAAAACCCCGGGACCGAAGCAATATTTTCTGTGAGGACTTACGAAGTTGATTTTATAAATGGCGTCTGGATGTGTGGATTGATTTTGTTGCTTACACCGAAGAAAAGAAATCCTGTTTTTATCGACAAATGACGGAAGGTGCGATAATGCCGAATTCAAGCTGCTGCAAGTGGAGTTAATGCTATTAAACTACACTAAATGAGAGAATATGTCTTCATTTTCATGAAATTGTCTAAAAATTACCACCTTCGTTGTGAGACCCTCTATCGCAAAACATGTTGCACGATGCTAGAAGAGTAAATTAGGACTGTTAGACAGCTTACACGAAATTGAGACAAACTGTATGTGAAATTATGTTGGCTATAGCAAAGGTGTTGGATGTCATATTATGTTTAAAGATGAAGATAGTTAATAGATAGATATCAAGTCATATCCAACATTCCCTGTTTGCTATAGCTTGTACTATAGTATATAGTGCCCCAGAAATGCATTCTAAGACATCCTGGTCTAAATGTGCATTTCTGTCCAAGTTGTGGCAGGTGGTTTTGTGGTTAGGGTGGTTGACATGAAATCTGAAGGTTGTGAATTCGTAACAGGCCCAAACGTTGTACCCTTGGGAAAGGCACTTTACACCTATTTCCCCACTTGACTACACGTAGCTGCGGTTAGAGTCGTCTGATTGGACATAAAGCTAGAGATCCCCTGGTTGAGGAGAGCCGTAGCTCAAGCACATTAAAAAACCCACCACACTTATAATCATACCTTACAGTTCGGTCTTTTGCAGTTTGTGACATACCTGTACAAAAATGGACCAGGTGTATTATGGCTAAAGGCAGTTTACAGTTTACAGTATAATATGCAAAACTAACAAAAAAAGGAAACAAATTCAAAGGAACTTCAAAATTAGTCTGTATAACCCAAACTCCAGCTGTCCGGGGGTTTTATGTCTGCTATTACGGCTGCTATATGATGATCCACTGTGTTCTGCGGCTCAGAGGTTGTGAAAACAGCCTCTGGCTGCATTCAGTCTTTCTTCATTTCTTTCCACTGTGCCTTCTTTCCTGCGAGCTGCCGTAGCTCTATAAGCGCGATTAAATCAGGCTACTTCAGAATCTGTTAAACTTAAAGTGAGGCCCATTCAAAGTGGTTTGCACAACTATGACATATCGCGCAGAATCCACCGTTTCCGTACCACGGCCCTCGCACCAGGCGTGCCCTTGGGAAGCCCATGCCCCGACACAACGCTGTAAATCAGGAAGAAACACTCAATTATAGAGAATATTTCCCGGGCAGTCGGTAGTTATCTACCTGCACTTATGGGCAATATTTCCTCCATATCTAATTATTTCTTACGGGAGGAATTCCTTCCATCTGAAGGTCGGGTGAATTACGACAGAGGACAAAGTGTTGCGGAGGGTGCGTCCGCTATTTTCCGCTCTTAAGGTGGTTATGTTAAAGAGGAGAGAGACCGGGACGAACTGTGCAGAATGAAGGTCATGTTACTTCATGTATGTTCTAAATGGATCGATCAGAAAGTGACCATGAACGTATTTTTGCAGGATGGTATGTCTTGCAGATATATGGAAAGAAAGGCGTTAATTATGGATAACAGAAAAAGCTCCTTTTCAACTCACGAAATTGTCAGAAATATTGCTTCTGAAACAAACGGCATCGATATCTCCATCCAAGTAGTTCACATACAGATACTTGTGTGGTGTGGAAAGACCTGAGGTATGTTCTTGGTTGTACCAAAATCCATTTTTTTTATAGGATCAAAAGTAAAACCAGCATCGATATGTCAGTTTAGTCACGGTGCAACCCAGTTGCAGCTACCCTATTGGACGCACACACCTTGTCTTGCAGATATACTGAAAGGAAGGCGTTAATTATGGACAACTTAGAACAGGAAAAGCTCCTTTTCAACTCACGAAATTGTCTGAAATGTTGCTTCTGAAACAAGCGGCGTCAATATCTCCATCCAAGTAGTTCACATACAGATACTTGGGTGATATGGAAATACTTGTGGTATGTTCTTGGTTGTACCAAAATCTATTTTTTTTATAGGATGAAAAATAAAACCACCATCGATGCAAATGTATGTCAGTTTAGTCACGGTACAAGCCAGTTGCAGCTACCATATTGGAACACCTGTCCCATGTTTCTAGAATAGCAGCTTGTTCTCTGGCGGGAGGACACTTTCGCTGAGTAGCTTATCTTGTAATTTCCAGTGTCCGATACAACCCAAACTTGTCACGGCAAAGTTCTTATTCATTACCTGGGAGCGAATAAATTCCAACGCCTGCCAGCACGTCACATCGGCCAGGGCCAATATGTGGAGGCAGATTCAGGCATCCATCTCAGACTGCCCCCACCATCATTTGTCTTTGCCAATATATGCGCTTTCTTTTCCTTGTACAAATCCCTGTTCCCCGGGGAAAGGACTTATCTCTCCAGCTATACAGTCAGGGAAGTCCAACGTCAGACCTTGGGGAAATATAACAGCCCAACGATGAATGGTCCACCGTTTGTTTCTCCAATTTCGCCGGGAAATTTATGGGAGAACTAAACGGATAATATCCGCGGAGCTGACGTGGTCATCACAATCGCGTCGAGATTCGGGATTCCGCTGTCGTTTTCCTTCCCCCGCCTATCGCAGGAAGGATGAAAGGCCGCTGCTTTTCCCTCTCTTCACTGGCAGGGAATTTTTCAAAGAGTTTCACTTGGGATAACTTAATTTGGTCGGTGCTGACTTCGGTCATCGCAAATAATCAAATCTGATTTGGAAGGACGACATGTTTCGAAGTTTGCCCAACGGAACGAATCACAGTTGTTTGTCTTAGTAAGGATTCTCCATTGGGAAAAGGACTTTCATCTATGGAAAAAGAAAGACGTTGACGTCCTTCAAACTGTTTGTGGGCAGCGTGAATTCGCTCTTTGTAAACACTTTTAGAGTTTTTTTCAGGGCAGTGGATGTTTTTTTCTCTAATTCCAGATTTTTGTGAGAGGATATGAAGTACATGTAGATAACAAGATAACGAAACTGACCTTCGACAAAAAGCAGAAATTGTTGTTCGTTGGATAAGAAGTAGGACGTTCCTTTTCCAAAGAGAAGTCTTTGAATTGAAGAATGACAAAAAAGTATTCATAGGATTGTTCAAGGATAAGATCTTTGGGATCAGTATCAATGCTCGTAAAAGGAAATATGACAAGCAAAATGACGAAAATAACCTTTCGAAGAGAGAAACGGTTTAGCAGAAACTATTTCATCAACAAACAGATGTGTTTGCTGGAGATATCTTGAGAATCGATGATGCGAAAGTCAACCAAAACATCTTGTGGTAACCGCGGAGATCAAAAGACACGATTTGGCAGCTGTAAGAACATTTCTATGTTAGTTTTAGCCGGTTTTGACAGGAGCACTCACACAAAGCAGCATCCTCGATCGATGCAGGCGAGAGGGTCATGATGAAAAATTAACTCGAATCAAACAGACTCACAGCCAACATCGCGCTGCCTACTCCCGTCAGGAGAAGTGCAGCTCCCTTTTTAGTTCATAACGCTCATATCTAGGTCGATAAAACATGGAGGGTTTGCCGCCCTGATTACACACTCTACTGATACATGATGACACCAGAAAGAGTTGGCCAGCTTAAGTACCCAGTAATGGCATGTATATCAGTAGGAAGCTAATTTTTCATCTGCTTGCTTCAATAGCTTCTAAATTTTAGCATTCTGTCTGGGCTTTAGCGGGCGGCCTTTGCCAACTAATCTGCCTCGATAAGAAAGTGCTCAGGTATTAGGAGAAGATGTACAGTGGGCTCCGGGGCAGGTATTAAGACGTACAATGGGCGAGAGTCGAGATTTGCAATGTTGGGTCTTATCTACATCGCTCAGGTACCCATGTCCACCCAAGTTCTGCCCCTGTGCAAAGTTGTCTTGCCGGTTATCCCCTCTGCGTGATTAGGAGCGTACGAGAGTGGCCGCGGACCCACGGGGCGCGATTCCGCGCTGCGAAGCGGTTGCACGTTGATGGGCGGCCCAATAAAGCAATGTCAAGGGCACGATCCCTTTCAGAAGATATCTCTCACCCCGAAGGGCAGAAATATCTCCCGCTTTCTGACGAATCAGTGTCTCTCCGCTTTGACTCGGACAGCGCAAAAGCCTCTGTCGCAAACCCTTATTACCGAAAATTAATGGCTGGCCGAGAACTTTGATGTCGGCGTGTCTGCCGTTGCCTCCTCCACCTGCACCGCTGTGTCCAATCACTGCGGACAGAATGGGACGCGGGTATTTTATGGCAGCCCTAGGTGCTCGGAAGGCTGCGTCTCTACTTAATTCTGCCTCATTGGACATGCATTTTTCCAGCAGGAGCTAAAGGTGACGCGGCACTGTATGTGTGTTGCCGAGCCATCACTTCTGGAATGACAATTCCGGCCCGTCCAACGTTTTTGTCCGGACCTGCCGTCCATCGCGCGCACCCTATCTTCCCGCGCATTCACACACCCAAAGCCCCGCTACCGCTGCGATCTGGAATTAAAGAAACAAAAGAAAGGATCTGTCTGGACTTAATTGGCAACGGTGCTACTCACCTGCGTTGTCACCTGGGCCCCGTGTTAGGCGAGCGAAGCGGCTTTCTCACGAAATATGTCTGTCCAAATGACGCTGGGCGGTGCGAGATGAAGAATTAGACTTACGCACTGTAATGTTTTCTAATATGTTTTTGGCATGGTCATCAGTATGTCATAATTCCCCCTCTGTTCGGCAGTGCCCTTTATATTGGATTATCTAGGTGTGCGGCGCGCGATCGGGTATTAGTAAAAATGGGGAAACAGGCTCGGTTAACTCCACACACTTGAGCAGAGATTGATAAGCACGCACGCCTGGAAGTGACCAAAAGTTGCAAATGACAGTCCGTGGCCGTTTAATTATGGAAGGTAATGGCCTGCTGTCCCGGCATGTGGCATGCAGGTAGGATTTGCCGCACGCCGGGTGGAAGAAATGCCACCACCGGGTTTTGGAATCAGCTCAGTGGTGAATATTGCTTTTAGCGACGATTGCGCAGTGGTTTTGGTTTCACAGATAACTTTGACATTAAGCAAGGTTCAGGAGTAAGCATATCCATTTGAGGACGTTTGAGGATCTTTTGCCGCCACTATTGAATATTTAGGCGCCACATTTATTCGTTATGTTTTCTTCTAAAGCTGCTGTTTCTGCCAAATGACATTCTTTAGCACGAGTTAGGACGAAATCGCCCCAAATGACGGTGACCGGTTTCTCTCTTTTACGACGTAGACAAATCATAACGAAATGGAGGTAAGGGATCCGGCTGTAGTGATAGATGTTCGAGGCATGAAATCAAATCCCGCTTCTTGGCAATATACAATAAGCACTTCCCCGTCTTGCCGTAATTGCGTGGAGAGTGCGTCCGAGATCTTGGAATGTTTAATTGCCATGATGGCGGGACTCTCCCCCACTGCAAGTGGCGGCGCATTAATGAAAGTCTTAATTGTGCCGTAATGGGGGGCGATAAGAGTCGGAACACTCTGGGTAATGCTCTCCAGATTACTCCGTGTGTGTCCTCATTTTTCTCGTGCCCATCTCCAGCACAATTTGCACGTCCTGGGATCGGGAAGACGCATTTAACGCCGGGCGGAATTTACGGCGCCGCGGCGTTCTTCCCACTACTTTTAACGCTGTCCCCCGTTTTGACAACCCATAATTTCTGCAGCTCTGCTCCCAGTCATTAGTGGCAAGCTGTGCCGACTTCTTTTAGTTTTCTTTAACAGACTTCTTCCCAGTTAAGGATCGTCGCAGGAGGCTCTGGAAGGGTTTCAGAGGATACTTAATTGTAGCATGTTTAGACACTCCAAAAAATGGTGCTGTAAACAATATTTGCAGCTTAAGTTCAATAAAAGAATGTTGCTGGACTGTCTGCTTCTTATGACTTTCTAAAATGTTAATACTTTTGGCATTTTTGGTCTGCTTTGTCATCAGTTATTACCTTTATAAAAGGAAGGACAATGCTCATGCAAGTTACCATCATTATGAAATTTCATACTGTCTTCATTACTACATTACTACTACTAATCATGGGCTTGGTATATTTCGTTGTAAGATTTATGCCTATTTGTTTGGTATCAGCCATTTTTTCCTCCCTCCATAGATTTTGTTGAAACGGATTTTCAAAATGTCCATGCACCGACAAACAGACTTGTTATGGCCGTGGGCCATCTCAATATGTTGTTCTGCTGTTTAGAGTGTTCCCCTGTGCCGGGAGTGACCCACATTCTGGTCTCTATCAGGAGATCTCTATGTAAAAAGTATGTCAGGTTTTGAGTGGGAGGGATTTAGAAAAGCCCAATCAAAATGTCAGAATAATTTTTCTATAATTTGTCCTTCTCTTTGGTTTGGTCATCAAATTGAGGGAAATGATGCAATGATTTCTGTGTTAGAACGAAAACGATTTTGTGACTGATCTGTGAGTTGTTCTATAGAGATGGAGCCTTGTAGAATGGAATCTTGTTGGTCACGTACAAGATTTTATCATAGTTAATCCAATGAAGTTACCACTTACCATTTTGAGAATGTGAGATATGAAAAAGAGATAAAGGTTTTCCCTGTCAAGTCCTACATTGTAGAGGGACACAGAAACCAGAAGAAAGGTAAAAAATTGAAAATTTTTGTAAAAAGACAAAACCTGGGAATTATGACTGATTAGCAGGGATACCCAAATCCAGCTTGCACAAGTGAACATCGACAACAAGAAAAAGAAAAAATTATGAAATCGTTCATGAAATTGTTCAAATTTTCAGCAAAATCAGTGGTACTAGGAAACAACAATCAAGTTAGCAGTATATAGCACATTGAAGATTAACAAGTGAATATCGACAAGAAAGGAGGCAAATCAAATCAAACCAGACAGTGTGACACGGTTCCTTTTTGTCACTTTCCACCCCAGTATAGGTGGCCAAAAATCAAATCAGCACATTAGAATTAACAAGTGAACAATGACAGGCGTAGGGTGAAATCCTAATAAATCATGCACACCTCTCCATGGTGCCGGGTCCTGTGCATGACATTGCATGACATTTCAGTCTCTCAAGCTCGTTTCCACCGACCTCTGGCTTTCTATTTTCATCGAAAAGTGTGCGTGGCCGTTACAATATGTTTCTCCCAGAACAAAATCAATGGGAGATTTTGTTCGGCTTTAGCCATACATGCAGAGCTTCCGTCCCGATGTCGTAACCCCCAACTGCACAGAAAGGTCTGTAAAGCTATTTGTGGATTGACACAGTTCCTTTTGTCAGTCCCCATTTTTTGTCCATCAGTCCCGCGGCCTCTGGAGGATTGTTCGGACCAGCAGATCTAATGATGCTCCATTAGTGGTTACCCCACTGACACAGTTTAACTCTGTCCCTGAAAATAATCGTCAGAGAGAGAGAGAGCTTTAGAGGAAGGCCCTCATGGACAAGTTGAGCTTTGATAGTTTGTAAAAAATTCTTGTTTTGGGTCAACTCTCACTTGTCTTTAGCTGACAAATTTCTGAAGAGAGAGATGCACATTGAAAATGGTTTTATGTTGTGTATAACTCTGATAGTATTTCACATTCAGATTGTATGTTTATGTCTTGTGTATTGTCTACTAATGTCTCCTTTTTTTCATTAAAGGTTTGAATTAGAATCAAATTGATTGGGAATACAACAGATATGAAACAAAGGTGTGTCAAATTAAATGCCCTCACAATTTGTCAGAAATGAGGCATACATTGTTGTAAATTAGCTTTTTCCAAAAGTAGTATTGCTCATAAGAGCAGTAGACATAAAATCATGCTTATAGAGTGTAAATATTGCTGCAGATTTTTAGAAGCTGGACACAGTTGAGCATATTTAGACACATTTTCCTGAGTATGTTGCTTAGTTTTGTACAACGTTTGTTGATAAGCAAGAATAGCTGAAATGTACATTGATTGTTAGGCTAATTGTGGATCCAAAGAAACTTGCATTTTTGGGGAATCACATTTCTGTGAAATGAATGGAAATCGGGTCCCCGCCTGTCCCGATAATAAATAGGCGCGGGTGGCAAGGGCGGTGAACGACGTATCAAACGACCAAATTTGGGTCGATCTCGGGCCAAAGTTGAGGCATAAAATTTCCTGCCGGAAAGTTTTGGGAGCATTATCCCCTCGCCGTGGCCGGGTGTCGGGGTGACCCAGGCAGCCATAACTTATCCCCGGTGCCCATCACAGGCCTTAAAACCACATCCAGGAGCCGGGGTGACTCCACAATCCCATCACGAGTGCCGGGACGCCGCTAATGCCACTTCTCTTATCTACATGTGCAGGTGTGAGGCGCGGACGCCCGGACGGGTATTAGCGCGCCCAGATGGATCGCGGTCGGTCGCAGGGACACGCGCCACGGCGACCCCGGCTCTGTCCATCACGGGATCACGTCACCCAGAGCAACGGGTGTGACCGCGTCCGGGGCTCATCGCGATCGTGTCGGGGCAGGTCCCCCGCTCAGTCCGCTAAGCTCTCCGGTGTTGTTGATCCCTGCCAAGGTTTTGTGGGGGCTAAAGACGCTCTCACTGTCTTGAAATCCTGAAGTCAAAAGTTCAACAGTAAATAGAAGAGTCCCTGTAGGTTCTGAAGCAATATTTCTTACTTTTTGTTGTATTTTGGCTCAAACTCACACCTTTAAGCTCTCCGGTGATGTCGATCCATGCCAAGGTTTTGTGGGGGCTAAAGACTGTCTTGAAAGCCCGGAGTTTAAAGTTTGACAGCGAATAGAAGAGTAGATTCTGTAGCAATATTTCTTACTTTTTGTTGTATTTTGGCTCAAACTCACACCTTTAAGCTCTCCAGTGTTGTTGGTCCATGCCAAGGTTTTGTGGGGGTAAAGACGTTCAAGAGTAGAAGATGTACAATGTAGCAGCCATCTTTGCTGACTATCATGATTAAGCTCTCCCCATCAAACTCCAACCATTAAGTTCTAGTGTTGGTCCATGTGCCACGAATAGAAACACTCTCAGGAAAGGTGGGCCATTGGAAGAGAGAAAAGTTTAACAGGGAATGTAAGACTAAGACTCAAAGAAGTAGAAGATGTTTTCTTAATGTTTTTGGAGAGTTCTCTTGATCAAGTCTTGAGTTTCTCAGCTATAGCTCTCAGTTGTTGATCTCTGGCAAGGTGTTGCTGGACTCTGTTGAAAGTGTGAATCATCATCATCAGTTCCTTTTCATCCTGCCGGACGATCAGTTCAGCGTCGGTGGGCTAGTTCAACAGTAAACTAACAGTATGAGATTTGATGATGAAAATGATCCATTGTTAGGGAGAATGCTAAGTACAAGCTGCATCATAAGGTTTTGTCCAAAGCTCACTGTGGTGGGCCCTTACTCTTGTCAGTGCAATATGTTCTTTCAAGTGCTTGGAGTGTGGCTTTCTGAAACACGGGACCAACACATTTTAACATTCCTTACAAGGGACAGCAATCCCTATTAAAACTGTACGTGTATCAGTGGGTAGAACTCTGGCCATGTCAAAGTGGGGCAAGCGCCGCTGCTTCACCATCTGGATCAAATTCCGTGGATCCTGGGGCCCAAGTTCGATCCTAGGGTCGACTCCAGCTCGGACAGGTTGTAAGGGATTGTATTCGTCATTTCGGAAGGTGACGTAAAGCTGGCGGCCCCGTGTATGAGGGAGCTTCAGGCATAGGCCTCAAGTGTCAAACCTCTGCTCGTATAAGAACCCAACACACTTATCGATAAGAGTAGGGGTGACCCGATGTGCTTGGCCAAAAACGCGAGCCGTGGCGAAGCCGCATTGCCCTACCACCAGCAACTTGAAAAAAGCATCCTGCTTCACCTCAATTGAGGATGACTGCTTTACCTTTACTAGAACTTTGACCAATACATGTAGGCCTGGATTCAAACAAAAAAAGGAATTGCAACTTGAGCACGTTTGACTATGACAGCATTGTCAATCAGCATTGAGTCTGCACCACCTGTCAATATGATGGACATGGCCTGTCAGTCTGTGCCTGCGATGAAGGCTGTCAATATGATAACATGATCAATACAGGTCAGTCATAGGTCAGTCATAGAGTCGTTTTGACACCTGTCACAAAGATAAGGACTTAGGGAAAGTACATTGATTAACTGAAGTAGGGTCCTTGAGGAATAGGGTATCTATAAATTAGCACCATAGATGTTTTTATGACATCCGTCCATTACCAAAGGATGTGACACATTTCCATCAAATCTAATGGGTTCATATAAAATAGTAGCAGTATGTTATTAGGCTTTTAACACATACTAGTAACTTAAGACTGACACTGCAAATGTACAGTGACATTTTAACCCTCTCCCCAGTTTTACAGTGTTTTATCCAAATTTTAAACTTAGTACGAATCCACTTTTATATGGTAAGTACAAAATTTATGTCTTAACATGTTCTTAAGCTATTCCATGAAGATGTGATACCATCAAAATTACAGCTGTGTCTTTTATGCCAGACCTTAACTTAATGGTCTAGCCTGAATGGCATTTGTACCTGTAACTCCAATGACACTGAATAGCGACAATAAAATTACCTAATAGTATATACGAAAGACTTTGTAAGTATTGCAGTACAAATGCTGTGGAAGACGAAATACACTTTATTTCAAACTGTTCATTTCATGATATTGCATGAAATGAGTTGTTTATTCAGATCACTAAAATCTTTCTGAAATTCTCTAAGCTTACAGACAAAGAAAAGACCATTCTTCTTTTAACTACCAAAAACCCACAAATTATAGAAACGGTGGGACATTACATCTTCCATTGTTTACAAAAGAGAAGTCAAACCCTTCACTAGTTATAGACTATTTACTTTGTATAGTACAGTCTAGTCGCTTTTATACCTATTTAGTACCCTGTTATTTTATGTATGTTGTTTGAAATTAGCCTTCAGTCAGGAATTTGCAATTAACTTATCAATTAAGCTGCACTGTTACAGGACAGTGTTACCTACCAGTAGCTACACAAGGGTTAACAGTTGTCCATAGACAGATGAAAGCTTTAGAGGGCTGAGAATACTCCAGATGTTACTTAATATATCCTGAGGTTCTTAAAGTTAAATAAGACTGTCTTGAGGATTTGGACAGTTTTCTTTAATTCTCCAAGTTAGGATGGAATGTATAATCTGGTACAAGTCTTTGTGATAACTTTTTTATATGACTTTGGCAAAGTTTAGAATTCCAACAGATAGCTTGGGAATCGAACCCCAATCCTGTGATCCAAAGGAGGCTTTGCAAGCATGATTTGGCATGGCATATGGGTTTGTCAATCAGTGTTAAGGCTATACAGTTAAACTTGTACAAGCGATCACCTCTTCATAAGCACCACCTGGCCACTGTGACCACTTTCTGGTGGTCCCTTAGATAATTTTTCCCAATGACACAAACAAGGCTAAGAATCCAGTCTGTAGTGACCACTTGCCTATATAGACCAGATTTTATTGGTCCCCTGATTTTGACTGTACATTGTTGATATATAAATTGTAGACACACATACATATGAACTGTACAACGTAGACATCAATGTTACAGCAGTGTCTTTTATGCCACACCTCAGTGTTAACAGTTTCCCTGAGAAGCATTTGTACCTGTAACTACGATGACAGGACAATAAAGAAGCGCCGTAAAGACGGCTGTACCTACGTGCCCCTCTACTAACATCGGGGTCAACAGTCATCCATGGACAGGGAAAGGCTTTAAGGGGTTGAGAGGACCACAGAGGTTGCAGTTGTCGCGACGATCCCCAGTAAACCTGTCCACCAGGATTTGGGCAGGATGGCCTCGCGTGAAAATACATCCCGCTCGCTCTCGTAAAGTGGTCACGGCGGAATCTGCGGGCTTAGCGTGCGACTTGCGTGTCGCTGTGCATGCCTTGGCCTGGGTTGGTGAGGTTGAAGGGGTAAAGACCATTTTTGCACCTTCCAGTCCCAACGGGCTAAGTACAGTTAGGTTACAAATGTAGTTAAAGTCCTCCCAAAACCTTTCATGTATAGGGGTTACACAGTTGTGCAAGCACTATAGTAGCAGGGGCTTGTCCACTAGCAGTGGTGTGTGTTTGATATTGCTGTCTCCAGGACCCTTCGTAATTCGATGCTTGGGACGGACAGAAATTTTACACCGAAGGGCCACTATACCGGCTATACAGATACAGATATAGAAGCTGGTGTGTTATGCCGAAAGGCAATTATACCGGCCATACATATACAGAAGTTGGTGTGTTATGCCGAAGGACAGTTATACAGGCTATACAGATACAGCATTAAAAGTTGGTGTGTTAAAGGCAGACTAAACTTAATTTCGTAAAGCATACTGCATTATGTTAAATATACCATTAAGACCAGTTCTGACTTGTTTTACACTAGTCCATCATAGATTAGCGTTTTTATAACATTTCAAATTCGCGGCCTGGTGCCCGTAATACTCAACGAGTCCAAAGGCCGTGACGTCAGAATCCGTCAGAATCCGACTCGGCCCCAGAATCTATTCTATAGAACACGCATTGATCGTAACAGTCGGATTCTGTCGGATTCTGACGTCACGGCCTTTGGACACGTTGGGTATTACGGGCACCAGGCCGCGAATTTGAAATGTTGTAAAAACGCTAATCTATGATGGACTAGTGTAAAACAAGTCAGAACTGGTCTTAGTGGTATATTTAACATAATGCAGTATGCTTTACGAAATTAAGTTTACGCCAAAAAGCAATTACTCAAACAACTGGATATGATTTTGGAAACGGTCAGACGTTAAGGCAGAAATTAAGTTTAGTCTGCCTTTAAGGCAAAGGGTGGTTATACCAGCCATACATATACAGATATAGGAGCTGGTGTGTTACGCCGAAGGGCGGTTATACCGGCTACACAGATACAGAAGCAGGTGTGTTACACCAAAAGGACTTGGGTGGTTATACCGACTGTGTAAAGATACAGAATTTAAAACTGGTGTGTTATGCCGAAGAGCGGTTATACCGGCTATACAGATACAGATTTATCAAAGTGTTGGCTAATGTTAACCGCATATACAGATAACATTTCATTATGATACAGGCAATTATTGTATTAGGGAGATCTTTTGTTACCAAGCAAGAAATCTTTAGATATCTTTTTCTGTCCATGAAAAGTTTTAATTTGTTCCCTACAGTCCTAACTTACTGACTGGTTAGCTGTCTTTTACAGTTCTTTGTACTTTCTGTATTTAAAAGTATTGACAAAGACCATTCAGTCTCTAAGACTGGACCAGAAAATATGGATTTACTCTGACTGATTTAAAGACTTGTCCGGAAACAAAAGCTTTGGATGAAGAATTGGCTCGGAATGAAGGCTTTGCAACTCTTTATAAAAAAAAAAGGAGCAATAATAGAGGCTGCAAATCTTTTTCAATTATGACTAATAGGAGCCTTCGTAGGCAAAGCAAGGGCCATCTCTCGAGGGTCCAGTTAGGGAGGAAGGAAAAACTTTGGCCGTGTAAGGAGCTATAATTTGTGACAAATTGGACAGCACACTTACACGCAATTATAGAAACAAGGCTCCATCATGTTTTTCGGTAATGTCACTGGTGATCACAAAAAAGGAAAAGGAAGTAAAAGCAAACTCTCTCTCTCTCCCCCCTCTCTCTCTCTCTCTCTCTCTCTCTCTCTCTCTCTCTCTCTCCCTCCCTCCCTCTCAGTCAACTTTTTTTCCTGACATTAAAGGAAAAATCTGATAGTTGTGAACCCCTGGAAACTGGTCCCTTGGTGCATATTAAGTGCTGAAACTACTATAAAACATACTTTGAATTCACGCTTTAATAGCCCAATCTGCAAAGTGCGAATGGGCAAAAATTCTATCCTCGTACCCTCTTGACCCAATTGAAAATGATGAGAAGCAATTATAAGCAATCTACCTCTCCAAGCTTAAGCAACGACAACAAGTCGCACCAAAACTGTCCAACAGAAGCTTACAGCCTCCCCGAGTTTATCCTGTTTGTTCCATTATCAACCACACTCGGATTCCCGTTTATAGCTTGCTGGTTTCGGATCCCGAAACATCATCCCAAAGATGTGTTTCACCTCACTTTCCGGATGATAAAAAAGAGACGGAGGATTTTCGGCAAGCACTTCTCCTCGGCGAGAAGAAACGAAAATTGTCCGGTCCTCACACCCTTCAAGGAGAATCCTAATCCCGGGTTTAGATTTCCTGATGGCAGATTGTCGCACCCGTTCTGTCGATAACGCTACGTCCGACCATAAATCGCCCAAGTTAGCGGCTTAAATTTCATATTAAGAACTTCGGGACGACAAGCTTAATCCGTCCTTTCCCATAATTGGACGGAATCTGCATCGATTTTGTCTCTGGTCGGGAAATCCCCGTAAGCATCGGAGAACATTTGGCTCCCCAATTATTAGCTGGTAGAATAGGGTTGGGACTCTCTTCATGACGAATTGCTGAGAAGTGCTTAATGGCCGCTATTTGTCATGTTTCCGCCGAATATGAGTGTCGGTAGTGTAATATCCACCCGATAACTCTCGCAGGTTTTATACGCTTTTGTGGCGTTTCGGCCGGAAAGTCTGATTGAAGAAAGTTGAGTAACCCGGGCCTTGTGATAGCCAAGCAAACATCACTTCTGGCAACACGCACTTGTTAGATTTGTCGATGTTTTAAAACTTTTTTTTGTAAATTTTTATCAAAACTTTGAATTCATATTTGATGTTATAAAAAAAACATCAAACCTCCAAAAGTGGTTATGGACTATACAACTTATATCCTCACCACTTGTACAGCATGGAAAATAAAATGATTAGCAAGATAATCAAACATTTGATTAAATAAGAAATACAAACAAAACACAATTTAAGCATAAATCTATGTGTAATTCCGAAGCCCAAAGGAGAAAAAGAGGGACACATACTGTAACAGTATAACTATAAATATACTGTATAACTAAAACTTTGCTTTTAGACTAAAGGCATATCAGTTCAGGACAAATAGCCCCCATTTCCTACGTATCTATGCTCCTAGATTCCTGTATCTGGACATTAATCCAATGCTCGATGCGTTCTTACTTAGCGATTTATGCTGCTCTTTTGGGTTATTGTTCAAGTTTGTGTCATGCAGATAGTAATGATATTGTCTATTTTATGGTGGGGCAGTTTTCAGTGCTGGTTGGCTATGACCCTGACCCTGCTATGCAATACTATACGCTCATTCTCATTTAAATGTATACATTTTGTAATCTCCGTTACCGATTCAAATAAGACGTTCCTGGCATTAGGATATGCCACATATAAGATGTGAAACTGTAGTTTTTATGACGACTTAAAACTTTTCTAGCTTTTAAAAACGGCAGTTGCGTACCTTATATGTGGCATACCTTAATGTCAGGAACGTCTAACTTTTAGCGGTAACGGAGATTACAAAATGTGTACATTTAAATGAGAACGAGCGTATAGTCAGTGTTGTTGCAATGATACATGTACACGTAACGACCTTGGTCACTCATTATTTCTGTGAGTTATACTTTAACTTGGAGGTAGATGCTCCAGCACATCAAACAAAAGGAGATTTCCAAATAGGTGCTTCACTATGACGAACATACATTATCTTTGTATAAAAGATGACAGGAAAAATACAAAGAAAAAGATGCACTTTGTAGTTTATGTAGAAAGATGTTCTTTTACAAATGTTGATGGGAAAAAGTATTTAATGTGATCTGTTGATCATTAGGTTAGGATTTCAAGTGTTATCCTAAGTTGGTATTTTCCAATGACAAAGGGTGTTCCAAAACATTGTTCTTTTTAGCTAAGCAAGATTCAATATTGATAAATGAACTTACAGATAAAACAGAGTAGAAGTCAATAAGAAAGAAAAACAACACTCAGTGTCATGTAAGGTGAATTTTGGATGTTCTTCTAACTTCATAAATGAAATAATGAAATTCGATCATCAATGGATGCATGAGAGCAATGTTGTCTAAATGTGTAAATCTATAAATTCAGACAAGTTATGTTGAATACATTGTACATAAAAAATCATCAGCGCTCTGAAAATAATTCTTGTCTACAGTTTATGAATGAATAAATGAACAACTAAACTTGACGGTACTATATGGTATAATGTATGGCAACAGCTATTAAACAACAATACTGCAAGAAAGTGCAAGGCCTTTCAATCATGCAATTACAACTACAAAATACAATCCATAACTGTATATATGAGTTACATAGTCATGTAAGGATGATTTGGTCCAGCTTTTGGCTTGAGTTTATGAATGGATATATGAAAACATTTATTTAAAATAGCTTGACCACTGGGTTTAAGTACAGGTCACAAAAAAAAAAATAGTTTTCAGATACATGTACACATTGTCAAGTTACTTCAAGGATTATGATCTAAATGAATTCAACTTCTTACTCGTTTGTAATGTCATCAGTCATCTAATGTCATCTTGTTTATAAAGTCATCAGAAACATAAATTTGTCTAGATCTATAATGGCTTTCGCTGGGAACTGTCCCTATGTCTGAACCATTCCGCAATCAGCGTTAATAGCGCCCACCCCACCGCCATATATACCTGCTCACTTAAACACCCTGTTCTTTAACTACCGTGCAGCCACTTGCTCCATCCCGGCCCTTTGTAGCGGTCCGCGGAGCCACGCTATAATTAACGGAGAATAGATGCCTGGGAAACCGTAGATCAATGGACGAGTGGCTGATCTGCATGCGTGAGGGGGGAAGAGTTGTCAATGGTCGCATATAAATCAAAGATAATTGTCCTAATTGGCACTCGATGACTGATCACCCTTAACTACCCGTGCGTGTAAACCTACTATATCAAAGTAATTAGCTCCTTTGGCCCCGTACGAGCCAGCTCATTAACACGCTACCGGAGGCGCCGTCGGCAATCCATCTGCGCCGGCCGATCTTCAAAAGGGACAGAAGTGATGTGATATAACATGATGTAACAATGCCACAAAGGCTGGCTGTGTCGTGGGACTGTCACAGTGTGGCCAGGTACAGGTGTAGAAGTCATGTGACAATGCTACAAAGTAGGCTGGTAGATGTTTATGCTGGTACCTTCCAGAGCAACAGTTCTGTAACAGTAGCAATGTAGATGTCTCAAAGTGATGTGATCTAACATGATGTAACGATGCCATGAAGGCTGGCTGTGTCATGGGACTGTCACAGTGTGGCCAGGTACAGGTGTAGCAGTCATTTGACAATGCCACAATGTTACAGAATAGACGTGTAGGCTGTAACATACACAATCATGTAGCTAATTGCTACTGAACTAGTAGCTGTCTAGAAGCGATGTGATATAACATGAGGTAACGATGCCACAAAGGCTGACTGTGTCGTGGGATTGTCACAGTGTGGCCAGGTTCATGGTGATGTGACAGAATCGATGTGTAGGCTGTAACATACACATGTAGCAATGCTGCTGAAGTAGTAGCCATGTAGATATCTAGGAATGATGTGATATAACATGACGTTGGCTGTGTCATAGGATTGTCACAATGTGGCCAGGTACAGGTGTGGAAGTCATGTATGTAACAATGTTACAAAATAGCCAGATACATGTGTAAGATGTAAATTGTAACATCATACACATGTAGCAGTGCTGCTGAACTAGTAGCCAATGTAGATGTCTACAAATGATGTGGTATAACATGACAGAAAGAGTGGTTGTGTCACAGGATTGTCACAGTGTGGCTAGATACATGTAGACCTGTGTCTGTTGTTGCTAGCAGTGCTATATATAGAAGTTGCCATATACATGTACTGTAGCAATCTATTTGGCACTGGCCACTCTACAGAGGAATGGGCATCACCAAATGATGTTACAATATGAATTGATGAAGCAATGCAACAAAGAGAGGCTGGTGCTGTGTGGAAGGATTGCCATAAAGTAGCCAGATAGAACAATACTACAGAAGTGGCCATGTAGCAATCCATCTGCCCTGCCCACTCCAAACTGCAGGGAAGAGGCATCATGAGATGATGTAATATGATGGGATGTAATGATGCCACAGATAGAGGTGTGGAAGTGATACAATGTAACATTACATAGATGTTACAATGATGAGTGTGAGAGAATCTGATGAGTTAACAAAGTGGCAAAATAAAGTTTTAAACATGATGATGCTAACACAGTACAATGTCGCAAAATAACCAAACATGATTTGAATTAAAGCACAATGGTTTTGCTACAATGTAACAAGGTGGCCAAATGAACTTGAAGCACAATGAGTCTAACATCATGTGACATTGTCACACACAATGCCACAAAGCTGCCACAAATTTAAAGAGATTTGTCAAACCTAACGCAACATTACCAGGTGTGCTAATGAAATCAATTGGTTCCCCTTGACATTACTAGTGCTCTGGGTAATTGTTACAATGTTCATGGCAGGTTTTGAGACCTTGGCAAACATTATGTAGAAGTGAAAGAAATAACTATTACTGCTACGGAGAGTTAAAAGATGTCAAGACGATTTTGAACTTGTGGGAAGACAAAAAGGTGTCATACCAAAATACACCTGTTTTCCCCCCTTGTACATTGTGATGAATTCAAATATAAATGAAATTCTGTTTACCCCAATGTGAAGGAAGTTGCACTTCGTGTAAATGTCTTAAATGTTTACTCATCCTGTATCCATGGACCAAACAAACAAACAAACAAACAAACAAAAATGCGTACAGATCTTTTTGGTGGGTGGTCATGGGCCAGGTGGATATTTTTTTACCATCACCTGCATTGTTCGATAATTTACGGTACAGTTAGGACAACTGACCAGAGATCGGGGGGCACCCGGTTTTTAAACCGGTTATTTTCCCATCATCATCGCGCCAAACTTACCGCCTGTCGACGTCAATTTCCCCGCCTGTCCGTCGCCCGGCCACGAAAGTTCAGAAAGTTAACTTTTGCCTTGGTGGCCATCCATATTTCAGGAGCTGTAATGAAGTTAGGCTGTGATTCCTCTGTCCAATATATATCCCTCTGTAAGGCCTGTATTACTGTAATGAAAGCTTATTGGTATATTTCCATTGTCATGCTGGGTTAGCCACAGTGATGGTTTCATACCTATAATTCATATCGCAATATAATGTGCAGCGCACGAAGCTGTAATTTATATTTGCTTCAAGTCTGCGAATGGAGAATACTTGGGTAATTGGAGTGCACAACGTTTCATTTCTCTGCCCCGACGGTCCCCCGTTAGGACGGCTACTCTCCGCTGGACATTAGCATTTTAATAAATACGCTTTTACCGATGTCTTCTGATTGTTCATATTTCCATCTGTGCGCGTCTTTTCCAGAAGGGGTCATTAGGCGCGGCGATGGGAAAACTTTGAAATTGGAAATTTTGGCTGCGCGGAAGACAAATATTTTTGTTGAGGAATTAATGCAGAGAGGGTGCCTCGGACGGGGTATTAACTCTATGCTGACCCCCCATGGCAAAGGTGAGGCACATTAACGTGAAATTGCAATATGGGGGGATTTATCGTCGATTATGGGATGTATTTAGGCGGAACATAAATTGCCGCAGTAAATGCGAAGATGGGTTTTGAACGTCACGTACGTGTGGTTCTCGGGACGACGCGCGGGGCCCTAGGGCATCGCGGTCGCGGGGAAAGGGACACTTACCTGTGCTGCGAAGATTTACGCACATGTTCGGCCGAGGTACATGTATGCGCACGGGGCAACCTATATGTGCAAATGTAGGTGCAAAGACAGGCAGTGCTACCGGTACTTGTAGATGTCCAACAATTTAGTAATGATTTAATCTCACGTCACGTTTTTCATCTTCTGGCAACAAAAAAACAAAAACAAGGCAGTCAGAGATGGCAAACTTTACCCCTTTCCCATACTGTACCTGAGGCAGCCTACATGTAGGGGAAGACTTCGATTACGCAGTGCTACTTGTTTGTCCCAATACATTGCAGTTGCCCAACGTTTTAGAAATGAAACAATTTTACCTGATATTCTTGTAATAAAAACAAGCCAATCAGAGATGGCAAACTTCACCCCCTTACCCATACTGTAGAGATTGATGCTCCTGTTTGGGCCAGCCTAGGTGTAGGGAAAGACTCTGGATATGCAGTGGTACCTGTCACTTGCAGTTGTCCAGCATTTTAGAAATGATCACCTTACTAATGATATTTTGTCCATACTCTTGTAGCATAAATAAACAAGACAGTCAGAGATGGCAGACTTCACACCCCCCCCCCAACTCGGTAACACATGTAGTGTAACACAACTTCATTTATATATTGTAGTTGTCCAGTATTTTAGAAATGATATAATTTCACAACACCCTTTTCATTTGCTTGCAATAAAAACAATATAATCGGAGATGGCAAACTTCACCCCCCTCCCTATAATGCACCTGTTCGGCCAAGGTTGCACACAGGTTGCTCAGTTCTACTAGTGTCCTAGCTGTTGTCCAACATTTTAGAAATGATCTGATTTCAGGATATAGGAGATTCTTTGTCCACAACCAGGTAATCTCACCTGCTGACGTTTCGGTGTCTGTCAGACACCTTCTTCAGAGCTGGAGTACTGAATCTCCTATATCCTATGTTCTACCAAGCTGATGAAATTATTTTCGGAAGTAATATAATTTCACTTCACCATTGTCATCATCTTGCACAAAAAGGTGCTCAAATATGCCCCTTTAGGCAACACCAGTTTAATTTCTTGGTTAACGGATTTTTTTTTAACAAATAAAAATCCGTTAACCAAGAAATTAAAATGGTGTGGCCTTATCTTGCAATAGAATGTTCTTAAATGTGCTCCTTTTAACGCACTCCAGACACCTCCTGGAACACTAGAATCCCATCTTATGTCCCTCCCAAAAGACTAGTGCAGCCCCAACTGAGGATGGCACCGGGGTCTCCCAGTTACCAACTGATTAGAACCAGGAGCTCGACTGTGAGGCCGCTATACCAGTCGAGCCACAGGGACATCCCTAAGGCAAAATTTCCTCCCGGTCAACCTTTAGATTTATTTCTAGCACTGTTTGACAAAGTTTTTGTAATCAAAAAGTTTTGGTGAAGATTGGCAGGTGAAACTTAAGACCATCACAGGTCGAAGAAACAATTTCCGTCGTCCAAACTCCTTTGAACGGCGGGCAAATTAGCCGGCACGACCGCTGCTCCGTTAATTCCACCAGTTCTGAGATGGAATATCATTTTCTTCAGATGGAGGCGGCTGTGAATGTCAATTAAATGTGCCGGGAAATAGTTTTGGGCTGTCTGAGTGGATCGTCATTGATTCCTGTCATGTCAGTTGTAACCTGGAAGTTGAAGAGCTTGCTGTTTTGTCTGATTGTTCATAGTTATGATGTTATGATTAGAGTTGAATATTCAATCCTCTGCTCATGTTGTCTTCTAGATGTTCACGTCTTCTTTTCTAGTACTGATTTGTAGAAATGCTTTTAATTTCTAAGATGCAGGTACTTATTTCCACCACCATACTTATGCATCTTTTTATGGAGCGCTTAAACTTTGGGTGACTGCTAGATGGTACAAACACCCTCCTCTCTATTTACAATACAATCTGTACATGTGTTGACACAACAAAAGTACAGCGACTTTCGTACTTACATGTATCTTGGTCTTCTGCAACTATACACGCAAACAAACAATCGGATAGAAAGAATTAACCTACGTACAAGTATATTATGGATAATTCAACATGTCACACGTAGCTACAGGTTGCCCGATGTGCAACCACATCTGCAGCATGTATGACAGCTGGAAATGTCTGTTTCCTGCTATATATGATTCACAATATCTAGCTTCACGTATTCTGTAAGCTTGTCCACTTTGCAAATTGTTTAGATTTTTTGTTCTGCAATCTCTAATTTTTGTCTGTATAATTCAGTTTGAAGGTGGATGTTTTGAGCTGTTTTTAAAGTCATGCAACAAGCTAGGCTCACAGAAAATTTGTAATTTCTTTTTTTTTTTAAATATTGGCTGAATATTCACATCTTGGTATTGTGCACTCCTGTATTTTGTCAAAAACAGTTGATTTGCTTTGGCCAGTGCCGATAACGAAGCCAGCAGCTTCCCCAGGTCCTCCCACCCATCAGCGTCAAGAAAACTTGTCATTGACATTGATAGTTCTTTAGAATTAGATATCTAAATTTATGGGTATGTACATTCCTGTAAAACAGTTTAACATGATTTGTCAGTGCTTTATTTCATAACCCAAACCAAGCCAGTCAGCTTCTTCAGAACCCCCCCCCCCCTCGGTGCCGTTAAAAGTTGTCATGATACCGATAGTTCTAGAATTAAAGTTGAATATTCAAACTCCTGATAATGTGCACTCCTGTAGATTTAAATGTTGAAAACGGTTGATTTGCCTTTGCCAGTGCTTTTTTTCATAGCCTTAAACCAAGCTTCCCCAGAATCTCTCCCCCCTCGGTGTCAAGGCAACCTGTCGCCGTGACGACGGGAGCGGTGGGGGCCAGGCATCCGTGGCCACCCGTCGCCCCTCCTGTGGTACGTCTGGAGTCCTCTCAATGGCAGGCTGACAGGCTGGCTGATTACGGGCGTCACCCGGACAAGAACGGGTTCCCGCTCCGCGGCCCCGCGCCATATGGCGCTCACTTAACTCGGGCACGGTTCAGCTCAGGGGTGCATTCCGGCGCGTTTTACCGCGGAATGAAGACGTTCTGGGTCAGAATGGGTTGGATTGGATGGTTTTGGTAACATGCCCGGGCCAGCTGTCACCTTCCGTCATACCGCACCGTGGCAACGAGCCTGCCAATCACGCCGGCTCGACAAGAGACGCGTAAATGGTGATATAGCAGGCGGGGAAGAACCCGTCCAGACGGATTTCCTGTAACTTAGAACGACGTAGAAGGAAGGGAAAGTCTCCATTATCTACCAAACTTTGGTTTGATTCAATCAGAGAGGCCCCCCTCCCATGAAGCTGAGACTGTATCTACCCCAAATGCCATTATATAAACTCTCACAATGCAAAAGTAGGTACATACATAAAAGATTGTCAATATTATTATGGGAATATGGGAAAATACACTCACCATAACCTCTACCAGATTGTATCAAGAAATTAGAGATTTACATGATTAGCCTGTACTGTTTAATATGCAGAATTTTAACTTAATTTAAGGTTTATTTTGTATTCTATATTGTAGGTTGTAGTTGACGGTATCGAAGTCACTGTACTTTTTGTGGTGTAAACAAATCTTCTGTAGAAATGTCTTTGGCTGTTAATCTAGATCACATTAAGGTGGTTAAAAAGGACTTTACCTTTTCAATATTTGCACTTAAGAACGTTCAGTTTTCAAGCTTCACCCTTAAGGATTTGAAACAGTACATTTCAATCTTATATGTGATGTCCTGAAGTCTTGTTAACTTAAGATGATGCATAAGGCGTCTTAGTCTTAACTGGACATGTCTTTTAAATGGCCATTATGTATAGAGTTATAGAGGTGATTATTTTGTAGTCAAATGTATTTTAGTGAAAAGAGATGACTGTAAAATGAATTAAGATGGGAGAATGTGAATTATACATCAGCCGTGGTATGGAATGAAACCATATAAATGCATGAATTGAAATCATCTTAATTCGACATGTTGCTCTGAGCCCGGAAAAAAGTATTTTTTTCTCTAATATAGCAGTTAAGGACCTTCAACTAGGGCTGAAGTCAAATCAAATCAAAAGAGTTTGTAGGAATTAATACGGGGTGAGTTTTGCGGGCTGGTTTTTGTTAATCCATATTCGATTGCGGCGGCCGAGGGGCTTTTGGGCATTAATTCATATTTGATTGATGTAGAATGAAACGTCCTTTTGGTCATCTGAAAAGACATGCATGGACAAGCTCGGAAATTGATGGGGCTATTTCGGCTCAGGCACTTTGGGAAGAAGTTCAGAAACTTAAAGCCAATTAACGAGAGCCCGGAAAGAGGGCGGCGGAATGAAGCTATTACACGGGCCGGCGGGCCAACTGTCCGGAGAGGAACGGCCAGGTGACAGGTTTACTGCGCGGGCCCGCGTTGTTTGCATTGTGGTTGGCTGTGGCCATCATGTGCGGCTAATCCCGCCACAGAAGTGTCCGGCTACTGTTGTGGGGAGGGTGCCTGCTGTGGCTGGTAATGTGGGAAGAAAAGAAGGGGCACCGTGCTGAGTGGGGAAGGATTGTTCATATAAAAAGTACAAGTCCTTCGACTTTCACAGTGCAGTCAAACCTGCCCAAGAAGACCACTAAGTGGTACGATAAATCTGGTCTTAATGGACAGGTGGTCACTATAGACAGGATTCTTAATGCTGTGTCAGTGGGAAAAATTATCTATGCATATATGGGACTTCCAAAAAGTGTTCACATTGGCCAGGTATGTAGAGGTGGTCACTTGTAGAGGTTTGACTATATCTTAATTTTAAAGAACTGCCTGCTGTGCCTTGTAATGTGTGGTGGTGAGAGGAATGGTCTGAGTCGGTATGTGGGAAGAAAAGAAGAATAGGGGGATGGTTTTGAGCAGGGAAAAATTTTTCATACAAAAATACATGTCTTAGATATTCACAAGACTATAAGATAAAAAATATGATAGCAGTCTTCTGGACTGACTTATAAAAAGAAGTACATTATGCCCATTCTCTCATACAGAAATTTGTATTGTAGCCCTTCAAATTCCTCTACAGCCTATTTGATCTAAAACATCATATCAAAGGTATGTATGATAAAATTTTATGTATTGTTTTGTTCAGATACATGTTAGACCATGATCATGAAGAGCTTTTGTTTTGCCTTCCCAGGATCCTCTTCTACCCCGACCTTGTCTGCAAGGATGTCAAGGTCGGGAGGACATTTATAGACTAGCCTGGAAGTCTTTCCTAAAGCGCTTAGATCCCAGCTTTTTTGTCTGGGGTAATATTGTCACATAATTGCTGGTCTGTGATCTGTCTTGTTATTCAGACTTGTATTAAGGAGGTTAGAGACACCTCCTTGCTTGTACCTTCGAATCCAGGTCAAATTGTTCAACATGAAATAGAAAAAAAGTTGAAAACCCTTCACAGGCATTTAGGTAAAATGACATCCATTTAAACATACCTTTCGGTAAGTCATTTTCAAGGTTATGCTGTTGCCATGGTTTAGGTTATTTTGTAGTTCTGGAACAGGAATTTAGATAGCTTAATTGCTTGTTGCAATAATGGATTTCGTGTAGAATTACATACATGCACTCTTGTGTCCAGAGTTCACTAAAATAGTGTCTCTGATTGAAGATGTGCTCTCAGTTTGAAAACTAAGTAATAATGTGAAAGCTAGATATAATCTTGAACGTATCATTTCTTCCGGCTACTCTGTGATTAACACAAAGTTCTGTAGTTGTTTTTGGAAAAATAAAACACAGTGATTTTCTGTGCCAACTAAATAATATCCCTTGTGTACCACTCAGCTTCAAGGCCAGGAAACTTAGTGGCTCAATTTTTGTCGAGTTTATTATACACGTGTGATCCTCTCAAAGACAATAATTTCGATAGCTAATGCATTTCTTGCTAATAGATTTGTCGACTTCCTGTTCCTCCATAATAAGATAGTATCTGGACTTAATTACAGCTGTTTTTTGACACATGTAAAAACCGTAATTTTGACGACAAAATTTCTTGTAGCGCGTTTCCTCATCACATGTCCAATTTCAGGTAGCTTCCCACTCACACAGCCTTGATTACCGATGCGCTTTTATTATTTTTCCCCGGAAAGATTATTATTGACTTTTTTGATTCATCTGTCGTCCCCAAAAACCACTTATAATCTCTGCCCCTGCGTTTGCCGAGGCCATCCCTGTTCCCTGCCGTAATTGCACAAAGTCCATGAATCGCTGAGCGGGGAATCTGAGAACATATCTAATGTACTTAGGCTGCCATTAAGCCCTGGAAATGAACCTGTAATCAAATATCGCCAAATTGTCCTTCCCAGTCTCCTCGCCATGGCAACGACATCACGTCCTCGCATGTGACCGCCGCGTCGCGGCATTACTCAGGCGGTCGCGGAGATCGGAATTACGTTCCTGACATTGCCACCTGTCAATCCATCAGGCTTCTCGTTGTTAGACGTAACGCGGAGGCCTCTCAAAGTTGGTGTTACGGACGGCATCCTCCCTCTGTCCACCCCAAAGCCTTTTATTGTAAAAGTAGGGGAACATTTACTTTATTTTGCTATAGGAGGCCTTTGTCTTGTCCAGTTTTTTTATAGTTTCATGACAATTTTGACATATTTGTTTTACTGTGCAGTGTCTTGTGAAATGCTCGCAGTGACTCTATATACAAGTAGTGTTGTAAAGAAAGCAAAAGCATGTCGACTGATGATGATGATGATGACTGTTGTACCTTGTTGCCCATCTCTCAAGAGAGGAAAGTTTTTTTTTGGGAGCTTGTGTGGCCGGCCTCCTGTCTGCGGAGTCAGTCACCGCCCGGATATGTGCATAAATGGAACGTCTGACATTTCTGGACCCCTGCGAGACACAGGTTTTCACACTCTCAGTCTTATCCATCGGCGGGTTGACCATTATGTGGAAGGCTCTATTCCAGATGCAGGGGTGGGCGGGACTGTCCAAGAATTTTACAGTCTCTCATTGAGTCATATGGGATGGTCCATTTTCACTGTGAAAGATGAAAATATTTTCCCTTTGTATATCCTTCATATAAATTCTTTTATTCATCACAAAAAGTTCAATGATAGATTTATACGGTACAAAATTATGGAATACAATATTACTGTTTTTTAAGGGACTTACCCACATTTTAGTCACCATTGTCTGTTTAGCTATACCTTGAAATGTAGTCTCTTCTTTCTATTCTTTTAAGAAAGTTGATTTCCTTGCTGTGACATGTGACACGACAGTTAAGACCATAGCAAAGCGAACCAATTTTATGCTCTAGGAAACACTCCTATCAAAGTAATTGAACCTAAAGGTACATATTTACATATCAGACTTCGCTTTCCACCTTTATGCAGCCCAGAAAGTCGGAAGAAGTTTTCGCGTTTTCGTGACGCATCCGTCTTTTTATTGTTGACATTTGCTATGTTCATAACACGCGAAGAGGTCCGTGCCTGCTGGCATATTAAATCACAAATGGAAAAATCATTTCCCAGCAGAAATAACCCACCTTTTAAACATGTCCCACTCATAGGTGAGTCTGTCCCTGGTTAATCATTACAAATTCTTACCCCGGCAAGACCAGAGGACGGCCAGCCACCCGCTCTGATTAGGAGGGATCTATTAAAATAAAGCAAATGTCATCGGATATTAAAATCTTTAAGTGTGACATTGTAAAAATGGTGGGTAAATACCAGCGTTTGGCTGCCCCATATATCAGTAGAGGCTGAGCGGAATGGATCCCTGTTTGCTTTTGGTGAGACCTTTCTGTTGGCTCCTGCATCTTCGACCGTCGATGAAAACAAATAAGATACATTCGTCAACAGTTGCATGTAGTTTAAGGTAATGGCTACCTGTGCTGGACTGCTTTTGTGAACAACAAGAAAGCTTCTTAGAAATAATTTACTTTTACATTTTTTAGGAAGAAGAAAGGCCTAGTAACCCTTTCAAAGGTGACACTACATGATCCTAATATTTGTTTTGATCTTAATGTTCTGTTTGCTTAAGTCTAAGAAGTTAAAAGAAATGATCGAATGAAGCACCACAAAATTCATAGCAGATGGAGTTTTGCAATTACTGATTGGGTTGTTGTTCCTCTGACTTTGCCTTTCTGGTGAACTCTAGTTAATTTTTTCAAAGGGATTGTCATCTTATTGTACAATCAACATTGCAAGAAGCTTCATATTGACAAAATAAGGCAAACGTTTTGCAAGACCATTCTTTGATGCCATCATGGTGCAGAAATACAATGTTATGATGTTATATATACTGAGGTGAGGAGAAGTTCAGGGAGACCTTGAGATTGTTTACTTGGTTTACTTCTTGGGCACAGATTGCCTGGCCCTTGAGGTCCCCCCTGATCCTTAAGGTGGGAAGTAATCTGTTTTACAGTCTTAATGTCCTTCAAGATGTCTTCAGGAGGTTTTCTGAGACGTTTTGCTGCAGGAGTACTGAAGTCATAGACTTTGTCACTTAGCTTTTTTTTCTTTCAATGAAGGAAAAAAGATATAGAAAGAAAACAATTGCTCTATTTACAAATGTACCAACATAATTATGACGTTTTATCAGTCTAAGATATAATTCTAACTCTCACACTTTTTATCAATCTATCCAATAATATTCATACTGTATCTATTAATGTATGAAGATAATGTATTTTATACGGCTGTACCTATAAATTCTATATTGCTCTTTTAAATTTACATAATTATATTACCGTATACTTTCTTTGCACAGGAGTCCAACGAGCTGTGTAAGTGAATATGCCATGACTTGAATTCATGTTGTTGTTTACTCTTCGTCTGTGCAAATGTCGTGCCAACAAACTGAGTGATAAAATGGTAATAAGAACCTAGATTGGTAGTTTGATGCCTCTTGGCTGTAAAACGATATTGCAGTAATTTTTTGTGCAGAAGGTAATGAAAGAAAATACACCGTAATGTTTCCCAAAACTTCGCGTTTATAGGTTTACTGCCAAATCTAAGCACAGATTTTGAGTTGTCAGAAATTACGAGCAATAAAGTAAGGGGACGTGATTGTGCTATAATTAGCAAGATATACATGTAATATTCAAGACGAGAAAATTGGACATCTCCGCTATTATCATGTCATTAAGATGATTGGGCTAATATAAGTTTAAGGTTTTAATGCTCCGGACGTTTTGCTGCTAAAGTCGAAGATTGAAAAATTAATGTGGGCGGCATTAACTGTAGCCTGTAGGATTTGCTGGGATGATATTAATGTGTCTGGTCATCAGAACAGAAAACTGGCCGATAAATGCCCAGATGGAAAATGGTGATCAAATTGGACAAGCTCAGGATTTGGGGAACCGGGCTAAACCCAAGACTAAGAGAAAGGAGTTGGCAAAATTTTGATTGAAAGGTTATTAGAATAGGGGGAGGAATGTATAATTGTATTATTTCAGGATAGCACAAAATTTACTTAAGTCGTGGAAAGTTGTTTATTATGGTGACAACTTGCAAAAGATTGTATCAACAGCAATCATAAATATGGTCATAATATTTATTGCAAAATTATGTCCGAAGGCTAATTGCGTATGGCTAAGGTAACCAGTTATATATATACGTGTAGCTATTGGAAAGTTCTACTTCTACTAATCTGGGGTTTCATTGTAACTTCCTCTGTGAAGACAGTAGAATATATACGTGTAGCTATTGGAAAGTTCTACTTCTACTAATCTGGGGTTTCATTGTAACTTCCTCTGTGAAGACAGTTATATATATACGTGTAGCTATTGGAAAGTTCTACTTCTACTAATCTGGGGTTTCATTGTAACTTCCTCTGTGAAGACAGTTATATATATACGTGTAGCTATTGGAAAGTTCTACTTCTACTAATCTGGGGTTTCATTGTAACTTCCTCTGTGAAGACAGTAGAATATGTATGAAATGGTCCATTTTCTTTTGTTGTAAGAGTGAAGTGTGACTGTATTGAACAGTGGAAACTTTGGAAAGAAAGTTGCCAAAGTTTGGTGCAAGTTTGATGGAAATCGTTTAAGTTGGAAGAAAGGCATTACAGCGGGATAGAACTAAAGCACTAAAAGCACTGAAATGCAAAATGTATGACTGTTACGGTGGACAAAGATGAACATTAAAACGACAGAAATGATTAGATTGGAGCAAGTTCAACTTCTACTTTCCAGGCAATCGGGATAAGCTTATGAGAAAGTGTATCAGAGTCTTATATTGCTAGTTTATGTCTTGATGTGTAGCAAACTCATTAAAGTGCGGTAGAAACACATCATGCCGGCGCAGAGCAAAATGTAGTAAAAGGATGGAAATGTGACCGTTATTGTGACAAAGAGCCCAACCTTCAAATGACAGCAATTATCGCTGGCCGGGAGGATTAGTCCATCAGAGACGGAGGTGGCCCCGCCGTAAAACGCAACATAAAACACCCCGCCGGCCGCACCCTACCCAGGCCAATTGACATAAATGAAGAAACTAGCACGGGGTGCCCAAACTACATCCGTGGGTCATGGCTTACCCTATTTTGAAATTATTGGAGTTCCATCGCCCAGGCGATTTCATATCTTATATTCCACGGGTCAGCGGACGCTGTAAGTGATCTGGTTAGGTCCTCCTTTATTGCCAACGGTTTGGGAATTTTGTTTTCGATTTATTGTTGGAGATTATTGATTTTCGTAGTGGTTGACTTTTAGGAAAATATGAATACTGACTCCGCGACGTTTCCACCTCATCAGCGTGAGATGTACACAGGGATTACGTCCCCTCGATGATCTCGGAAAGTCGCGTCGCAAATTACAACGCCACCGTTTTTAACCCGTAATTCCGATAACCGTGTTTACCTTCCTCCGTCTTGATATGGGAAGTGCATCATCAAATCTGAAGTTCTTGACGTCAGGATGGCTTGATGGATTTCGGGCAGAACTGCAATTAAACTTATAATAGGCAGACATCAAAGGGGTAGCCAAAGGAAAGTTTCCCTGATTAGGATCACTTGTCAAACCTCAGAACTTCTCGAAGACGAGAATGCAACTTCCCCACGTGGTGATGACTAATGACTCTACTCCAACAAAAGAGATCTTAGGACGCGTCTTGGATAATTGAGGTGAACGATGATCTCGAGATGGGTCTAAGATTTAATGAGTGGGCCAGAAAGATTTAGCTGAAAAAGTTCCTTAGCTGGGATGAATTATGATTGATGTGTGTGTCGGAATCATTGCAGCTGCCATAGATCATGCTAAATGAGTTAGACGGGCAATCTCCATTACCAGGGTGGGATTCTCCTGGAGAAAAATGCCTCCAAATTATTAAAGATCACAACTTTTGCAAACATGTATTTACATCACTTTTTAGAAATGCTGATAAAAGATGATTATTAATTCCAATGTACACATTATGCACCCGTCTAGGAACTGATGTGAATGTTTTCGCAGTAACAAGTGTATTAAAACAACTAACACATAAAAGATGGCTTCAGGCTTATGTCGGATCTGTGGTGAGTTAACAGCTTAATATGGCTTCGGGCTAGGCAAAATAAATTGGCTAAATTGCAATGGATGATATAGATGGGGCGCTTAGATGGTGCTTATCAATGCATTTCTAAGCATCACTGATAGTGCATGCTATAGTTAAACTACGAAGTTAGAGAGTGGGTTGTTTTTTCATGGAATTGAAAGAAATTGGAATCATTTCAGCATTAGGATCTGTTCGATTCCTTTGGGTGCAAACAGAAACATCCAAATTGGCCGAAATGTGCCAAAAATCTGCCTAGAGGAGCGAGCTGGCTTCAACTCTCTGGTTTTGTTGCAAAATGTTATGCAAAATTTGGCATTTTTTGACAAATACAGGGAATCTTTAGGATTTGTTGAGCTATCATGGTGTAAGCAAAAAAAAAAGATGTATTAGATTCTGCGTGTAGACTTTGCTGACCCATAAATGATAGTAAGCAAGAAAAAAAAATCAGGAATCATATAAAAGTAGAAAAAACTGCATCAACCTGAGTTACTCGAGATCATCCTCTATTTGTATCCATAGACTCTATTAGACAATTAGAATTATATTCAGAATTACTTTTGAAAATGTGAAAGATTTTGACAGATATTCTGTGTGTAAGCTTTGCTGATCCATAAATTAAAAGCAAGAAAAAAATCATGAATTGTAAAATTAAAGTAGACCAGACTGCATCAAGTGGAAAGCGAGAAGATAACCGTCTAACTGTATCTGTGAGGTTATCAGACAATACAATCAGTTTGGAAAATATGGAATTTTTTGTACTAATACAGATAGAGATTCTGAATGTAGAATTTCTAGAGCTATAAATCAAGAAAAAATATCATGAAAATAGACCAGACATCATCAAGCCGAGAGCCTCTAACTGTATCTGATCTGTGACTTTATCAGACAATAGAATTAGTTTGGAAAATATGAAATTTAGTTACCAAAGCAGAGACTCTGAATGTAGAATTTCTAGAGCTATAAATCAATGTAACCAAAGCAAGAAAAACATCATAAAAGTAGAACAGACATCATTAAGCCAAGAGAGCAAAGATCACCCTCCTATTGTATCTGTGATGTTATCAGAATTAGTTTAGAAAATATGGAATTTTTTTACTAATACAGAGATTCCATATGTAGAATTTCTAGAGCTATATATATATATACACAAGTCATATAGTATAAATCAATGTAACCGAAGCAAGAAAAGTATCCTGAAAATAGACCAGGCTGCATGAAACTGAGAGAGCGAAGATCATCCTCTAATTCTGTATCTGTGACTTTATCAGACAATAGAATTAGTTTTGAAAAATCTTTTTTTTTTACCACTACGGAGGTTCTCAATGTAGGATTTCTAGAGCTATAAATCAAGAAAAACATCATAAAAGTAGACCAGACTGCATCAAGCCGAGAGAGCGGAGATCACCCTCTAACTGCCTCCGTGACTTAATCAGACAATAGAATTACGAGCCAACAATGATTTTTGACACCCGGATGAATCACGCCGGCCCATGTTTATTTTATACGGTGCGCATCCCGAACCTGAACCGAGCGGCGATACCTTATTAGCAGTCACACAGCCACAAGTTTAATGGCCCTCCACGTAATTTACTACAGATGTGTTGAAAGTCGCTGGAGAATGACAAGGGAAGTTAGTTGGTTTAGAAATAATAGCCTTTGTGCATGCCGAAGTGAGATCTGGAGAGGACGGTTTGGGTCCCGAAAGACGTGTAATTTATGTCTGCTTTGTGATTAGTTCAGTCTTTTAGATGATGTCTCGCCCCGAACTGACAGGATTCAGAGTAACTTCTATTAAAACTATGCATCAGAAGTTTTAAAGGTGTGAGGGAAGAGGGCAGCCGTAAAGACTTAATGATGGGTGATTTGTTTCCCTGCAAACTTTTACGAATTTGCTTCTGGATTTTATAAGACTTTTGTGACACAAAGGCTGAAGCCTTTTGTTACAAGGAGATTACAATTGAAGATTAGCTGTATTTTTCACATTCAGACCGTTAGTTTTACTTCTGGAATGGGAACTCTTTACTGATACTTTACAGATAAAGCTTGCAATAAACTTACATTCAAAACTAATAATGCGTGTAGGTATTGAAAAATTGATAGATAAAAGATCATTGGACATTAATTTTGTATTTTAAGATAAGTTAGTTTGAGAAGGACATTTTTATTTTGTAAAAATTTCTGTATAAGAACATTTAATTTACGGGTTTAGCTTTTAAGAAAAATGTTTCAAATTCAGTTTTTAAAGATATTCAGTAACTATTTCATCTCTTAGGGTTTTTATCAAAAGTTCATTCTCAGAACTACGATAAGTATCTCGTCTTTTATGAGTCGCGCAAGAAAGTTGATAGCATTCCCGGGTCATGTGTGCCTTTTCGCTGTAGTGATAGTCCGCGCAATTAGAAAGGAATCCCAGACACAGGTTGTAAAGTTTGCGAATTTGCACGGAAAAGTAGATCCTCGCATCGTGTCCCAAATCTAAAGAAGAAATCAGAGGGGAGAGGGTATTAGTTTAACTGCCTATTATCAAATCTTACTTATATCGTCTAGCTCCATGTCTAGCTCCAGGTTTTTCCTTAATGGCGCAATTAGGCGACGCCAAGTTCATTCCTCGGTGCGCGGACTATTATGATGAAGATAGTTACCATTAACAACATGGAAGGGAAACATGATGTTTTTGTTCCATTTTTTGTTCTTCCTCATTTTCTTCTTCTTCCGTTCCAAACAAATAAGGTCAATGACCTGGGCCAGACTGCTGTCACCATGGTTACTTATAAAGTAGCAGGCACCCTGTGGTGTTCGATTACATTATGTAGCAAGTGGCAGGACAGAGCAAGAGGGGCTGGTCACCATATGATTATGAATGTGTTTTTGTAAGAATGAACAGAGCAGTAGTTTATTAAGCTAGACCATGTGAAGGTAAACATTACCTTATGCATTTGTTTGCAAATGTTACCTTTCTAGCCATGACAACATTCTCTTTAAAGATATACAAAAATATTCAGAGAACAAACGTTTTCATATATCCCCCTCGGAAAGGTTTTGAAGTCCAGAAATTGTATTTTTTTATCAGTGAGCTCGTGTTTTATTCAGTTTTTAATCCTGAAACGAAGATATGATATTTGGTATTTGCCTATCACATAAAAAACTGTAACAGTCGTTTAACGAATAATGTTTATACATGACAGAGTATGATGAGAAGACCACGGCGTGTTATTGTAGATAGTTACATCTTTGATTGGTCAAGCTCGACTGACCGTGATTGTGATTGCTATATGATATCTAACAGGGCTTGAAAGGCCACCTGCATATTGCAGGTCAGTGCAGGTAAAATTGGAGCTGTGCAGGTATTTCTGATGTCTACCTGTACCTAACCTGCACTGGTCCATGTACTGGGTATATACAAATGTACAGGTTAGTGTAGGTAAAATTGGAGCTGTGCAGGTGTTTCTGATGTCTACCTGCACCTAACTTGCACTGGTCCATGTACTGGGTATATACAGGTTAGTGCAGGTAAAATTGGAGCTGTGCGGGTATTTCTGATGTCTACCTGCGCCTAACCTGCACTGGTCCATGTATTGTGTATATACAGGTTAGTGCAGGTAAAAGTCAGGTGTTTCTGATGTCTACCTGCACCTAACCTGCACTGGTCCATGTACTGGGTATATACAAATGTACAGGTTAGTGTAGGTAAAATTGGAGCTGTGCAGGTGTTTCTGATGTCTACCTGCACCTAACTTGCACTGGTCCATGTACTGGGTATATACAGGTTAGTGCAGGTAAAATTGGAGCTGTGCGGGTATTTCTGATGTCTACCTGCGCCTAACCTGCACTGGTCCATGTATTGTGTATATACAGGTTAGTGCAGGTAAAAGTCAGGTGTTTCTGATGTCTACCTGCACCTAACCTGCACTGGTCCATGTACTGAGTATATGCAGGATAGTGCAGGTAAAATTGGAGCTGTGCAGGTGTTTGTGATGTCTACCTGCACCTAACCTGCACTGGTCCATGTATTGTGTATATACAGGTTAGTGCAGGTAAAATTGCAGCTGTGCAGGTGTTTCTGATGTCTACCTGCACCTAAACTGCACTGGTCCATGTACTGGGTATATACAGGTTAGTGCAGGTGAATTGGAGCTGTGCAGGTGTTTCTGATGTCTACCTGCACGAGTCCAGGTACTGTGTACAGAGTAGTGTTTGAATGTGTATTTTTACCTCCATGAAAAGTGGAGCTACCATTTTTGGTATGTCAGTGTTTCCAAACATTCATCGTAAGCATAGCTTAAGAATCTACAGATGGATTGTGATAATATTTGGTATGTGGGTAGGTATTTGGAAGACAAAGGTCAAGGTCGATAATAGGCCTCCTGGCAACCTTCCTTGTTGTTTACTGTACTTGTTAATGTTATGACCTGTGAAATATTGAAAAGAATTGAAAATGATCTGTTAGAAGTTTCCAGTTTGATCTGTACTTCACATCAGTGCTGGACTGCATAGAAAAAACATTTCGAGCCCTGACCAATGATAACCAGTCATCTTTAACACATGGATGCACTAATTTTTTTCATAATGAGAAAAGTGTCATAATGTCCAGATTACAACTTTCAGCGCGCAGTTGTAAAGACAGGTTCATCTCAAAGATTTATCTGCGCTTCTTAACGGTAAAATTTGCGACGAAGTTAGTCATGCTGTAAAACCCGTGTCTTGATTGCCGTGATTGCAAAAACCTTGCGGCACGGTATGGCGGTCGTTCTGACCGCTAGTTTTTCGCTGGGCGGTCGGGCGCTTCCCCCCCAATATCAGGGCAGCGATGCGGCTACCCCGGCCTGCCGTGTTATATCACAGCGTCATAATTTTCTCTCCTTGGGTGGCTGCTGCATTGATCGACGCTGACACAGGTGTGGCCGGACTCCGCCACTTCTCCGGGAAATTGAACGGTGGGAGTGGTCGTACGGGGGTGTGAGAGGGGGTTACGGGTCAACCAGGACACTGGACTTGATTTTGTGTATGGTATCTTCTTAGTCTGAAATTGAAAATCTATCGTACATGTATTTGTTATAAACCATTCCGATACTTTGTTAGACAGTTGAATGGGGGATTGGTCATCTGGGGGTGTGAAGGGGGGATCTGGGTCACCCAAGGATGTTGCAATTGGCAGGGAACTTAGATTTGTTTTTGTGCGTCACACCTTTTCACCTCAAATCAAATGGGAGACAAAACAATAATTAGGTCATTTTTTCAAGTTTGGTAGAATATATGATAGCATTTATGATATATTTGGGGGGAATCTTAGGACAATGATGACATTCCATCAACATCTGCGCTGTTTCATAGGGATGCGGTCATCTGGGGATGTGTTTGGGGGTTCTGGGTCAGCTGGATATCCTTTTGTGAAAGTGTGTTAGTGTGTGTCTAGCACTCTAGCTTGTCTTCCCAATGACCAGTAGGTCTAGGGGCTAGATACATTTAGATACTAGTAGGTAGATAGGTACATGTAGGTTAGTACAGATTACTTTTGTGTAGGGTAACTAAGTTTGACCACTTGTTATTCTACAGAGAGAAACAATATAAAATCTCACTTCCTTGGCTTTTGAATTTGTATCATCATGATAACTTTGTGTAATCATGGGTAAACTGAGTGCCCTGCTGTCAGCGCTTTGCACAAGTGCCCAATTCATATGCCATTGTCAAATATGATTTTCTTGATGTTATATACGTTAGTTTTAAAAGCACCACATGGCCTTTCATGAATTATGAATTGTCATAACACAAATGCACACTCAGCAGAAGAAAGCATTGTATCAAACTTGCAACTCAACCTTAGAGCTCGAAAAGTTTGCTTTCAGACTAATCTTTATAAAAATCCGACCGCGCACCAAAGCCGGACAAGCGGCATTCCATCACCCTTATGTCTTGATTGTGGCAGTCATTTGTGACAGGGCGAGAGTACATTTGAAGGGGGGACTTAGCGGAGTGTGGAGGTGCTCAAGGCCCGTTGATCCACCCCGGTTTTTAAGTGCGTCCGAGAAACTTCTGTTGTCCCTTTGCTCCTGTCTCCGGATGTGTAGCCTGATGGACGGCGAGTGTGGATTATTACTCATCGACGGCCACCTTTTGTGAGCCGGAGTTCCATTAGCGGCGTCGGGGCCTGACTCCCGACCCCGTGGTGCACACCTGAACACATTACCTTTGCAGGTGGGGTGGATGATGCCCTGTACGTCCACCCCACCCCATTTCGTCCATCACTCCCAAGTTCTGACAGGTAGGGAGAGTGGGGGAGCCGGCTTCGCAATTAACATCGGGACCCGCGCGCATCTCTGTATCCATAATTTGTGACACCGGGGTGCCGTATGCGCGTCGGTGTCCGTTATTATTTATGCCTCGGCCCCGCCGCTCATTTTCCCCCGCATCTCATTCCGGTCATAAGAGATGCCGGGGAGAAGTTTTTGATTGCCGAATCCAATCTTGGGGGCAAGCCGTGGGCACACAATTGACTTGGGGTCCTGCGTGCGCATCTCCCCTTCCATAATTATTAATGCCCGGCCCATTCTCTCCCATTTTCTCATTGCCACTAATGAGGCTGTTGCTCCCCGAGTCTGCGTCACCCCTGACCCCTGCCCTTCCCTCCTCGTAAGACGCCTAAATGAATTGCGGACAATTCCGCGGCTTATTCCCATGCACCACTTGGCCTTGCCTCTTGATTGAAGTATTCATCATAAATGATGAGCATGTCAAACAAGAATTTGGAACGGTTAAATGGGAAAGTTTCGGCCGGGCCGTGTGAATCCCGGACCGATGCCCGCCCAACCTTAATGCATATTGGACATTGCTGATTAAAATGGAGATAAGCAAACCGCTGGAGAAGAGTCCGATACCACTGGACATGAAATAATGGCACACGCTTCTTCTAATTCTATGCCATATCGCTTATGAAAAATGGCCCTAGCTGGGGGAGACATTACATCGCCACGGTAACTGATAACAATGAAGTTTTGCCTCCCCGGGGTCAGTTACGAGCGAGGCCCGTTCACTGCCGGCATTAGTGGGGATCTTTTCCGCACTTTCTGGTGATCGCTCTGGCCTTCCGATGCCTCCGCGATGCGTGCTTATGGACATTCGGCGAATGAGAGTAACCGAAAGTTAATGCAGGAGTCATCAGCAGCGCTGTCGGAGGGGGAGATGTTACAAACAAACCCAATCGGACAGCCCGGCTCTACTCGGCCCGTGAGTTATGAGGGAGCACCGCGCGGCGGACGAACGGAGGATTTCACGTCCAAGTGCGGTCTTAGAGTCGGGATGGAAACTCGCTCGCGGCCTTGCCATTTAGAGCGGCTATTTTTGTCTCTTCTGTCAGGAAGTTTTTGCTAATCCCATTCTGATGGTCTTTGTGTGGTGCATCGAATCTCCGTCCAGAGAATCGTGAACGGCAGAAGAAAGGATTTGACTGTTTTAAAGTTGTCTGTTGAATAAAGATATAAGAGAGGACTTTTGATAAAGCTAGCTGTGTTTACCTAATAATGGGTAAGAAATCAACAGCCCATCCCTGGCTACATGCTCTGTTACAGCCAAATACTATATTAAACTAAGTGTCTGATTTTGAAGTAATGATGAAGTTATGATGAACTGATGAACTAATGATGAAGTAATGATCAAGTTATGATGAAGTAATGAACTAATGATAATCAAAAGTAATGATGAAGTAATACTAAAGTAAAGATGAAGTTATGATAGTAGGGCTGTCTCCAGATCTAATCTTTTTCTGTCCCACAGTCTCACTCATAGTTTTGGAAGCTATTTTGTTAATTTTGAATTTTTCATCTGTCATTTTAAGCGTACGAAAATGCTAATTTCATTAATTTCGTGTGATGAAGTCCAGATTTTTTGGACAGACTGGGTGAAATTTTTGTCCATCCCAACAAGAAAATGTTCTAGGACAGGTCTTGGAGACAGCCCTGTTTATGATAGTCACTTAATGATGAAGTAAAGACAACAGTGACATAAAATGAAGTTGCACGATGTTACTGGTAGATGTAGGTAGGTTTAATTAAATGTGAAAGTCGTCCAGTTTCAATGGTAGCAGATTGCTTTAGTACTTAGCATGAAAGTTCATCTGAGTTGGTAAAATACATAATGAGAAATAAACTCTTCTCCAACTCAAAAAATTTCTCTCACTGAAATCTTCAACTGATTCACTCGGTCTTCATCAGGTATTTTTCTCAGTTTGAGAACAGTTTATTCCACATTAGGCCGCACCAATTAAATTTCTTGGTTGACGGATTTTTTTTTCAATTTTAGCAACAAAAAAATCATGAAAAGGCTGGGGTGAAGACTTGCACCTGACCCTGTTCACTCCCTGAAATTGTGTGCACCAAAGTAAAAACATTCCTCTGAGATTCTGTTTTCATGTTGTTTTTCCAATCCAGCATTTTTTTGTAATTTTTTTTCCCGTTAAACAAGAAAATAAATTGGTGTGGCCTTATTCCTCAGTACTTGTTTGACTGGAAACGACAAGTTCCTCAGCTGGCCCCGGTGTGGGACAGCCCTTTATATGATGGTCACTTAAGATGTTGTGAAAGAAATGGACTCAAGACAACAATCATTGACATAGAATGAGGTTACTGGGATATGTACGAAGGTTTACGCCAAAAATAGTTACTAAGGACTGGATAAAATTTTGAAACAGTCAGATGTTTCAGACAGCATCCGGTTGCTTGAGTAACTATTTTTGGCGTGTTTTACTACCTGGATGTCTAACCTTCATCAAGGTTGGTAGGTTTAGTTAAACGAGAAAGTCGTCCAGTTTCAATGGTAGCTGATTGCTTTCCGTACTTGTTTGACTGGAAACAACAAGTTCCTGAGCTGCCCCCGGAGTCAGCCGAGGACTCCTCAACTCTCCATGATGGAGTGAGAGTGTACCGGGGCCAACTCATCATAACGAAGTCCTGTCTGATCAAAATTAACGAGGCGAGCGATTGTGACCAGTGCCGGCTGCGATGTCGCCGTGTCGTTGCTGGGACTAACTACTTGCCCCCCTTGTTACGGCGCCATCTATCATAACTATCAGGACTTCCAATTAATCAGGCCTCTGTTCCCCTGCAATGGTGCCCGTAGAATGCCCAATATCAACCTGATTGTCTGTATTATATAAACCCAACATGACCTAATCATGATAGAAAAATAGAGCAAAGATATGTTTAAGTCATACTTTAAGTTTGTATGTGTCATACCTTCCAGAGTGAGTACAACTTGCACACAAAAGTTTTGTTAAGGAATGTGGGATTATATCTACCATGAATGGTTCAACTTTGTTGGTAGGTTCTATCATAAAGTATAAATGTTTTGTTTCGTTTCAAGGCATCCTCATTTGAGGTGAAGCATGATGCTATTTCAAGTAGCTAGTGGTAATGCAATGCCGCTTTGCTACGGTTTGCGTTTTTGGCCAAGCACACCGTCACAATGTCATCCCTACTCTTCTCGATGAGTTTGTTGGGTTCTTTTATGTGCAGAGGTTTGACGCTTGAGGCTAATGCCCGAAGCTCCCTCATACACGGGGCTGCCGGCTTTACGTCACCATCCAAAATGACGAATGCAATCCTTTACAACATGTCCTTTACAAATGTCCGATCTGGAGTCGACCCCTAGGATCGAACTAAATGTTTGATGGATAGATAGATAGACAGTTCAATAGAACACAAGCAAACAGCGAGTTAGATTCAGGGCATATAAGGACCCATGTGTGAATATATCACTTTGTCAGTTTGTGTTATTGATGAAAATTCATATTCAAGCTTTATATCGAATACAACATGAAAGCCTAGCAGCATCACAATTTGTCAGGTAGTCAGGTGATGCTTTAATTGATATAAACTCTTGTGCAACCTATATGTATATCATAAGGCCAGCAAACTTGATGTTTGTGTATATTAGCAACATTTTCAGAAATCCCAAATATGAGAGACTGGCCAAAAATTTGGCTGCCAAAACAATGATACGCAAGTTTTCCTCCCAGCCCTAGAGATATGTTTTCACCTTTTCCTCTTGGTAGATTTTTGCTTCAAACTGTCTTAGAACCAAGAATATAACTTTGCATGGCCTAAAGTCTCCTCATAGATGTCAATACATAATTCCAGCTGAACAATAGGTCCTCTGTGACACTGTGAAAGTGTGGTTATGAGTTTGCTGGATTGCATTTTGATGATTAATACGCTTTAATTGATTCCCTTATTGACTCAGAGTTATCAATACACCATCTCTTGCAATAAGCGCTTGAGCAGTCTTCTTATTGCATTATCGGAAGAAAGGTTAATATTGGGTGATTTTAATCATGCTCTGATTTTATCGCTTATCATATTATCATATCAATATGACATCTGGTATGAACAAATTAAGAAAAACATTCAGATTTTTACCCTTTAAGATATAGGAGATTAAAACAATGAGTTTATATCTTGTTCCGATGTCGTGTAACAAGTTTTGATAGATGACAAAGCAGTACTTTTCTTTATACTGTACTAATATCAAAGTTATGAAAAGTCAAGAGCTTATATATTGTCTGAAAAATGTAGTAGCTGGCATTCAGTTGTAAAAACAATAATGATTTCTCTTTCAACTTTTCTCTGTTGTACGTCATAGTGCCTTGAACGTTTGTAGAATATATTTTTTCACAAAAACAAACTTATTAAAAGTCAAGATCTTATTTATCGTCTTATACTGGGTCTGAAAAACATATTAGCTTGCATGAGGTTGTAAAAAAACAGAAGTGATTTCTGTTTGTAGTTTGTAATCATAGTTCCTTGGACGTCTGCAGAATATAATTTTTGATGAAAACAGACTCTGTGGTTCAAGGGTGGACCGTTTTCCTGTTGCGAGAGGGAAAAGCGGAACATTTGTCATGTTTTCCGTTTGATTACAGAAGCGACAAGATCGGGTAATCTATACCTACTGCCTCTGGACTTTAATTTTGGCTCAGACCTTGCCTCAGCCGGAGTGTGGCATGCGCTGCCGGTGTCATATTGATTGCGATAGTCCGGTTCTCCGGGGAAATAAAAAACTTGCGATATGGAACAAATTATGTCATTCTTAATGGGCAGTTTGATGGTCAGAACCCGATCGCCGGGACCAAAGGTGACGCAGGGGGAAGTGGAGTGTTGCCGAACTCTGGCCGTGGCGGAAACGCGCACACGGGCCATCAAGCCCCGTAAAATTAAAGTTTCCATCCCCAGCTTTATTGGACAAAGTTTGACGACTTTTTCGGCCAATGGGGCGAAGGTCCCCGCATTCCCGTGTGAGTCACGATTAACGCCGGGATGTCATGTTTTGATCGAGTAATCGGTGGTGCACTGCGGTAACTTTGTCAAGATTACTTCTTTTTTGATGCATGTCCACTACCGAAGCAATGCATTTTTATGGTTGCAAGCTCTTCTGATAGACGAAAGGTTACTGTAACAACTTGAAGTATTAAAATTCTGAAATTTTGCAAAAAGCTGTAATGTCATGTTTTGATTGACTGATACACACGGTGCACGATGGTAGCTTCGTAGAAATTCTGTTTGTGAGATGCTCAGTGTGCATGGCCAAAACTGAAGCAGTGCATTTTAATGATGTTTAGATTCCTAATAATAAACAGAAGGTTCTTGCTCTGACATGTTGCAGAAAACCCCATCATTAACGCTGGGGTGTCATATTTGATTAATCTTTGGTGGACTGTAAACTTTGTGTAGTACTTATTTTAGATACTTAAATGCATGTCCAACCCCAAAGCAATGTCTTCTGCATTTTCATAATTGTTACAATCTACAAGCCCTTCTGATAGACAAATGGTTATAGTTTTGTCTTTTGCTCAGCATTTTTATGCCATGATTGTACAGTGTACCAGAAAGAGCATGTGTTCTGTTTTGATAAATCTGTGTGTCACAATTGAATTTGACACGATTTTTGCACCCAGCATTTCTGCTGCAACTTCTTCTTGTGTTTATTTTGACATAAAATGAAGTTATTTTGGACTGACATAAGTATGAAAGCACTAATAAGCTTTTTTTTAGCATGAAAGTGTTGGTAGAATTCATTATTAACAAGACTAAACTTATCGTCCAACACTGTAAGAGAAATTGGGACTTACCCCAAATTTTCGGTTGACTCCATCAACCCTGTTCACGGAATGACCCGGCTACTGCAACGTGTTGGACAAAAAGTTTACATTGTAGTCTTGTTGATAAGCTTTTTTGTTTGTTTTTCCTTATTTGCTTACCTTTTTCTTATGCCGAAGCTCTGTTTGTTTTTGTACCCAAGTTTTTTTTTGTTTGTTTTTTGGCAGAGTTTGGAAACCTGGAGGCTGCCCTGTCTATCCCTGTTCTCCCCCCTGATTGGCTGCAGGATGAACTGGAGGCAGCCAATCACTGATCAGTTTGGGAAGAGTAAGTAGCTGTACCTTAGCCTGAACTCAATCAAGCTCCTGTAACAGCTTGCCGCCCTGTAACCACATAGCCGCCGGGAGGGGACAGAAATGCCCGGACAGCTGGAGTTTGCATTATACAGACTAGCTGTACCTGTGCCGAAAGGGTCCATCATGCTTCGCTGCTTCCTGTCCCATCTGTCTGTTCTTAGTTTGTCTGTTGCTAGTTTTTCATCTCTTGAAAAACGACGTCATTCTCTTCACTTGAAAGTTCATCTGTGTCAAATTTGTAGAAGTCATTCTGATTCAAAGTTTAACTGTAATTTGGGTAAGGCCAATTTTTGTGTTGGCAGTTACAAATGTTAAACTTTGATTCAGAATTACATCATTTTCTTTCCATGTGTTCCATGTCTGGGGACCATCTCAGCACTCTATGTTTTCAAGATAACAACATCAGTTTGTCTGTAAACATGCTTCTTGTCTACTGCTTCATGAGTAGTGTGGTTCATCTGTTTGTCAGGTGTTTGTATTTTGCTGATGCTATTAATTTTCTTAGTTACGGACCATGTAAAAACTCTTAACAAGAAGTTTTGTTAGACCTTGACTCTGTCTTAATGCCATGAATAGTCATCCAAGTTAAAAGAACATATTATTTAGATGGCTGGCCTTTGATCCAATAGATCAAATTCTCCATCCATCATTATAAGCGGTTGAAACGCACGAGGCGAGTAGTGTACAGTCTCCTGGCTCCCTGGAATCGAACCCGGGCCGTCAGAGCACAAACCCAACGCACTTACCACAAGGCTAAAAGGTCCGGACCAGGTAGTCTGGTCAGTAACTTGCGCTTGAACCACACTGTTACACAATCAATCTTTTTTGAATTTGTCTTTAGTAAAAAAAAAAAACAGCAAAAAAACCCCCAAATACTGGCTTGTTATCTAGGAAACAAGTTGTTGACTTTATTTGGCCCAGATGAGAGCAACAAAAGACGATAGAGAGGGAGATGTCTATCTGCTTGATCTGATACAGAAAAGATCTTGTTTTACCTCTAGTCCAGTTGAATGTACATAATGACGCTACTGTGATCAATGGTATCACAGCCTTCAGGACAATCAGCCAATGATGGATAACGATAATGTTCCTAAATGTTGCTCATGCTGTCATTATACCTATCTGTTTCCGTCCATGATTGGCTGATTGCAGGGCCATAACTCCCGATAAAACGCCCTCTGTGAAAGGAGTGTTCCGCAAACCCCATGTGGAGCATTTGTTTGGAACAACAAAAGCTACGATCGAGGACCTCTTGACAGGCCAATGGGAAAAATTAACGTAGCAATAAGCTTTGTTTTGAGTTTATTCCGATCCACAAATTAAAGCTGCTCTCTTGCGGTCATCTCTCACATGAACAAAGCGAAACAGACAAGAATGCAATGCTAGAAAACTCAGGACTTGTGAGTTTAATTGTAATCTATTTTACTGCAGGTTGAGATTGAATGTCTCATTTTGTGAACGATACAGTTTTGAACACTAAAAAAAAGTTTTAGGCTGTTCCTAGAGTTTTTATATTTTCTATGTGAACATTTTCTTTTGTGTATTTGTATTTTGATTGGATATCATAGTACATTGTAGGTTTGTAACTTTGGTAAATGAGTTAGGTAACTGTTGCAAATGGGTTGTTGTAGGGCTCAGCCCAACTGACTATCCACACTTATATGTCTATGGAATAAGCTAGAAAAGGCAGTTCAAGAGCAAAAACCTCATCGAAAGAAATAGTTTAATATTCCCTTGCAATTTGTCATCTTGGGAACTGTTTCCTTGTCCAAGACTTCATATGGTCCTGTGTTGGTCACGGTCTCCAGTTTTAAATTTTTTTTCCATCCCACTCATTGTTTGGGAGCCCATGTTGTTAATTTTCTTAGTTCAAATTAAATCTGCCATTTTAGGCATACAAAAATACATCTTCATCAAGTTCATGTCATGAAGTTCAGATTTTTTGGACAGACAGCATGAAATTTATTTCCGTCCCAACAAGCAATTGTCTGTCCTGGGATGTAAGGATGGGTCCAGGAGACCGCCCTGCTTGGAGGCCAGTTCAGTAGAGCAGAGTGAAGTGAAGAAGCTCCCTCTAGCCTGTCCACAGCAACTGGGAAGTGAATAAAACAATGTAGGGGGACATACAGGGCACCATGTGGCCACGTCACAATGCATCCGTCAGCAAGCGCGATGTGTCCGGTGGGAAAACCAAAGGGCACGTGAACTAGATATGGGTCATGCTTGTTGTTTCACATGTGCACTCTGCATTTGCATTTGATATTACTCCGTCGCATAATGAAAGCTGTGTTAATATGGTGGCCTGGATAGTGATAGTCCATTGTTGCAATCGCTCCATGTACATGCATGTCAAGTACAGCTTCATTTTGCAAATGGACAAAGGCTTGTCGTGTGACAGCCGGACAAGTTTTGAACCCCACATTCGCATTTACGTAATATTACTCTGTCCCTTAATTAAGGCTTTACGTTGTGAGTGGAGTTGCAAAAGATCAATCTAAAGGTGCCACTATAATAGCTGTGTGAAATAAAGACATGGTCAAAGACAAGTGTAGATATATATATTGTGTAAATATTTGCATTTTATTATACTTCTTCCAGTGGTTGAAAGTGGGATGGGACGGCAAGTGGTGGATCCATTGATGCAAATACAACTGTTTTTGTAAAGTCTTAATATCTGCTTTGCCATTTGGTATTACTTTGTGGAATAATTATGGAATTATAAGTGGGATTGTTTACTTTCTGGTTTGCCTGGTGTTGCCACTGTAGTAGTTAGTAGACAGGTCAAACAAAGCTATATTTTCCATGGTCAAAGGGTATATGTATATGTCTTCAATTGACATTTGATATCACTTCTATGATTAAGGCTATGTTTAATAGGCAATGGGTGCTGTTTGAGTTTGAGTTTATTAGGATCCACGATTAGCTTAACAGCTACTCTTCCTGTGGTCCATTCAAAAACATGACTGGACAAAACTACATGACACACATGAATACCACAGAATTTACATATGTACATAAATGATCAAAGAAGCATAGGGCTGTGTATATACAATTATCCAAAGTTGACAATATTTAACTACTTTACACTTTCAAACCATTCCAGGTGTTGGACATTCTATACAAAAAGCACTTTTCCTGAGCATTTGTTCTGGGCTTTGGTAAGAGGATGGTTTGTGATTTAGATAACCGTGTTTGATAACCGTGTGACTGCATTGTGATCTGTTTATACAGAGAAACTGGCTGTTTGTTTTCCGTGATTTTACGGAAAGTCATCATGCTTTTCTGTTGGATCCTGTCTTAACGGACAACCACCCTAGTATCTAATTCTGGTGCTGTTAAAGCTGGGGACAGACTTGTTTTTACATGTCATGTTGAAAGGGTGATTAAGCCTGAACTCGCAATTTGCATTTGACATTACGTTGCACTATAATTACAGAAGTGTTAAAGTCTAAGAGGGGTTTTGAGTTGCGAAGCCTTGGGTTCAGCCACTATTACGGTAATAGTTTTGCCAATTAAGACTTCATTCTGCAAATGGACACCGGGGCATGTCGTGTTACTGGAGCCAAGTCCAAACTCATTTGCATGTGATATTACCTCGTCCCGTAATTGAGGCTGTAAGCTGTGAAGTAAGTGGTCTGTCCGGTGCCGCTGACGAAATAGTGCCGTCCCATGCTTTATACTTATAGATTAAGTTTTATTGCAAGTTTATGTCCGAGGGCTAATTATAGCTGAGGTACATTGTACTTTGTAGAAATATGGAGAAAAACATACATGTACATGTGACAGTGAACTGTGACGGACACTGTGTTGTTACAATAGACTACTTGATACTAGTGTTGGCTATATCTAGACAAGCTGGGTTTTTGGAGGCAGTGGAAGACGAAAAGCCCCACTTTTTCTAGAATTTGTGGCCCCTGTGATTTTAAGAGGAAAGTGGGTTTTTGTTGTGAAAGTTGGGTTATTTCTTGATGATCACTTTAAATAACTTCTTTCGTTATGGTTAACTGAACAATTGGAAATAATATTTGCATGTGACATTACTTTGCATGTGACATTACTTTGCATGTGACATTACTTTGTGTCACAATCTGCATTTGCAAAATGGAGAAAAGCAATATGAGATTCAGAAGCGACATAATTGATGTGTCTCTGTAATAGCGTCCAAGTCCTGAACCCCATATTTGAAAGTTTGACATGACCTCACGCTCCAATCAATCTTTATCAGCATTTGCATTTGGTATTACTTTGTCCCAGAATAGAGGCCAAGTGACACATGAGGTTTGACCAGGTATACATTCTAATAGTGAATATCTGCATTTGATATCACTTTGTAGAGTAATTTGAATGTGAAATTACTTTGTTCCATAGTAGAGGCCATCATAAGGAGTGACATTTCTGACCAGGTCTACATTCTAATAGACCAGTGAAGTCCAGAAGTGAATATTTGCATTTGACATCACTTTGTAGAATAATCTGCATTTGCATTTGGTATTACTTTGTCCCAGAATAAGGGCCGTCAAACTGACATTTCTGACCTAGTCTATGTTCTAATAGTGAAGTCTAGGAGCGAGTATTTGCATTTGACATCACTTTGTAGTATAATCTGCATTTTCATTTGAAATGACTTAGTTCCATATAATATAGGCCACAAGTAGTGACATACATGTACATATAAGTGGTCTGTCCATTGCTGTAACAGTGATATTAATCGTGCAGACCTGAACCCCATATTTGCATTTGACATCACTTCGTAGCAATCTGTATTTGCATTTGATATTACTTCGTCCCAGAATAGAGGCCATTATAAGAACCGACATACAACCTCTAAGTGGTGTGTCCAGTGCTTTATATGACAGTAATAGTGCGGACCTGACCCCTACATTTGCATGTGACGTTAGTTGGTCCCATAATTGCGGTTGCCGTAAGTGGGGCCGAGAGTGGTCGGTCCGCAGTAATAACTGTCTCAAGCAAAGCTTCATTCGGCGCACTGCACGCCGCCTTGCGTGAACTGGGCCACCGCTCAAATGGATTTCTAATTACACACTGTTACAAACCCCCCCAGTTGGATCTGCCCTTTGGCAAACATAATGAACTTTTCAAGAAGAAAAAATTCAATTCCGACGTCCGCGTGCCGTTAAAAAAAAAGCGCTACACACATAATTAACCCCACCCTTCTCTCGGGTCGGTGCACCCTCGCACGGGTGGCGGGAGGACCACTAATATCCGGCTCAACTCCAAGTCTTCGGGGAGAAAAACTACAGCAAAAGTTTAATTTTTCCTGGAGTTCTGACACTCGGTGATGGATGGTGTAGATTTGGTACATCTCTTACCGAGGTATCTGGTGGATAGGTCAGGTTTTATGGCTTTCTCCCCCCTCCCCAACGTGAGGCTGCGTCCCGGCGGGAATTGGCGCTCTACGGCGCTATCTTCCCTTCAGTCGTGGACTGACAGTGGGGTCGCGACCCCAGCATTGTTGTCAAATACAATATTTCCCTGGCCCCCGCGCTTAGCTGAAGTAATTACTCGCCGTGAATAATGCGGCGGAATTACGACGGCGAACCGTGTCGCCTGGTCTCCGTGCCGAAGTCGCCCCGTCTGATCCCATAGCGATAACGCGGGAACCCGGAGATGAACGCCGCATGGACCGCGCGACCCTCCCCGAGAGTTTGCGGTCGCAGCGGGCAATACGGGGCGTTAGCGACGTGGCACGGCGAGGGTTCCCAGCCAGATGGTGGCACGCAGGGTCAATTGACTGCAGCTCTGCTCCGAGTTCTCGCATTGTCGCTTTGTTAAGGACCTCCCTGTGTTGACTGAGTCGGCTCCATTGTCCCCTCGTCAATAGACGGGCTTCCACTTTTAAATGCAGGGCATGAGAGACAATGACATCAGGGCAGGACATGCATGGAAGCATATTCTTTTCTGGCATACAAATGTTTTCTTTTCTCTAAAAGTCTAAGAATAATTTGATGAGCATCACGGCCAAGAATATTTTTCTGGACTAAATGGTATTAACAATGTATGGAATCATAGAATTTCGTGATTATTGTGCGTTTGAGGACATGCAAGGAAGCATCTTCTTTCCTGGCATCCAAATGTTTTATTTTTTCTAAGAATGATTTGATGAGGTTAAGGTCCAAACAAAAAAATGAAAATCACAGTCAACAATATTTTTCTAGACTAAATGGTATTATCAATGTATGGAATCATAGAATATCATTTTTGGTACATTCAATTCTTTCGCCGTTAAAAGTGACGAATTTGATAACCTTGGTTCCTAGGTCATGATTTAAGAAATAAATTATTTTCTATTCTCTTTTGTTGAATATCAGATCGTCTGCTGCAGGGTAATAATGACCAAGGCCACTAAATGAACCGAAAGTCACAGCAAGGGTCCAGTATTGGTGACAAGGACAGATAGAAGTACACAAAATTACTTATGGCCTATCTTGGAAACTATTTTTCATTTTCTCATTTTCAAGGCTTGGTTTCAGTCCTAACCCCAGGGGGAGGGATGGAGCGCTGCTGTCCTCCCAAATTTAGCTTGGAAAGAAAAGATATGAGTTCTGGACAGCATAGTAATGAGAAAAGGTGTAAAATTGAGGCAGGGAAGGAGGGAAGGTCGCATGGTCGTGAAGCTGGTTTGAAGAAATATGTGATAGGACAGCGCCTCAAGGGAAGATGTCTCCGGGGGTTTCGTTGAATCTCATAAGTTTCTTGGGCAGTTTTCTTCAGCGCCTTCATAGGTTGGGCCGTGCCAATTGAATTTGTTGGTTCCAGCAATTTTGAAGAAAGAAAGATCATACTAAAATGCTATCAACCATTGATGAAATAGGGGGGAGACTGTACTTTAGTTAGCGTGATCTCTGTACTATTTATCATGTTCTTAGGGTCTGACTCAGGAGGGGGCCTGTTCTAGAATTTCCTCGGGGTAATGTTGGCCTTAGAGCCAAGGAGCTGGCTTGTGTAGGCCCTGGAAACAGTCTGGCACCCAGGCTATACTTTGGTCAGCAAATCATCAGGGAGTGGTTCTCCCCATAGACGTAAGTTTTCTTCCTAACCCTCTGTTTTCTTCTTGACCTTGGCTGAATTTTTGCTAAGAAATGCCAGAGAGCAGAGGAAAAAATATTATGGAAATCCATTGTACCTTTGTTCAGTTATTCTCCTCAGAAGATTTTCACAAAAACGCCCCTGCAGTTCCATAGGAAGCTGATAGGGGGCCCAAACCTACACCACTTCTTTATTACATCACAAGCTATCTGCCACCCAAAAATCAAGACAGCACAGCACATCCAGGTCAAAAGATACAAAAAACAAAGTTCTGCTGCAGTACCAAGGTCACATACCAGGGGGCCCAAACTTGACCGTGAATTTCGGCTTCACAACACCCACCTTGATACCAAATATCATTGCAATCCATCAGGAGGCTCTTGAGTTATGCTGACTGGAGTGGTGCGGAAAAACAAACAGACAAACAGACAGGCGAACAGACAGACACAGCCAAAACAATATCTCCATTTTTCATGGAGATAATAAATTGGTGCGTCCTTAGCGTCATTATTGTTTTTCTCTTGACTCGGTCCGAAGCACCTGGATGATGTATGCGAATTGTGTGGGGCAATCCCAATGACTTTTTCGTCCAATTTGGCCCCTAAGATAAATCAAGCACGGAATCTGACAAGTCAATAGGAAGTCAGAAGTCTGTCGGTGATATCCAGTGACCGCCAGATTTTTCAAATGTTATCCTGATAAACCATTTATCTTCTGCTAATGGTTAGGACTGTATCCTACAAAACTGCAAACTTTTGATGGTGGACTAGATATTTTTGATTGAATTTACAATATATATATATATATATATATATATATATATATATATATATATATATATATATATACATATACAATTTCTGATTTGACATACATTGTCAGTCTCCTATGATACAGAAAATGTTAATTTTTATCATATCTAGTGCCTGGTTGGCTCAGTTTTATTACTTAAGCAGGAAATTTGATCTTAGTGAAGGGTGTGTGTACTTTTGTCACTTTCGCTCCCTTAGCCAGACAAATTTGAATTCATGGATGACATGATATGAAACATCCATGTTTTGACTCCATCCTTGTTCAATATTAGAGGGACCTGGTAAGCAAATGAGGCCTTTTTATTGTTTCAATAAAGATAAAACAAACCTTATGTTCAAGAATTGAACAGTAAGCTAACAAGGTGAGTCAACTACTTAAAACAAAGAAAAGAAAGTTGTAAAGATTTCCATATTCATCTGTGACAACCATGGAAAGAAATTCTTCCATATTAAGTTATTAGCCATCTTCTGTTTTCAGCTTGTGAAAGCTAACATCAATGAGAGCGCAGATGTCATCTACTAATTAAAACCAACTTACACCGGTAGTGTGGCCTTGATGACGCCTCCCTAAGTTCCTGAATTTCCTTCTCAATTTGTTTCAAAGTGTATTACCAGGTTGTAAAAGCGTTCTCAGCCATTTTTACCAAATGATTTCAAGCAAGGAGTAACATTTCTTGTTTTTAATTTGTGAGGATCAAAATCAATGAGATTGCAGATGTTAGGTATAGATTTAACATCATGTGGTCTAAATTGCTGTTCCCAAATTTTCCTTCATAATTTGTGACAACTTGTTGTAAAAGTACTGCTAAAAGTATTGTCAGCCACCTTTACCATTGTCTTCAAGGACTAACATTTCTTTTTTTGATTTGTGAGGATCAAAATGGATGTCATCAAAAAAACAACTTAGCTTGGCCTTGGTTCTCCAAAATTTTCCTTCTTAATTTGTGACAACCACTTTGTTAAAGTCTTCTTAGGCACATTGTTTTCGAGGTGTAAGCTTTCTTTTTCATTCATGAAAACTAAAATCAATAGGAGAACAGATGTCATCCCCCAAAGCAACTAAGTGTGGCCCTAGTGGCAGGGTTGTAAAAACGTTGTCATCAAGCTTACCAAATGTTTTCAAGGAGTATAATTTTTTAGATTTCAATTTGTGAAAACTAAAATCAATACGAGTGCAGATCTAGATGTCATCCCCAAAACCAACTCAGTGTGTTCCTAAATTTTTCTCCTCAATTTGTGATGACTTGCTACAGGTTGTCATTATCCCATTGTTTCAAGAAGTAGCATTTCTTATTTTTTATTTTCAATTTGTGAAAACTAAAATCAGATGAAGCCACAAAACCAATTTAGTGTGGGCTTGGTGTTCCTAAATTTTTCTCCTCAATTTGTGATGACTTAATTGATTGTTACCAGGTTGTTATTAAACATAGTTAGCCAACTTTACCCAACATTATTTCATTTTGATTTGATTTGTGAAACTAAAGTAAAATCAATGGGAGCGCAGATCTAGATCCACAAAACCAACTCAGTGTAGCCCCGATGACCCTTCTCCACAGGAAAGGTGAACCCGCAGCGCAAACAAAGGTGACACCGGCAGACATTTGGTTTTAATGAACCGGCGGAATTAAGGGTGGCCTCTCCGGATGAATGTGGTGGCATCAAATAAATGAACCTGGCAGGAAGTCCGTGATGAGTTCAACGCCTCTTTCATTCTTCCGCCGTCGCGTTTATCGCCGTCCGCAGACGGGTGATTGTCCGCGGTTTAATGAGTGACGTTCGGTGTCGGGTCGCGGCGAAAAATTAAACCTCCGGGCGGCCGGATTAAGCGAGAAGTTCGTCAGCCGACGGAAGAAAGGGCGAGATAGCGAATCGGCAGGTGGCTCGCGGCTTCAGATAACTGTGATGCAGACGGGCCTTGATGAACGATTAATAGAGAAGATATTGGACAAGGGTTTAAAAGTGAAGATTATCAGAGTTTGGTGGGCAGAGGGAACAAAGCAGATTAGATACCGACCCAGATCAGTGGGATGCTTAGCAGAAAGGGCGACCTGTGTCTAATGAAAACAGGAGGAGAGGAGACAGGGAGGAGAGAACGCAAACTTAGGACGACGTCTCTCCTGGAGGCAAGCAGTCGCTTAATTAAAGGAGGGGTTATCGCAAAAGTTCAGTTTTGTTGGTCAAGATGTTGAAATGTGTCTGCCACTTTTCTTGTTACCTCAATGGAGGTATTGTAGTGGGCCTGTCTGTGTGTGTTGCTTGCTTGGTTGTGTTTCTGGGTATTTGTGGTCAGCCTAACTTAGGAACGGCTGGATGGATTGTGATGATTGGTATGTGGGTAGGCCTGGACCATGAGAAGATGAAGGTCAAGTTTGGGCCCCCTGGTGTGTGACATTGGTACTGCAGCAGAACTGTTTTTATATCTTTTCTGCTGGACATGCTGTAGTTTTGTTTTTAATTGCAGTGAGGATTTGTGGGGTGTCATGAATTTCTCAGAAGTGCTGATTGACTGTAATCATTTTTTTCAAGATTTAATTTTGTTGATAGAAACATGGCCATACTGTTGCCACCCTTGCAGCGCCTGGTGATTTCTCGATGTTAAGACAATGCTATTTAGTTTAAATGGGCACTTAATGCCTTCACTTGATCAAGAAAAGGGGCATCTCATATGTTCTTTTTCATAGCTACAGGAAATCACATTGTTACAGCTGTGTCAACTCTCTTGTATACTTTAAAAGGAGAACCTCAAACGCTGCTTTTTATTTAATTTCCCTTCTTGAGAATTCTCAGACTTGAACTAGATTAAGGTCTGGGAAACCTTAACTTTGATTGGACCAGACTGATCACATGATCTGAACAGACATGTTAGATATGAGAGGCAGTTTACTAATGAGGTTATTTACATCTCCGTTGTCATGGATACGTGGAAGGGTAAATCAAATGAACAAGTAGATAGATGATTTATAACTTGTGCAGTGTTCTGTTTATGAAAGCAGCACCGAAGTACAAATAGTTGATATTACCCCGAGAAAGGTAACAGACAGTCACCGAAACGTCAGGTAGGTACATGTATTACTGTAAATGCAGAAATATTTGCAGTGGTTTTATGTTTTTATACTTTTTGCCCAACTATGATGGTAGCACTACTATTTTTTCAAATGCAAACTTAACCACAGCGGACTCTCCATTTTCTCCCCACTGCGAAATTAAAACTGATGAAACTATTCATGCAGCACAGAGTTATGTTTTTTTAGAATACTGGTAGTGAAAATGATACTCTTTTTCTAGGAATTTATATTTTGGACACTATGTGAAAAATATGATCCTAGCCTAACCCACAAAAATGTGTATCTTGCAATATGCTAATTAACCAACTTGATTACCATCTACCCTATTCACCAACCAACTAACAAACAGACAAACAGACAGACAAACAAACAAACCAAACAATCAACAGTGCCACCCAAGGTAACCACCTGTAAGTTCGCATGTAATTATAACACCATACAGGAATCAGTATAAACAAGTTACCACGAAATACCCCTACTTTTACACACTCACGGATGAACAAAAAGCTACCTTTCTCTTGAGATCACAGAACCCACAGATACTAGAAAAAGTGGGACTTTTCGTCTTCCACTACCTCCAAAAAAGAAGTCAAACCCAGCTAGTTTAGATATAGCCAACAATTGTATTTAGTACCAGTAGCCTATTGTTACAACAAAGTCAGACACAGTTTACTGACGCATGTATCTTTTTCCCTATGTTTTTCCCATGTATTTGCTTCTATAATTATAACTTCCTGGAATAATCAGTCAGTGTGCCATCTGTTTTCCCTGGAAACAGGAGACATGATACCCTTTCTTCCAAGAACAAAATGATACCTCTGACATCCTGTGAGGAGCCTAATGAATTCTTAGTAAATCAGCGTGCTCGTTTCCCCGGAACATCGTTATCAGGATGCAGATTACGCCGGAGGACTTTAATCAGGAGTCATCACACCTGCCATCATCGGCAGTATTTAGGCCTGATATCGCAGAAGGAACTAATTCTCCCGCAACCAATCAGCCGCTTTGAAGACAGCGACCATTAGAGGTGATCAGTCGCTACATAAAAACCTAATTACGCCCAATGAGCCGAAATGATCATCCCCCGAGCAACTGTATGTTGGGCAAAGTCATCCAGACGTAACGACGGTAGAATTTGTTGCCTAAGAAATTAAGTTGAGACTGGATGGATGACAATGATGGTCACCTTGACTTTGGGAACTTCAAGTTATTTTTTTCATCCCAAGGGATTGAAGTGTTGTTTTTGTATGTGCGTGTGTGTGTGTGTGCGTGTGTGTATGTATGTGTGTGTGTGTGTGTGTGTGCGTGTGTATGTGTGTGTGTGAGTGTGTGTCTACATTTGTATTTGTGTGTGCTTGTGTCAAGTTGTGTGTATGTCTGTGTGTGAGTGCATGTGTGTGTCTACATTTGTGTGTGTGTGTGTATGCGTTTGTGTGTGTGTGTATATGTGTGTGTGCACGCGTGCGTGCATGTGCATTTGTGTGTGTCTGTGTGTGTTTGCATACGTGTGTGTTACAGTAGATCTTTGTGCATGTGTCTGTGTGTGTTTCTGCATTCCCAATGTACACAATACAGCATTTCCATTCATCTGCAATGCTGCTAATGTTTGTCAGTGTGACTGTTGTAATCTTCACTATTTTTGTCCCTGTCACAAATAGTAATACTATCATTATGAGCTTGAATAAATGGCATAATGTTTGCATAATGAAAGTCTCTCAGGTCTTCTATTGCAAATTACTGGCAAATTACGATCTACTATCCACAAGCCTTGATCAACAAATCATGCGATGGATTGCATTTGGATAATCACAGCAAATAGCATCCTCTCCAAGGTGATGAGTGTATGAAAGTGGGATCCTTTTAGGCTTTTATTAGCACTTTTACAAAGACATTCTTTATGAGAATTTGTCTTGAAGAGGTTTGTTAACTCCCTTGGAAATGATTCTTGCATATTGAAGATGATGAGCAAATGAAAGGGGAGATCCTTTTATAGTATTCAACACTTAGAGAAAGACTTTCTCATGAGAAGCTTGAATAGGTATACAATATACTGTATTAACTCTTTTGGAAAGGATTCTTGTATTGAAAATGATGGACGTGTTTGCTTTGTTTCTCTTTTGACAAGGTTCTTTTTGGAGCAATTGTTTTGCACTGGTATGTAGAAATCCCTGGAAATGACTTGAAAAAGATGCATCCTTCTTCCGTTTGACAAAGCATGTCAGACACGCATGAAAAGATCAGCAGCGTTTGACATAATAGCTATCAAAGAAGCGGTGCTACAGGAACTTTAATCCATTCTAATGAATGCAGATGAGGCGGAATAAAACAGTGGCGGGTTGAGTGATCGGTCTTGTCGGAGCGAGGAGTCAATTGTTAGGGTACAATGAAGGCAGCAACATAGAGACGTCAGTGGCAGCCGAGATGGATAAAGACAGATGAGGGGTGGGGAGGGAGGGGGGCGATCATTCAGGACTCAAAAAGGGGAACACACATGTAAATGCGTTAGGCCAAACTATGTTGATTATATGGATGACATCTGTGTGCATGTCACATTTTTCGTCCGTTTCCAAAAAAAATTTGCTACCATGCATACTCTAAATCGTACAAATACAAAATGTAAGCTGCAAAAGGAGCGAATAGGTGCCATGAATTGAAAGAAAAAAAAACACATAAAAAGCATAAACAGATACTAATGAGTTAAATATTCAGAGTCAAAGAAGAAAATAAAGAACTTAATGTTTGGTATAACATGTTCAGTGTATCCAGTCTATTTCTTCAACCTCCCTGACAACCCCAGATTTCTTAATGAGGCAATTTCTTTTGCCCAACTTTTTTCGCACGCTTGCATCAGTTTGGGTGCCCAGTGGATGGCATCCATATAGTCAAATCAGTGTGGCCTAGGGGTGGATACCGGTCCGCAGGACCTGATTCGGACCTTTATAACATTCAAGAACCGAGTCCAAAAAACCTGAAAGCCAAAAACCTGAGTCCAAAAAAAACCTGAATAAAGTACATTATATATTTTTCTATTTTGTTTCATTAAAAGTGTTTTGAGTCTCCCCTCTGACAAAAAAGGCATCTAAAATAAGAACAACATTCAAATACCAAACACTGGTTTATCTTGAAAGTTTTCTCACCAAGAAACTTTTATAGTCGTGCGTGATCAGTTTTGATTGTCTATGCTTAATATTGGTCTGATAAAACAAAACATCAATTGGACAGGATCAGGTTCAGGTTCAGGTCCGGACCTGAACCTATATGTTTGGACCTAAACTTGGACTTGGACCTTATTAAGCCGAACCGGTATCCATCCCTAGTGTGGCCTCAACAACAATTCTAGACTTCATGGTGGTAAAAACATTGACAGCTTGCTATACTATTTTGAAGGGTAAGACATGTCAGGCTTTTATTATGAATTGCAATTAACATTATAAACAACATCCTACATGACTGCATTTGAAACTCATTTTGCAGCTAAGGGCAGAACCGTTTGTTTCTGTTTTTCTATTGATTTTAATGAGTAAAGTTTCTAATAGCTTGAAATATTAATTGCAGGTGACAGAAAAAAATGATTTTGAGTCCCGATAGCAACAACTTCTACTATATGTCCGTTACATTTGGTATTTGGGTAGATTTCAGGAATTATGATAGCTCTGTGCCCCTGTAACCCTGTTTAGAGGGACCTCTGTCCTATAATGTATGATGAGCCTTGGGTTAGTTCTAGTAGCAAATAAATCTGATGACAGTCTTGACCATTGTGTTGCTACATATTGATCATAGCACGACATCAATGGATCTTGGCATTTTTATCCTCTGTAACTTACAGTACAAGACGTCTTCTGGATAATGATGTCCTTCAACTTCAAAAAACTTAGTTAACTTTGTTTTACTTCATTTCTCATCTTAATTAGATATATCTAACAAACATTGGAAAAAGAGCACACTATGCTCCTGAATCAATGAATTGATAACAGTAGCAACAGAAATTAACTAATCATTACAGAGACAACATATAGATCCAGTTGGGACGGAATAATAAAACAGACTGAAACAACATCATAACATAACACTCAAGGCTGGCATACCAATATAGATAAACTAAGCAAATGTTCAAAGTAACTAACTTTATTGTGTACTCAAATCTGTACTTTGTTAATATCTTCTTCGTCCTTGTTGAGACATAAGGCCAGTTGACTTAAATTTGTTTTACACAATGATTAGAATTATAGTACACAGAAACGGAACATTTAAGCTGTATTTTCAATCATTTGAACAGTTTTTCTGAACATTTTGAGTTGTATCATTAATACTGTGCTGTATTGTCCTAGTCTAGATGTACACAATAATTAAGTACACAATGTGCTCTTTAACTTGTATACAGTAACTAGATTTATAGAACGCTCTGCTAGATGACAGAGGAAAAGAGGAAAGATTTTCTTGTCTTAAAGTAAACTAAAACTAAAAAAGTATTTTGGGCAAGCATTGTGAGGAATTGATGTTCAATGTTTATTCATTCATCGATGTGCGAGCGGAAGCACAGTCCCACACTTCTGCAGTATGTCACAGTGTGATTTATGTGTCAGTGGATGAAAGCAGATTAAGATTTGACTTGTACCTTCTTCAGCCCACAGGGCTACGCATTTCCAATAACTTCTTTTTACGGTTAATTCAATATAAGTCAGAAAATACTTGTAGATTTAACAGCCAGAGTTCCACACCTGTTTCTGAGGATTTGGAGATGAAACATTTGTATAACACGTCTACCAGACATATAATTTTCCACAGGTAAATATCCCCATATCCCTCATATTTGGCAGGTAAATTCTAACAGGGAGATCTTACGGATTATGAGGTGTAAAGTTGAATATAACACACGTTATTTTCCACGGATAGATGTCCACAATACCCCCAGGGAACAATTATCCCAGCAGAACAATTATCCGTGCGGGGATCAAAGAGTTTAGATGTAAGAATCCGGCTTAATGCGCAGACAGGATGAGGAAGGAGTCTCCTTTTGTTCGGGGACAATTATACGCCGTCTTTTGTGACATCCGTAATTGGGCTTCCTCACGGTCGTGTCCCAAGACTCTCCTACGCGACAGTCCCGCATACGGGGCTCGAAATCCGTTTGGGGGGAATTGGTGCACCCTAGGCCACACCAATTCATCTCCTTGCTTCTCGGATGTTTCAAAGTGAAAATAAACATCAAGCAGACATCATAAAAGTACAGGGCAGGGGGGAAAACTTAATCATGACTGTGTTAACTCCATGAAACTGAGTGCACCAAGGCATATACCCGGTCCTCAGGTTTTGTTGTCATAATTATTTTCCAGTTCAGCATATTCTTTTTAAATCCGAGAAACAAAAGATTTAATTGGCGTGGCTTAACCTCAAAATTTAGGTTTTCAGAAAATATTTTTTACACAGGGCTAGAAATTCATTCTTGTGAATAGGTGCACTGGTTCACCCAGCCTAAAGGTTGAATAGGTGTACAGAAAAAATGTTGGGTATAAAGTAAAATACTATTATTAGCTACTCGACAGTTGGTTTGTAGGTTGGTTTGCTTAGAATAAAGTAACTTAAACGTCCAGGGCTGGAAATTTATTTTAGGGGAATAGGTAACTAACCTCAAAATTTAGGTGCATAGAAAATTTTTTCAGGTGCACAACTTAGAATAAAGCAGAATGCCGGCTTTTTATAAACTGTACTGCCAGTCTTGTCAGAGCTCGAAACTGAAATTCTATGGTAACAGGTAACTCAAACATTTTAGACATTGTCAAATAGACATACCACAAAGGTTTCAATTTGTTATTTTTCATCAAACTTGAAAGTCAATGATATACTTGTCCTACACAAATATCTACTTGCACCCAGTCGAACATTAGTGCACATCTCCAATTTTGTGTGAATGAGCACCCAGTATTTCCAGCCCCGTACGTATAATAGATTTTTGTACGCGGGAATTATTACCACAAGGGAGGGGATGATATGGATAGAGAGGACGGGTTCGGAGCCCGGGGGGACGTGGGTAGATGGCACAGGACCGGAGTGAAAAATGACTCCTCGGTGTAAGAAATAGAGACGAGGATGTTAAAGACGGCTGGGGGCGTGGCCCCTTGTCTGAGAGAGTCCCTGGAATGTCTTGGAACAGTTCGGGTTTGCTTCGATACGTTCCAGGTTTAGCAGTGATGATTTTCACTTCTGATGTGGTTTCAGTAAGGTTGGTTTGTGAATAAGATAACTTTGAATGATTTCTCTACATCTGTCAAAGAAGTTATTTAAATTTATTTTCAGTGCTATGGGTTTGTCAATTTGTGTATGAAATAACGATGATGATGATGAATGAAATAACTTGGAACATACATACGTTTATTTTTAGTTTTATTACTTATTTTTGTTTAATTTACCTTACTTACTTTATTTATTGTATAAGTTTTGTTTCTGTATTTGTTTTTAATGTTCGGACTCCAGAAAGAATAGTGTATGAAAAACCACTAATGGAGATCCTAATAAAACAAACAAACAAACATGTATGTCCGGGTTTGCTTGGATACTGTCCAGGTTTAGCAATGATGATTTTCAGTTCTGATGTGTTTTCAGTACTGTTGGTTTGTGAATAAGATAGCTTTGAAAAGACGCTCGGGTCTGCTGGGATGTTTACGAATGATTTCTACATCTGTCAAATAAGAAGTTATGTTTTCGGTGATATGGGGTTTCTTGATTGGTTGGTTTGTGCATAAAATAACTTGGAACATATGCTCAGGTTTGCTTGGATACAGACATTTTGGACTGTCAAAGATGTGTTTTTAGTTCTGCTTGGTTGGTTGGTTTGTCTGTTTGTTTGGTTGCTTGGTTGGTTGGTGAATGAAATAATTTTTATGATTTTTGGTTTGTAGGACTTAATACTTGACTTTACATCAATGACCATGCAGGTGGTCCTTATGTAGAGGTGATCACTTGTGCAGGTTTGACTGTATATCAATGGCCAGGCGGTCCTTATGTAGAGGTGGTCACTTGTACAGGTTTGACTGTATATCAATGGCCAGGTGGTCCTTATGTAGAGGTGGTCACTTGTACAGGTTTGACTGTATATCAATGGTCAGGTGGTCCTTATGTAGAGGTAGTCACTTGTGCAGGTTTGACTGTATATCAATGGCCAGGCGGTCCTTATGTAGAGGTGGTCACTTGTACAGGTTTGACTGTATATCAATGGCCAGGTGGTCCTTATGTAGAGGTGGTCACTTCTACAGGTTTGACTATATCAATGGCCAGTTGGTCCTTATGTAGAGGTGGTCACTTGTACAGGTTTGACTGTATATCAATGGCCAGGTGGTCCTTATATACTATGTAGAGGTGGTCACTTGTACAGGTTTGACTGTATTCCTAAGCACTCCCCATACAATTGTAGGCATTTGAAATAAACCTACAAGCCGCGACAGAGACGATATTAACTCTGTCATAATGTTTCACAGGTGGTTTATCCCATTTCTTGGGACTAAGTGGAGAAAATGCGCAATTTTGTCTGAATTCATATCCATAATACCCGCTAATATCGAGATCATTTTCAACGTTAGATTGTAATTTGTACATGTGGGCACCCGGGTGAATATTAAGGTGTTGCAGGACAGAACATTAGGATTTGATTAAAAGTTGCTTTATGACAGGCATAATATCTGTAGAATTTCTCCAATTCCCCTGCACCGCATATAGTTTATAGGTTTGAAATATGGTTATTTCATTCAAGTGTTTATGACATATCTAGTAATTGTCCATAAAAGATGATTAGAAATAAGTGTAATTTCCTGAAAAATGTGTTAATTTTTTTTACATATTTGAAGGGCAATGTCTTCTTTCAAGGTCAATGCATTTGAAGGTCAGATTTTTGCCTTCAAGGTCATTGAACTTTATCTGATGGGTGTTGTCTCTTTCCGAGCATGTTGTAAGTAAGGAGGGCAGGTCTAGCTGCACGGGAAGCTTAGTAACAAAAAACTGGAGTCAACAGTAACCTGAGACGAGTTTATGAAACCTAATCCCGTCCTTGTTGCCTTTGAACCTGTATCAATAACCAAAACAAGTGCTGCCACAATGGGTAAACCCGGTGTACACAGCAGATTAGACCCAGCTTAGCAAAATGAACACTTCCGTGGGATGGGGTGTAACGTTGAGAAGGCTCCCTGAATCAAGTCCTTAGTGGTCAGATTAAGATTGAGGCTCGTTAAGACACAGTTAATTACCACTACCGGATCTAGGAGCCACACCCTCATGGTGAAATCAGGGCCCGGGATTAGAGACAAAAGAACAGAGGGAAGGGGGAAGGTTGGACAATGGCTTTGGGGACAATGTAAGGATTAAAGGCAGAGAAAATACACATTAGAGGGGATGGGGAAAGTGTTAGGCTTTGTCTCAGCCGCAAAAGGACGAATTGGGGTAACTAGCCGGAACGGCAAACAAACTTAAGCCCTGTCGCAGAATTTCACGCCCGCATGCACAGCCAAAGCCGTCCTGCGAATTTCGTTATGAGGAAGTAAGTGGAATGGGCATGCCATATTTAAGAAGGAATTTCAAGACAATTTGTTGCTATATGAAAGGCCGTGTGGGTCCGTGTTGTTAATAATGTGTTCATATAGGTGCAGCATCAGACTAATGGTATCAAATCAGCCTTTATTGGAAAATGTGTACGGAAGGCTCGAGCCGCTAACTTTCCTGACAGGTTTTTGGAGGTCAGGCGTAAGCTTCGTCAAAGTCGGAGATCGCGTTATTGTTCTGCGATAATGAACCCTTCAAAGTGGCTGAGATAACGCTTAAGTCTGGAGGCACGCGGGGCATGTCCGGACGGTGCGGCCGGCATTGTTACGGGTTATTTTGTATCGCAAAGACGCATTAGGGGGAGAAAACAAAGCATTAGGCAGGTGTGGATGTGGGGATGGAACAAAGGGAACAGAGTCGAGGTGTAAATGGTATAGACAAGCCGTGGTCCGGGTGAGGGATTAGCACTGCGGAGCACAAATTAACCCAACACAGAAGAAAAATGGACAGACAATGTGGCCGACCGGAAAGGTTTTAATCATAGGAGGGTGAGCGCCGCGAAAAAGTATGGAATCGATGCCCGCGGATTAGCGCGGCGGAAGGCGGGAAAATTTATCGAAGACAAGTCCGATTAGCCGGGCGCAGCGTTTTGGAGGCGGGTGCCTTAAGTGGATCGCAGGGGTGGGATGGAGGGTGGCAATGATGAAACGGTTTAATATGGGGGGAAGAATTATGTGAACTTAGCGCGGATTATCGTGACACGGCCGGGCTGTGACGGTTGGTTGTCTGCGCATCCGAGGGGTGCGAGCCCCTGCATCAGAATTGGCAATGATGGAGCGTGAGGGTGTGTGGGGGAATTAATGGATTAACTGGCAGCGCTCGCAACTTGGGAAAGCTTGACCCCTCCACCTCTCCAGCCGGCCACGCAGGGGCCAATCCAGGTCGGGAGGGGAGAGATTTCTTGTAGGAAGTTAACTTTCAAACTTAACCTTAAAAACTATTTGCTATCCGACCCCTCCAACTTTGGAATCTCAATTTGTCCTTAGTCTAATTTTCATTTTGTATTATTTCCTGAAATGTTGTTATTGATTTGATGTATACATATTGCTCCTTCTCCTGCACTATTGTTAAATTTTGTATATTTATTTGCCTATGTTTCTTATTTCATTTGGGCAAACCAATAAACAAACAAACAAACAAAGTTTGGAACGACGACTTGAAGTTGTAACTGTTGTTTTACCAACACAGATGAACTTTCAAGCTGTTGTCAGCTGTTTTCCGGAAGATTTTGGTCAGAAATTGTCATGGTTTAAGATGAAATTTGAACTTGAATCATCGATATTTGCATGTATGAGTGTACAAAAGGATAAGAATTTGAACATGTCACAAAGATGTTTTCTATTGTTTCGAAGTGAAAGCCATCCTTCCCAACTGAGGTTGGCGTTGGTGTTTTGTTATTGGAAGTTTGGAATGGAAATTGTGGAAAATTTCAATCGGTGTTTTTGAAAAGAAAAATAAATATTAGGTCCTGGTATGGGAAGTCTTCCTATTGTGAAAAGGCTGAAAGTCATTTACTCATATCAACATTATGATACAAGAACGTTGCCATCCAATGCAACATATCATTTCTTCCTCTGCCAATAGTTTGAAGAAGGCGTCATGTTGTACGCTTCAGTACGTTTGAAGAAGGCGTCACTCGAGTACGTCTCCCAGACTTGGGGGGTCAAAACTGGCACAGGAGGGCATTATGGACAAGCAAATTTTCCACAGATTGCGCGATCAGTTCTGGCGCAAGTAGATTTCACAAGAAGAGCCTGCCATGTCAAACGTTGTTCCAACCTCGCTCCCGAGGGACATGACATCGCATCAGGAGGGCATGCTGCTCCTGCCCTGCTCCAGTCCTAAACAGGATCGGTCCACGACGGTTGGTCTCTTAACAGGATATCTCCGCCAGGTGTTATAAATGGATTTCTGTGATTTCTTGGGAATTTCTGTGGTTACAGATGAAATGTCGACTTTCGCGATAAGACGTGACACCAAGGTGTGTCTATTTTGAGCTTGGTCACAGATCGGTACTTTTCAAAGTTGTCGGCTTGACTGATCTCCAAGCAGATGTAGGGTCCTGCTTGTTTTACACGTTCTGGCAGCATTTTCTAGCAGCGCCAAATTTCTCGGCTAGTGGACATGAGATTGAGAGGTTTCGGGATCGATTCCTGGTATTCTTGACTAGACGTAGTGTCCTTGGGAAGGTACTTAACCCATACGGCTTTGTTACCCTTCCACACACAGACAGACATACTGTACACACACAGCTAAAACAGTGCTTCAGTCTCTTGGAATGAAGTAATGACTCAAGATATTTCTGTTGCAAAGTGAGCTTGAAAGTCGTTAACTTCATAAGACACAAGGTAAAAGTTGGTCTCCAACGTCGTAAAAACTTTACTCGTCTCAAAGTTTCCCAGGTCTGAATTAGCAAGTCCTAACTTGACCTCGATTGTTTCTCCATGAATATCGAAAAGTCGGTTAAGACGGGGGAGCCAATTTAGCCCCGGAAACACTTGTTATCTGGGTCCTCGGCCTGCGACCTACGCAATTTAGGGCACTCTCTGTCCGCTGTGAGCTCTCAGCGGTAAAACGTTGTCACTTCCTCCCCGCGATAAAGTTCGAAATTAGCCGTCACCTTGCGGGGCACTCTGGGCTGATGGCCGGTCATGAATATGGGAAAGCGTCGGGTTGAAATGGGCACACTTTGCGACAGGAAGGGCCCGCATTTGTCTTATTGGTCCGGCCACTGATGGGCTTACAGGGCTTGAAATGCAATGAAACCATTTCCCAACTTGTAGCTAAAACTTCAATCAACTTCAGCAAGTTTGCAAGGAATAAAGAAAAATGTCCTGTTTTCCTACAGCTCCAAAGGAAGTTGCAAGGGGGTCCAAAATATAATCATTAGGTTTCTATGAGTATGAGGTGAAGACCCTACCAGTAGTAGTATCCATAGTTTCATATATCATGCTGTTCACCCACAAAAGTAACCACAAACAAAACTATACATGTTAACAAAAACATGAAGAAGTATTTCATACCTTATTTTTGCTTTCAGTAAACCTCTTAAATTTTAATCCGGAAATGATATCATTATGCTGAAACCAATTTTGTCAATTGGCAGCTAAAGATTCATGCAGAAGAGTTTATGAAGTAATCTGCAAGTTTGCAAGCAGCAAAAGAAGTTAGACCATTTAATTAATACCCTATCAAATACCACAAGTATCCAACCATAGCTTCATGAGTTATGCTGTTCACTCATAAACAAAACCACAAAGTCGCAAACAAAATCACACGCGCCAACAAACAAAACTTTAATCCTCCTGTTCTAATGCTAGCCAAGTATTTCGTGCCCTGTCCGTGCGTGAGGGACGCGCGGTGAGGAAGTCCTGTCTTAACGAGCTGTGATGGGTACAGATGCGAGCGGGCAGATAAGTTGTAGTCAGGCTGGAACTGTGAGCAGAGCCACGGCTAATACCCGCTCAAATGACCATGCCCGATCCACCTCAATAATTGATTTGGGGAAGGGAAAGGTCGTGGCAGGAGTGGACGTATCCTTCAAGCCGGATTGACAGAGAGTTCGTGTTAGCAGAGGACGGAATAAAGCGAGTGATAGCGGGGCTGTCTCCAGGACCCGTCCGTCCGTCCCAGGACGGAAATTTGCTTGTTGGGACAGAAAAAACTGTCACCCCTTCCGTCCAAAAAATCTGAACTTTATGACATGACATTGGTGAAAATGTATTCTCCTAGTAGGCTTAAAATGACAGATTTGACAATGAAAATTAACAACATGGGCTCCAAAAAACGAGAGGGTCAGAAAAAAAATCTAAAGCTGGGGACAGCCCTGGGTAATAGGTAACATTATTACGGTTAAAGATGTATAAAATATAAGAAAGATGACACATTATCACAATTAATGACAGAGATGACACAAAAAATGCAAATAAGACATTCTTCAAGCTGGATTGACAGAGAGTTTGTGGTAGCAGAGGACAGGATGGAGAGGGCAACACAACACACATGTAGGTAATGTTAAAAAATGTGCAAACCCTGAGAAAGATGACAGCAAAAATGCAAGTAAAACATGTATCCTTCAAGCCGGATTGACAGAGAGTTCGTGTTAGCAGAGGACAGGATAGAGACGGTGATAGGTAACGTTAAACTAAAATGTATAAAATATGAGAAAGTTGACACTGAATCACAATCAATCACAGAGATGACCAAAAAAAATGGAAATAAAACATCCTTCAAGCTGGAATGACAGAGAGTTTGTGTTAGCAGAGGACAGGATAAGAGGGGTGATAGGTAACGTTAAAAATGTACACAACATGGAAAAGACGACCCCAAAAATGTAATACATCTGTTCTTCCAGCCGGGTTGATGTATACTTCTTGTTGCAAGAGGATAGACTAAAAAGGGGGATAGGCTGTGTAAAAATGTGGAGAAAAGATGACAGCTAAAATGCAAATAAAACAGTTATCCTTCAAGCCGGGTTGACAGAGGGTGTGAATCAGTACAGGACAGGCTAAACAAAATCATACATTGTGCAAAAATGTACAAAAGCTGTGCAAAATTTCACAAACGAAAGATGACATCAAAAGTGCAAAACGCCTACATTTTGTATTCTTCAAGCTACATTGCTAAACAGTAATGATGCTAGTAGAGGACAGGCCAGAAAAAATGAGATGTTGTGCAAAAATTGACATATTTTTAAAGAAAGATGACTCCAAACTTGATCTTTTATGCTTTTAAAGAAGTCCGATAGACGAAAGCAAAACAAAAAATACCATACAACAAATGATTAACTTTTGCTGTGACAGTCATCAATGATGCAATTATGATATAAAACTGATGTTGAAAAGAATTCTAATTGTATGAAAGTTCATCTGTGTTGGTAGTTACTTACAATGTATTGTGTTGGAACAAAGTTTTATCTCTTAACTATGTCTGATGACACTTCTTTGTCAAAATGTTAGGAAAGCTAATCTATAGTCTTCTGTCTTGTTAACAAAGGAAGTAACTTGTAATTTTCAGTTTGAAAATCTAATTTGATGCAGTTTCTTCTGAGGAAAGGGCAATCGATTTTCAGGATTTTTCATTGGCTGTTCCAAAAATTACAAGTCACCATTTTCCCACTTCGTTAGTAAAGTAATGCTAATTAGAAAAGAAACAACATACTATGCAGTCATAACTAAGTTTCTGAATGCCATCAGAGACTAATAGTCTTTTAAGTTTGTTGTTATAACGTTGGGTAACATAAATTCGTGGGGTACTTAAATTCGGGATTTTTCGAAAACGGGGTATTTAGGGATATGTGCTAGATGCAACATCAGTAATACCGCTAGAAATGCAAACTTGACAGACTAACGCATTCAGAACACTGTCTGAAAAGCTTCGATAACCATGCATTAGAAGTTGGCGTCACTTGGCGACGTCAAAAACTCTCCGTCCCTTATTGACAGAGTCTGGGGGCTTCGTGGGAGACTCACACTGCACGGTTGTTCGCTGGTTTATAAGACAAATGTCACATCTCCTGCCTGCTAAACACAATTATTTACAAGACAACTTATTACAATCTCTTTTGCTAACCTGCAACTGGATTCTAACTTCTAAGTGTGATCAATCATCAAAACTCCTCTTTGTTGCTACAACCTACGGCACGTGTATTTTCCCGCCGCCATATTGTTACCCAGAATCATGTCGTCAAGCAGACGACAAAAGGTTTGCGAGGAACACTTTTTTGTCTAAATGTTGCGTGTGATAGTGGACTGAAGACGATATTTTCCTCAAAGTTTGCTCCTAACACAACAAGGAACACATGGACATAGTAGTATAACCATTGCTACGGCATCCAGCTAACTTGCCATGAATAATGTACACGTTGCCATGACGGTGGGGATCGACTTTGAGTGACGTTCTACCGACTCAACAAACGGGATGTTAGCAATGGCCTGATGTGTGCGGTGCGGCCGTTTTTTCGCGTATTTTTTTTACTTGGACACGTCTATATCCATAGCACTCTCCTCAAGCCAAGGATTGAACGAATAGCTGCTGTATAAAATGTGATTAGCGGTAAGATCTTCAAGACGAATCTTCTCTCCCGAATTAATGTGCACCCCTGTCCGACAGCACCGTCATTGTCCGTGCGGCGGACGGTCAGTTTCATGTTGAAATATTATGGTGTCAGCACGACTAGAGACAAAATCTACCATATATATGATTAGTGCAAAGATAGTACATGATACTGACAGAATAATAGAAAAAAAGGATGGTTTATTGTTCTGCTAGATTGATTTCAGTCAACCATTATCGGAAAAATCCCGAATTTATGTTACCCAACGTTATAACAAAGGTAATGTAATTGTAAGCGCTAATTAGAAAAGTATAACCACATAATATGCAATCAAAGCAAAGTTTGGATGTTTCATCTATGGTTGATATGTATTAATACATTATCATAAGTTTGTTATTATATAACAAAGGTTTATTAAAATATCACAAAGGTTAGGTTATTATAAAGGGCTAATCAGTCATATCACACAATCAGTACATATTTATACAACATCATCTTTGATCTTTCATGAAGTAAAAGAAGTGATGATAATGAGAAAGTTTGATTCTTTTGCATCATTATTGCTTTCGCATTATTACATAATTATATGGTTCTGTTAGTCAGTGACTTATAAATTATGTGTGAACTGCAGTAGTCTATCTGATCATGTTCAAAGTTAACGCCATACTCTTTAGTATTTGTACTTGGCGACTTTGGTATATTCATCCGTAGAAAAACATATTTTTTTCTCAAGTCTAGATTACACGTATTGTGTCCAGCACTTTGTTGTCAGTTATCAAATCTATCTACGTATATCCGATTTTGTTTTTTCAATTATCCATCAGTTCAATCTAAATCATGATGTATAAATATGACGTTCACACTTCCTGATTTAGGGGCTTCGTGTAATTTTTTATTCTACACTATGTAATTAAGAAATTAGCCATGTTTTTATTCTTATCCTAGATATTTGTCACCATTTCCATAACGTCAATTCTCGGAATGAAAATTGATAGCTGTCATCGGGTACCCGCACTTACCAATAACGAACACTGGCTTGTTTTTCTTGTTATAATTATTCTAGTCGAAGAAAGGAACTTTTTTAGCTTTATGAAAATGTAGTTTAGTTGTTATATGATTGTATCACACACACATATCTCCCAATGTCATGATTTGATGCGTTTTGATTCGGAAGATCATTTTAGAGGAAGCTATTATGATTGACCAAATTTCTCGGCAATCAGACCCAAAATGGAAAAAGCGTCATTAACGACAGGTGATCACCACAAAACACAATTTATTATGCGAGAGAAAAATTTCAGGTATTCATCATTTTCCGATGGCAATTATGAGAAGTACATGCAATCATCATTATTGGAGTCATGCGGAGTTCAAATTTCTTGTTTTGCATATCGCTTACACGTTGTACAAATGCCAGGCCACAGATGTCAAGTAGATTCAATATAATTGACTGAGATCTTCACGCAGCAAAACATTATCATACATAGAACATATTAGTACTTGTCAGACATAAATGTATATTTGGTCATCCAGCAGAAAGATCCAGTTTTGTGAGGTAGACATCTGATTTTGCCGCATCTTTGACCAGAAATTACATCAATTTATTATATATATATCAAAATGATGCAGGGTTTTATTACATGCGTGTTGGTCGATGTGAGTTGTTTTCATTCTGGGTAAGAAAATTGGACAGAAAGTTTGTTTCTTTGAAGATTAAGCAAGTCATCATTGCTAGGATTGCTTCGATGCTATAATATATACAGTGTATTTGACGTTCATAACCTATAATGAATTCCATTTAAGCTGAACATGTCCAATATTTCTTTGACTGTAGTCTTTTACGAGCCCATACTTGTAGAGTCATGATGTTTGTAACAGCAACGTTGATGAGACATTGCTACAATTGTTTACCGAAAAAGAACTTTCAAGATGTAAAATTAATGGACACCATCCTAGCTACACACACAAAGGTTTAAAGCTTTTTTTAATAGGAAAAACTGATACAAATCTACTGAAGTCGCTACAAAGTTGCAACATTGTAAACCCAAAATTGCTACATGCGTGTTGGAGCTTAGTGGCCAACCGCACCTGGAATGGGACCTCTGATAAAACCACACGTTCAAATAAGATCTTGACACTTTATTATGATTGCCGGATCAGAGATGACAAAGTTGTCATGATTGAGGCCCCAAAACAGAAAACTTGCCTTATTGTGAATAAACTGGTGGGATTCGGGAGTTTAACCCGTCGCCATGGAGATGACGGAAGGGCGGGATCTCCTCCAATCAGAAGAGGTAGATTCCCATCATCCGCAGACTCCAGGTCCAGTCAGAAAGTTCATCATCAGGGCAGAGGTCAGATCGTGGGAGGGGGGAAATGGGCCCTTGGTGGGATGGAATGCCAGAAATATGCAATTTCAAATTAACTGGAGATCCCCTCTTTGATTGAGTCATTTTGCGGTGTGCCGGGGTAATGGTTTCTCTGGACACGCTGGACATTAGCCTACAATAGCCGTCCCATTCCTCCTTATACAACCATACAGCAGCTTCCTGAAACTTTAATAAGGTCGATATTGGTCATCAAAAAGACGCACTCAAACACCTCTTGTAGAGGTGACCGTCAGTCACAATTGTTGTAGTTTCTGTGCATACAATCCAAGGTGATTTTGTAATGTTAATTTCAGAGCAATTATCTTTGTTAAAGATGCAATGGTAAACAAGCCTGGACATCAGTGTGCTATTATAATGGCTACCCCATTCCTCCTGATAGAAGTAAAGAGCGGCTTCCTTAAAGTTTAATATGATTCTGCAAGCCTAGGACAAAAAGGTGTAGAGGTGACCATCTTTTTAATTAGTTACTGTGCCAATCTTTCAACTTGATTTTGTTGTTTTGGAGCAATGATCTTGTTTTTAAGACTTGAATATTGCATTGATGATTCTGGTCCAATGCAGTTATAAACACCTCTTAAGCTTGTTGTAGATGTTACAATCATCATATACAATTGCTGTAGTTTCTGTGCATACATGTAGATTCCAACTTCATTCTATAATTTTCAAAGCAAAGATCTTTGTTCAAGATTTTGAAGTAAACCAGTATGGACATTAGTTTGCCATAGCAGTGACATTCATCGGTATAAAACAGTAGCTCAGCATCCTGAAAATGTAATGATGACGATTCTGGACCAGCAAAAAAGGTGTGCTTGAACATCTACTTGTAGAGGGGTACCATTGTGCACATTCTGTGGACATAATCCATGTTGGTTTTGTTAATTCAAAGCAAGTGTCATTTTTCAAGATTCTAACCAAGCTTGGACATTAGCATACATTAGTTGTCCCATTCCTCAGAATCTAAGCTTCCTGAAAGTTATGATAACAATCCTAGATTGACAAAAGAAAGGTATGCTTTTTAGGATGGCCAGCATTAACATAGATGTTACAGTTTGGATCAGTTTTCATCCAATTTGTGTAGAATGTGTGACAAATTGAATTTCATGTTGAAGGAATTTCCAGACCTGGTGCCCATGGTGCTTCAAAAGTCACAAACCGAGGACGTCCATGTAGAAAGTGATATTAATCTGTCCCAAACTGACAGCAAATCCAGCAATTTGGGGTGTCATTAACCACGACCAATGTGCCTACAAATGTGAATCACGGAGTGTGAATGAAAACGAAAACAGATATTATCAAAGCAGTTGAATATTACAAATTTTATTGTTATATTTTCCTGTGGTTACATCATTGGATGGTCGTATTTAGGTACGTAGAATAAAGTTGTGATGATGAGGGAGGGACCGTAAAAAAGTTGTAATGATGTACGTAGAAGGGTACCAACAAATCTTGCCATCATTGAGTGGTACAATTTAAACATTACTACTGGACAAAATACGAAAAATATCGAACGTTTCGGGCGTCCATCCAACTGCCCTTTTTCAACGAAAAGAATGAAGTTTACCTACGGATGCGTCAAGAATGTTCCTCAGTTCTGAATAAACAAAAGGTAACGACTAAGGCATTCTAAAATATGTTCTAAATAAGAAAAATAAATAAAAAATAGAAAAAATCATTGCTTTATACTCCAGGGATGATTACAGAGTAACCGTATCTGTTCCAAACAAGCAGAAAAAGGCGGTCATTTATGATGTAAACATTGCTGAATAGAAGGAAATATAAGGGAATCATTATACGCATATACAGCAGATCAACATTTTTTCCCTTGAATATCATTGGATGATTGCATTTAGGAACTAATGTTGCAATTATGGTTCAAGTGTATAAAAGGCCATAAAAGAATTAATAGTACCTGGTAGTTTCTATCATGCTCGAAAAGACACATAGGGATATTTACCAAAGACTGTTACAATCTAGAGAAAGACTACCCATTTGCCCATCTTGGCAACAACTATAATAGTATGCTGATAAAACGTGAAAAACGTGGAAAAAAAACCATTGGTAATTAATTAAAGAATTTAGGGCAAATAATGGAAAATGCAAATAGAAATTGGATTTTTTCAAATTTTACTCATTTTTGAAATATGATTCTGTGCATTGGATGGTTGTTTTTAGGTACATGTAATTTAGTGATGTTGAACAGCACCGTAAAATATTGGCTAGTATGATACTTGGCTAGTATGATAGTACTATGCTTGTAGAATCACAAACCTCAGATGGTAACAAAATACTCTAACATTACAATATCTGCATAAAACTGACAGAAAAACTGTATATTCGTTCAATTATATATGCTCATAAAAGTATATAGGGCAATCACCAAAATGTAAATGGAAATTAGATACTTTTTCAATTAGAATTCGTCAAAGTTCTCTCATTTTGTCCCCGTGGTTAGTGTATTGGATGGTTGTATTAGGTACATGTATGATGATGACCATGAGGCCATATAAGATTGGCTAGTATGTTACTTGGTTTAGATAGTATGCTTGAAAATACACAAACCTCGACGTTTAAAAAAAAACCATTACAACCTACTAAAAACGGACAGAAAAACTTATCATTAATTTTGCTGTATCTTGGTACAATCATATAATTTTATGCTTCTAAAAGATATATAGGGCAATCACCAAAATGTAAATGGAAATTAGATACTTTTTCAATTAGAATTCGTCAAAGCTCTCTCATTTTGTCCCCGTGGTTAGTGTATTGGTTGGTCGTATTTAGGTACATGTAATCTGCCGATGATGAGCACCAGCCCATAAAAAAGTTGCTATTAGAGAGGTGGCCTGTAACGGTACCCCGGGGCACCCGCACTTGTCATTGCGCCAACGACACCAAATTAATTTTGGTGGCGTAATATCAGTGGGATTTGTCACAGGGTGTCCATGAGCTCCTAATGCGGGAATTATCGGGGAAATCTGGGCGCCGTAACGGCCCTCTCGAGGGTCACGCGCCAGGTGAGGTACGGGATAAAACTGGAGCCAAACAGATGGGCGGATGAATACAGGGTAGTATGTGTAAGGGTAGGGGGGTCCTGTCGGTGAGGGGGGAGGCTACAGGGGGACAGGTTGACACACAGGGTCAGCATGCAGGCAGTGACTCCATGCAGACTGAGTGTAGACATGTTTTGAGCCCCTTCTCTTTACAAGTGTGTCGAAAGGTTCCAGTATAGGAAAGAGATTTCAAGCTAGAACCTTAAAGTTAACGTTCTACATGTTAGCCAACAACCCGAACCAAAAGACCTTAACCAGTGTACCTTTGGGTTTGGGACAGGGTGACAGTGACACACATGGTCAACAGGCAGTGCATGACTTGATGAAGACTGAGTTCAATTACTACAAACCTTTCCACGTAATTTTCACCATTTCTCATTAATGACATTTCGTTTCACCCAACGATAAGGTCGTTAAAAAAGTCGGCCAGGATTCCCTGTCACTTTGACAGGCGACTGATAAATCCCGTTATCATCCACGGTTAGGCCACGCTGACTTCATTATATGGCTTACATTCGCTTGCGCATCAATTTTTGGACGTTTGAAAAAAAAGTTTGCTGCCATACTATAAATCATACAAAGAAGCTGCAAAATGAGCAAATACATTCCCTATATTGCAAAAAATTGTATTATGGATAGTAATGAGTGAAATTCTTCAAAGTAAAAGAAGAAGATATGAAAGAACAAACATGAAAAATTAGAAATTGGAAAACCATGTGTTCAGTCATTAATTTTATTCAACCTTTCTGACCACTTAGACTTCATAACGAAGGCAACTTTTCTTTCTGCCAACTCTTTTTATAGAATATATTGAAACAAAAGGCCACCAAATTCCATCCAAACTTCTCTATGTTTACAGAACAAAAGAAAACTACTCTGCTGTTAACATCACAAAACCCACACATTACAGAAAAAGTGGGAGCATTCGTCTTCCACGTAGAAGTCAAACCCAAATAACTTAAAGATAGAATTTAGTGTTAGTATTTAGACTAGAAAAGTCACATGCTATACTGTTACTAATTGTCTGTCCGTCCTTCCATGTTTCATGTACTTGCAATTAGCCTACGGGCAAGAACTTGCAATAAACTTTTTTTTTCACGATCGCATCAGTTTTGAGGTGGCCAGAAGATGTCGTCCATATAATCACGTCAGTACGGCCTTACCTGCGTGCCCACCTCCCCATCCGTCATCAAGATGTTTACACCGCTTTTCACGAGAAAGAATCCCCGGCCAGATTCATCAACATACATCAATTCTCCGTAATTTCTCCCCCCGAAAATCGACCCCCGCCACCTCCCCATATATTGACTGTAAAAGGAATTAGAAATGAAATATTTTTCATCAAGTCCGTGTCCAGTTAATCAGTGCCCGGCCCGCGCACGCACCACATCAGGGAGGTGCTCTAGTTCTGCTAACGCGGGGAGACTGACATATTGTATCCAGATCACTGTGGACAGGGCTGTCGATAAGCCGGATTGGCCTGTAACGTATCTGTTGGGGGGAACAAGGAACATTTAGGAGATCATTTGTCCTGTTAGTTTACAGCACTGGTGGCATGTTGGACAGGTCGCTACTTTCCCGTTTCAAACTGTATAGTGTGTAATTCTTTACCACAATTGCAAAAGATATGTAGGAGATATACCTGTTATTTAGAGAGTATTTTCATAGCGCACCACAGGTGATAAAAATGGTAAAGATATGTAGAAAGAGATACATAACTTGTTATTTAGAAAACAATGCAGAAAACGGTTATAGAATAATTTAAGAGCTCTTTTGTTGCGTTAGTTCACTGTGTTGGTGGCATGTTGGACAGGTGTCTACTTTCCTACGTAGAAATGGTGAAGATAATGTACAAAGAGATGCCTGTTATTTAGAAAACAATAATTTAAGAGCTCATTTGTAGCGTTAGATCACAGTGTTTTAGGCATGTTGGACATGTCTCTGGATTCATGTTTCACAAGATGATGATAAAAATGGTGAAGATATGTACAAAGGGATACCCGTTATTCAGAAAAAAATGTAGAAAACCAATTCAAAAAGTCAATTAAAAGCTCGATCATATATAAGCTGTGTTAGTTCACAGTGTTGATGGCATGCTACTGACAATTGTGCAATTCATTTATTCTTTATTTCGAGTATATAAAAAAAAAACATGGAAATATTATACATTCTAAAGAGTTAGAAGCTTAACATAAACACCATATAGGACATGCAAACATAAATATGGGTAAACTAAATGCACAATTATCAATATGTATTTATTCAAGAGGGAGGCATTTATTTTTGATGTGAAATACAATGTAGAAAAACATCACAAAAACATCAGAGTTTGGAAGCTTATTTATTGACAACCTCACAACCCTTACACATGCTTTATCTTATAGCCATTTAAACAATGTATACATATAATTTAGTCATGATCTATTTGTTTGCCTGCTCCATGTTGTCTTCAAGCATAAGAAGATAGCTTGCCATCCTCCTTAGGGCACCCTTAATCACTGCTGTAACTCGTCACTCAAGGTCACTAGAGTGTCTTAGAACAAAGAACAATATCAGCAAGTCAATGTTAGCCATTGTCATCTTATTCAAACAAGGAATCATCTTAGTCAATGTTTATCCTAATATGTTAAGAATTGGATGCAGAATTTTAGTTAAGAAATAATCGCTCTGTGTCGTTGTTTTGCCACAATGTCTTCTTCTTAGACACCCTTAATCACTGTTATATCTCACTGCTCAGGATCAGTACATGTCTAAGAACAAGGAACAACATCAGCAAGCTAACGTTAGCTTTGTTCTGATTTTAGGCAATTATCTCAGTCTTCGTTGAAAACAGTGCTCAGACAGGAGTGACTTCAAATTTTTCAATGCAGAATTTTATTAAGAAACCAGCACCCTGTGTCGTTGTTTTGCCACTGTGGCAGTGTCTTCAAATATGCTGAAGACGACTTCCCAGTCTTCTTACGACACCCTTAAACACCACTATAACTCACAGATAAGGGTCAGTACATGTCTCAAAACAAAGAACAACATCAGCAAGCCAACATTAGCTTTGTTATGATTTTAGGCAATTATCTCAGTCTTCGTTTAAATCAGTGATCGGACAGGAGCGACTGCCAACAGTTAAGAATTCAATGCAGAATTTTATCAAGAAACCAGCACCCTGTGTTGTTGTTTTGCCACTGTGACAGTGTCTTCAAATATGATCAAGAGGATTTCTTCTAAGACACCCTTAATCACTGGTATAACCCACTGCTCAGGGTCAATACATGTCTCACAACAAAGAACAACTTCAGCAAACCAACATTAGCTTTGTCCTTCTAAACAATCAATTTCATGTATCTCAGTGTTTGTTTAATCTAGTGCTCAGACAGGAGTGAATGCAGACAAATTCAATGCAAAATTTCATAAAGAAACCATCACCCTGTGTTGTTGTTTTGGCGCAGTGTCTCCAAATATGATCAAGACGACTTCCCAGTCTTCTTACGACAGGCTTAATCACCGCTATAACTCACAGACAAGGGTCAGTACATGTCTAAGAACAAAGAACAACATCAGCAGGCGTGCTTCTATCTCTGTTGTACATGAAAGTCGAGAATCCTCCTTCCCTAAAGGCCTAACACCTCAGGGGTCACTTTATTTTGTCGCTTAAGAGAGTCTGAGGTGTCCATAAACAAAGTGGCTGGGGTTGTATCTTAGGCCACAGTAGAAGCAGGGTACGGTGCCGATTTGTTGTTGTTTATTCAATTTTTCAATTTCAAACTTTATTGCGCAACAAATGTAACAGGTAGGGTGGGTACAATGTATGGCATGTTCTTCAGCAGTACTAAATATCAAGACATATATGCCTTTGCCTATAACAATGCTAATGATTTCAACATAACTTAGACTAAACACTACACTATTCAATGTTTATTTTAGACAGTTATTCTGATCTAGCACTAGTAGCAGTAAATTATAACTAACATACTCTTGTTTTGGGTTTGTCAGGCAGGGCTAGTATATAATATGGTCTCAATTGTATACTGGCTTTGTATTGAAAGTAAAAGAGGTTTAATGTTCTAAAATTGAGAAGAATCAAAAGTCTGAGTATGTTATGCTTTGCAATTATTGTATTTTACAGCTTCTGACTATGTCTTTGCACAGTATTTCTTTTCTAACTAACTAAGGCTTGAATAAAACACTTGGTTGTGTACAAAGTACTTTGTTATCTAGTGACTTACCAACCTGATGAAACTACAGCACTCACAGTACTCTGACTAAGGTCTAATGGCATTTTAGTATTTTTTTTCACATATTGTAACATCTGCCTGACAAATCTTGTCTTCTTCTTTTTAGACTTCTATCCACTTTCATCCAATAAATACACTTCCAACTCAGTGCTTATGAATTTTCAAGTCGGAGATAATCGTTCCACACACCTGTGCCCCTCGTAAATTCCAGGTGCGCGACGCTACGACAATCGCGAAGCCACCGTCACGCCGGTTCGCTCTCGGTGAAAAGAAAGCCTCTTTGATTAATTCCGCGGAACTTTATTATTTCGGCACCCTCCTTACTGCGGGATAAACGCCTGTCCCCGATGTCCAGGGGCAAAGTTTCATCTAACGGGCCTCGTTCGGTCTTTATCATCCACCTACAGACGAGGAATCACCCCCGCTCTCCGCTAACAAACACTCTCCCCTTCATATTACAGAGTCGGTGTAGTGTTTCTCATTGGTTGTGGACTGTAGATTGTCTTTATTTAGTTAGTTTAACGGTACTGTGGGGAGGGGGGATTTGTTTTAAGGGTCCCCGGTCGTGGGGAGAAACTGCAGCAAAGAATACATCCTTGCTGTTAATGATATTTTATTTATATTACAGGCTTGATGTAGTGTTTGTCTCATTGGTTGTGGACGGTAGATTGTGTTAGTTTGACTAGTTTTATGGGTAAGCTATGAAGAGGATTTGTTTTAAGGGTCCCAGGTTACAGTAACAAACCCTTGCGAACACATCTTTGTTGTCAACGAACAAACAACTTTACTTGATAATCATGCAAGGTGATTTTCATGAGCTAACAGCTTCAGGTTGTGTTAATTAGATTAATTTGATGAGTAAGCTACGGAGGGGGGATTTGTTTAAAGGGCCCCAGGATGGAGTATGAAACCACAGCGAACAACTGTTACACGTTCTTGCTGTCAATGAAAACAACGGCTTCTGTCACACTAGTAGTACAGACCTGATGTATGGTGTTTCTCATTGGCTACTGACTGCAGATAGTTTTATTTGATTAGAGTAAGCTGCGGAGGGGGGTTTGTTTTAAGGGTCCCAGGTTGTATTGTGAAGCAGCAGTGAGCAACATACACAGTAACTGTAACAAACAAACTGTTAAACTAAACTAAATGTTAGCGGTGTTTTTTTGTTCACGGTTTTCGCAGTAAGCACTTTGCCGCGACCTTTTTGCCCTTTTCCTCTTGTCTACTATAGTCTCAAATGCGAAGTTAAAACCACCACAAACATTCCATTTTCTTTCTACCGCGCAAAATTACAGTACTGGCATGGAGTAAAAGTCTGGTCATGATGACATGGTTTACGTCCAGCTTTTAAATTCAGGTCTCTTGGACCATTAGTTACTAGTAGCATAAGCAGCACAAACATGTAGTGTTGATTCACTCCAAGGTTCAGCCATCAGACTCTATTTTCTTGGTAACATTTCAATTTATCGTTATTTCTAAAATCCGACAACCAACCAATAAGATTGGTGTGGCCTTATGGGAGTAAGACAAACACATGTGCCTAGAGGGGGGTGTGCATTATAGGGCCAAGGTGAGCCCACACCTGGCTGGACCTGCCATCCTCCAGGGCAGCGATATCGATACTTTCACTGCCATGTGTGTGGATACTGGGTCACTCACCACTGTGAGTCAACAGCTGTTTGTGTATTTACAACTTGGGTGTTGATATTTGTGGATAGTCATGGGTCTTCTCTGTAGATTTACAAATGTCTTCATTGTGGTAAGTACAGGTGGATACTGGATACTGTGGGTCGACAGGTGTTTGTGTATTTACAACTTGGGTATTGATATGTGGATGGTCATGGTCACTCTCCTCTGTGGATTTACAAATGTCTGCATTTTTCCTGTACCTGTTATACCTGTACATGTGGATCCCACTAGTACTGTGGGTCAACACTATGTATGACAATGTATATTTACGACTTATAATATATGCAGGGTCACTCCTCTCTGTGGACCTGCAAATGTGGATCCAAGTTTGTGTTTGAAGCTGGTGTGTTACACCGAATGGCAGTTATCCCGGCTATTTAGATACAGATACAGAAATTTCTACAATGGTATGATGGACAGGGGTTTTGTGGGTGGGTAGGTGTTTGTGTGTGGTTTGGTCTCCACTGTGGGTGGACAGGTGTTTGTGTGTGGGTTAGTCTCCACTGTGGGTGGACAGGTGTTTGTGTGTGGTTTAGTCTCCACTGTGGGTGGACAGGTGTTTGTGTGTGGGTTAGTCTCCACTGTGGGTGGGCAGGTGTTTGTGTGTGGGTTAGTCTCCACTGTGGGTGGACAGGTGTTTGTGTGTGGGTAAGTCTCCACTGTGGGTGGGCAGGTGTTTGTGTGTGGGTTAGTCTCCACTGTGGGTGGACAGGTGTTTGTGTGTGGGTTAGTCTCCACTGTGGGTGGACAGGGGTTTGTGTGTGGGTTAGTCTCCACTGTGGGTGGACAGGTGTTTGTGTGTGGGTTAGTCTCCACTGTGGGTGGACAGGTGTTTGTGTGTGGGTTAGTCTCCACTGTGGGTGGACAGGTGTTTGTGTGTGGGTTAGTCTCCACTGTGGGTGGACAGGTGTTTGTGTGTGGGTTAGTCTCCACTGTGGGTGGACAGGTGTTTGTGTGTGGGTTAGTCTCCACTGTGGGTGGACAGGTGTTTGTGTGTGGGTTAGTCTCCACTGTGGGTGGACAGGTGTTTGTGTGTGGGTTAGTCTCCATTGTGGGTGGACAGGGGTTTGTGTGTGGGTTAGTCTCCACTGTGGGTGGACAGGGGTTTGTGTGTGGGTTAGTGTCCACTGTGGGTGGACAGGGGTTTGTGTGTGGGTTAGTCTCCACTGTGGGTGGACAGGTGTTTGTGTGTGGGTTAGTCTCCACTGTAGGTGGACAGGTGTTTGTGTGTGGGTTAGTCTCCACTGTGGGTGGACAGGTGTTTGTGTGTGGGTTAGTCTCCATTGTGGGTGGACAGGGGTTTGTGTGTGGGTTAGTCTCCACTGTGGGTGGACAGGGGTTTGTGTGTGGGTTAGTGTCCACTGTGGGTGGACAGGGGTTTGTGTGTGGGTTAGTCTCCACTGTGGGTGGACAGGTGTTTGTGTGTGGGTTAGTCTCCACTGTGGGTGGACAGGTATTTGTGTGTTGGTCAGTCTCCACTGTGGGTATACAGGTGTTTGTGTGTGGGTTAGTCTCCACTGTGGGTGGACAGGTGTTTAATTTGTGTGTGGGTTAGTTTCCACTGTGTGTGGGCAGGTGTTTGTGTGTGGGTTAGTCTCCAATGTGGGTGGACAGGTGTCTGTGTGTGGGTCTGTGATGTTATGTGTGGTTACATGGACTCTTCTATTTTTAGATCCAAGGAGAGGAAGTCAAGAACATTTTGACTCCTGTCCATCCCTTGATTTTATTTGCCATTTTTCGATGTCCTTGACCTCCATCCCTCTCAGGTTTCGGAATGCTACCTTTGTAACTTGCTTCAAGATTCAATCCTCACTTAAAAAAACAAAGAAAGGGACAAGATATCCAACTCTTTTATATATAACTCTGTTATTACATTTGAATGGAGACCCCATTGATTTTTTTAGAAAATCTTACATATTGCTCTTCATATTGGTCATCTTATACTAAGTTATAGTTCATATAGATAGTCATTTTATCTTGTCTTCCATTATTGGCAGCACAAAATCCTTCAATTGTCTTCAACCTGTATTTAGTAGGATATAGAGAAGTTCTTGTAAGTTGTAAGTGCCCTTGTAAGTGTTATGATGCTTATTGCCGAAGTTCTGTACAAGTCGAGTTTGTCATAAAAGTCTTGTGTCTTACAGATCCCCCCCTGTTATTAAGCCTGCGCTGTGTTTTACATGTGACAGGGCGGGGAATTATATTTCCATTTCTGCGCGGTCCTGACATTACCTCGGTTATGGAACCATGGCAAATCCGCACATCATGTTCCATTCGCCGTAATTTGATGTCAAATGAAAGCGCACAGTCGAAATCAGTGGGGAGGCAAATTGAAGAAAAACACATCAGACCCGGAGTTATGGGAAGACGCGTCGGGAACCTCCGCCGAAGATTACAGTTTCCCCGCGATATCGCCGCGTCGCTTTTTTTCCGCGGCGGCCACAAATCCTCGCATCAAAAGTATGTCCTCAATAATTTGATGTCAAACGAAGATTCGGGCGTGAATTAGCGAGCTTGTTCGTCTGTGAGCTGTCCGCGAGGGGCCAAGATTCAGGGTCAGGCGTTTAGACAGACAAGAGTATGCAATTTGGGCAAGCGAGCGTGGCCGGCGAAGTAGAACCAATTTAGGGATGATTTTGATGGGTTTTCTTTGCAAAGTGGCCGCGCAAAATGAGGCGATACAAGAGGTCAAGATGATCAGGGGGTTACGCAAGCCGCCGGGTCAGCCCGGCGCTGCCCTCTGCTCGACCGAGTCTTTGGGAAAGGTCGTTTATTAGCGGCGAAAACGCTCCCCCTCAATTCCCAGCCCGGCTCGTATGGGCCCTCCGTTGTGCTTTATGTGACAATTAGCGCTCTCCGCTACTTTGCGCGGAGTGGGAAGCGTCCATGCTAATTCCTTCACGCCCAACTCTAATCCATTTGTTATGCTCTCATTCTGAGGAGGAATTTGCATGTTGTTTTAAAGCCGGGGCCATCTGTGGATGCGTCTTTGTGGGTAGCCTTTTGTTCGACTTCTTTTGTCTCACTTGGGTTGCCATGACGACTCGTTGGAGAGGACTTTGTATGTCTGGGAATGTAGAACAATTATCTCTTTTTTTGGTCGTCTGTCTCCCCGAATCAGAGAGGAGCCGCTTTTCCCTCTTAAACCTTCTCCCTGCTGCCTACACTATAGACAAGCCAATTCTATTTTCAAAGACACAATGATAAAAAGTACAATTAAATGCCTTCTTTATGAGAATTGTTTTGGGCAGAAAAGTTTAAGAACAAATTTTCTCCTGTGGACGCCTGAGTCTCCAGCATTACAGGAGAGCCACTTTGTTTTCCTGTTTGTAGTTTAACCTTCTCCCTGCTGCCTAACTCTGTAACAAACTTGGTGCCAAAAGGTTAACTCAGCAGTGAAGTGAAGGTTAATGTTGCTTGTTTAACACAGCCTGAGTGACGTCGTAGTAAGTATCAGGGCTCCCATACTCTCATGGTGCACCCCGACCAATCAAACCACGTGAAAGGCATTGAAACTCAGATTCCTACCAGCCATTTCCCGACAAATCGCCTTCTAACTTGCGTTAACGACTACATCTGACCAAACAAACTTGCCAGTGAGATGGTGGAAGGTTTCAGCCTCCAAAAGATGTTTTCAGATTGACAATTTTGCCACTTTGGAAGTGATTGAATCCGCCCGCAATTTAACGTTAAAAAAAAAGTTTCTACTACTTTTCTCTAAACGTTAAATCGCGGGCGGATTCAATCACTTCCAAAGTGGCAAAATTGTCAATCTGAAAACATCTTTTGGAAGCTGAAACCTTCCACCATCTCACTGGCGAGTTTGTTTGGTCAGATGTAGTCGTTAACGCAAGTTAGAAAGCGATTTGTCGGGTCATGGCTGATAGGAGTTTCAATGCGGTTCACGTGGTTTGATTGGTCGGGGTGTGGTGTGGGGAGAGTTTGTACATGTATGGGAGCCACAGTAAACTAACTAGTTTGACACTCAGACATGTTTAACAGGTCAAGATCCAAAACGGAAATGTACTAATGACATCCTAGTTATTCTGAATGGAGTTTAAACTGTAGACGCCAACACAATAAATTGGACGTACCCAAATTTTTGACTGATCAGCTACACTCCTTGACAAAGACTGTAGCTGATCAGTTGAAAATTTGGGTAAGTCCAATTCATTGTGTTGGCTTTTACAGTTTAAACTCCATTCAGAATGACTTCTACCAACACGATGAACTTTCAAGTAGATATCCTAGTTAGTTTAGAAGAGCTCCCATACTCCCAAGCCCATGATGAGGGGAGTTCCATTAATGCTTCGGTCACATTTCTAAAGCGGGTTCCCGGCGGGGCAGCATTTGGGAACAAAAAATATGATATGAAAGACAACAAAAGACTCCATCAATGTAAAAAGATTACTTCTAATCATACATTATGTATTTCCTTGATATGTATTCTTTATTTTTCGTTTTTGCAAACAGCCCGACAGTGCCCCGGATTGGAAATGGGACCAAAGCATAAACTTATGACATGTTTAACAGGTTGTCAAGATCCAAAACAGAAATGTACAGATGATATTACAGCCTCTCGTAGTAGCAGTTGGCATCCCAACATGTCAAGTTATTTTCTGTTCTGTCAGTAAAGTTTAGGGAAAATTATTGAGCAAGCTGGTCTGAACTGGTCCCTTTGTTGTTGTATTTGTTGGCCTTACTAACACAAATGGCAGCCAATCTTATTTGTGATACAGTCAAACCTGAACAACTGACCACCTCTACATAAACACCTGGCCATTGTGACCACCTCTACATAAGGAACACCTGGCCATTGTGACCACCTCTACATAAGGAACACCTGGTCATTGTGACCACTTTTGGTGGCCAATTAGATAAATTTTCCCATTGATGCAAGCATTAAGAATCCTGTCTATAGTGACCACCTGTCAACATAGACCCGATTTTACCAGCCCCCTGAGTGGTCTTCTTGGGCAGGTTCAACTGTAGTACAAAACAATACCATTTAAGCAAGAATTGTTTTTGGCAGAAAAGTTTACAAATTCAGAACTTAATCACTCACCTTGTCAATGTCTCACACACTTTTAACAGGTGTTTGAATGTATATTTACACTTCTGTTTTTGTTTTTCTGTTTACTCCAGGTTTCCAGAGCAAGACAAAGATACCCGGGAAGATGAGCGCTTTCTTAAAGACATTCCGCGAGAAGCATTACAACGTCTTGGTGAAGGGGGGCCTCCTTACGCCCATCACATGACCACCCTCAACCAATTAGATCCGTATCTCCGCATCCTTCCGAGAACTGTCAACCTTGTCAACCGAAGAGGGCAGCGCAACTGTCAACTCAGAGATTGGAGCTGTCAATCACAGGATTGTTGCCTAGCAACGGAGGATGAAGAAAATTACTTGGTGTCATGGAATGACATCTCTGCAGATGATATAGTTTTTTTGTTCTGATGGATGTACCGAAGTTTTGCAGTGGAGGGACACTAGTATGTAGATTTGAAAGGATAACTTTTGGAAAGATATGGAAAAGCTTCTCACTTGTTTTATGCTACAGAAAGATTCTAACTTGTTTCAAGACTGAAAATAGCTAGGATCACTTTAGGCCAAACTAAAGTATTTCCTTGGTTTTTGGTATACTATGTAGATTTCCATCAAATGGATAAGGGTTGAAAAATGTGGTAAATCGCTGCAGAAAATTAAAGTTTCAGTTGTTTATTTCTGATTCAAGATACAGCTCAGAAATAGGCTTCACAATTTCAGTCTGGGCTGCTTTAACTCATTTCCATGGTTATGGGACACTCTGAAGTAACTTGAATCTGATAGTAATTACTCCCTGAAACTGTGTGTATCACGGTACAGACTTTCCCTGCAAACTCTGTTTTCTTGTTGATCTTCAACCAATCAATCAATCAATCAATCAATCAATCTTTATTCTGAAATCAACATTGCAGGTACATGTCTGACCAAGGAGGTTAGATATTTAACCTCCTTGGTCTGACGACACACCTGAATTACGTTAGATTTCTTACAGAAGTATGTCAAAAACATTTCAGTGGACCAGATTTAAAAAAAAACACATCACAATATTCATATCTATGCGCTTATATACATTAAAAAGGTTACTTTGGACAATCGAGGACAGACAAATATAGCCTTAAACTAGGTTTTGAAGGTCTCTCAGAGTCCTCATAACGAACGAGTCACTGTGCCTTTGGTCTTACTGAGTGGGAGTTTATAAATTATACATGTGTCGGGTTTCCCAGTTCCTCAGATCTTCTAGTTCAGAATTATCTCTTGACTCCAAGAACCAACCAATTGAATTGGCGTGGCCTAGCACAACATCACTTATGCTAGCAGAATTGTGTTAACAGGTATCAGGTCTTGGTGTGAAGTCACACAACTTGATTGATTAAATTCTGGGAGAAAAGTTGACGTTTAGAAGAAAGGAACAGAAATTTTCCTTTGAAAAAAAAGAAAGAAATATAATTGCTGTATTCAGAAAAGAAAAAATTGTTGGAATGCTCTGAGTTCTCACCAAAGCCAATGCCTTATATATGGACAGTGTGAATGATTGTGCCTGCAGTACCGATATGATTGCTAGAGGGCTCTGCCTTACGGGCGGTTGTGTGTGTACTCAAGCATGTCACCACGTAGTGTCTTCCATCTGTTGTGCCAAGCAGAAACCTCCTTGATTTTTTATTTTGCAAATTGTACATGCTCTCTGTCTTCCAAATGATAAATGTACAATACTGGCATCTTCCTCGAGCAGAAAATTTGGCATTGCAGCTTCTTTCTAATGTTTGCTGAAGTAAAGATTTTAGTTAAACATATGATAAAAAAGACAGTCGACAGGAAAGAGGCTTACAAATAAACACACTTCTTTTAAAGTCAAAACTGCCCAAGAAGACCACTCAGGGGACCAATACAGTCTGGTCTATGTGGACAGGTGGTCACTAAACAGGATTCTTGTGTCCATGGAAAAAAATTATCTAAGGGACACCAAAAAGTGGTCACATTGGCCAGGTGGTCCCTATGTATAGTGGTGGTCATTTGTACAGGTTTGACTGTGTTTATGAATATTTGGCATCTAAGTTTTAGTGTTTTTGCTCCCAGAGATGTTTGCTACCAGCTGGTGAGAATAGCTTCCTGGGTTGCCTAATCCTGAATAGACTGCACAAAGCCTCCAATAATTACACTTAAAAACAGGGTTTGCCGCTATCATTAAGGCAATTTAACAGCATTAACTATTAATACTTCCCAGCACAGGTAAATATGCTGGCCATTATTCTGACAACCCAACGCTGCAATTACAGCAGAAATCCGATTGTGCCAAATTGTGCAATTAAAAAGAAAGGGAACCCCACTTTTACCTGCAATTATGCATGTTTTTCTTCCTGTTTTGTGGATTCTGCTTGGGTTTTGATGGACCGGGGTAACTCACAAGGGAAACGTTACAGGGGTCCTTTGACATGTCCAAACAAAAGAGCTTCGACCAAAAAAAAGCGGAGGTAAACATTGCGCCCCGCCGACTTATTGTTTCTAAACACTCTTTATGCTGTTGCCATGGCAATGGCTGGGAGTTGTCCAGGGACGCGGCAGAATTGTCTTATGTGACCGCAAAACGGTCGTAATTGAATTTTCCTCTTCATTTGTAAACAAAGCCCAGTTCATGAATATGGGCACAGTCTGAGTTTGAATGGTGAGCGAGTGGAAAAAGAAAACAATATGCCAGAGCCCAAACAATTGGTTAACGATTGAAAGCTCTTGAGATGGGGTGCACACAAAAAGTGCCAGCTAAAAGTAAAAGCCATGAAAGATAATCACAAAATGTTACTTTTAAATTGATAGCAAGGACATTCTAGATATGCCTCTTAAGTAAGCGATAAAGGCTTTATTAAGGGCTGTGCATAAAAAAAGGCTTAATTTTGTTTCGTGTATTATAAGAGAATAAGACAATCCAGTGAATAATCCGAGTTTGATGGTAACTTCATGAAAGGAGAATATACATGTATACTAGTCTAGGTTTTAAGACCATACTTACGTGAATTTGATTTGTTGCTTCTGGGATTTAAAGAATAATCCCAAATAGGAATGTTCAACAAGACAGTCAACAGTGTCAGAAAGGGAAGATCAGGTAAAATTTCCCACATGTATACTAGTCTAGGTTTTAAGACCATACTTACGTGAATTTGATTTGTTGCTTCTGGGATTTAAAGAATAATCCCAAATAGGAATGTTCAACAAGACAGTCAACAGTGTCAGAAAGGGAAGATCAGGTAAAATTTCCCACCAGCTTCCTCTCTTTTTATCCTTGACATCTTTCTAATGTTTTTCTGAAACTGTCAGAGTCGAGAAAATGAATAATTGTATGTCCTAAAGAATGGTCCTGACGTTGGTTGATGAATCAGATGTTAGCTCCTCTGTACAGAAACAGAAAATGGAGGTCAGAAGGTCACGGAAAGCCGTTACAAGATCTAGATGATACCTTGATGGTTCAAAGAAGTCTTTTCTTAATACTGATACAAACTTTTTTGTTTCTTGTTAGGCCACACCAATTTAATTTCTTGGTTAACAGATCTTTTGAAAAACTGCTAAATTCCAAAATCAACATGAAAACAGAATCTCAGAGGAAAGTTTGTACTTTGGTGCACACAGTTTCAGGGTGTGAACAGGGTCAGGTGCAAGTTTTCACCCCAGCCTTCTGTTTTTATGATTTTTTTTGTTGCTTAAATTTGAAAAAAAATCCTTTAACCAAGAAATTAAATTGGTGTGGCCTTATAATCATCGGTGAAAAAAGCTATCAAAGACAATCTAGTAAATGATGTTGTTTGCAAGAAGAGAACAGATATTACAATCATGTTATTTTGTCAAAATGAACGGTTGCTTACTCACTGACTTACATGCAGAGGTCCATGCCTTTACTATTGGTATTTTGGGGATTATGATTTTTCAACTGTATTTGTTTTGGCTTTGATGAATTTCAGACCCGCAAAACAGATGAAGTAAAATGACTGTAATTAATGTGTGTGAAAGTTACCCTATCATAAATCTAAACCAATTCAGTGAAATGGACAAGCGAAATCTCTTCCTAGGCTTTACACAATCCTCGCATGTCATAAGAAAATAGTGAGTTATGGAGAAACAATGGAAATAGATTGGCTTGTCTTTCTTTAGGATTTGTGTTAAGAACTGGTAGAGTGGGAATTAAGGTCAGAGCTATATGCTCATAGTTTTGTGATTTGAAAATTAGCTTTATTTTTGTCAGATTGATGGTTTGAGCGGTAGGTAGTTATACTTGATTTCAACTTCATTACTTGTACATTCTGATGATTTTGTAACTTGAGGATCACCATATAGATAGCTGATTGATAAAACTGTAATTTGGAAACTGCATTTTTTTAATGATAAGTTTTATCACATTTTGTGTTCCTTCCCACAGAAATATGTCTTGACAGTTGCATGTGAAAAAACACACACACACTTTTACCATTGGTGTTTCCTTGGCTTAAACCACACCCTTTATTCTCTTAGTCCTTGGGCATTTTTAGCAAAAATTCAGCAAAGGGTCAAGATGATCATGAGAACAGAGGGCTCACCAGGGAGAAAAACTTGACTCTGACTTTATTCACTCCCTAAAACTGTGTACAGACGTTTGCTTCAGTTTACAAGTTCATTATCATTTTTTAAACCCAAGGACCTATAAATCAAGTCTGTGTGGCCTTGATGTATGTTGTTGGACAAAGTCCCAAAAAGACAAATTAGCTTGTTGGTGAACACAGGATTTGGGAAGGGAGAAAACTGCTGACAGAAAAATTAGCTCTGACACCAGAAGACAGCCTGAACCTTATGTGAACCCGAAGTATGGTTTTCCCTGTCATTGTGTCTTAGGGAATGGAGTATTATTTGTCACTTTGATTTTGGGGATTCGTTCGCCAAATTTGAGGGCTACCATGTTGGAAGCCTGATATCTTGACTTGTTACTTGATTCACAGTGAAAATTCATGTTATCTACAAGCTTTCCTTCAAAGAAGAACTTTATTGCGGGACTATTGTAGCAGGTACAAAGTATGGCAACAACAGTAAACATAGAACAAGACATAAGTATGGAATATAACTATAAATTAGCATCTCTCCCAAAGTACCACAATAGTTACAGTGATATTTGACTTGAGTTCATTAGAAATAATTCTTATAACTTCTAATAACCTCCTAACATGTTGCTCATATGAAGTCAGAATTCGAAATGCAGGAAAGACTTCGAGGTTTGGAAGATGTAACTGATTTCTAAATGGTGGAACAATCTTGTTTCTTAATCAAATATTATTAAAGCATTTCGTATATTAGCTATTTACTATGTGTTTTATACCATATACCACTAACAGAGTGCTTGCCGTAGTGCATTTTCTGTTATTTTTGCATCTTGTTGCGCTTAGTGTTATATCAGCACAGAGTGCAGATCAGGTGCACGATTTTGATGCAGTGTTACAAACTTTGTCACTATATACAAGTATGACATTAATCCAATTGTGTTTTGCTGTATTTTTTAGATACTAAAAAGTGTTGCATGTGTTTTGTGCCAACTAATCCTGCTGTTGCGCTGCATGTGGAAAATTACTTTACATCCAGGATTGTTTTGGAATATTTTGATAATAGGTACACTGTACTACATGTACAAGTGTTGCAAAACAACTTTTTTTTTGTGCCAACTACTAGTAAACAAATGTAACTGTTGCCTTGCTTGTGAAAAATGTGTAGACTACTTCCATGCTGTGTTAAGTATGATGTTACATCTGGAGTGTTTTGGAATCTTTAGCTACTACATTGTAAGTGTTGCATGTGTTTTGTGCCAACTAATCAATGCCTTTTGCTTGTGGAAGTTGCTGTATCTGCTTTGGTGCTATCATAAATCTATGAAGTTAGCAGAGATGCCTCTATGATACAGAGATATATATATCAGTACGATAATCTAGTAAGATCTATAGATAATCTAGATGTTGATAAGTCCTAACATAGCAAGTGCTTTTAAATGCTACTGGAAGATATGATAGTGAAAGAACAGTCACTGTGAAACCATGCTTCCACTAGCTTTTCTACGCAAGATTGTATTTCTGTTATGAAAAAGTCACTTGTGTGCATTTTAATATACGGTGTTCTTCCTTTAGAAATTCTAAAGTAGTAAAATGTTTTTTATACATCCATTTGCATTTTTTATAATCCACACAGATTGTATGTTGTTAATTTCTGTAGCAAAAGATTGTTGTGCCCATTTTGTGTTTGATTTGTTTTGCTTTGTGTTGCCTGTAATCTTGACAATCATGAATAGACCTGTTTGATACAGAAACATGAATTATGATACTCCAGATGGGTAAACTTACTATTGACTTGATTGAGAAAGATGATACATTTGTACGACATGTAATACATAGTAACATGCATATGTTTTTACTTATTTTGACAAAATGATCTGATGAGCTGAAGAATGCTTCCACTATAGCTATCTTTATATAGAAATATATGATTGTATAGATTTTCTAAGCTAAGATTGTATGCTAATGTTTACTTCTGTAATAAAAGAGTTGCTTGCACCCATTTTATGCGTGATTCATTTCTGTCAATTGTGTGCACCAATTTGTGTTGAATGTTCTGTTAATTGTGACAATCATAAACAAGACTGGTTTTTTCAATGAGAAGTTTATTGCAAGTTCATGCCCGTGGGCTAATTGCAAATACATGGTAAAAACATAGAGAAAAACATACATGCGTCAGTAAACTGTGTCTGACTTTGTTGTAACAATAGGCTACTGGTACTAAATACAATTGTTGGCTATATCTAAACTAGCTGGGTTTGACTTCTTTTTCGGAAACAGTGGAAGACGAAAAGTCCCACTTTTTCTAGAATTTGTGGGTTCTGTGATTTCAAGAGAAAGGTAGCTTTTTGTTCATCCGTGAGTGTGTAAAAGTAGGGGCACTTCGTGGTAACTTGTTTAAATAATTCGGTTCTTTCGTCACTGTTAAATAGACACTTGGAAATAAAATGTGTTTCGTGTGCAATGTGTTTCATTTTCAATGCAGACATAGAATATGATACTCTATGTCTACTACAATACATGAACAGGTATAATTGTAGATCACCTGAATACAATAAACATTAGAGATGCATTGTAGTCTAGTAAAAGTAACATTTGAGTGACTCGTTTCTCGGTAACTGTGCTCCAATTTCTGCTGAATGTTGCTGATGACTGTGCTCTGATAAAAATTAATTACACATTCGTTTAGTAATTTTCTGACAAAATACTCATGAAAGGTAGTAGGTTTTTGGGGCTTTGAAGAGTTCCTTTCGCCCATTTTGTGTGTGTGTGACTCATTTCTCCGTAAACTGTGCTCCAATTTGCGTTGAATGTTGCTGATGACTGTGCTCTGATAAAAATTAATTACACATTCGTTTAGTAATTTTCTGACAAAATACTCATGAAAGGTAGTAGGTTTTTGGGGCTTTGAAGAGTTCCTTTCGCCCATTTTGTGTGTGTGTGACTCATTTCTCCGTAAACTGTGCTCCAATTTGCGTTGAATGTTGCTGATGACTGTGCTCTTATATATGGTACTGATAGAAAGTAACATTTGTTTAGTAATTTCCTGACAAAATACTGATGAAAGGTAGTAGGTTTTTGGGGGCTTTGAAGAGTTCCTTTCGCCCATTTTGTGTGTGTGCGTCTCGTTTCTCAGTGAAGTGTGCTCCAATTTGCGTTGAATATTGCTGATGACTGTGCTTTTATATATGGTACTGATAAAAAGTAACATTTGTTTAGTAATTTTCTGACAAAATACTCATGAAAGGTAGTAGGTTTTGAGGGCTTTGAAGAGTTCCTTTCGCCCATTTTGTCTGTGTGTGACTCGTTTCTCCGTAAACTGTGCTCCAATTTGCGTTGAATGTTGCTGATGACTGTGCTCTTATATATGGTACTGATAAAAAGTAACATTCGTTTAGTAATTTTCTGACAAAATACTGAAGAAAGGTAGTAGGTTTTGGGGGCTTTAATTTGAAGAGTTCCTTTTGCCCATTTTGTGTGTGTGTGGCTCGTTTCCCTGTGAACTGTGTTGAATGTTGCTGATGACTGCTCTGGCTGACAATCATGGCCGAGCCATCAGCCAAATCTCCGCAATATCTGTAACGCCGATTGTCATTCGGCATCCCGGTCGGGATCAGACCGGGGATTATCGGCGGCGATGGAAGGGTACGCGGCCACATTAATCTGAGACTCGCTCTGGTGTGCGACCACAAACTGCCATGCAGGGGACATCGTCGTGTGTTATGAAAACTGGACTGGTTTACACAATTTACAAAATGTAAATTTGAAACTTGTAACAGTTAGTACTTGTCTACCACCGTACAGTAACTCTGGGACATTAATCTGAGACTCGCGCTGGCGTGTGACCACAAACTGCCATGCAGGGGACAATGTTGTGTATCAATATGAAAACTGGACTGGTTATGGTATAACCATACATGCAGTTACATTAATCTGAGACTCACAGTCACACTGGTGTGCAACCACAAACTGCCGTGCACAGGACAATGTATCAATATGAAACTGGACTGGTCTACACAATTTACAAATGTAAATTTGAAACTTGTAACAGTTACTTGTCTACCACCGTACAGTAACACTGGGACATTAATCTGAGACTCGCGCTGGTGTGCGACCACAAACTGCCATGCAGAGGACATCGTCGTGTGTTAAAGGCAACCAAAGCAATGTTAGGGACCAAAAAATGGAAATAAAATTATGATGAAATCTTTATGGTATTGACATTTATTAAGTCACTGTTTAGCTCAGTTGTGTAATAACGTCATACTTTAAGCATTTTAAAACATGAGTGCGAAAACATGCCATCCGATGATTCCCTTAGGTTCGAAAGCGTACAAAAACCCCGGCGACGATTTTCAGTGAATTATCACATTACAAGGAAGTTATACTAGTAATTTTGCATCATGGACGTTGCTATACATTGTGATAGTGTTGTTTGAAGTAATCATGTATAGAAATGACTGAATTGACTTTCAAAATCCGATTTTCGGGCTCTTATATTGCTTGGGTTGCCTTTGATATGGAAACTGGACTGGTTTTCATCATATTAGACTGCCGTATAACCATACAGTTCCATTCATCTGAGACTCACACTGGTGTGCAGCCACAAACTGTACCAGGGGGCTGCATTATGTATTAATGCTGGGCTGGTTTGCACAAGGTAACAGTTTGTTATATATGATAAAACCTGGTTTTCCAGTCCTTTCCTTAGTCACTGACAAAAGACAGTGGATGCTGTCTGAAATCAATGTCTAACCTTCATCGACGTAACAGTTTGTATTCATTGAAAATGAGACAATTCATTACACTGGGTCAGCCAAGGCAACTCTCACCGGTAACGACAGACCCACAAAAGTACAGATGAACGTAAAACGTAAATATGACCTACAATGAATGGAATTAAAAGACGTAACATTACTCAAGCAACGCGATAAAGATGTGAAACAGACGTTTGAGACAGCATTCACTGTCTTTCATCAGTGACTTAATAACTAGAGTTACTGGGTTTTAAATCAAACCTCATAATTGATATGTTAATGAGATTAAGACAATTTTAGAAGCTTTTAATGGAGTAGCCGTGGACTGGTTTTCACCATTTCAGACTTGTAACTGGTGTATAAGGACCATACAGTTACATTCATATGAGACTTGCACTGGTGTGGGACTACAGACTGTCTTTATAGAGGGGCAGAGAGTTAAAATCATCTTTATTGCACTTAGAACAGACATACAATACACAAGTTGAATGGTTGAAATATACTCCTAGGCCAACCCCTTGTCTGGGTTAGGACACCCAGGGGGCGCAAGGTAAAAAGTAAGGAGTTACAAGAATATTCTTCAATCAGTGACTTAAAGGGCAGCAAGACACGCACCTCCAAATTTTCGACGTCTACTGTACATCTTGATCACAGAGTACAGTAGACATCGAAAATTTAAGTCGCTGATTGAAGAATATTGTAGTAACTTGTAATCACACATGACTGATGAATCTCTTCAACGAAAAACTTAGAAGTGTAAAATAGTGTGCTTCAGGCTAGACTGTTCAGTGGTCCGAAAACTTCAAGCTTTTCCAAGTAAAATGTGAGACTAATGGTGTGCGACCACGAACTACTATAGTGACATCATCAACATACCAGTCGTGCCACCAGTCTCTGCACCAAACTTTGACACTTCAGCATTGACTGGTTTTATCATATGCCCCGTTTTTTGTCCGCCTCCACCATTATCACCACCCGGAAGACAGGATGTAGGCTGACGTTATACAATATAGGCTTCCCTGGTCGTAATTCACACCTACACGGTAAACGAAGTTTGATAAGGCAACAGTTAGCCGTTAGTAGCCTTTTAGCCTTCGACATGGAGCAGAGGTTGGTGGGGAGAGCAGATAAAAAACGGGGCATATGATAAAACGGTCACAATCTTCCCCACCAACCTCTGCTTGGAGAGTACCTCCTCCTCCCTCCTTGGTTAGATGTAAACCTTAAACACCTTTACAGGACCAGACTTTTTTTATTACTTTTACTTTACAGGTAATTTGGAATCATGAACTGACATGAACTGAGATTCAGACTCCCGGGACCACAAGATACCAGTACCTGTACTTGCAACCAGTTTTATATCAAACTTTGCAACTTTTGGATCACACAGGTTTTTAACAATGAATGACAATGACAATGAACTTTATTGCATATTCATGCCCAGCATGGGCTAAATGCATTAGGTAACATAAAGTAAAAGAAATGGAACATTGTTATATATTCCATCTAAATCTACAGAGTCTCTTCTCTCTTCTTGAAACATTTGTATACAAATTCACATAGTTTTCCAATTATATCGTCGTTTTTAGATGACATGATACATGTGAATAGCTCGTTATTTTTAAGATGCGTATATTTTTTGTCTAGTTGTATGGGACTTACAAGGGATCTGCGCATGTCTGCGTATAGTGCAACCCTCCCCAACCCTCTTTGTTTGTACGGATCCAGACTTCCATTAGTTTTACAGGTAATCTGGCGACATAACCTGTGGTGTGCTGAGATGGAAACCAGTCTTTGGGTCAAACTTTGCAACTTTTTCAGATGTACAGATTTCGTGATCCTCTCCAGGTGTTTAGCTGGATGAGAATCAGACTGCCCAGGGACCACAACATGCCAACACATGCAACGGGTCTTTGCACCAAAACATTGCGACTGTTGCCTCAAACAGATTTCGTGACCCCCCCCCACCCCCCCTCCCTCTTTGTCCAGGTACATGTATTTAGCTGGGTGAGATTCAGACTGTCCTGGAACCATAAAATACCAACACATGTACTCGGTCAGCCCGTCTTTGAGTCAAACTTTGCGACTTTTTCAGGCGCAAAGATTTCGTGACCCTCTTTGTCCAGGTATTTAGCTGGATGAGATTCAGACTGTCCCAGAAACATAGAATACAATATAATGTACTTGCAACCAGTCTTCGAGTCAAACTTTGCGAAGGTGTACTGCTTTTGTGACCCTGCTGATCCCCCTTTGTCCAGGTATCTAGCTGGATGAGATTCAGACTGTCCCGGAACCATAAAATACCAATACATGTACTCGGTCAGCCGGTCTTTGAATCAAACTTTGTGACTTTTTCACGCGGCGCACAGATTTCGTGACCTTCTTTGTCCAGGTATTTGCCGGCTTGAGAATCTGGGTCATCGCTTGCCGTCCGCGGCTACCGCAGACCCAGACCCTTCCATTCCGGCGAGCCGTCCGGAGCGATTTCCGCGGCAGACAGGACTCTGCCGATAATCGCCTCTGTCCTCCCGATTTCCACGGACGGTAAATCACGGCTGATAAGTTTTTTGTTGACACTCTCCTATTGGATTAAGTGTGCAGTACATTAGAGCACAGTGTTATCAGCACTGACCATGTTAGCGGAGGCAGTCTGCTCGTTAAAAACCGCCGAGTTGGTTAGGGTACTAAGCGCTGACCTGCCTCGAGGGGGGACTACCCTGCTCCTGCAAATGGAAAATTATTTCTCCCGCTGAATAGCCCCCCGTTTTAATCCCATTTGGAGTCCTCCAAGAGCCCAGCCACCCGGGTAATTTATGCTTTTATGTTCTTAAACATGTTATGGAAATGCGCAACCCCTGGCCGCTCGCTTTAGTGCTGGTGGTCTATTATTTATGTGATATTTCTGGCCAGGAAAAGTTCAGATCGGGAAGACAAATAGGAGGCTTTACCAGACTCTCCAAGGTGCTCTCAACCGAATAGAAACTTAATTCTGAAGATTCGAACGGCAAGGACAAAGTTCTCGTTACGGCTCCACATCTAATATACATATCGCCGTCTCCGCTGTAATGGCACACTTATATAATTATACCCCCATCTCCCCAGCCCTTCCAAATCTTTTTCCTGGTCATTTAGTTTGGGGCTGGTAAATTAATACCCGACGCATCTGATCCTGGGCCTTGTGCTAATGATGCTCCCGCGCTCGGAGACGCAGCTTCCCCGTAATTTTGTTTTGACGGTCATTCATATGCAGATGCCGCGAGCCTATTCCCATCAATTATGTCCTGACGAGACGAAATTTCTGCAATTACCCGTTCTGGTTAATCACCCAAAATGTTAGGCCAGCACTCATTAGGCCGGCCAGAAACTCGTTAAAGCCGCGCAGGCGGAATTAAGGCCTCAGTTTCCCCATCTCGGCTCGCGCTCTCATCAGTTCTGAGAATTATGTTTGAATTAAGGGTGCGCTGAATAGATTAATATCGCACAGTTTTAGAGGCTTACTGGTTTCCCTTTGGACAAGCCGGATGCCCGCTGATGCATTACACCATTAGAATGGTAATTAATGCCACAGCAGTCATTATGGCCAAATGCACGTTTGATGTTCAAAGTAGCAGTTCTATTAGGAGTTAAAGTGGTGCGACGCACTGACGAGAAACTTTACCAAGAAGCGGGGAGCGCGCGGAGGCCGTCGCAAGGCAGGGACAACGGCAGAAAACAGACGATTTGGACACTTTTGGATGTTTATCATGCTTTTACATGTATCTGTCCTGCACGTATTGTTTACCTGTTCTCAGGGTCTTCCTAAAAGCGGTGCTAGTCTGACTGAAGAGAGCTGCACTGATTGAAAAACAGCAACAGCATTCAAAAGATTGTCTCTTTACATTTGTTAAACAGCCTTTGTTCCTCCAGAAGTCAGTATAACTAAGTGTTGTAAGCTCCGCAGCACACATTGTCCCTAGTATAAGGGCCGCTGCGAAGGAGGCACCAAGTCATGTTGCCATGGTGACGGACACTGCTGCTGTTTCCATGACAACCCATTCTTGTTGTTTCAACCATTTCCTAGTTCCTGCAGGACAAGTTCTGCCTCCATACGCACATGAATGGAGAGTGTATAACTGATGGGAGACATGATGTTCCGACAAAGAATATGTTTTCCTCCCATGACAGAAGGGGTGCGCTATGAGGTTATGTCCCTTATATGGGCCAGGCATATGCTCCCCCTTGGCTGAGCGACCAGCAATGGGCAAGAACAGATTTTGATTACAATATAGAGTCCCCCTGGGAAGACTGCAGGACAGGTCTGTCTGTAGGGCACTATCACAACTAGCTGGTTTTCCTGGTCGTTTTCCAGTCAGGTCCTTGTTTACCTTTATTTTACAGTCAACTATTAATAATAAATTCTGAGACCTGTATGGATAGCCTTGTATGCAGTTGAAGAGATTTATTTGTTTGTATGTATCATTTACGATCTAACCTTTATCGTTTCAGTCCCAGTACAGCTAGCCCAGTCAATGATGTCAGGAACATAATTATGTCTCAAGATTTGGGGATGGCTTGTGAACATTTTACTGACATGTACAACTGTTCTAGACGATGATGTCAGAAACGTTCGGCAACATTATCGAGAGAAGAATATCCACACATCAGATTCTGCATCACACATCATCAGTTTATTTGTTTTCGTTGCGACCTGTCTTCAAGTCGATAATGATGTCAAAACATTCATCTGAAGATCCGTGCTCCGATCTATGTTCATTTGGCAACATTATCGAGAAAAAACTATCTGCACACTATAGTTTATCTATTGACCTGTCCACAGCTGGTCTGGTCAATAATGATGTCAAAAACATTTTGTCTCCAGATTTGGGCCACAGATCCATGTTCATTTGGAAACAACATCAGTATTAAAAACAACCCGCCGGACCCGATCAGGCGTCCATTTCGGTAATTTCTGGCCCACTCGGACAGACGGAGATGGAGATATTCATAATTCAGCGTCATTACGTCCGTCCCGGTGGACAGGCCGGTGACCCTATCATGTTCGGGTCACCCCGTGCCCTCGGGGCACGTTTCCCTAAATTACACAGCCTCCGTCTGATGCCGGGCCAGCGCGACTTCAATCTCAATCCGGACCGACCGGTTAGTAACGATTGGCAGACCGCTTGTGTTGACGCGTCCGGAGTGGTTAAGTGTGGCACTGCATGCACACAAAGTGTTTATGGTGCTGTTACAAAAATTCTGCTACATTTGTGGCGCTTGAAGGGCTTCTATTGGCATGGTCTTTTTTTGGGACATTTTATGTTGATTTTGCTAACTTAAAGTTGAAATAGTTTTTTTCATTATGTATGGAAAGATTTATAAATAAAAGTGCTTCACATTTGCACATTTTATTGCATTGAAGGAGCCAACATTGGTGTACAAACCTGTACTTAAATGGTATGACAGACCAAGGAGACTACTGTAATTCTTGATTTGTTAACTGTAACTTAATTTTAGCTGATTTAATGGTCACTAGTCAACAGCTAAAATTTCATCATCGCTAATATTTGATCACTAATATTTGAGACAGTAATTTTTGTTCCAACCGCTAAAATTAAGTGCCGTGACCTACTGCATTTCCCCCCAACTGCTATTTTTTCCTGCCGCTGTATTAAAGTGATTTATAGTATACTTGAAAAGAGGAAAAAATTGAAATTCTTTCTATTGTTTACCTTCCACACAGTTCAATAGAGACGCTGCAGCAATGATTAGATGTTTACAAAATTGGAAAGAAATCCCCAATTTGAATTTTTGCCGACAACACGAAGACCTGTCCTTGATAATGGTACACATGACAAATGTACAACATTTTTCCAATCTGCCAAACTAATATGATCCTTCCAAATGGAGACAAAAAATGACGTTTTGTAGATTTTCCTTCATTATCTGCAAATTCCCTGCATACCTAGTGCCGCTAAACTGTCCCGGCGGACGCTGAACGGCGCAACGAGCTGACCCGGGTCACTTCTGGCGAAAATGGAGCACGCCGAACGCAAGATTTATTGGTAAATAAAAACGATGTCCCCCAAAATGCGGAGAGTGACATGGCTGGTATTACCGAGCTCGCCTCTGATGAGGGCGCTCGGACGGGGCGTCGGTCGTCACGGCGACGCCTGTCAGTCACTTTACAACAAACAAGCCTTGAGATGTTGGGCAACACACACAGTCGGAACTGTCCAAGAAGACCACTCATGAGACATATCTAATCTGGTCTTTGTTGGCAGGTGGTCACGTCAAGAGGGAAAATGATCTACTGTAAGGCACCACCTTAGTCTATATATAAGGCACCATCGAAGTGGTCAAAACGGCCAGGTGGTCCTTATGTAAAGGTGGTCACTTGTACAGGTTTGACTGTACATGTACATGTTACATCTCAGTTTCTAACAAAGCACAGAGAGGCAATGGAAACCAGCTTAGTAGTAAACCGCCTTTCAAGTCATTCTATGACAAACAACCCTTGCTGAGAGATAGGACGAAATGTAACACGTAATATGCATTGTGGCTCCTGTCACGATCAGTTTAAACAACGTCCCACTTTCTAAAAAAATGCAAAGAGACAATGGGAACACAGCCAGCAGACCAACATCAAACCTCCATTAGCAGTTATATCTGTCACCCAAACTGACAGGTCTGCTGGGCAATATGCCAACAACGGCCTGGCATACAGGCCCCCAATGGCACATTCTGCAAGCTATGCCATGTTGAAGTCCTAAGTAGGCTGTTTACCAGGCTAGAAAATCAAACTAGCCTGGGTTGAAAAAAATATAAACTTGTCTGTAAATAAAAGCTTCCAGTCCTCGTTAACCTGGCATGCAGGCTTTCAACTGCAGCATCTGTGAGTCAGTTTACAGCTTTGCCATGCTGAAATCCCAAGGAGGAACTTTTCCAGGCTATAAGGTCAAACTAGGCCACATGGCAACAAGCAAATTTGAATGAGTCTGAAAATAAAACCCTCCTGCCCAAAGTAGCCTGGAACACAGGCCATCAGGATCTACTGCACTTCCTGTGCCATGATGATATCCCAAGCAGGCTGTTTACCAGGCTATTAAAGGCAAACTAGCCTGATATTGACCACTTGGAGGAAAACAAATCTGGACCGGTCGGAGAATGAAAGCTTCCAGCGCTACGCCGCCATCAAACCTCAGCAAGGACAGAGGCAGGTGTTGCCCGCCGGGCCGATAGTTAGGCACCCTCCCTGCTGAATATTTGATAAGGGGAGGACAATTAACAATGATTTTGGAGTCTTAAACGCTTTACCGTAATTATGAAGCGCGATCCACCGGGGAATACCTGTCATTTTGCTAGAATTTCGCGAGCAGTAAAATGCAGGTAGAGCGGTTAGGGCAGCGTCCCCTGAATCTTTAATGGCAATTAATGGCAGAATTTGGCCCCCGATGTTTGGAGCCGTCTAATTACGAGGCACAACCCCTAGGGAGGGGGGAGACAATGTGCATCGAGGGAGGGGAGGGCTCCCCCGGGGGTAGTGGTGGCTGCCAGGAGGGACGGATGGAGCTCACAATCCAACCTGTTAGTAACCATGGTGACCGGATCTGTCGTCAAACGTGACGTTTTCGTACACAACATGTGACGACGACGAGTTTCTCTCTCTCTCTCTCGCTCGGGCAAGTTATCAAACCGACTTACCGGCTGGTAGAATGCCACTAATTGATGGTTTCTCTGCGGAAGACAAAAGCCGGAGTACGGCGGGTCTGAATATTTCATGTTCCAATAAAGGTGGCGTTCAGTGACTAATACAATGGTCTTTAACGGGATCCGCGCGTCCCCCGGGAGGCCCAAGTGAATATTTCCGGTGCCAAGACAAAAGCAATGGGAGGGGAGGTTGGCCGCGGTAGGCTCGCCTGAATTTTTCATGAACCGAGACAGCAGTTAATGTGGGGAGCAGCCACCAACTTGAAAGTCAAAATTGTCTGAAACTGAGCATGCATAATTCATGCGGCTCTTAGCGCCGCGCGCCAACTCCCCATAGGGACGGCTATCTTCCCCGCAATTTCAACAAATTTGCGGCGACACAGGATTGGGTCCTTCCGAGATTGCAGCAGCGGGTGAGGGGATTAGAAGATACAGCAACCTACAGGACAATTCATCCGCCCACCCCAACCCGTCCCTCGGCCCGACCCTTAACTACCATTTTGGGACGGTTTTTCGGGAAGGGCTTACGGAAAAATCCTTCCCGGGCTGTCATTTCTGCGGCGAAATTTCCGAGTCCACCTTATCGCGGCCTCCGCAGACTTGAGTCGGAGTTAGTCCGAGTGCCGCAATTACGGCGAGACTTTGATATTCGGGGATATTTTCAGAGGCGGAGGCAATCGTGTGACTGCAGAAGTGATTAAGCCGTAATAAATGGCAAGACGAATGCAGCCAAATGTGATGTCCACTGAGAGATGAGAGGGTGCATTTACCGGCGATTTGAAAAATGTTAACGTCAAGGAAAGCCCGAGGCAGGCCCTGGTCGGGGAGATAGCTCTCTGGTGACCGTTCAGGACGGCGCATCACCATATCTAGACCCCAGGCCCTCTCCGCGCATCTCTAACTCGTTAGCGCACCGTCACGACGCATTCTGACGGCCGTGCGCGTCCTTAACAGACGCCGGGCTTGTCGTATTAACATAATTCTGCTGCAGCCGAACCACCGGGGAAGGATGAGGCCTCTGGATGTGACACTTATCATTCCACTCAACATGGTCCCCATGACAGCTGCCTGCCGAAACAGCCTCTCGTTTCCCCACACATCCAACCAATCGCAGGCCCTCGTCGGCTCCTGTCTGCGGCAATGCAGTTGTCAATCAAATCCCTCAACGCCCTCTCTGACAGGAGAAGGAACATGTCAAAATAAAGACATACTAAAAGGGACGCCTGGGACATGTTAGGAAGTGCTGCCTGTCTGCAAAAGGAACATCATGGGGAAAATCAAGGGAAGGCACACATAAATTAAGACAAAATCTATCAACGCGAGAAAGAACATGTTAGATTTAAGACAAACTAAAAGCGACATCTGGGAGGAGTTAAGTATGTGCTAGCTGCCTGCAACATCATGGGACAGATGAGGGGAAGGAACACATCAAATCTAAGGCAAATAAAGACAAATATGACAATAATAGAAGAAATTCCTCAAACTTTAGACTAATTAAACCATGTACAGGATCTAGGAACAAAAGAGAAATCAAATCCGAGACACACAAAGTCCCTTCAAGACTGACGTGACAGTAGAAGAAAGATGTCAAATCTAAGAGAAACAAAAGAAAACAAAGTAACGTCAATGTTACAGTAGACGATTTGGCTCAAATTCTAAAAAAAAAAAAAAAAATTATGTCAATGTGACAAAGAAACACCTCAAATTTAAGACAAGCTAAATCTGTCAGCATCCACGAACAAGGAGAGTGGGTTTGATGCAAACACATTGGTGTCGCAATGGGGGGAAAGGGTCAAATTTAATACAGATAAAATCCAACAACATCAATGTGATAATAGACGATGCAACTCAGACTTCGACAAGCTAAATCTGTCAGCATCCACGTACCAAAGGGGATTTTAGATAAACAAAACCTCTCTATGATCGGTACGGCAATGGGGGGACGTGCCAAATTTAAGACAAAGTAAAACTGACGGCAAGCTGACACGTAGCCAAGCCCAGCGCGGGCTGTCCATCACGACACAAATCATGAGAGTGACGCACAACTTTTCCCGCCACAGATTACACCAGATTTACCCCGCACTTTCCACCAATTATACCCCGGCCTGGACGCTTCCCAGGATCACCATCCCGTCATACGTGCCGTTTATTTCCGCTAAACGCGGGCGAGAAGAGCCCCGCGACAATATTGCGAGCTGTAAAGCCTTGACAGCGCCCATTTCCCACGTCCAAGGGCCGCCGACCTCCCTGAACCCGGTGACATCCGCAGTTTCTGGAAGAGGAAAGTGGAAAATTATGGGTCGCCCAGATGTCAAGGGCGGGAACCGGGGCCACTAAACATGTAGTTTACTTGAGTGGACTATCTCTTCATACAACGGCCTCCCAACTTCCTGACATCTCTGTACCACTTAAGTTGTTAGCCTCATGTTTGCATGAAGTATAGTCGGCAGCCATCATGAGGGTACTTCCCGATTTATCTAGATTGATACCACACTTGGTCAATACAAAGAGAGCCACTGTAGGCTGCACAGCTTTGTTACATGATTTCACATCACTTGAGGTAGAGCGTGGCTTACTCGGATTACAGAGGAACTTCTGCTTCTTCGTCAAAACTTTTTGTCAGTTTTATGTCGTCCCTGATTGATCGAGCGAGGTCCGGGCAGACTCATCAGAGCGAGTCAGGCGGTGTGCGATCGTCATAATGGTCCGCCCAAACAAGACGCTTCACTACAATTACCGCTGCCTTCTCTGTAAGTGGCAGGTGCGCAGAGTGGTAAGATTGCGTCCGCCGTTATGGCTCACACACACACATGCACGACAGCGCTGATATCATTGTGTATTAAGAACCGCAACACGACAGAAGCCTCCTTCGAAGGCGAGAGAAGAGAAAAATCCCCCCGACATCCCCACCCAGCCCTAAGGAAACACTCCTCGGCATGCCTGGCTTCATCTTGTGACAACAGCGGCCGCTTTGATGCCCGTCGATCCCTCTGAAGCTGTGCACGTGTTAGGATAAAAAGGGCTGCCGACCCGACGGAGGCTGTTTCGGGCCACAAGTTCCCTACTTAGGGATGACCCGCTTACGTCTTCCCGCTTTCTCCCACTCCCCTCCTTAATTCTACCGCCCCTTGATAAGCCTGTGTCTACCACAGGTGAACATGAACAGGAACACTCGCTACGTCTCAAGCCAGGTGGAAGCTTCGGAGGGCCCAGTCAGCCTTGATGAAAGACGGGCCACTGGGATTTAAGCGTCTACGTGTAAACGTTTGTGGCAAAAGCCTGTCAGAAACTCTTAGCCAACCCCGGCTGCTTCCCCCGTCCCCACTCCCTTGTCTGATCGAGTCTACGCTGTGATCAAACACGACTTGGGTTCGGAAACATGGCTGCGGACAGTAACAGTACAGGGTGCCGAGCAAACGCAGCCGTCCAGGCTTCCTCGACAAAAACTCGGGGTGATCTAAGAAGCCACTTAGACCCTAATCCCGGGAGATTGTCGACGTCTTACGCGGAGTAGATCTTCAGCGGTGCGCAGTCCCCGAAGACGGAGTGTGATATGTTTGCGCCTGGAGGAAGGGAGTGCGTTGGGAGATGGAATCAAGGCCGGTACTGGGGAGCTATCTGCGGCGTCCATCGCGGCCCGGCTGATTGATAGGGTACTTAGGACATCTTCTGCAAATAGCATCTGGTGAGATGGGAGTTCCACCGGTGTCGTCCTGCGGATTTACCGGCTAATGTCGTTACACATGCACGCCGCATTCTCGCGCCGGGGCAGCGGCGCGGGGGCTTTGGGGGGAAGCAGTGATAAAGTGGTAATAATGGGCCGATGATGACCACATTATGCGCAGCTGGGCTGCCGGGTTGGGACATTTGTGTCGCGGCGAGCGCTCACGCCCCGGTAAACAGGACGGTGTAAACATGGGGGCACAACACATCTGCTGCAGCCACTCGGCGGCAAGGGCGGGCACGGAATAATCAATAAATATGCGGCTAAGACGGAGGTTATTAAAAAATATTGGAAAAGTAGGAGACCTCTCAGGAGTCCATCACCTTCAGGGGCTCGACAGTGTATCAGGAGAGCTCCCTGGCAACTTATGTGCAAACTGCAGCCTGTTTTGGCTAATGCTGTCTGTCGGTCGGAAATGGGCTGATTTGAATAGAATGTTCTCTAAAGTAGAAACGAATTTCATCTTTAACAAAAGCACATCAATATTTTATCACTCATGCACATCCCTTTCTAAAGATGGCAAAAATACACTGCCCCAAACAATTTGCAAATGGTGGAACAAGGCATACCACACAGAGTTTTTAACAATACAGACGTTTCACATTTATTTTGACTCTTAGTCTTACTCATAAGAAACATTTGTACTAAGTAGCCCTTATAACCAATATACATGGACACTGTACAGACAAAATTTGGTTCCATCATAGATATGTTCGATTGATTTCACTACAAAACTATATAGTACAAATTCAATTCTATTTCAAAGGTTTGACATTAGCATCTCATCAATCCAAAGTCATTTCATTTACAGGCAAACAATCATGTATCTTGTAATGCAACGTAACTTCACATAGAATTTCTTAGGCAAGACATATAAAAATCACAAATATGTACAGACTTCAAAATTCAAATTGGAAAAGCAATACAAGTTTGTCATGGAAAGTAATCTCTTTTCTCCCTTCTATCATGTAGAGGAGACATGTTATACATATATAATACTACGAGTTGGTTTGCAGTGGTTAGTACTTACTGCTGCACTTTCTTCAACAGCTGCCAGGTGGCACTGCTTGGCGGTCTGCAGATGCTGCAGGGTTACGTCAGTCTCATCTTCCTTCAATGAAGCTCAACAAATGATTTCTTAACTTTTCTCCCCTATACCTGATTTTATGACACTGCTGCAATAATCTCAACTTCTGCTAGGTGTCACTGCTTAACAGTCAGCAGTCATTGCATAGTTTACTTTAGCCCACTTTCTGTGATGCTCTTAAGATGTGTCAAAGGCAGGTTCCTCTTGAATTCCCTTTCGAGTCAAATTTGATGACACGCTCCTGCAATTTTCTCAGCTAGCCCTAGGTGGCACTGCATGGCAGTCGACATAGTTTGCATAATTTGTAAAGCAGATTGTGAAGCTTTGAAGATGTGTGCAAGGCTAGCTCCTCTTGAATTTTCTACCCCAAGTCTAACTTAATGACACTCCTGTAATTTGTTCAAGTGCTGCTAGGTGTCACTGCTAGATAGTCAACAGGCATTGCATAGTTTACTTTAGCAGCCCACTTTCTGTGAAGTTCTGAAGATGTGTCCTTGACTGCCTCTTAAATTCTCTACTCCAAGTCTTACTTCACGATACTCCTGCAATTTGTTCAGGTACTGCTAGGTGTCACTGCTTGACAGTCGGCATAGTTTGCATAGTTTGTATAGCACATTGAAGCTCTGATGATGTGTTGAAGGCTAGCTCCTCTTGAATTGTTTAACTTTATCACACTCCTGCAATTTGTTCAAGAACTGCCAGGTGGCACTGCTAGATAGTCAACAGGCATTGCAAAGTTTACTTTGGCAGCCAACTTTCTGGGAAGTTCTGAGGACTACTGAATCAAGAAGGGTATCCTCCTTGGCTGCCTCTTAGAGTATCTACCCTAAGTTTAACTTCATGACTCTACTGCAATTTGTTCCGGTACTGCTAGGTGTCACTGCTTGCAAGTCATCAGGCTATGCACATCTTATCTTTGTCCTCCATCGGTGAAACTTGAAAGATGCGTCAAAGCCTTGTGCTTCTTATGTCTCTTCCCCGTGTCTATTTTAACAAGGGCCGGTTCGGACTGTGCAGACTTTGCGGTCAGCGCCCGCAGCTTTGGCGCCGGCTCTTTCAGACTGGGCAGGGACACTTGCCTCATCTTCTCTCTCATCGCGAGCACCTCGTACTCCTGTTTCAGGGTGTTGAACTCTCGCTTCAGGGCCACAAACTCCTTGAACCCGGCCTGCTGCGCGCTGGACTGCTGTTCTGCCTTCCGTAGCTGGTGGAAAAAAAGTGATATAAAACCAGTTTGGCTCACCGAAGAGCTACTCTTTCTCTGGTCGTGACAGAGAAGACAGACACTATGTACAGCATTTTTCCATTGGTTTTGACAGAGAAGACAAACGCTATGTACAGTATTTTACAGGTTTGTTGTGCCAGGGAAATTATCCTAGCTCTTTTTGACAAGCACAAAGAACAGCTTAACGTCCCGTTCTAAGGACTGCAAATCTCATCTGTAGCATGCATGTCTGGTGAGTCATAGGCGGGATTTGAACTCAGGACTTTTCGGTTCAGAGGCAAGGTCACGAACCACAGGACTACACACACTACCATTTGTTTATTATTACCTTCGTCAGGTTGAGGAAGTTGCTAGCAGCCCCTCCCTGTAAAAACATACCCTGCTACTAAAGCAGCAAGGAAACTTGTCTCCCGAGGCACTACAAAGTACAAGGGTCTGAAGGTACTACAGCAGAATGTCTGCTTTTGATATCTCGTGTTCTGGACATGCAGGGCTCGAAATTCAGTTTTGGGAATAGGTGCACTGGTGCACCCAACCTAAAAAATTGGGTGCACCAAAAAATTTTTGGGTGCACCACATAAAATAAAGTAGAATGTAACTATTGTAAGCAAAACCTAATGACAAACCTTACTGTTCCTCTTCATGCGCATTTGGCACGCGATCTCGGCACGCAGTTTTGAAGCTTTCAAAATCGAAATTAACTCAAATTCTAACATCAAAATCTTAAACAAGTACTACAATGAAGATTTTATTATTTTCTTACACTTAGATGTCAAGAATATGCTGTCTACTAGTGTGCAGTGATACCTTACACATTAAACCGTACGAAAATATTTGGGTGCACCAGTGCACCCACAGTAAAAAAATTAGGTGCACAGTCCCAAAATTGGGTGCACTGGGTGCACATGCACCCAGTATTTCGAGCCCTGACATACCTACCTGGTCCCTCAGCTGCATTATCAAGTTTGCCATCTCCTCCTTCTCCTGTGCGAGCGCGTCGAAGAGGGCTTTATTCTTGTCGTACTGTTCGCTGAGGTCGGAGATCGTTCTCTCCTGCTCATCCTGGTGCGCTTTTCTCAGTATCACTTCTTCCTCCAGGGACTGGACTCTTTTCTGTAACCTGTCAATCAATCAATAGATAAATAAAACAACCAACTAATCAACTAATCAATCAATCGATCAATCAACCAACTAAAATAACCATTTATCAATTAAAAACATTTGCCACACAAGGTTGAATTGTGCCTTTTGATGCAAAGCACCACTGGATGAATCCAGATTAAAGTTTCCATAAATTTACACAGTAAAATTTGTTGTGAAAAGACTTTGATTGCCTACTTTCAGACCAAATGATCTATTTTGTTTCTTTTGTTGATTGACTTTCTTTAAGATAAACTTCGGAATCCATACTTGTAGAAATAAACACTTCGAATGTAACAAAGCACACCATACAAAAGTAACTCAAGCAACTGGATAGATTGTGTAAAAATTCAGATGTTTCAGGTAGCATCCACAGTTTTTCATCAGTGACTGAACAGTGAGCAATATTTGTACTGTGTATCTTATTACTTGAATGTCTAACATTCATTGACGTTTAACAAAGTAATAAAAAAGACGGCAAAACTTCAACAACATATAAACACCATGAAACAGCTTGTAACCTGACCTGGCGTTGGACATGTGCGCCGTCTCCGCCTCCTCCAGGTCCTGTTCCGAGGTCACGACCTCCTTCTCAAGCTTGGCGATGCGGAACTTCAGCTCCCTGTTCTTCTGGTTCACCTCCCGGAGCTCCTCAGACAGGATCTCGTTCTTGCCCTGGAACAAAAAAAGGTAAAGGTGTTCCCATAGCCTTTTTGAGGCCGTAGGGCCAGTGGGTTGTTATCTACTGTGTCTAGGACATGGTATTGGAAAACGGGGCCCATCCCTCTCCTTCCACCGCCTTTTACCTCCCCAACCAAAGTAAAGTACCCACCTTTACACCTAGGCGGAGTAAAGAAAGTCATGTCATCGATGACACAGGATTTGAACCCAGGACCTCTGGGTTGTGGCCCAAAGACACTAACCGTTACACCAACATGACGCCTGGAACAAAGCAGTTAGCTAGTAGGGCGTCTTGGCGTCTTCAGGATGCCCAACATTAAAAAACAAAGAAATTTGACGTCCTATTTTTAGGCCTTGAGGACACACTGTTTCACACATACACATGTACATTTTTTTTGGATGCCCTGTCTATAAATCGTAGCTAAAGCGCACCTGGAACTCTCTGTAGGCCTGCAGCTCCAGTAGCAGGTTGTTGTTCTCCTCCCGCAGACGAGAGTTGTCCAGTCGGAGCTCGTCCACGCGGCCTAACGTCTCGTTCAGCTGCTGGTGGATGGTCTAGGGTGGGAAAAGAGCAACAATATGGTTTAAAGTTAATATTTCTGTTTACTCTATCAAAGACTAGATTTCTGGAACACCAACATCCCAGCTCACTGTCATCAGAAGTTTCACAACATTGAATTACCAGGCCATTCTGTTTCACCGGACAAACAAAAAATAGACAAATGACATACAACTAAACATACAGATTGTACAACCATCAACACGAATTGAGGATAACTCTCAAATTGGTGTTTCAGCTTTACTTCATGGACTTTGTTTTATTTGAGAAACAGGACTGGTGATTTTGTTGGAGTGGCTCAAGTGACAGGGTTGGGGTTTTGTTCGCGTTAAGAATTTTCGCGTTCGCGTGGAAAATTTGAAATGGAAAATTTATTTATAGGATAAAGTAATTTTATCATCAAAATTTTTCTCCCTTGGGAATAGACTGAGTCCCTTGGGAATAGCACACACCAAACCACACCACAGCCTGCCCACACCCATGCAGGGGAAAAGTTTGCCAGTAATTTTGATCATTTGCGCGTTACATTATACAAATTAGTTGATCCGAAGGGAATTGAAGGTTTACAAATCTAAGGTTTCATGCCAAAAAAATTTCAAACAAAAAAATTTGAAATTGAAAAAAAACAAAAAAAAACAAGTTGACTCCCAAGGGACTCGTCTATTCCCAAGGGAGAAAAATTTTGATGATAGAACTACTTTGATATTTTGGACCTTTAAATAAATTCTCCATTTCAAATTTTCAACGCGAACATTTTCCACGCGAACGCGAAAATTCTTAACGGGAACAAAACCCGTTCCTAAGTGACAACTGTGGACTGTCTGACTTACAGCCTTGCTGCTGTCCTCCTGTTGATATGTGCTGAGCTGTGACTGAAGCTGGGCGTTCTCTCTCTGCAGCTGTTCTACCTGCTGCTGCAACTACACAACAAACAAACAAACATCCTTGTCAATAAAACTCAGTCTTCTGTGTCAACTAGATAACCACACCAAAAATATCATTTTTTAATAAAACTCAGCATTCTAAGGAAGTTAGAATACTTAGATAAGTATGAAAAAATATCATTTTCAACAAAAGTTAACATCCTGAAGTAGATAGACAACCACGCAAACAAATATCCTTTTAACAAAACTTAACATTCTGAGACAGATCATTGCACTTGTGAAAACAGCTAGGGAAGCTACCTTTGTGTTTTGAACCTGTTGAGCCTTGTCCTGACCAGTGAAAGAACCAGTCTGGGCACCATCCTCTGTAGTAGCTGCCAGCTCAATCTTTTCGCTTGCTATAAACCACCGTGTTTAGCAAGCGAAAAGATTGAGCCAGTGGTTACTACAGAGGATGGTGCCCAGGCTATGAAAGAATAGCTTAGGCCACACCAACTTAATTTCTTAATTAACGGATTTTTATTTTCCAAAAAAAAAAATTTAGAAAAAAAATCATGAAAACAGAAAGCTGGCCCAGCCTTCTGTTTTCATTATGATTTTTTTTCTAAAATATTTTTTTTGGGAAAATAAAAATTCGTTAACCAAGAAATTAAATTGGTGTGGCCTTATCACTAGGCTAAACGTGGATGAAGGTACACCTCCGCCTTCCTTACCAGTCTGACCTTGTCCTGGTACTCCTGCTCCACAGTCAGCTTCTCCTCTATCAGGTGCATCACCTGCAGCAGAACATCAAACATTTTACAGAGAACGGCACCCGGGAAAATCTTCTTTTTCCTGATAGACTAAATATCAAATCATACTTGACATAAAATGTGTATACAGTACTAGGAAAATCCTTCAAACATTGTTTATAGATGTTTCGAAATGGAAAGACAATGTGTGGGGCAGGTAAAATTTGTCTGGAGCAAGCAATTTCAATTGTTACCTGCACCTGTGCATGTATGCAGAAAAAAAGGATTTTGAGCCCTGCCCCTAGCTCACTGAGCATACCCCTTCCGCCAGCAACCCCCCAAGGCCCAGCACCCCCTCTCCAGGCACCCCCCCCAGGACCCCCCTCCCCAACTCACCTCCTTTTTCTGCCTCTCCACCATCTCCCCCCGAGCCTTGTCCGCCCGTTCCAGACACTCCTGTTGTACCCGCTTCACCCCCCTCCCAGCACCCCCTCAGGCCTAGCACCCCCCTCCCCCATTACCCCCCCCAGGACCCCCCTCCCCAACTCACCTCCTTTTTCTGCCTCTCCACCATCTCCCCCCGAGCCTTGTCCGCCCGTTCCAGACACTCCTGTTGTACCCGCTTCACCCCCCTCCCAGCACCCCCTCAGGCCTAGCACCCCCCTCCCCCATTACCCCCCCCCCCCAGGACCCCCCTCCCCAACTCACCTCCTTTTTCTGCCTCTCCACCATCTCCCCCCGAGCCTTGTCCGCCCGTTCCAGACACTCCTGTTGAACCCGCTTCACCCCCCTCCCAGCACCCCCTCAGGCCCAGCACCCCCCCTCCCCCAGTACCCCCCTCCAGGCACCCCCCCTCCAGCTCACCTCCTTTTTCTGCCTCTCCACCATCTCCCCCCGTGCCTTGTCCGCCCGTTCCAGACACTCCAGTTGAACCCGCTTCACGCGCTCCTGACTCTCCCGCGCCTGCTGGTGAAGACTGGCGCACTTAGCCAGCTCCGCCTGCAATGGAGGGAATGAATGAGAGACACATTAGGGGAAGGATGGCATGCTTGGCAAGTTCTGCCTGAGATAGACAGATGATTTATCTAGATATGACCAGGAAACATAGAACAAGGGAACACTGAGCAACACTGGGCTGGACAGAAGAACAAAAGAACATGGATACTGAATCAGATGCAATTTGCAAGAGCTGATTGGGATAGACAGAATGATAGAGTGGTTGGGTGGAGGCTGACACTAAGCATTGAGCTCTGCTAGGATAGAACCGCACAAGATCACCTACTAGGATAGAGAGAACAAGAGATTACTAAAAAGAGGCTCACATACTTTGCAAGGACTCAGCAAGGTCACCATACCTGGTGAAGTTCTTTGTGAGTAGACGTATCTCACCTTTCATGTGTACATCTGCTTATCCTACAAGTTTGTAGAACTAATGGAAGTTTGTTGATTTACTTGGAAGCTTAAAGCCTCTTAGTACACTTTAACATTACATTTGCACTTAAGTGACCACATTGGATTGAGAGTCCTTTTGCAATTGTTAGAAAACAAATCTGTCATTTCCTTCAAAACTTGGCAAATGGAACTGAGCTCTGTGAATGCTAATCAGTTTAGAAATACTAATACAACAGTTTACAGTACTACTGGTACAGGCCCTATCAATTTTCTACCTCAAAAACGAACATTGTGCAAAATGTTTGTTGAGGATGTTAGTTTCAGGTTGCTAGCTTTGACATGTATGGAGTGCAAATGTAAGGAAATCATAAACATTACTTCTTGTAAAAATGGAAATTTGTTTCAATGGATAAAACAAGCTTAAATTACAATGGATTTATAAAAGTTTACATGGTCCTCAGAGACACACTCAAACATTTTCACAACTTAAGAAAATACTGCACAAACAAACAAAAGCACTGGAAAACTACTGATTTTTCCATTTAAAAAATGGTGGTCATTTTGTTATAATAACCACACCAACGACCACACCAACATACATGTACATGTATCAGCCACTAAAAGCAAGAAACGTAGGATAAAATCACTTCTGCTTTCTGGAAGCCACACTGAACTTCCAGATAATTCAACCAACCAAAACGTAAACTTAACAACAGTAGAAAACTGTAGAAACCCGCAACAACGCCTTTCCCTGTCACCACTCTGCAACGCCAAGTTTTAGACGCCAACTAAATACGCTGGACCGAGCGCTACACAAATACTGGTGTATATATACGCAAAACTGTTTGTTTAAACCTCTGTTGAATGAAGTAGTGAGGGTTGACTTTGAACTCGGACTGATAAGTCAACAACGGCCTTCGAACCGGTGAAAGAGGCAGTTGAAAGGTGTATTGTGTGCCTCCTTACGGTGAAGTATGCTTCACCTGACTACGGGTGAAACAGAGACGCCTACTTGTTCTAGTTGAGTGGCAACAACGGTGTAAGGGGTGAAAGGAACAAGACTAGGAGATCATTGTAGTTTACTTACTGGGGTGAAAGTACGGTACATGTAATCTCCAAGCAGAGGTGGTGTGTTGACTAGTTTTTCTTCTTCATATGTGTTTTTTTCCTTGTTTTGTACATCTTTTACACTGGGTTTTCTCACTAGTAAGTTGTTATAGCATAAGTCTGATGACAAACTCACCTAGGAAGGGACAAACCCTTTCAAAAAAGGCTGTTATTTGAGGTATTGAAAGGCCAAAACCAAACATCTGCTTGGAGATTGAGACACTTGTAAGCACCAGTTAAGATGTATAATGAGTTACCCCCAGACAGTCCTGCACCTGTATCCAGGTGTGTGTGGCCAGCTGACAGGTCAGACAAGACAAATGGTTAGTCCCCAAATAACACCAGACACCCTCCAAGCAGAGGAGTGGGTCCGGCAGGTTTTTGACGTGTTTTTAGGTATTTTTGTCAGGCTTTCTACTTTGTCATGTTTTTTTTGTCTAGAGGTGTGGGTTGGCTAGACAAAATAACCATGACAAAGTAGAAAGCCCGACAAAAACGCCTAAAAACACGTCAAAAACCTGCCGGACCCACTCCTCTGCTTGGAGAGTAACACCAGACACACATGGCAAAGAATGAATCACTGCAGGTAGACATAATAAAGCTGTCTGTGACTCCAAGAAAGGTTTCAGGTTGGTAAATCAATCGGAGTCCTTTTTTTACACAAACAAAAGTAAAAATAGCTGAAAACACTTTGATGATTCTTCTTGCCCCGATGAAGGTACGAGAAGGATTACAGAAACGTTTACAGTTTTTTTAAATACTTTTGATTGTGTAAAATGAACTCTAATCTCCAGCCACATTCCAAACATGCCGTATCATCTACCCTTTGTCCACTTTTCTCAACCCATTCTGTAACAAATATCATTCACCTAATAAACGTCTAGTTTTTATCGGAACACCAAACACAGCCTGGGGCTTACAGAAGTGATTTATCTACAGTCTCTCTTCGGGTGAGAGATACACAACAGAGACAAGCAAAAGGAGGATTAGGGTTGCCATGGTGATGAGTGATAAATCCTCCTCACACATTATGGTGCTGTCACTTCTTGTTGTTTGTCTTTGGTACAGATAGGAGGGCAGCTGGACATGGTGTATAACATATACTGGTTCGATCAAGGATGTCTAACATATGTACTTTAGACCACTGTGGTTGATACATGTATGTGGAATACATGATTGTGTTATTTGATAAAAGACTAAAGAGACTAACGAGCCAGTCACATATTCCAACTCTCTAGTAGTAGTAGTAGACTCTACAATGGTGTTTGTGAGTTCTGCAGCCAAAGAAGTATCTCTACTTCTTCCAAGATGGTTATCCTTTCACCAAAATTGATTAATTGATTGATCCACTGATTGGTTGGTTTGTTGATTGGTTGGAAAAGATGGATTTCGACTTTGTTTTGAACATCAAGATGAAATATGAGCTTAGACTAATTTGCCACACCAAATTATGGTTCCAAGCTTAAAGAGATTTGTTCAAAATTTTTCAGGTCCTGGAGACAGCCTTGGTTTGAACCTAACATGCTTTTAAAGGAAGGAACATTAAGTGTAAATAAGAAGTCACTGCAGTCTTGAGTTTTTAAGATCCAGGCCCCTCCTTACCTCCAGTGTCTCGACCTTGGCCTTGAGCTCCTTGTTCTCCTTGGCAATCTCCTGTAGGAAGGCGAGCGTCTCGATGTGCCGTCCCGTCAGTCTCTCGTTCTGTTCATCCTGCTCGCCCTGCGACGGGCGCCCCGCCTTGTTGCCATAGCAATTCTGCATCTTCTCCAGTCGCTGGTGGGTAGAGAATAGACGTACATGTAACGTTATCTCTTATAACATACCTGGGCTGCGATAACCTTCGATATGTGTGTTTGGACCGGTCCGTACTTTACGGTACGACCCGTTCTTTCCTAGTTTGATTTGAACTAGATTTAAGTGGCTACTGTGCTCTTTTAGTCTAATAATGTTATTGGTTGGAAAAGAACAGCCGATTCAACAGCCAGCAGTTTCAAAAGCAAGATCTATTCTCAAGGGTAGCTATTGGGAAGGTGGAGAACCTTGAAATAAGCAAAACTTGTAGACGTCTGACAACAATTGATCAGAAACGAGAGAAGACATCAGGGAAGAAGCTTGAAACAAAGTAGTAATAGTAGTACTAGTAGTAGTTCGTGGTCAGTACTACTACTAGTGTCAGTAGTGCTGCACCTGTTCACCTTTTTGAGCATGTTGAATCGGGACATTTCGACTTGAGAGAAACCAGATGAGGAAAACTCAGATCTACTACAGTGACTTGTTGTGCGTCTGGTAGAGAGAAATAGAACGGCACCTGATGTTTTATTCAGACTCAGGTGTGGCATGTTGACTGTCAACAACTTTATTTCACGACTTCAATCAGTTCCATTTTGTAAACATGGCGTGATTCAAACTTGAAACCTGAGCAACAAGAAAAAAAGACGACAAACTCACCCTTCTCAGCTCACGGTCTCAAGATGGAGATAAATTTTAAGTATATAAACTGAGGAAATATGAGAAAACCCTGAGAAAAGTCTTATTTTTCCCTCCATGGTTCGAAACGTTGTTATGTTTGCAGCACGCAGTGTTGACCTTTCGTTTCCCTCCACGTTACACAATATAGTACACCATAAATCACACTAATGTACAACAATACGGCTATTATAGCGATAACAAATACACTGTAATACTGCCTCATACGATCCTATACAATATATGTTCGGTTTATTAAATATTAATGATATTTCCGTGGAGATTTCAGTTTGACCTTTTGTGTTCTCTCGCGCGTGAAGATGTGAAGCGGCGCCGTACTGCGCAAGCGCGGAGCCGCCATCTTGGAAAGTTCAATTTTCTGCCTGTCACGGAGGGAAAATCGTCTGAAACTCCGCGTTTTTCTCGGTTTGTTCCCGACTGTTGTTACTGCAGGCAAGATGCCGATCATCGCGCCGAACATAGACAAGGTGGTGGTGCACCCGCTGGTGCTGCTGAGCGTGGTGGACCACTTCAATAGGATGAGTAAGATCGGCAACTACCGGCGTGTGGTCGGAGTGCTGCTCGGATCATGGAAAGGCAAAACCACGTTAGACATCTCAAACAGTTTCGCAGGTAAGCACTTTTAGAAGCAAGTAATTTTAAGGCAGCTTTCTGAAATATATTCTACTGCCAGAGACCTACTGCATGTAGAGGATATGCTCAGAATTGATATTGTTTAATAATATAGCGGTTTGTTAGGAACAAAAATATACCTGTGTCATGATAGAGGGTGGGAGGGGGGCATAACGCTTTTGGGTTTTGTTTTGTCATTTGGCAAATTATGATACACATAGGCATGTACTAAAACACGCTTCCAACATAAAGAATAGTGTGAGAAAGCTATTCCATGTTTAAAACGTTACATAAAACTCATGGTTATTGTATCGATTTCTAAGTAACAAAAATACCCTGTTTCTGACTTCAGTATAGAATTGGTTTGTATTACGTTATGAATACACTGTATTGTACGAAGAGTAAGAAAGAGGTATTCACTCCCCACTCCCGTTGTCCTGTCATTTTTCCCCAGTCCCTTTTGATGAGGATGATAAGGAGCAGAGTGTCTGGTTCCTGGACCACGACTTCCTGGAGAACATGTACGCCATGTTTAAGAAGGTTAATGGTGAGTACCTCCGCCTTAAAAAGATGGCTCTACTCTACTCTAGTAGTCTCTACTCTAAAATGCCTTTCCCTTACTCTATCATACATTGACTTGCACCACCCAGATTGAGTACTACTGTTGTTGGAACTTTCCTTGCTCATTTTTTAGGTCTTGAAACACTAAAATCTAGTTTTAATCTAGAATCATTGTGATCTAAGACTTAGAGGATACATGTAGGTACACCCTAGACAGGTACATTACTGGATGGAATATACAGGTCTGCCTCATAACATTTAAACCATAATATTGGACTGTAAATGATGATTTATATTGTGCATTTTCAGCTCGAGAGAGAATAGTTGGTTGGTACCACACAGGACCTAAACTCCATGTTAACGACATCGCAATCAACGACCTGATGAGAAGATACTGCTCTGCCTCGGTTCTGGTTATAATTGACGCTAAGCCGAAGGACCTGGGTCTACCTACAGAAGCCTACATTGAAGTAGAGGAAGTTCATGATGTGAGTTTATGTAGCAATACATGTGAAGACAACACCTACCCTGGGAGTCTCCCAAAATATGTTCAAGCTAGTTATAAAAGTGTTCATGTTTTATCTCGCTGGTTCTTCACATTACATATATATGTGTCGAAGGCTTGTGTTCAAATGCATTTGGAACAGGAATGGCAGTGTGCATTGGTCTGTTAGTTCTTATGGATGACATATGGATTAATTTTCAACCAGTTTTAGCCCTGAAGTGTATTCTACTTTGGATCGCAAATTAACTGTGATGCAAGTGTTTGTTGTGATTTTCTGTTTAGCTGGAATTTTTTTTTTTTTTTTTTTTTTTTTTTTTTTTACTGTAGGATGGCACACCAACATCGAAGACATTCGAGCATGTGCCCAGTGAGATTGGAGCAGAAGAAGCAGAGGAGGTCGGAGTGGAGCACTTACTTAGGTACGACTGAACCAACAGCTTTGTGCATGTATGATTTTATCAGCAACGCCACCTAGCTCAATTTCACAGAAGTGCATTTGTTTAACAACATGGTCACCACACTCGCTCACACTATCCGGTGTTTCATCTGCTGTTCCCCGTCACACAAGGGTTAACTTAACCAGCCAAACTTTTCATTACATCTTGGCACTGCTTGAGTCTGCCATGATGATTTCCCAGCGTTGTTTTTATGGAATACTGGTCGTTGATCTTCAAGTGACAGTGCGTCCTCACCAGCGTGGGCCCACTGGATAGAGCCGCTTGGAAGCGCAGTGTGAAGACTAGCCGACTACTGCCAACCCCTACAGTTTGTATGTCAGGGGCCCCTGCAGCAGTGTATACTGGATACTATTAGTATTACAGGGGGTTTTTCTAGAAAAATTAAACAAGAGGGAGCACACACAGGCAAGGGAGCGAATTCTGTGTTTATGGAAGAATCGATTGCTGAGGGAAGTCTGTATGCTGGAGATTATGCTAAAATCTGAATTCGACAATGGGGCGCTGGTCTGAAACCAGAGGGGGCAGCGCCCCTCTTTCCCGATTTAGATGTACCCCTGGTATTACTATGACAGGAGAGACAAGCCTGTAAGTACAGTGTAATGTCTCTGGAGAATTTGGCACTCTCATCAGTGAGTGTGTTGGGTTCTTTTACATGAATGTTGCATGTTTTTCTCTCCCCAGAGATATCAAGGATACGACAGTCGGCACCCTGTCCCAGAGGATCACCAACCAGCTGATGGGACTGAAGGGACTCCACTCCAGAATACAGGACATCCGCACCTACCTGGACGATGTGGCAGAGGGTGGGTACACAGCGCAGCAGCGCCTCCTGGCAACTTTGCAACAAAGTGCAGCCAGACTGGCTATTGTAAAGTTGTATTGGAACTAGGTTTTGTTGCCTGAGGCAGTTCATTGCACAGCCATCAACTGTTTTGCAGATCTTTAGCTTCCTATTATGTTTTGTGTTGTATTTTAGTTTATAAGGTGCCTTTAGTAGCTGACACGATTCAATGAAATAAGGCAGCGTTTGACTGTCTTATAATGCGACAAAAAATCAAAGTTCTTCCTCAGAAAAATTTACGACCCTTGAACATTTAAGTCACTTCTATCAAAAATTCATCAACGGAGTTTCTCTTTGAAAACAGACTCTGCCATAATTTTGCTGTAATTCACTTTATCTTCACAGTAGCAAAATTTCATGGTGTAAGGAATATGGGCATTTTCACTGAACTTCACGGTGGCGGCAAGTGATTTACAAAACAGATGTGTGTAGGAATCATAAATAATTACAACAGGTGATGATAAGTTCATGGTACAGAGGTGACTGTGAAAACAGTGAACATAAAGTTACAGTGAAAGAAACAAGAATTACAGTATTCACAATACAGCTGAGCTTGCATGCTAATGATGTGATGTTGCGCCCCCCTCCCCACGTGCAGGTAAGCTCCCTGTGAACCACCAGATCGTGTACCAGCTTCAAGACATCTTCAACCTCCTGCCCGACGTCAACCTGCAGGACTTTGTCAAGGTCAGTCGCTTCTCATGGTCAACAAAATGTTTGCAGTGGTTTTAAGTCCATGGTGAAGAAGTCACCGTGAAAAGCACGAACATAAAACCACTGCAAACATTTTCCCTTTTTACAGTATACTGTACATTTGAGGTGAGATACATTTTAACACAAATAAAGGCTTGGCCCCTCCCTGTAGCAAGTATGGGGAGAATTTGTAGTAAACCAAAGTGAATCAAGAAACAAAACTCATGATCTGAAAAAGAAAACTTGTTCCCACTCACCACAATCTTACTTTGTTTATCCTTTTTCGGTTCCCTGCTTTATGTACATGCAATACTTTAATTTATGTCATACCTGGGCCTGATACGGGTATTCCGGACCGTGTGATAACTATCCGGATCACATAGGGTTCGGGAGTGTTATCACACAGGCTTCCATGGAATATTTCGAATGCATTTCGAGCGCGCCGGTTGCGCCGCCGTCGGAAATTCAAATACCAGATTCGGAGGTTAGAATCAAAGTTGTTACAGTTTCTTATTCGAGGACACAAAACTGCCTCAACTTCTGGCGCATTCCGCATTGAAATGTGTGTTTTCTCGGGTTGTTATGACCAAGGTATGACATAAATATAATACAGCGCGTTGTATTCCGTATCACACTCGGTCCCAGCCCTCCCGCTGGTCGGATCGCCCGACGGCCGTAGCGGTCGGGCTGGAACCTTGGGTGATACGGAATACACCGTGTTGTATTCTATATGTATATGTATTACTAATCATTCAGATCAGATAACATACATTTGTAACGTTACAATGTGCAGCAATTTGCATTCTCCTTTGTTCCGTGCGAAAAGACTCAGTGTTTCTATCGGAAAGTGATTAATAAAGATTACCTGCTTGAGTAATGGCAATTGCTGTAAATTGTAATAATGACTTTCCATCTGTTATCCAATGAGATCTAGACAAAGTCCTTCTTGCAAAGGATTTCAGAGGGATTAACATTTGGGAAATCACCATAATTATTTATGATAACATAGGGAAGAAATGTTAGGAGGTATGTTCTCGCACACTAATTAGGATGGGGTTAATGCAGGTCGTTTTTTGCTTCAACTTCAACTTAAACTACCCCCAAATAACCCCGCCAGGGGCAAAGTAGGGGGGAGGAGGTCCCAGGCTAAGGCGGGCAGGCCTCCTGCTGTTGCTACAGAGAAAGATCAGTTTGCTAACCCATATTTCCATCGTCAAGTAATAAAAAACTTCAGTAATCATTTCCAAAATTAACTAGTGAGTGCCATTTCGAAGAGTTCAGTTGGATGGTAGCTAAATTTGAATAATTGGAAGCATGTGCATTTCTCACATGTGATCTTACACTACCCACCAGCAAAATATTAGAGACACAATCCTGTGGCAAACAGACATGGGGAAAACATAACCCTCTGCCTTGGCAGACCAACAATTAAACAAATAAGTGTCTTCTTTCTTTCCCTCTTTCCTTCTACCTGACAAATGACCAGATGCTTGGGGTTATCCTGTCTTCCTACTCACTATCCAAAAAAAACCACTGCCATTTAGACTACCAAAGAAATCAAACAGATAAATTACATTTTCTTTTCCCCAGGCGTTCTACCTGAAGACGAATGACCAGATGCTGGTTGTTTACCTGGCTTCTATGATCCGGTCCATCATCGCTCTCCACAACCTTATCAACAACCAGCTCGCTAACAGAGACGCAGAGAAGGAGGGAACAAAAGAGAAGAAGGACGACAAGAAGGATGACAAGGATAAGGATAAGGACAAAGACAAGAAAGACGAAAAGTCTGAGAAAGACAAGGATAAGGAAGAGAAAAGTAAAGACAAGTCGGATGCTGGGAAGAAGAAGTGATAAATATTGTGTTCTACGTTCCATAGAATTGTTCATAATGCCACTGGTAACTTTATTCAATATGGAAAGATTCCGAAAATTTGAATCTGCGCCAAATTTATCTGTGTACATTATGGTGTACACTAAAGCATATCCTTTAAAATGGCATTATGACAGTTTATTGTACACACAGTAACAAGATAAAATGTAGGGCTTTGTATAACTTTTCCAAATTCTCAAATAACCAGTGTCTACATCCTGTGAAGTTTGTGAAAATTACTTCATCCTTTTTTTATTGTTGAAGATTTCTCCTAGCCTTCCATCACAAATATTACTGTAAAATAGAGTAATTTGTATGAAAGAAGTTTGAGTTACAGTTTGGGGGTGGGGGGGCGAGAACATTTGTTATGGACAAAGTCATCCAGTCTGTCTTCTGTAGGTACCCTTGAATAAAACAACTGATGCAAATAAAAGAATGTGTAAGTCTTGTCCTTATTTACCCCACTTGTATTTGCTGTCCTTTCATTTGGACGCTTTAAGCTATCTTACATATCGTGCAGTACCATGAAACCTGTATGTGTGGCAGGTAAGGCACCTCTACCCGAACAATTTCTAGTTATAATAGGACACTCCTGCCCGAACAAGGACGTTGAGTTTTTTAAATTTCACTTTGGAACAAAGTTTCGCTGATGACAACACCAACGGTGTTCACTTCCCTCTCGCCTAACAATGCGTCATACCAGCCATAAGCGTTTACGGTCGTGTTCGCGTATTTAAGGTTAATATCTCGTATATAGTAGCCTCCGTTGGCAGGCCTCCCCACGGCGATTTTTCAACTTATCGGGGCCAGTTTCTTTGGCTGGGCCGCTGGGGGGACAAAGAAACTGGCCCAGATAAGTTGAAAAATCGCAGTGGGGAGGCCTGCAACGAAGGCTATATTAATCAGGGCTTATCAAACTTGGTTTTATATGCATATATCCTACTTCTAAATATTACTTTACATGCTAACAAAGCTTTGTGACTTTAATCTTAACATTCTCAACTCTGTTCGGCATTTAACACCGATAAATGCCGGGGGCGTCGGCGGGCCATGTAGCGAGCGGCCCGCCGCGCTGGGTTCACCGGGACCTGCGCCCGCTCGCTGTAATCTCAAGCTGCTGAATCAAATTATCATTCAAGTACATGCTCCAATACGCCTAGTTTCCTAGCACATAAGGTAAGCCAACAGTCTTTCGGATCGCCATGCTTGAGACTAGAGCTAGTGGCCGTACACGGTGACACGGCGGGCCGACGTGTGGAATCCCGAGTTCGTTGCTAAATACGTGCCCAGCAAAAAAAATATGTTAGATTAGAGTCACGAGGTTTGTTACATGTAAAGTAACATTAAGAGGTAGAAGTCATGCATATAAAACTAGCATAAAACCAAGTTTGATAAGCGCTAATTTGGGGCGAGTTGGTAGTAAATAGTAGGGGCGAGTTGGACTTGGGGCGAGTTGACTAGGATGAAGGACGTGCGTGCCAGTCACGTGCTTGTGAGGTCACGTGACCCAAAGAATTGGTCACTGGAGAAGGTCGTTGAGTCGTTTTTTTGTTTGGTTATTTTGGAACAAAGTCTCGCTGTTGAGAACACCAGCGGGGTTCACCGACCTCCCTTTGCGTTATGCCTGTTGTGCGTGCCACTCAAGTGATTGTGAGGTCACGTGACCCAAAGAATTGGTCACTGGGACATGAAGAAGGTCGTTATGTTGGTTTTTTTTTTACCCTGGAACAAAGTTTCGCCGTTGAAAACATCGGCGGGGTTCATTGACCTCCCTCTCACGTAACTATGCGTCATACCAGACGTGCGTGCTAGTCACGTGTTTTTGATGTCACGTGACCCAAAGAATTGGTCACTGTAACCTGAAGAAGGTCGTTAAGTCGTTTTTTTTTTACCCTGGAACAAAGTTTTGCTGGTGAAAACATCGGCGGGGTTCATTGACCTCCCTTTCACGTAACTATGCGTCATACCAGCCGTGCGTGCCGGTCACGTGCACCACGCAAACTTGTAAGTCGTTAAAAGGTCGGGCACAGATGGCGGCTGCGATACACCGATTACGCTTCCATCGCTTCTATCATATCAAATAATTGGCTGGTGACGCAAACTGGCGCGTTGTCTCCATATAAAGCGGATTTTCCGTGACGTCGTGTACGATATATCTCGTTAACAGAACATCTGTCTGATGCGATCGGAGGATTTGGTGAAATTTAATTAAAGTTTCCGTCTGCCGCCCTTCTCTTTGTTGCTGTCGTCAGATCGATGCGGTGGGGCTGGTAGATGTGACAGGCCGTTCGCTGTGATTTAACCAGCGGAGCTGCTGTGTGGCGTGTGATAACGCTGCATTTTGTATTCGGGAATCATGACAGCGTACACACACACACATACGCACGCTCACACACACACACACGCGCGCACACATACGCACGCTCACACTCACACGCATACACACGCGCACACACGCGCACACATACGCACGCTCACACACACACGCATACACACACACACACCACACACATACCATACACACACGCACGCACACACACACACACACACACACATACATACATACATACATAGAGAGAGAGAGCAGGCGTTGGGTGAAGTAATGCAATGATATAGAATGCCACTGTTAGAAAGTTTTCCCTTGTTTACAAATTCCTTTCTCCATGTGACGTTACGTTGAACATGAACTTGGAAGCCAAAGCTGCGTCATGTCACCCTCCCGTGACGTACACGCGTAGTTAGCGCGTCAACACAATCCCCTTGTCTTCGCCACAGGCTTCGTGGTTTTACCGTTTTGGATGATTACGTACTGATTTCTTTTTTTGGGTTGGTTGAACGTTCCATGCCAAGATTTTTAATTTATTGATTTTCTATTTATCTATTTATGCATTTATTTTCCATTAACAAAAACATAAACAGACACAAAGTCTACCTTTGCAGTTCCATTGAATTAGCCACAAGAAATGGATAACTGCTAATATAATACGTAACAACGTACTGATCTTTTATTACTAGTACTACGGTGTCCGGTTGGCTCCCATTTTATCATTATTATTGGGTAGGCCGAATACTCTCTCTTCGCAGCCGGGGGCTGAATTGCGAGGAGAGCACAACTGGCGGGGCTAGATCGCAAGGGTTTGGAGCAACTGCCATTCAGCGCGCAGGTGACCTCAATACGACAATTGCCCCATGTGCGGCCATAGGACTGTAGGTCACTTACACAGGGAAGGACCCCTACTCTTTTCGATAAGTGCAGTGGGTTATTCAACGTGCCCGGGGTGTGGCTCTCCTAAAACACGGGACCTCCATTTAACGTCCAATCCGAGGGACGTCCCTAACCGAAGCTAGGTACTCATTTACACCTGAGTGTTTGTAACGGCCTTTGCTGCAAAGTTGTCAGACATTCTAATTCAGCTTTAAGGATCTCGAAGGCGTGAAGATCAGGACGTCAATTGTATTACAGTCGAAATGTCCTTTAGAGGTCACACGCAAATCTATTTTGCTTCAGGTTCCAATGGCCAATCATTTATGATAATAAAGGACATAGATATGTTTATTGCAAGCTAAGTACATAATGCATAGTACATGGGACTAATGGTGCAGATAAAGAGCCATTAAGGACTAGTTTCTACTACAGCCAATTACTTATTTTTACATTCTAGAATATACATGGATCTACTTATGTTGGGTTTGGCTTCTTCTTTTGAGGCAATGATAATATTTACTGTTCTTAGTTGAATCTATAAATCTACGGCAAAACGGCAATTTACAACCAAATATGATCAGTGCCCGTCTTCGTACATCTTGACCCATTCTCGTTTGTTTGCTGCTATTTTGCTAAAATATTTCAACACACGAGTCTCCATTCTTATGTTCATATTTAAGTACAGCTTGCAGTCATCTATTAGGCTACTGGGAAGCCCCTCGCGGGGCCTTCCTTATCTTTGTCTGATTTTTTTTCATCTTGTGTCATGAAAGACCTTATCCGTCGACCTCCCCTGGCCGACAGAAAACTACAAAGACAAATGAGAAAACGATGTTTAATCGCATAGAAAGGGGCGATCTAAAAATGAAGTACATTTCTATCATAATCCTAAACCCCCTCAGCAAAACTTCGGACTTTCAATTATCACTACCAAAGAATAACCAACAAAAATGATGAACCGTTTTATCTGGTAATAAACACTCATTTGTTCCAATGCAATTAACCTTCGGGCATAGATTTGCAAATAAAAAGTCATGATCACCACAAACACAGTCCCATTAGCCCACTGTGGGGCTAGAGCTCCCCACGCTCGCCATGCTACGTGGTTCATGGTTTAACACCGCCTCAGTCAAGGTAGTTACCCTGCCTATTTCCTCCGTCAAGCTAGTTACCCTGCCCGCCCCGGCAGAACATGTGCTTACCGCTCACCCCCGCTTACACACACGCACCGGCAAAGGCCGCCAGTCTCCCGAAAAACCAATTTGTCCCCGCATCAAAGCACGGGAGGCAGGCGTGCTATGGTCTTGGGGAACAAGTGTATTCCTTGGCTTGAAAGTTCATCTGTGTTGGTAGAAATCATTCTGAAACAAGTTTTAACTGTAATTTCCAACACATTCCTTGACAAAGACTGGTGTTATACAGTCGAAAATGTGGGGAAGTGTTGGAAATTACAGTTAAAACTTGTTTCAGAGAAGTGTATTCCTGTTTAAGGAAAGTCTATACTTCTTCTGTTCATGTTAAGTTTATATATATATACATTCATATGAACAGGCATCGTAGCAAGGAGGTAACCGTGTTTAGATACAATTGATGGGCGGTTATACCGTTAATGGAAAGGCCTAGGGGGAACAACAGGAAAGGGGGTCTACGCGTTGAACTTTCAGGTACTTGGGATAATGTACTGCCCATCACCCCCACCCCCGGACGAACAACATTTAGTTACTGTACTAAAACAACAGTAGCTAATTGAATCATTAGCATCTACCTGGAGTGCTCGCGAGTAGGGTTTGCAGAAGTATTGTCATGACTGGGGGCGATTTTTACAACGCCACTCGGTAGAGAGATGGTCAGGAATGTTTGTCTGGGCATTGGCTATATGAATTAATCTTCTTTTGAAGACTACGTCAAGACATCCTAAATTGTCTTAACCTCATTAACATATCTATTCAGAGTTTTGGTATAAAACCTCGTTTTCCAGTCCTATCTTTAGTCACTGACGAAAGACAGCGGATGCTGTCTGAAACGTCTGACTGTTTCAAAATTTTATCCAGTTGCTTGAGTAACTATTTTTGGCGTATCTTACTACCTGGATGTCTAACCTTCATCAACGTATACCATTGATGGTTTTAAAACGATAGCGGGGTTGATATACTGGCCGACTAATGCCAGCACAACTCCAGAATCGGGTATATTGATACGGGGGAGGCCGCGATACCGGCTGATTGATACAGGCACTGGTGCAGATGCAGACAGCGCTGCGGAAGAGTGATGGTTTTGAAATGAGGTTAGCAGAGCGTCCGGAGTTAACTTACTTCTCAGGGAGATGATAACAACAATGACGGGATGGTAAGGCCGAGGGAAAGAAATGCTGTGTTTCCAGTTATCCGACCGACCCTAGCAAAAACCTACAGACCCTAGCCTTGTGGGGGGAGGGGGGTTGTCTGCTGGCAAGACACATGAAATGAGATTGAAGATCAACGACACTTTATCCTAGATTGTCCGCGATATCATGATAAACGCTCAAAGCTGTTCAACCTTCTTTCCGCTTGCTCAACAGAATTTGATACATTCCATTCTATAGACAAATCCAAATACATTCTAGAAGGAGACAACCCTTACTGTGTACAAATAGGTAAATATATCAAAGAATGTTTAGATCTTAGAAACAGTAATGTAAGTGATAGGTTAAACTCGACATGTTGAATTATTCATATACTTGTACGTAGGTTAATCATTTTGAATCCCATTGTTTGCTGTTTGCATGTATAGTTGTAGAAGACCGTACGAAAGTCGCTGTTCTTTTGTTGTGTCAATAAAGATTGTTGCATAAAATGTTCAATCTGAGTGATGAAAATTCAACACAAAATCCAACAAGTCTGGCATATTTTCTTGCCGACTTCCTGTATTTCAAGCTAACAGATATTAAGGCTATGAACGGGTGATGTAGGAATGTACTATGTGTAGTAAATATTGTACTTATATGTTCAGTATATTGATATACCTGCGTTTGTACAATTGAAAGTTTCTTGCAAGTTCTTGTCCGTAGGCTAATTGCAAGTACATGTAACATGAAAATGACGGATAGACAATGATGAACAGTATAGCATGTGACTACTCTAACTACTGACCCTAAATACAATGTACATTTGTACAAAAAAACAATCTGATAAAGAAAATAGCGGTGTCATGATGAATTCCAGTTAGATTGCCTTTGTTGGATCACTTCGAAGTCTGAACAACAGCAACAAAAATCCTTACCCACTCACTCGAATTTGTTTTAAACGGAAACTCAACATTTTCTGCCAGGCCTAATGGGACACGGTACGGGGTTATGCTGTGTGTGTTTGTTGATAAAGCCATATGTCCCTGTGACACAGCAGAAAAATCGATCGTCCCAAAAATAAAAAAGTTAAAGACTTAATCTGTTAACAGAGTGTAAAATACAGGAAGTCTGTTTTGACTGTCATCACTCAGATCGAAAATTGTATGTCCTTTTCCAGCGGTCCACCCGAAACAGAAATTATCTCAAACCAGTCCACAGATCAGAAGAGCTAATCTTCCACGTGAGAGAGAAGACAGACGCCATGTACAGTATGTACAGGTTCGTTGTACGGGAAAATTCCCCTTGCTCTTTTCGACACGCACAATGAACAGTGGACCACGGCTTAACGTCCCGTCCTAAGGACTGCAACCGTTTCCAGTAGCGTGCATGTCGGATAAGCGACACAGTCAGGGTTTGAACTCCCAACATCTTCCTCCAGACGCAAGCTTACTAACCACTAGACTACGCACGCTACGACAAACGAGTCTGCGAACTCAAAATGACATTTTCGGCAGGAATATACCGGGTGTCCTCTCGAACATCGCACGATTTTTGCAGATCGGTCGATGATCGGAGGTCTCTGCGCCCCGTCCAATGTGACGGGGCAGACTTTCAGGTGAAAAATATACGCTCGAGAGTCTCTGACGACTTTTAGATTCGGCGACCTTCTGACCATCTGCAAATATGGACGAAGCTCGTCGAGTGTGTGACCACCCGTTACAAGTACCGTTTACAGTACTTGTAACGGGTGGTGTGACAGGGCGGTGTAGAGCCAAATACTTGAGCTGCCAAATACGTGAGAGCTCAGCTACTGCACCTGCCCACGACACTTTGGGGGGGGGGGATTCCAGTAGACGTGAGAGGAGCACCTATGCGGATCTGGAGTTAGGGATGGGGTCGATGGGGACAGGGCAAGATTTACAGGTAGGATTAGGGCTAGGGTTATGCTTGAAAATTACCACGTCCCACGAATATTTTGCACTCCTCTCAGGTATACTGGAATCACCCCCAAAGTGTCGTGCTCAGGTGCAGTAGCTGACCTCTCACGAATTCGACAAGCTCAGAAATTTGGCTTGACACCGGGCATTCGGACCACGTAGCTATAGTGTCATGACCATGCTTTTCGTTGTGCGCGAAGACAAAATCTGTAGAATACTGGGCAGTATTCAGTAAGCGCGCACCTGCGCCAAGACAACATTGTCCTCCCCATAACTTTGCCTTTACTTTTCCTATCTGTAGCAAGATCTACGTGCGTACATCTATGTATGATAGACGCGAACCTAAGTCTTATGTGGATCAATGAATAAGTAATCACACCAGTAATAAGAACACAGGGTGTGGACTTAACAGTGCATACAAAATGAAAGAGTAACTTGGAGCATCTTCAATCAGACCCCAGAAGTTCCTGTGCAGAAATCCTCCTCTCCATCCCCCATGAAACATTCACGCGCCGCACAGGAAGGAGGAAATCCTCTCAACTCGCGGCGGAACGGTTCGAGATGGAGAAGAAAAGGGTCCGACAGACGATCGGATTAACGAATAATTGATTACTGGGTAGTTGTTAAAGCTGCGAAGGAAAACCACCCTTTTGTGAATAGCAGAGATAGCTTTGTTGGAGACATGCAACTTTAACAGTGCCATAGGCGAGCATCCGTTCGGAAAGCCGCTAGAAGTACAGCTATCGTCCATCACCAGATTCCAGCAAGTCTTAGCTCAATGGTCTGAGTTCAGCGTCCACTGACGCAATTCTTTTTGTAGTTTTTCTTCTTTTCTTCTGTTTCACGGTAAGACCTTTGTAAGTTTTTATGGCTTGTCGGACAGCCTTTGCCGCAATATATATCACGGTCATGGTGAAAAACAAAGAAACTAAAGGATAAAGAAAGTGCTAGTGGCAACGGAAAAATGGGAGGATAATATTAGAGAACGTCTTGTCGACAATTCAATAGCCTCAGTTCAGAATCCATTCGCGCCATTCTCTGTGCAGTTTTTCTTCTTTTCGTTTGGTGCTAAGGACTAATCTCCAATCAGATGTAGAAAGGCAAAATCGTTTCTCAGTCACCCGGCTCCCGGAGCACTGGGCCTTTCCCGGGGGCCATGGATACTGTCTCCGCCGACATAACGATTTTGCCCCCCGAATTTCTGCTTGGAGAGTAGTTCGGCGCTACCGGAAGACCATTCCTAAACTGGCGGGGCAGCGTTTGTCGTGCTGAAACTTAAGTGAGTGCCGGGCTTCTTCAAGTGGTTAGTGACCAGAACTCTGGGCCCGAAGGTTGCTAGTTCGAATCCCGGCTGTTGTCGTATCGTCGCGCTAGTGGCACGGATTGCGTTGCAGTACTTAGATTCACTATCTATTGTACATACCGAAAAGAGTTAGCTATGTGGTAATTTTCCCGGTACAATGGACCTTGATGTTTCACCCATACTCTCTATCCATTGAATTACCAGTGAAAGACGAGCTCCTCTGTGACTAAATTGGTTTGAGATCATTTTCACAACTCCACCACCCTCTGCAATGCCAAGGACCATCTTCACCCATTTACAATAGGTGTTTCCGCCATCAAAATAGATATTGATACCTGGAGTGTGTGGCTTTTGTATAGCTTTATGGGTACATATATGACCAAAGTCGCGCAATAAAGTTCTTCTACGACCAACATAAACCCTATCAACCGGCCTTTTTCTCTCCGCTGATCCACAAACACGTAAATAATGATTCGCTGATGATACTACAAGAGTATCCGAACAATCAAGTGATGGACACGATGGTATAACAATGAGGTGTAATCATTGATGCACGCCGGCACGGCACTCCGCCAAAGTGAAGATCGTCGTCTTCGGGCGCAGATAGCGGTGAAGTGTTGGCGTGTGCTGCAGAGATATCGGACCTGCTTTCATGATTCACCAATAAACACAGAGGAATCGTCAGAAATGAGATCCGCCCTTGTTAGTTCCAGCAGTTCCAAGGCGACGTTGTCCTTTGTCGTTCAGAACCTACAAACTTCAAGAACTTTACAGGGGCCATTATAGCCCCCAACATGATCATTTTGAACCAGGTTGTATCTGTGTGTCCTTAAGCTCCGGTCACACGCACCACACGATTCACCTGCTATGGGATGCTTGCTTGTGAAGGGCATAGATTAGCCTCGGCTGCAGACTCCTTCCGGCTGTTTTCTTTTTCAAGTTACCGTTTTCTTATTTACTATTACATTTTTTTTCTTATTGCTGGCCGGGAAGGAATGAACTGAAGGATGTACAGCATGAAGATATATATAAAAAATCGTACGGAGCTGGAAAAAAATCAAAATCGCTCGATGCTCGGCGATAGCTGATTTTACCTAAGATTCACAAAATACGCGCGACCCTGTCAATATAAAAAAGAGAGATCTTCTTGCGATCAGCAAATACAGCCGAAGCTCGTGGACTGCGTGCCAGGTAATCTCCAAGCAGATCTCCACGGTGCTAAAATCGTACAAGCTAGCCAGAGAAGCTCCAGTCAGCCAGTTGGATAGGTCCTTGCAACCGTTGGGTCTGCTTGGAGACTAGTGCCAGGCGCTTCAGTACGTCTTGTGAAGTGACTTATTTGTCCTGTCCGCAAATAACGGTTAACACGGGCCTGTGAACCCATCCATACTTTGTCGCAAGTACCAGCCCTAACTTTCGGAATGACATTTTCTACACCCCCTCCCAACGTTTCCAACATCGTACGCGTTTCGCTGTGTAGCACAGACCGATACACTGTCTTCATAGCAACAGTGCCACAAATAGTATCACTCCATGTACATGTGGCGGATGCTCCGCTCCGAGTCGTGACAATCTACATGATGGCAAGTTTCAGAGACGATGAGTGAGAGAATAAGATTACTCAAGCAAGTGGATAAGATTTTGAAACAGACGTTTCAGATAGCATCCGCTATCTTTCGTCAGTGACTGACGAAAGTTAGCGGACGCTATCTGATACGTCTGTTTCAAAATCTTATCCACTTGCTTGAGTAACTAATTTTGGCGTATCTTATTACTTAGATGTCCTTCATCAACACATTCATATTTATTTGTTTGACTGTTCAGCACGCACAGCCAGGGCTGCCCAACTAGCCTGTGGCTATTTAAAGTAAGGGCTAGCCCTGCTGACAAGGACAAGACATATGCATTACAATGAAACTTTGCCATAGACAGCATAACAATATTCTAAGTACATGTACATACAAACTATTGTATATAAATGATTTAAGATAACGTCTATAATGGTATCTACATCGAGAGGACAGGGTCAGTGTGTGTACATATAAGGGTTGCCTAGACAGTTTCCTTTTGAGGGAAGCAGCCGTGGTAGCGGTGCGAGCATCAGTGGAGAGGGTGTTCCAGAGTGACGTTGCTCAGCAGTAGTAAAATGTTCTCTGGCAGTTTTAGCTCAGAATAAGCCTGAATGGATTTTACGCGCATATCCTGAGTACAGTCAAACCCGGCTATGGTGACCATTCAAAATAAACGGCACCAGTGCACAGGTGGGCACTACAGACAGCATTCTTTATGTGCGAGTCAATGGGAAAACATTCTAAGGGGCCAACAAAAAACAGCTGCAATGGCCAGGTGGTCATCATTCAGAGGTGGTCACTAGTACAGGTTTGACGTCTCAACACTTGAAAGGATTTAGACGATGGCACTTGTCAAAGAGTTGGACAAGAATGTACGTGTAGCAGAGCATTGGCTGTAACAATATTTATTCAAATTCACAGATTGCGTACAATCTGAGGGGAGCCGGCAACAGGAATCTAGTTCCTCTACGAGAAATATAAGGACTTTCGGTAACATTAACGTCAACAGGGCAGAGTACGGTACGGGAGGAGCTTCATTTCTCAAACTTCCAAACATTGATGACCATAAAACTTTGTAAGCTATTGCCGAGAGTAGATATTATCTCACGTTAATAATACTATCAATATAAACGCAGACAGTCTTCTCAAACCAGATCAGGGCGCACCTGGGGTAGTCACCATCTTAAGTTTCACACTCTCAACCCCCGGACAGACAGACAGACAGACAGACACATACAAACGTTCTTTCTTCCCCCGCACCATCCCACAATGGAATGCCCTGCCTGGCACGGTTGCGACGGCTCCCACCGTTGAGTCATACCGTGCCAGGCTGGAGGCCTGCCCGCCTTAGCCTGGGACCTCCCCCCTACTTTGCCCCTCGGGGGGTTATCTGGGGGACAATCATGATGATGATGATGATGATTATCGAAACCCCCCTTCACACGTGTGCGTATATACAAGTCCTGGAGTTCGCATAAGTTGCGTATTAACATAACATGTTTCTGGTTTAGGTAAAGTTTGCAGCAGAAGAAGTCATTTCTTTGGTTCGATAACTAGGCTGCACTGCGGTGGGTCAAAGTAGAATACTTCTTCACCGCAAACTTTATTAAACCGAACAAATTTTAATGCGCAACTCATACGCACTTCAATATACGCACAAGTCTAATAGGGCCCTAAGACCCCTATTGCAGTAGGGGGCGACCTGGCTGCTTCCACGCTGCGACCGAGTAATTTGACAGGGCGATCAAAGAATAAAGAACATTTTACGCTTCTGTGCTTTCTTATCTTTTCAGTCATACTTTAACATTTTGTATGATATTCCAATTACGAGAGTCAAGAGTAACACAAATCCAGTTTAAGCCCCTATCTCACTGGACCCGCGGCACGTTGGCGACCTCGCTGCGTCCTAAATTGGATTTGTGATACCCTTGACTTTATGATGGGGGTATCATGCAGAACCTACAAATATTACTAAAAACACACAAAGTGTATAAAGATTCTATCGATGAAATTCGTTGAGCGCGCTGTCAAATCACTCGGTCGCAGCACGGTCGCCAACGTGTCGCGGGCCCGGTGAGATAGTGGCTTTAGGTCGCAGCGACATCGCAGCGCGATCGCCGTCTAGTGGAATGGGGACCTAAAGCCCCTGTCACACAAGTCCGCATGAGTTGCGTAATAACATGTTTTTGGTTTAAGTTAAGTTTGCAGCCGAATAAGTGATTTCTTAGGTTTGATCACTAGGCTGCACAACGATGGGTCAACGTAGAAAATAACTTTTTCCCCGCAAAATTTACATAAACCAAAAAATGTTAATGCGCAGCTCACGGGCCGTTGAATATACGCACAAGTGTGACAGGGCCCTAAGATATATAGACCAGCCCTATTAACAACCTTGAACTTCTCGCATGGTGCACTTTTGCCACCCAAGTTCCTAGAATGATATGATCTTTCCCGCTGAGTTATGGCGTTAGAGGAACTATGGCTCGTTTACCGCCGTAATTCTCGCCCTATCATTAAAAGGCTGCAAACACGATACAGTCGCGCACAGTGTAACAGCCCGGGCCGACTTATGTAGGTCGACAAACTAACAATTAATTACCGCCCACGCTGTACCACCGAAAGGGCACTGCCTGATTCAAAATTCAACAGAGCAGAAAATGGTCTGCCAGATACAAATCTGACCGCGTTACGCCTTACTGATACAAGAGCACTTCAACAGAACGTATCGTGTAGGGTCTTGTTCGCGTATATAAGGATGATATCCCGTTATAGTTTCCAATTGTTGTGTCGGAAAAGATCTCATTTCCAACGGACAGAATTATGCAACGTTGATTTGATTTATTTATCTGGCTGTAAAAAAAATACAGGGCTACCCAACTAGCCGACGGCTATTAGAAAGCCTGAACAATATACAAAATTCAATACAAACTCTCACAAAGCACCTTGAGACGTTTACGAGGGCGTAAACAAGACTAGAAAACATAGCAAACAACTAGCACGTTAACCGTACATCGAACAGAAACCGTGATGAACTCTATTGTTACTACAATACATCGTCTCCTGTACACGCCTGATAACACTGAAGTACCAATCATGAGAACACTACTGTCACTATTGCACACTGGAGTGAGATTCGGTCTGGAGTGCTCGCGAGTAGGGTTTGCAGAAGTATTCTCATGACTTGGGGCGATTCTCACAACGCCACTCGGTAGAGAGGTGGTCAGGAATGTTTGTCTGGGCATTGGCTATATGTGACTGTGTATTGTTGTCGTGCACGGCTTAAGCGTGATTTGGCACTGTGACTGGCAGTGCGATGTCCGCCATTGGGTATGGCAAGAATTACCGAGTCGAGTGTACGGCAATAATTTCTAGCGGGTACGGCAATAATTTCTAACCGGTATGGTACACTTACCGGGTGCGGAAAAAAATTCTAGCGAGTACGGCGAGAATTTCTAGCCGATATGGTACAATTACCGGATGCGGCAAGAATTTCTAGTGGGTACGGCAAGAATTATCGCGTACGACAAGAAAGTAGTTTCATGGGGGTCGTCCAAAAGCAAGCGTACAGAATATTTCCTCAACCTCTATTTCACCTTGAACAACGCACACTACAGATATAGCGCCACACTGTTCGGCCTTGGCAGATGAGCGGCACGAGAAACCTTGACCCAGCATTAGACAGGATCAGCATCCCATTTTTGTGAAGCCGTCACACTGATTTAACGACGGAGAAACGCCATAAACAAGCTAACGGTTGATTAACTACTTCAAAGCAGGAGTTCAATGCAGGGTTCGATATTATTTTCCCCCCACATGCTGCATGCCTACTCTGGTGCGGGTAGGGCTACGCTGACTTGATTATATTGATGACATGCGCGCGCGTCAATTTTCGTCCGATCTGAAAACATTTGCGTCCATACAGTAAAACCTTCAGAGAAGCTGCAAAATGAGCCAGGTGTATGTCTAAAATCCAAAGCTATCAAGAAATTCCTGCACAGCTCCAATTTTTGCCTGCACTGACGTCCAGTTACGGGAGTTACTTTGGGCCCTACAATTAATTTTCTAGACACAAGTCTGACCGGGAGTACCTTTCCTAATCAGGGATATCTGGGAATGAAACGACCGAAAATTTCGCGTCTTTTACGCGATGTTGACATACGAGGTCATAGAATCATTACACGGCACGCCGATGACATCATACCTGCAATATATCTTACATGGAATTTCCGTAGTTGTCCATGTACACACACACACACACACACACACACACACACACACACGCACGCACACGCACACGCACACACACACCCACACACCCACACACACACACACACACACACACACACACGCACACACACACACACACACACACACACACACACATACACACACACACACACACACACACACACACACACACACACACACACACATACACACCAGCCAAAGATAATGATGCACTCTCTCGGGAGGTGAAGTGGCCACAGCCATTCCCGTAAAAAGTTCGGAAAAGAAAGGCTAACAGAGGGAGACTTTTCCAAAGAAAAGTTTCCTTTCGTCGATTTTGAAAGGATACAGGGAAGCGAAAAATCAAATACTATTAGTGCGATTTACCAGCTTTAGATCTCACGCTGAGCGCTTCGAACTTCCGGATTTCCCAGAAAAGGTTCTTGTGGAGTCCGCTTCAGTTGGTCTAAGTAGGCTCGAAGTACCCTTCTTATGTCTATTCTGAGGATTTCGTTCATAGCTTTGCGCAACGCCTCTTACATATATAAAGGCTGCTGTACAGGTGTAATCAAGAGAAAACCTTGGCATAACATTAGAGAAGTTCAACGTCTTTCTATAGGCCCTGTGGAAGGCAGTCTGCAACAGGGAAAAAACGATTTTTGTCACGCAGGGGATCGCTCAAAATGTGGAACCACGGGGCGGTTAGAAGTAAAACACAGGACGTATTTGTGCCCTTGTTTTATATGTACGTATTCATTATGTATGTTTGTATGTATGTATTTATGTATGTATGTATGTATGTATGTATGTATGTGTGTTTGTGTGTGTCTTTGTGCGTGGCTGTGTGTGTTTTAGTGTGTGCGTTTGTGTGTATTTGTGTGTGTGTGTGTGTGTGCACGCGCAAATGTGTGTGTGAGTCAGTCAGTGAGTGTGTGTATGTGTGTGTGCATGGTGTGAATGTGTGTGCGAGTGAGTGAGAGAGAATTAGAGAGTGTGTGACAGAGAATTAGAGAGAGAGAGCGTGTGTGTTTTGGTGTGTGTTAGAGAGAATGAAAAAGAGACAGAAAGAGAGAAAGACGGTCAGGCAGATAGAGAAAGAGAAAGAAAACACTTTCAACTGAACTAGATGCATGAGAGATACTTTCTTCACCTCCATGACCGATGTTCACATTGATTGTTTGCACAGCCGACTCCTGTCATCAGTTACCAGTAGTTACACAACAGCTGGCGCACCAAACCTTTCCTGCTGTGCGCGCAATCATTCTGTTCAAACAGGTATCGTCACTATCAACAGTAGTTACGCAACGGCTCGCGCACTAAACTTTTCCCGCTGTGCGCGCAATCATTCTGTTCAACCACTTGTCATCGCTATCAACAGTAGTTACACAACGGCTGGTGTACAAAACGTTTCCTACTATACGCGCAATCATTCTGTTCAAACGCTTATCATCACTATCAACAGTAGCTACGCAACGGCTCGCGCACTAAACTTTTCCCGCTGTGCGCGCAATCATTCTGTTCAACCACTTGTCATCGCTATCAACAGTAGTTACACAACGGCTGGTGTACAAAACGTTTCCTACTATACGCGCAATCATTCTGTTCAAACGCTTATCATCACTATCAACAGTAGCTACGCAACGGCTCGCGCACTAAACTTTTCCCGCTGTGTGTGCGATCATTCTGTTCAAACACTTGTCAGTCCCAGCCCCTCTCTGATTGCCGAGCCGGCTTGTGGTCCTGCCCACGCGCAGCATCACTCTGCGCGGCTCCTCCCACACGCGAGTGAGAATGTTTGATTTCACGTCTGTGTTTCCTGTCAGCAGCGCTGTTTGATGAAGAGCGGTGACGCCGGAGACCCGGAACCCCCCTCGGCGCGCGCGATCTCCCGAAGGTGGCACCACAGCGCCGCGGAACAATCCCCCAGACAATCATCGTCAAGCGGTTAGGACGGGATGGCACGGGTGGTTAACAACACCTGACACTTCAGCACCGAGGAGAGCAACGGGTGGTTAACAACAGCCGATACTCCAGCACCAGGGACAGCGACAGTACGCCCCGAGAGGATCAGGAGGCAGACACGGTAGGCACTCGCGCGCTCTCCCCGCGCCCTCAATTAGTGTCGTTTCACGGAAGGACGCGTTCGTGTCCCATCGGCGGTGCCTATCCTTTCATTTGGAGTTTTCTTCCCATAACTTTAAGTGTAGTTATCGCTGGTACTTTTATCATAACCCCGTGTAAGTAGAAGAAGCGCATTTGGACCGTGGTCATCTTTTGAACTGAGATATCACACTCAGCTAGACTGTATGTTGAATTTGCTTCTGCCTCCCTGCTTGTTTGTTTGTTTATTTGTTTTTTTATGTGCTTGTGTGAGTTGCTTTACTTTTGAGGACAGTCTTTTTGCGCGAGTTTTTGCCTCAATTTTTTTCCAGAACAAACACAAACACAGACTTTCCTTGCTGTTCTTGAAAGGTAGAAAAAAACATCAGGCTCCGTTGGCTAAGCCTTGCATCCACTTGCAGATTTGCAGGGGGACGTCGCCCGTCAATTTCTTCGGACAGTTGACAAACGCCAACCCCGACTTAGCCCGACCAACGCCGACTCAGCCCGACCAACGCCGACTCAGCCCGACCAAGGCCGACTCAGCCCGACTGACGCCGACTCAGCCCGACCGACGCTGACTCAGCCCGACTGACGCCGACCCGACGGCGCGTGTCTAGCCAGCGCGTCCGACCCCCGGCTGCCTTCCGGACGGCTGCTCAGGTATGTGACGAGTTTGGATCACCACGTAATCTTCACTATTAGCCCCCGGCCTCCCCACTTTGGTGACTTAACATATTAGATCGAAACCATCTTCATTTGGACTAAGAGGTTTAGTTTAGTACAGGTGGCGGAAGAGATATGGGCGAGTTGATTATTACTATGAGTCACAGATAATTGTGATGGTGGGAGGATAGCAAAGGTAAATACGGGCGAGTTGCATATTCAAAGCGCAGTGTTGTGGAACGGACGCCACAGAAAAGCTCGCGCGCTGCACAAAACTTCACCGGGCCAGCTTACGCCGAATAACAGGTAAGACGCTTTGGTAATCGCGTTGGAGCGTTACGTAGTGATCTACCCAAGGTTGACGGACATTCGTATGGCTGCGATTGTTGGGTTTGTTCGCTATGATACAGCGTGTTTCTTATCTCGAGTTTTTAGAAAATGTCAAAAGAAACCTTGCAATAGCCATTCTACCACATGGCAGCTCTGTGCATGGTGTAGTAGCAAAGGGTGTATGTTTGGGCTGTTTATTTATTGGTTCAGCATGTACATGCCAGGTTTGCCCAACTAGCCGGAGGCTATTACCAAAGGCGAACCCATGCGCGGTTATAGGACTGTAAGTTTTGAACCACTCACACCGGGAAGGACCCCTACTCTTCTCGATTTGAGCTGTTTAAGGAAAAGTACAGGACAGAACGATGGTTCAATACCCCCATCCTTACTATAATCTCATAATTCTCTGACTACTTGTCCATGTGGTTAATCTATATTGTATTATGTAATGTTTTACTTCAATGTCTTACTATCATCGACATAAAATGTACCTGTTATTTGTATGGATACAACAAACCCCTGAAATTGTTTTCCCCGTCAGTAATCTTCGTTGTGTAGCGGCCCCAGCCCTATCTAAGTTTGTGTGACCAATCGACAGCTATTTGTCTGGATGTGCGGCGATTTCCGTTAGTCTCATCATTCCTCGTGTTTCAGCGGTTAAAGTCGAGAAGACTTAGAGATAACCATTAGCCACATGCCGACTCTGTGGCCGCCCGCTGGTTCCGCGATCACATGTCCGCGTTATCGCCAAACAACACTCCGGGAGTACAACGCTATCTCCGCGAATCAGATCAGAGCCGGACGCACGAGCAAGTCTATGAGGTTTAAACATACAGGCGGAACATTACTTGATACAAAATAAGTCAAGCAGCTGGATAAATCCTCTAAGGCGTAGGAAAAAAGAATGGTGTGTTTCCGGTTACTCAACCGGACCGAGTAAAAACCTGCGGACCAGAGCCGTTTACGAGAACACCGCTGGTAATGGACGTAAAGTTTTCATTAGCATTCAAAACAGACGCACTCTATCAACAGATTAAGTCTTCGAACAGTTCATGTAAGAATGTGTTATAAACATACGGTACTCCTCTCTTCAGTTATTGATATATCTGTACTTGTACAATGCAGATACGTTTTACAGTGCTAAAATGTATTTGTTGGATCATTTCGGCCAAAATATGAAGAATAAACCTCCACCTACCTAGTATCTACCCTGATTTGTTGGGGACTGAAACCGGAAGCACATTTCATCCCGGCTTTAAGAGCCAGACGTTTCAAAAATAGAGGTGTATCCCGTTGCTTGATTCGTTTTGTATTAAGGAACGCGAGAGCAGTTTTCAATTCGTGGAGACCCGCTGCGATATCTCCGGGAATAAACCCGTCCCATATCAGCACACTGGAACGGTTGTTTTATGTCTGGTCATGAAGCTTTGATCAGTTACGGATGCTCCCTGTCTTGTTTCTATATCATTACATGTGTGTAGTTTGTCGTATGTTGTATATGTAGCCACTGGTACCTCCAATATCAGCGAACCCCGTCAGTATGGCAACACAGTGTATTTTCCTCTGAACATTTGAAGCACGAAAAGAATTAAAAACGCACGGAACCCCGCAGTGATATCCCGTGTGCAAAGAAAACTAAAGCGGCGCGGATTTTCACGCACCGCCTCACTGGTTGTAACGATATTTTAATCATTTTTGTGGAATGGACCCCCCGGCTTTGCCGCTTTGCTGCGAGAAATAACACGGCGTACGAGAAAACGTTTAGTGTTCACTGTGGTGAAACGACAACCACTGTCTTATTTGTAAGAAAAAAAGGGTAAATGTACCATTTCATAACATTTTCAAGAACGTATTGACAATGGAACTTATCCCGAACATCCCGAACCAGTATCAAAATTCCAGTAGATTCAAGTTCCGTGTTCGCCGTGAGCAGCAATTCTGTGCTAAAGTGATCCCGGTTCTGAAGCGAAGCGTTGGATGTACTATGTTCAAATCTTCGCTTTGTCGCTGACTCGCTCTTTCGACTGGCATGCGAATGGAAAAGCTTGCAGCTCATAAGATGGGACGGTACGCCACGGTACTCTTCGAAACGCCAGGCAAATGTCCCTTGTAAGACTATTGATGTTGCGTGTCATATGCATACAGAACGTTTGTCTTCTTTCTATCAACCAGCGAAGTAGTGCCTTCTTTCGTAAGTTAGAATCGATCGAGACAGTTGTCTACATTCGGTGATCAGTGATCGACAGATTTTCCTCAATCGATCTGCATTCTATGCATCCTAGGACGGAGGCCTGGTGGTTACCAGTTAAGGGAGCGATCCAGTTAAGGGCCTGGATGCTGGCTTCGCCTGCTTATCATTCAGGGATCTGAGTTGTTACGTTTTCGGCTGCTAGCTGGATGCTTCCTCTCTTCTCAGGCGACATCCGTTTTTTAGAGGGTGGAATCCCAGCCGTGGCTATAATTTCTTCCAAGCCATTAACCAATACTAATATTAACGTTAATGTTAATGTTAATTTTATGTAGCTTTTCTGTGGCGCTGTGATATAGGTTGTTGTACTTGAGTGTAGCGCCACTATGTCATTGTCTTTGTGTATCGTGTGATTCGTGTCTCTAATTGAATAATTCTTTTATTTTATTTGCAAGTTCTTGCCCGAGGGCTAGTTTCAACATAAAAAAATACATAGAAAGTGTATACTGTACAGATAGTGCGGGTTAACAATGTTGACAAGTGGAACAAATGGCTATTGTAAGAACTACTACGGAATACAATATACGCTTTTTTGGGTTTGATTTTTTTTGGAAGCAGTGGAAGACGAAGTGTCCCACTTCTTTTGTAATGAGTGGGTTTTGAGAAGGGTTCTAGTTTTCTTTTCGTCAGTAAACGTTTGGAAATTGTGGTAAGTTTTGGTGGATTCTTTAAAAAGCTCTTTTCTTTCCTGATCATTGAAGGGGAAGTTTGAGATAAACTATTAAAAGAATTCTACTGTTGTGGTGCATCTTTCGTAAACCACAATAGGTGTTGTGTGAAAATGAAGAGAACATGTACAGCGATGTTGCCTGTAATTTGCTTCATATAAAGTCGTAAAGACTGGCTGCAGCTTTTTGCACATTTCAACGAGAACGAGCCTGAAACCCGACCTACCCAAACCCTCAGAGTCGGCCCAGTGTTGGGTCTGATGATGTAGTGTTTAAACCCACTTCATAATCACTGACTGATTGATGGATGGATGGATGGATTGTTGAGAGCCACCACCAGGCTTTGGAACACCAAATCCCCTTAACTCCTCACAAGCATATTTTCTGCTTTAACAGTTCCCGCTTATCTCTCAAAGATAGCTCCCTTCCATCTCCCCCTCATCTCCGTTCTCACCGTATCGTGTCCACTCAGACGGAAAGGTGTGCGGTTTGTTCTCTTCTCGAACTCTCGCTTTTTTTCTTTCATTTCCTGCTTATTCCATCTCTGCGCGTCACCTCTGTCCTGAAGTATGAACTTCAATTTCCCCTTTCTTATAAGCTGAAGAAACGCTTCAGCAGAGGAGTAGAAAGAAAAACGTCTTAAAGTATATCCACAAGACGAATGGAGTCTTGTGTGAAGAACAGCACTGCATAGTGACTGTACATATAGAACTATCACCTTCCGGACTAAAACCTCCTTTAAGTAGAATAAACAGACATAGAAACTATTTCATCCCAAGAACAATGCAGCACATTAAGATACCCACAAAACCCTTGAGACTATATGTTGTCATCTTCCTCTTTAGCTGTCTTGTGTAATTTTGTATTATTATTTTAAGAATGATGTAGTTTTATGTTTCTTGTCACACTTTGTGTTGTAGGGCAAATTGTAAAGGTGCTTGTGCACCTGTTTTGCCCTCCCTTTCACATTGTGATGAATTCAAATGAAACAGTAAAATTCATTTGCTTGCTTATTTTGAAAGGATGGTCAAAGTTTTGCTTTGTTTGATATAAGTTGTGTATAAAATAAATTTGTGAAAATTAAGAATTAAAAGAAAGTATAAACCTACGTACTTCAATCTGTTGAATAACCAGATTGAAAATTAAATTCTTTATCTACTTCCCGACCGTTGATATAAAGTATCACAGGGGTCAACACAAACAGTAGCGAATCCCAGAAACTTCTGTGTGTGTTTTTCTTTCAAAGTCCTGTCACGTTTCGCCGCGTGTTTGCTCCCACCGCCTGCAGTCTGCGCAACACAAACAGTAGCGAACACTGCACGAAATGACCTCGGATCTGACGTGTCCGGACAGGAGAACTCGAAGATCAGGAACCTCAGATCCCAGATCCGTAAGAATCCAGACTATACGGGGGCCGCACTGTACTAAAACAACTCAAATTTACCTGAATGAACTTTCATGTGCAAGTGGTATACCACATCGTTGCACCACTTGCATATGTAGTTCTGAGGTTCCGGATGTCCGAGTTCTCTTGTCTGGATCCGAGGACATTTCGTGCAGTGGAACCTCGGAACTTCTGTGTGATTGTTTTTTTTTTTTTCAATTGCAAAGTCCTGTCACGTTTTGCCGCGCGGCTTTGCTCCCACCGCCTGCAGGCTGCGGAGAGGGACGCCCTCTCCTGCCGACGACTGAGCGCCCATTCCGCGGAATTAGTGAGCGGCAAAGTCTCCCCCTTTCTCGCCGTAATCCCGTCTTCTCCCGCTGCAGACCGGCCCGTGTAGAACCCATTTCCCGCACTTCGGGCGGATCTTCTCATTTACTCTCCCGGCCGACTATTACTTGTCCGCCCGAATCTATCTCCGACAGCCCCGCCTGATTTAGCGAGGCTTAGCTCCGATGACGTAAAGAGGCCTCGGAAAGCGATCGGGCCCGTGATTGGAACTAATTGTGCCATTCAGCTATTGCGTCAAAGGGACGCGAGATCACAGCGCCCGCAAACAGGGCATGACGGGGAGCGATGTTAGATTGGAGGCCCGCAAAGTTAGTTACTGATCCGCCGGTACGATTTGAATTGTCCACAATTACAAGACTTTGGTGCAACGGATGGGAGCATAGAAAATGGAAAATTACCGAGTCTTGTACTCAGCAAGACGGTCATAAATCTGGTAGTTTTGAAGTGATGTGACGAACGAATTACTGCGAATTACTGCGCATTTTTGGATTGTTGGAGAAATGAGAGGTGATGCTCGTCCAGCGAAGTCGAGTAAAACGTTGACATCTTCACTCGCCCTTGTGAGTACGGGCACTGCTTTCAGAGATAAGTACACAAGGAAATGTTTTCAAGGTTTATATAAAGAAACCAGATAGAGAGAGAGAAAGAGAGAGAGAGGGGAAGAGAGAGAGTCAGAGAAAGAGAGAGAGAGGGAGAGACAGGAAGAGCAAGAGAGAGAGAGAGAGAGAGAGAGAGATAGGAAGAGAGAGAGTCAGAGAAAGAGAGAGAGGGGGAGAGACAGGGAGAGACAGGGAGAGACAGGGAGAGACAGGGAGAGACAGGAAGAGAGAGAGAGAGAGAGAGAGAGAGAGAGAGATAGGAAGAGAGAGAGTCAGAGAAAGAGGAAGAGAGACAGAGAAAGACAGCAAGACAGAGGAGAGTCTTGAGTAGTTTTGTGTCTTTCACCTCACGTCCGAAGATCAAGGTCGTGAATTGGAACCTCATAGCCGACGAAATGGAAATGAAATCTTGATCATGTTTTAGCTCGCTGAAAAGCCACTCGTTCACTGGTCATAACAAGAAGGGGCAATACAGAGCTCGATACAGAGCTCAACAAGCCTTTCTGTGAGAGCGATGAGTAGGGCAGTGCAAGTCGTAGTTTTCCGTTCGAATTCCGTAGCCACTCAAACAAACGTTTCGAGTGTTGAGCAGAGAGGCGTATCGCCGGATGGAAATCACTCACCCGGGGTCGATGAACTCGTAATGCCGGGCACAGAAATTCGCACGATTCCTGAATTTGTCATCGTTATTTTCAACAATCTATTTTGACGTAGTGTGATGTGATGTGACGATACATATTTGAAACTGTAGAGATTCGGGATTTTATACATACAATGAGGTTGCTTTCTACGTGTCTGTAATGTTGTCTGGGTAAGCAACTGCCACGGATGTTTTGCGCATGGCTAATTCATATAGACAGATTATCAAAAAAGAAATACTCCTGCCTTTGTGTTAGATACTATCCCTGCTGCATAGCGTGGCCGCAACTTGGAAATCATGTCGTATTAGTTTTTTTCCGATCAGCACGGCATTTTGTGACAGCCGCCACTCACTTGACAACCATGGCTGTACCTAGGATATTTGGAGATTCTTTTTAACACAACCAGGTAATCTCACCTGCTGACGTTTCGGTGTCTGTCAGACACCTTCTTCAGAGCTTCTGACTGGAGTACTGCTTCTCACCGTTATAAGTAGCCGATGTAGGTAGCGCTTTTCAGCAGGTGAGATTAACTGGTTGTGTTAAAAGAAACTTCAAATATCCTATGTTCTACCAACCTGATGAAATCGTTTTCGGAAGCATGGCTGTACCGTTTTATCCGATCAGCAGCCGTATGAGCTATAACCACAGAGATTGATCTCTTCCATTTATTACTACTCCATCCCAGGAAAACGTTACTTGCATGTAGAAAGCACAGAGATGAAGAGAAGCACTGTCGACATCTACCCTTTAGAGTAGAGATGATGCAGAATTACGCGCCCCTCCGGTCTCCGCCAAATGTCACACGTATTTGATTGTAACAACTCGGTTGCTCGGGTTCCGTTTGGTCTTTTGGAACGGCGTTTTCCGCCAGATGTCTGACGTATTCATTTTGCACATCACGTTTTTATGGCGGTCTTTATCGTCCGTCATTCTGCATATCAGACAAGTCTAATTTCAACCGCAATTCAAGTGGCGTTACGCGTAGCGTGCGTCTAGTGACTATTTGGATCTCAGAGGTACGGATTCAACCAAGCCTATCAGTAGTGGAAGAGTTTTGGCAAGGACCATGTAAGAGGACGTATCCTCCTCCTTCTCAACATCATCATTATCATCCTCGCCGCATGTCAATGCTTGATACTGAGTTATGGTCTTCCACAGTTTTTATCTTATTTGTTGCTGTCCGCTGCCCCCCCCTCCCATCCGCTGCGCCCCCTCCCATCCGCTGCGCCCCCCTCCCATCCGCTGCGCCCCCCTCCCATCCGCTGCGCCCCCCTCCCATCCGCTGCGCCCCCTCCCATCCTCCCATCGAGGTCCCACTCGATTGTCCTTCTCCAAGGGCATGCATCCTGTGAGAGGAGACGGGTGACCTTGAGAGATTTGAGCCTTCTTTTCTTCCATTTCTACGGCATTTGGATCCACAAACCATTTAGTTTTCCCATTTCCCGTCCATAACCAAGGCTAGCCTGGCAGCCAACCTTTTCTCATCTCTTCTCCACATAATGTTCGCTTCCTCGCGCATCTAAATATAAGTCTTAGGTGGGAAATGTTGTAGCCTCTATAAGGCCTCGCGGATGCGTATGGCTGTAAAAATAGTAGAAGTTGGCCAACTAGAGTGAATAGTATGCTAAGGGAGTAGCCTACGGAGGTAGGGACCATTTGCCATCCATCCAGAGGTCGCAGACATATAGAATACAACACGGGGTATTCCGTATCACCCGAGGTACCAGCCCGACCGCGGGTCGGATCGCCCGACGGCCGTAGGCCGGAGGAATCCTTCACAGGCCTTCCCTTCATCCGTTTATCCTTTTAAAGTTCGTCCTTTCCTCACCGGATGGTGCATAGGGTGGCGCCCATCTCCGTTTCAGTAGCCCTTGGGCCACACACCTTTGTGCAGTCACTACAGCAGGGGGCTAGTCTACTGGTAGTGACTGCCATACTCTTACCCACAGTCTGAGTGTTGTGGAGAACGCAGCATGTAACATTTTAAAAGTCTTTCGTATGAATCGGCCTGGGATCGAATTCACGACCTACCGTGTGCAAGGCGAACACTCTATCGATTAGGCCATTGCACCGGTAAATCCGTTCGTCCCACAGCTCTTGATCCCCGCATATGCCCGGCGCAAACAGCCTGAAGGATGATTGCAAAACTGTTAGACAGAACGCAGGTTTAACCTCCCAATTTGGCGGATGGTGCAACAAGCTTTAGCCTCTACAAGACCTTCCTAGAGGGTTATGGATCGTAGAATTCGGCAAAAACAGGGTGAATCACTGGCTAGGAGAGTCAGATCGCGGGGAAGGTATCGTCGTTTCCCGCACGGCAAATAGCCAGCGTCGTTAGTCTGGTAGAGACTGAGCAAGCCTGGAGAAGACCGTGTGTTAGTGGGACAGGTGTAATTGTCTACTGAAAAGGGTTGCAGTCCCTATGACTGTGCGTTAGGCTGTTGTCACACGCGAGCTCTCACCGATCCTTAGTAAAAACAAATGCATATCATCGACCATGCCTTGGGATACTAACACATAGGCTACAGTTCACTGAACAAGGAAAATTTTCCACGTTTTATCCCCTCCCAACTGCCCGATGCAATGGCCTAGTGGGTAGAGTGTTCGCCTTGCACACGATAGGTCGTGAGTTCGATCCCCGTCCGGGTCATACCATCCGGGTCATACCGAAGACTCTAAAAATGCTACATTATGCTTTCTCTGCACACATCACTACCAGCGGACTAGCCCCCTGCTGTAGTCAGTTTCACAAATGTGTGGCCCAAGGGCTACAGAAATGAACATGGGCGCCACCCCTATGCGTCTTGTCAAGACGTCTGGGATACTTTAACTCCCCTCCCACGCCCCCCCCCCCTTGATTGTAGCTAGTGGCTAGTTGGGCAACCTTGGCTCTATGTACCTGTATGTCAGCCTAACTAACTAATGAATATATTAATGAATAAAATTTCCAAAGGACATTGAACCCATATGTACTCTTGTACAGCAGATGACGTCTTTATTTGTTATGACTAATTCTAGAATAGCATTATAGCGAAATGAATTTTGCGGCTCCAGATGTCTTACCGAGGGATAATTGCGGTAGGAAAGATGTCGGTTAGCGGAGGAATGGATTCACCCTCATGAATAAAATACGTTATTTTCTTCTTTCGGGTTTCTTTTCTTTTCAAAGCTTGTGAATTGATAGAGATGCTTATAAATATTATAACACCGTACAGCCAAACAATTTCTTTCTTCCGCAGGGGCACGTCAGCTTAAGATAAACCAAGCTATGTGAAGAGCAAAGAAAATAGATTATGGAAAACGGCACCCGGAGGAGAATCCGTAATTGATTGATCCAATTAACGGTAATCAAGATCTTGTAGGTTTAATTATCCGGTTGGCTGCGCGGCGCGCGCGTTGTTATCCGCATTGGGGAGAAACCCTCCGTTCATGGCGCCCGGCCAGCGTCACGACGTCATGACGTCACGTCTTCGCACAACCTGAGACTTAAAATCAGTTTCAATAACTTTAGATGAGTTTCATCTTGTATCTCCTCTTATAAACTCAAAGACTCTCATCTGTTCTCACATGTGTAACTGACTCCTCATTCATGTAGATAATTTACGGTATAATTTCAATTTGTTTCTTTTGTTAATTTTTTTTGATTATGTATATAAGGATTATTTTACTGTACAGTGTTCTGGGAATCGGAAATCTTTTTGCCTGCGACTTAAAATCAGTTTCAATAACTTAAGATTAGTTTCATCTTGTATCTCCTCTTATAAACTCAAAGACTCTCATCTGTTCTCACATGTGTAACTGACTCCTCATTCATGTAGATAATTTACGGTATAATTTCAATTTGTTTCTTTTGTTAATTTTTTTTGATTATGTATATAAGGATTATTTTACTGTACAGTGTTCTGGGAATCGGAAATCTTTTTGCCTGCGACTTAAAATCAGTTTCAATAACTTAAGATTAGTTTCATCTTGTATTTCCTCTTATAAACATAAACACTTTCATCTATTTCCACATGTGTAATTAGTTCCCGATTCATATAGATGGTTAATGGTATAATTTCGACTTACTTCTTTTGTTAATTTTTTTTTATTATGTATATAAGGGTTATTCTACTGTAGAGTGTTCTGGAAATCGGAAATCTTTCTGCCTGCGACTTAAAATAAGTTTCAATAAATCAAGTTTCATCTTGTATTTCCTCTTATAAACTCAAACATTTGTTTCCACATGTATAATCAGTTCCTTATTTATATAGTTATAATTTATGGTCTAATTTCATATAGTTATAATTCATAGCTCCTGATTCATATAGTTATAATTTATGGTATAATTTTAATTTCTTTCTTTTGTTATCAATTTTGTTTAGTTTTGATTATGTTTATTATCATATTATTGAATTTCGGGGGGGTAACAAAAAGCCACATAGGTTTCTCCCTCACCTCTCCCCTGCATGTTTTTTCTCCTGCATTATAATTTTGTTTTTAACTGTTGGTGTATATGCAAAAACATATACAGTAAGAAATGATAAAAAGACTGGCGCGGCTGCCTCACAATTAATGCCATTTTTTACTAAATGCAGAATAGCGTTTGGTGGAAACAACTCAGTGGGTAGTTTTAGTATTCCCCAACGATTTAGCGACAGCAGTTTTTATTCAGACTTGTTGTTTTTGTCAAGCGTGGGGAATAATAGGTTTTTTTTTTTTTATTCAAATTCACAGATTGCGTACAATCTGAGAATTTGAATAAAAAAAACGGTATGCCAACAAAGTGTTAGGACCAGCTGTAGTAGGTCTTCTGAGGCTGTTGTCATTCTTGTATCTTGTTAACTATGTCAATTCATTCCACTTTACTTTATTTTACTTTCAGTAGGATTTTTGAATTCAAAATATTTTCAAATGCAGCACGAGTTACTTTTCTTGGGATTTTGTGACAAATGAATTGTTTTTGTCTTTGATTGTACATGTGCGGATTCTCTGGTATACAAGGCATACGTTTTTACTTGTGTTTAATTTCTTATTCTTCTTTATTTTCATCACTACATTTACTACCTTACTTTCTTTCGTCTGTTACTCCTACGAATTTCAAAGTTGAGGTCGTGTTTACAACTCTAACATGATTTTAAGTTTAAGTTTTCGAAACCCAAATAAATAAACCTCACCCCAGACGCTTTGCTCTAATCTACTCTAACACACACACTTCATGTAACCGCTCTTAAACCACCTTTGACATTAAAAGGTGCAGCCCGTTTGCATTTTGTAGATCGTTAGAAGTAGTCTGCAGCTGTATGTTCTGATGTCGCGCTGACATGACCCATCGTTATCACGCCTACGGGCGGACCAGCGACCGGCCTGACAAAAATCTCGGTCTTAAATCCCCGTTTATCAATACTTGCAGCGCTCTGTCTTTATCTATGTCAGCTTGTGCGAGTATGAAACTGTGGAGTCATCTCGTGATTGATTTTTGTGCCTGCATGACGTCTGTGGTGTCGACGTATTTGGTAATCTCCAAGCAGATGGTGGCAGATCGTTACGCTTTTCTAGTTTTTTTAGGTACATAAAAATGTAACGATTCTAACCTCCAACATCTGCTGGGAGATAATCTATCAATTTCTTTTTATGATCCAAACTCTTCTGGGTGGCACCGCCGAATGTCTGATTCGAGGGCTTCACCTTTTAAGGTGAAAGAAAGACAAAATGAAACTTTTAAAACAAAGAGAACCTGATACGGATGTTCCAATTAACTTACAGCGTTGTTTCTTCGTCCTTTTTCATAAAGTTATCTAACCATTTATCAGATGGAATACGTTCCGAAAATGCTACATTGTGATCAGTGTAGTGAGCTATGAGATGCACGGAGCGGGCGAATTCACATTGGCGAAACCGATCTGGGTAACGGGCTGGATAAAAGTTCTAAAAGGCATATCGTTGAAACGTTACTAGGATATTCTTCAATCACTGACTTAAAAAGTAACAAGAGACGTAGTCACTGATGGAAGAATGTTCTAATTTAGTAACTTCTAAACGGGAATTCGGAAGCTCTGTCTTACTGAAATACTGACTGCGCCGGGAAAGATGCCGGTTAGCTGGAGGATTAGCGTGCTCAGGTTATCTACGGCAAATGTATTGCAAGTGTAAAGCGCCGCATGTGGGCATCATATGTTGTGGGTGTAAGCTTTAAGATAAAGCCCCATGTGGTCATACCTGTAGAGCTGAAGTCAAGGCCAGGTGACCATAATACAGTGTTCTCGTTCTAGGCCCCCTATGCTGTAGTTTTGACACCCTATGCTGTGATCTAGACCCCTATTTATTGCTGCGTTTCAACCAGCATAGGGTTGTTTCTTTCTTGGAAGAACCTTGTGACCCTTAATAAATCTTATAAAGAGATCACATTCGGCTTTAGAATGAGGCTGTGACAGAGGAAAAACTTAACTTCAAAAAATTCATCCCTCAAAATACAGGGAATAGTGTATCTTTGGGTTCTGCATTTAAAGATGCCGGACTCCCTACTCTGGTCATGTCTTCGGCACTCCGCGTGTGACTTGTGCCACGCCAAGTTGGCCTTCTGTACCAGATCCTTATGCTGTGAAAAAATTCTGGTGAGAACCCTGGATTATACCTGCAGAAGCACGTTCCATGCTGTGAGGGTATCCACGGCCTGCCCTGCTCAAACACATGATCATCACATTTCCGCTCAAACAGTTGACCGGTGGCGCCATTGACGTCATCACCCCCGGGTCGTCACGGGAAGAACCTGACCTTTGCCCTCACGTTGCACCCGTCCCGACATGCCTTGTGAAGCAAAGTGGGGAGATTAGCAGTGATCTTATTTTTGAGACCATCGTGTGATTTTCCAGAAATCTGAAAAGTTCAGGTAGAATTGCAATGGAAGTTTTCTATCCAGCCTCTCTGTCTTTTATCTGTGCTATCTTTTTACTTATCCACCCCCCCTTTAAAGTTTTGAAATGGCTGCCTTTGATCCTAGCCTCCGTTGCAGTCCTTTTCCCCGCAGCTTTTTTTTCCAATTGTTTTTTTTGGGGGGGGGGGGCGCCGCGTATCTGCTTGGGATCCCGTATCCGCCGTGCCCCTGTGTCCGCTATAGACCCTGTGTCTGCTGCTGGGGAAGCGCAGTCCTTCCCCAGCAGCAGACACAGGGTCTATAGCGGACACAGGGGCACGGCGGATACGGGATCCCAAGCAGATACGCGGCGCCCCCCCCCCCCGAAAAAAATTGGAAAAAAAACGCTGCGGGGAAAAGGACTGCAACGGAGGCTAGCTTCGATCCAAACTTTTCTATTGCAACAGGGGATCCCATTCTTTCGAAGGGGTGTCTGGTGATTGTAAAGGTGGCCTGTCTTCGTGGCCTGGGACAAACAAGAGAAACAAAACGGGAAATTGAACCCTCCAAAGTGATAGAGGCCAACAGGCCGCCTCTCTACCCTGCCCCGCGCTTTGCTCACAGAAGAGACCGCGGCAGCCGAGACTCGTGCCACGGCCGAGCGGCGGCGATGACGCAGGTCTGCTGAAGCGCGTCTCGTGATGAAGAGGGGACAATCATCCCGCCGCCCCCGCCACAGATCCAAACTACCCCAATCAATCGGGCTAATACTCCACTCAACCCGCCGGAATGCAAACACGACGCGAGTAACAATGCGCCGGGCGTGGAGCCGAAGTCACGGGTCTGACCTGTGCGGTTGTAATCATCCTTCTTAACGGACTTACGTTCAATCACAGCGTGAAAGCCGCTACGGTCTTTGTACGGGAGATGCTCCGATCAGATTACGGCTTCCCGCCTCTGCCTTTCAAACACGGCCTCTCTCTCTCTCTCTTTTTCTACTCGAGCCGAGAGAAGGAAATCGATAAAGGCTTTTAGCTCCTCGCGTTGTCTTGAAACCAGACGTATCTTTTCTTAAATTGCCTTGCGAGTCGCGCGTAAAATTACAGGCTTTTGAATGTCACGAAATAGACACACACAAGCCTGAGACATGATAGTGGTTAAGCGGCATCGACCCATCAGCGTCTGAAGGCATTTATCGCTCTCAGCTCTGGAATGGTTTTACCTCTTAAGGGACGACCTCATGGGTGTATGTGTCCCTTTTCATTGCGAACAAATTTTCACGGATGTTTTTGGCCTTAAGGTGTGCAATAAAGATACGTAGATACGCACACTTCAGCCAAACGCCTCCGCCGCCTGTTATGAAGGCTGAATCAGAGCCTACTGCGAAAGCTTTACAACCATTTCAGCCCTTGGGTCAGCTACGTACACAACCTGCTGATACGAGGCTAAACACCCCTTGGAGCCTGCTACGGAGGCTATAGACGCCCCTATGAGCCTGTTACGGCGGCTATAAACGCCCCTTTTGATGCCTGCTACGGAGGCTATAAACACCCCTTGGAACCTGTTACGGAGGTTATAAACGTCCCTAGGAGCCTGCTGCGGAGGCTATGAACGCCCCTTGGAGCCTGTTACGGAAGGTACAAACATCCCTTGCATGAAGCCTGCTACGGAGGCTATAAACGCCCCTAGGGGCCTGCTACGGAGGTTATGAACGCCCACAGCCATAGGAGTCTAATACGGAGGCTATAACTTAACATACAGTATGGTATACTAAAATTTAGATTCTACATTTTTGCTCATTCAAAACTTCTTTTTGACTTTGGAATTGACCTTTGTATTCTACGCCATTAGCATCCGTTTCCTGAAATATCATTTTTTAAATTTACATCATGTATTTTTCTCATTTCGCAGCTGCCTTTTACGATCTACAGTATGGCCAAAACTTTTTGTTGTTTTTGTTGGAGAAGGACGAAAATTGATGCGCGCAGGGACGTCATCCATACAATCAAATCAACATGGCCTAAAATGGAAGTAAGGTGGCAACACAAAGTCAAACCAAATCCACAAACTTATACATACGTCCCCGTCCACACATGATAAGATATCAGAAGACTTACAAAAACAATCTTGAAAATATCCAAAGCAGACTTTCAAGTGTTGAAAGAAATCTAGAGCAGTCAGATGAAGGTGATTTTCAATTTGGCATGAGATCGTCTCCGTGTCTGTTTCTGTAAAAGATGTTCCCGCAGATCGTACAAAGGTCGGTGCGCGGGCGGACGTGATAGTTAGATTCTGATTAAGATGAAGGGACCGTGACCGGCTTGCAGCTGTATGGAGAATGCCCGCAGAGATAGTCTGGAAACCAGACCCTTCGCGCGATGTGAGACGAGAACCCCTTTTGGCCGGGGAGGGCCAAGCCTCTACCAGGCTCCGTCCTATCGTTGGGAAAATAGTAGAAATCAGCTGAGGTACTCCGCTATACAGGGTAGGTCCGCTATACAGTGAAGCCCCATTATCGATATTGGAGCTTCACTGTATAGCGGACCTACCCTGTATAGCTGAGTACCTCGGCTGATTTCTACTATTTTCCCAACGATAGGACGGAGCCTGGTAGAGGCTTGGGGAAGGCCTAGTATGGGATAGAGTTGGCACCCGGTCTCTCTTGGCAGACGATCTGTAATATCTTGATGAAGATTAGACATCCAGGTAATAAGATACGCCAAAAAAAGCAGTTACTCAGACAACTGGATATGATTTTGGAAACGGTCAGACGTTTCAAGTAGCATCCACTACTTTTCGTCAGTGACTGTGAGCAAGATTAGTCGAACAGCAGGTCTATAACCACGAACTCTGAATTGATATGCAAATAAAGAGAAGACAAATTTTAAGATAGTCCAATAGAAAGCAAATTAGACAACTGAAGACAAGGTTGAAGTAAAAGGGGACAATAGCTCCTATTGTTTTAATATAGGAGCTAAAGCTGGTTTGCCCCCAAGGCTATGTCCCAAGTACCAGACAGTTCCACCCTTAGCCCTCCTTAGACCTGTAATATCTATCGCGCGAGAAGTAATTAGGGGCCCGTGTGCTATCTGTGGCGGCGGGGCAAGTTGCTTCCCCTGCCGAAGGATTAGCGACTGGAGCGCGGTGGTCTGGTACCCAGGCTTCCGCGGAGAAGACGGATCGGCCGTGACAGACGCGCAAGTGTTTCCGTGCGCCGCGGGTCGCTGCGGGGAGGTGTTTCCTCGCGGCAGAGTGATGGATGTCGCCGCGCGCGTGCTGATGCCAGAGTAGTAATCTTTCTACAGGCTCGATCATATTCGTCACATCTTATCTATCTATCTACCTATCTCTCTCTTGGCTCTGAGTATTGAGTATATAGTTTTCTGCACACATGCTGGACGATACTGACTAACTAGTGAGGAGAGTAAAGGAAGCAATCTACATCTGGGCGTCGGATAGGACCGTAAATGGAGGTCCTGTGTTTGGGGAGAGCCACACCCCGCGCACGTTAAAGAATCCACCACACCTTTCGAAAAAGAGTAGGGGCATGCCCCGGTGTGCGATGGTCCAAACCTTACAGTCTGTTCTGGGTTGACATCTTGAAAAGGTGATAGTCCCCTGTTATGTCAATCCTTCCACAAATGTGGTAAATCTGAATAAATAAATAAATAAATGAATAAACAGCCTTCTCTCAACCGGGAAGGGGGGCAATATCGACCTCCAATAACCTTTGAACCATCGCTGACGTCACACGTGAACAAAACCACGTGTCCAGAGCGATCGGGTCAGAAAGCTGAGGAAGACTGTGAGACCCAGTCCAAAACTCCGTTGACTTAAAAAAACCCCATCTGATTCCGTTTTCGTCACGGCACTTTATTAAATGTCACAGAACGTTGTACAATGTGTGGCTTATATTAAGTTTCTAACAGAACATTCTGATTTGACGACTTTCAAAATGGTGTGCGGACCTAGATATAATGAGTTCGAAGCTGACATTGTAAACTTATATTTCACAATAGATAATTTTGCAGCTAACAGCAGTTCACTGATGTACCGAAACTCCGTTGACTTTTTGTTTCGTTACCTTCGCCATTTGCGCAAGGTTATATTTTTGGTCCGGCTATTGTGGAGTGACGTTATGTAGGCGACATACTAGTAGCTCTTGAAGCCATGTGGATGTTCATGATTTTCATTAGGTAGCTTACTGTTGTAGAGACAGAGATCAGGTTCGAAAATGGGCCTTCTGGCGGGTTCATGTAGTACTTCAATGGACCTTTTGTGTTTGTTGGTTTTTGGAGAATAGTTTAACTTTAATTCTTCATAATGTATTTTACCAACTGCGGTGAACGTTCCTGCTGATGACTGGTTCTGTTAGCACGAAAGTTCGTCTGAGTCGGTGAATCACATGATGGTGAATTGAAACTGCTCGCTGACTGAAATAAGTTGGACCCACTGGTATTTTCAACTAAACCGCTCATTCCTCCAGCTATCTGACTCAATTGATCCGGACACGCGACTTGAGTATAGGGGCTACCGGGCCTCTCTTGTTGGTTCGATTTCCCAAGTGCCATTCACTTTATGCCCTACAACGTCATGGCAATTAGACGTACTACTCAACAGACGTTAAAAGGGGGTGTAGATGATGTACAAATTAGGAAAAGAAGCGTGGACACATCTGCTTGTAGATTGATAAGAGCTCATAGATACATCAAAGGACGCACTTTTCTTTCTGTTCTTACACCCTTTTGTTCGACAAAAAGTGGCATCTCCAAAGGCTTCTGTCTTACCGAGAGGGAAGTCTGTAGTGTCGGCAAAAATCAATCCTTTTCCGCGCCGAAGACAGAAGAGCCGTGTATCACTTTCCGACCGAAAGACTCCAAAACGCATCGATTCCACTTCATGTCGGCATTTCTCACCTCCCACGCACGTAATCCCTTTGAAAAGGCGGAAAACGCCCGGATCGTGAGAGCGTGAAGAAGGTCATTAGCTTCACGGCCCTCAGGGAGGAGCCAACTAGTGGGGGGGGGGTGTACAGACTTTCAGGTGTGATTGAGATGACGTGCTCGCTACGTTACATGTCTCGATGATGTCGGTAATGATTTTCAACTTAACGGAACTTTTCATTGGACACGCACACACACACGCACGCGCACACACACACACACACACACACACACACACAGAGGCATACACACACACAGATGCATACACACGCGCAAACACACACACACACGCAGAGGCACACACACAAAAAGACAAACACACACACAGACGCGCACACACGCAGAGGCAAACGCACACAAAAAGACAAACACACTCAGTCACACAGACGCGCGCGCACACACACACACACACACATGCACACAAACACACACATACACACACACACACACACACAAACACACACATAAAGGCATACACGCGCGCAAACACACACACATACACATGTACACACATATAAACACACACACACACAAACGCATACAAACACACACACACCGACATTGTTCCACCGCCCGAGTCTCCAGAAGCCCGAAAACCACCAGCAAACGATGCCGAAAAAGCCAGCAACGCAAAGCATCTACTCAAAAAGTAAATTAAAGACAGGCATGCATATGGCTTTACGATGTGAGGATGGATGTAGGCAGATTAGGGGAAGAAGTTGAGAAGAATGGGGTTTAGAAGTTAAGAGAACGTGTCATGACCGACATGAGGCAGCGTAAAATCCACCTTACATTGGGCGATAAACCCAGGCAAGCCCGGCCGCATGAGCACCCCTATCGGCCGCCATGACGGACTACATACATCATCGGACATGACGTACAATTTGCGGCGATTCCGGGCGCCCCGCAGGCCGGCTTAACTCGAGCGGTGTAATCTATTCCCCGACAAATGCCCGCTGACAGGCGAGATGCCTTTCATTAACCTTTAACAGCCTCGCGTTAAGATCCAGCGATCGCGCACTCCGACAGCCGCGCACATACATCTTAACCCGCCCACGCTCCGCCGTGCCGAATGCCTCCGCGTTAAATCGGGTTCGATACGAGGCGCGGAGGCTCGCAAAGCCGTTCGTTAGGGTCTCCCTCATCCCTTTAATTTTTAAAAGCGCCCATTTTAGGAGAATATTACCGCCAACAGCGATGTTAAAGGGAGCGTGGGAGGACCATACGCTTTTACCAAACGGGCACATGTCATGCAGCTTTGAGTTTGCGGCCAACAAAGACATTCGATGACTTTGTTCATTTTAAACGAAGTTTGCGAATTATGATAGTCTGATTTCTACTGGACAAGGAAACCATGTTTAATCTAGAACCAAGAGAAGCAAACTTTTCAGACGGAAACCAAAATGTATAAAAGGCAAGTTCATGAATGATCAAACTAGCTATAATCTAATGTTCATGATCAAACTGTGGGAAGTATCTGCCTCTAGCTGGATCCTCGTTCAAATGCGTAGTAAGGCAAGGAGTTGTGGCCTAGTGGTTAGCGCCTCCGTCTCTGAAGCAGATGGTCGAAAGTTCGCATTTTGGGTGTTGTTGCTCATCGTATTTGCACGCTACTGGAAAGGTTATAAGTCAGAAACGAAGGTTCGAATGTTGCAAGACGTAGTCTTTGTTCCTTGTACTAGTTAAGTTAAGGCGATGCCCCCGGTACAGTGAGCCCGTGTATGTCGTACATAGTGCCAGTGCATCTTGTTATAATCAGCGGAAAATTGAATTTGCCTTTTGACGTCATATCAAAGGCCTCCTTTAAGATCAAATCCCGGCAAAGACGTCAGATGAGTCGACTTTGTATTTCACTGACGATCACGTCGATGCAATAATCTGTCACCAGAAATTAACACTTGAACGGAGTCTCTAGGCGTGGAAAATGAGCGATTCCCTGGTCCACCGCCCGGCATGCTGATCCGCCGGGCTGTTTGTCACGCCGCCCGCTTCGTCCTGACGTGAACCCCGGGGATGACGTCAAACCTGGCGGGGTCTCGCCCCGGCGATTCCCGGGTCAACACCGTGAGATTGGATCGCTTATTCGCGTTAATTACTTCATTGGGAGGATTGTTCTGGACTGCAGAGTAGGCGGCCGGGTCTATTCCGAGAGATGCCGTTCATTTCCGCGTTCGTAACTTGTAGGGCAGGTCCACTCCGGGAGAAAGTTTGGCGACACCGCGCGAGAGAGCAAAGTAAATATAGCCGAGGGAAACACAATTGAGTCCGAATGGCTTAACCTGCCAATCATTGTAACATGACGTAACGCTTCACCTGTCAATGACCTGATTACGTAACGCTTCTCCTGTTAATCATCTGATGACGTAACGCTTCTCCTGTCAATCATCTGATGACATAACGGTTAAGATGTCAATCACCTGATGATGTAACGTTGAACCTGTCAATCACATGATGACGTCACGTTTAACCTGTCAATCACATGATGACGTAACGTTGAATCTGTCAATCACATGATGACGACTATTTTTCTTTTCCTTACAGGCGGTGTGACGTCATACCGGTGTTCTCCTATCGAGCGTTGCTTCTGTGATTACTTCGAACTGGGAACGAGAGTCTGTGACCTAGGAACGACAGTTTCACCGCTGCCGCCGCCATGGGCTGGGCCTTCATGCTGTTCCCGTTCCTCCTGAGCCTCTTCGCGCCGTCCATCCGCAAACCCAGCTACTCGCGCTTCGTGTCGCGCTGGGACGCGGCCTGGAGGCCCCAGCGCTTCGGCAGGGACCCGAGCCGAGTCCCGAGGAGCGACCCGTACCCTTACGATGACCTCCAGCGGTGGCTAGAGAGAAAGCAGCAGCAGCAGTCGCCACCTTTCGGCGCCGGCACATTCCGAGACAACCACTTCGACCCAGGCCCGGACTTCTCTGACTCGGAATCACCGGCAACATGGGGTAAAGAGCGATTCTCGAATGACCGTTTCCCGACAGCCCTGGCGCGGTACAAACCGTCCAATCAGCGGTACGAAAAGTTTCCATCTCCGTTTTCAAACCTCCCAAACCACCGGCCGGTCCACGGTTCGAACCGACCATTGAGCTACGGACACCAGGCGGCAGATCCGTACCGGAAAACATTCGAGGCTCTGATAGACATGGTCCAGAATCGCCTGTTAACCAACCTGTTACAACGGCTGTGGAGTCAGCACCAAGGACAGGCCGGGAACGGGGCTTCGCCGCCCAACAGTGTTGTACAGCCGGCACGATTCCCGTCCCACGACCGCCAGGCTCTGTACGGAAACAAGCTCCAAACTCCACAGCGCGAATTCGCCTCCTGGCGAGGTTCAAGTTCGGGTCCGAACGAAAGTGTCGGGAAGGACAAGGTCAAGATCAAGTGGAGTCGACCCAAGGTGCTCCTGTCCAAAATGGCGCCTAGCGGTGGTCGGCAGCAGCACGGCTCCAGAGGTCCATCCGGAACTAATCTCTACTCCGGGTACTCCGGAGGAACGTCTGGCAGTAGGCCCTCCTCCGCGCATTCCGGAGGAACGTCTGGTAAAAGCCTCTACTCGATGCTTTCCGAAGGCACATCCGGCAACGGCCTCTACTCCGGACACTCCGGAGGAACGTCTGCTAAAGGCCTCTATTCCGGGCATTCCGGAGGCACAGCCGACAACAGCCTGTACTCCGGACACTCCGGAGGAACGTCTGCGAAAGGCCTCTATTCCGGGCATTCCGGAGGCACAGCCGACAACAGCCTGTACTCCGGACACTCCGGAGGAACGTCTGCTAAAGGCCTCTATTCCGGACACTCCGGAGGCACAGCCGACAACAGCCTGTACTCTGGGCATTCCGGAGGATCGTCAGGCAATAGCCTCCACTCCAGGCCTTCTGGGGGCGCACCCGGCAACAGCCTGTACCCCGGATATTCCGGATACAAGCAGCCCGGAAACCCAGAATCCAATGCAATCTATCCGTTGGCCTTCCGGAAAACCAGAGAAGAAGGAAACAGGAAAATGCACTGAAGACATCTTCGCCGCCTCGATACAGCAAGCACAATGTAACCGGACCACACACAATGGACTGTAGACTGTAGAACAGGGTTAGTTAATAATAATCCTCCCCGAGAAATAATTCCGCATTATAGAAGCGTAAGAGAGTTGTTTTGAAAGAAGGAATCATTCAGAAAGATCAAATGTGCCCCTTGGGAATTGGGCATTGGGGGAGTCCTAGCACGTAGTAGAGACAGAGTAACTTAGAGTTTCATTTTGGTGACCTGTACGGTCAAGTATCAGAACCAATCATGTCTGTAGATGCATCAAGTAACCAGAGAGAGCACAAGCGCTAGGGTCTGCTCTCATCAAGGGAGAAGACATTTGCATAAAACGATCACGGTCAGAGCGACTTTCGATTGGATGGTTCAGGGCACGTGACAACATTTGACGACTAGTCAGATCATGAGTAAATATAAGATTAACATGGTTAAGATATTTGTTTCTTATTTTTTGCCAAAGGGAATTATGATCAGACCAGTTTGGTTGATGTTGTTCAGTAGATGGCTATTTCATGCGGGCACCTCCGTATTCCTGGCTTTATTCTGATGAGACGAAAAGTGAACTAAATCGACGAAACATGAGTAAAACTACGGCATTTGCGGGGAAGGAAACCGGTAGTTAACAGTGAGCTGAAACATCAGTTTGTAGTTCTCTTATGGTCCAGGAATTCACTAAGGCCCTACATAGAATAGCCTCAGAGTTAGATTGAATCGGAATTCATTGGAAACAGCCAAATCAGCTTATGGTCATCGTCGTCGTCGTCGTTGTTGGTGTTGGTGTTGCATTGTGTTAATGCTGTGAAAACGGCCTTTCGGTTAATATCAAGATACTCAGCAATAAGCAAAAAAATTATGATGCAATCTAGAAAAAGAATATCGACAAACACATTTATTGATGACGAGGCTGTGGCAATTCCTCTGAAGTGGTGACATTTTGGCGAAAGTGTAAGGCACATGGAATTTGTGGCAAACTCTGAAACAGACGAGGGAATTGTGACAGAAAATGTAACAGATGAGCGATCAAATAATACCCAAGTGAAATTGTGGCAGATCTTTGGGAGCCTGTGACGAGGATACGTGAAATTTGTAATTGTGTGGCTATTGTAGCAACAATGGTAACAGTGTGACAACTCTGTACCTCAGAGTGACGCGGCCGTCTGTGGAAAGTCTGTGACGCGAGGAAATTGTGGCCGATCGGACAGTTTGTGACAAGGTTGTAGCGGAGCCACCCAGCGAGTATGTAACTATTATAACCCGGATTGGCAAGCAGAATATGCTGCTACCAGAATTATTACAAACACAGAGAAACTCAAGGACCTGCCAGTCTGCACGTGCAGATACAAACAACCTACTGTCTACATTCCACACACCGTATCCTACACACAGTAGTTATGAGACATGCTAGCCTGTTCAGTTTCAAATGTACCGTTTACATGTGTTTTAACTATAGTAGATGGTTGCTGAAGTGCTGTGAATACGTAGCATATTTCTGAGATAGAATTGTTTTAAAGAATATCATCAAAATTCCAGTGGCACCGAATGTTGGGTGTTTCACAAATTTAGCTGACGAAGCTCCTATGATACCATAGTGGCCCAGGGTGCCTCATCCTGGACCGTTTTGATGCGTTATTTGTTACGAAGCAGTCGAAGCTAAAGTGACCAACACACGTGTAAACAAGAACACCAGAATACGTGGCAGATCCACGTTTACAACTAGCACTACATTACATAACCGCACAAGATGGACCTGAGAAGTATTGTAATCGGAACTGTTGTCTCGGACCTTTCCTAAGGCGCCTTGAAGGATGTATTCTTCCTTGTACTAGTTGTCCCGAGCAGAAATGCGATGAATCGCTCGTAGTTATGCCATAGACACATAAATGAATTGCACGAACAATAAACCGGATGGAAAAATGTAGGATTTTTGCGGTTGTCATTCGTCTCACATTTATCAGTAAGTATTCAGCAGTAGTGTTGCACCGTTAAGAAGTTTAGTCACAGATAAACACATGTTTCAGTAGATAGCTAAATCACTGGTTCTAAACCAAGTGTAGTGTTGTACCGTGTAGTCACAGGCAATCACACGTTTCAGTAGATCGCCATGTCACTGGTTCTAAACCCAGTGTAGTGTTGTACCATTTAGAAGTGTAGTCACAGACAATCACACGTTTCAGTAGATCGCCATGTCACTGGTTCTAAACCCAGTGCAGTGTTGTACCATTTAGAAGTGTAGTCACAGACAATCAAATGTTTCAGTAGATCGCTATGTCACTGGTTCTAAACCCAGTGTAGTGTTGCACCGCTTAGAAGTGTAGTCACAGGCAATCAAATGTTTCAGTAGATCGCTATGTCACTGGTTCTAAACCCAGTGCAGTGTTGTACCATTTAGAAGTGTAGTCACAGGCAATCACATGTTTCAGTAGATCGCTATGTCACTGGTTCTAAACCCAGTGTAGTGTTGCACCGCTTAGAAGTGTAGTCACAGGCAATCACACGTTTCAGTAGATCGCCATGTCACTGGTTCTAAACCCGGCCTGGCCAGGCTGTCTACAGTGAGACGTGTTAAGCTCTCGGCCCTGTGTTTGAGGAGATCCATGCATCAGGCATATCAGATCCCCTCCACGCCCTAAACATACTTAAGAACCTACTATACTTCAATAAGCAGTGCCACTGAATCCCTCGATGTCATTTACCAAAGGAACAAAACACGGGTAACCTTAACCTGTTACAACGGTTATGGAATCAGCACCAAGGCCAAACATGGCAACTGCATAAGTGAAGAGGGAGGAGGGTATGTGTTTGTGTGTGTGTGTGTGTGTGTGTGTGTGTGTGTGTGTGTGTGTGTGTGTGTGTGTGTGTGCGCGTGTGTGTGTTTGGGATGAGGGGGGTGGATGTGGAGGCGGGCACCCACGTTGTTCGTCCAGACCCTGGTATAAAGGATCACGTTCCCTTGCTGTTTCAGTTGTAGGGTATATTTGTTAAAGGGAGGGGTTGCTAGCCCTTCCCATTTAACGTACTCTAGGCATCCTCTCAGACACGGGACCCCTATTTTGTGTCCTCTCCTAAAAAACGAGTACAGCCCTAACCGAGATGTTCCTTTTTCTTTAATTGTATATCTTTTATACCGCGTAGAATATTCCGATAAAGAAAGAGCAGCACGCTGTGCAAAACAACTGTATTTAAACAGCCAAACACAAAAGCGTTTCGCATGAGGCCCATGAACGAACCCGTATTGATCTTGCCCGGCGGCTCATCCTGGTTAAGTGAATAAAGACGCCTCCTGAGTCCGGCCCATTATGGGTGCTTACCGACCTGGAATGACCCGACCTCCGGCAAAGGAAATGGACACTGTTCCGGGCAGACCGTCATCATAAACATCACTCGGGGCGCGATGAAGTCATTTCCTAAGGTCCAAGGGCATCGTGTAGAAACTTGTTTGTGTACTTCAAGGGAGTGGGGTATTGTTTCTGGCTTGTGTGTGTTTGTGTGTATTTGTGTTTGTCTGTGTGTTGGTGTGTGTGTGTCTGCTTGTGTGTGTGTATGTATGTGTGTGATAAGGGCTATATCAAAAAGACCACGAAGCAGTAGATAGAACAGAAGATTCGCTCCCCCCATACAAAAGAGGGTCGAAATACATAAACAGCGTTTGAATTCATTGAAATAAGTGAGAAAACCATGTACATGTTATCATTACCCTGGTATGACGTCAGCACCAGGTACAGGTGGCCCGTAATGTAGAAAATGGACTGGAAAGGCTCCCTTTGTACCCAGCAAATTACACCAAATGGAGGCCTTTCACAAGAGTTTACTGCCGTGCTATCGGGAGCTGGGGAAGTGGTGAGGGTCAGGGAGGACGGACGCTGACTTGCTGGCCCGCACACACTTCGCAGAGGCGTGCAAACTTTACGTGCAAATCGCATCATTCATCACACTTGGGCTGATGATTGCAAATGGATGGGAAGTAGCGAATCGGTTACTAGATTTTATTATATTATTCACAAGCGAAGGCGCGCCAGGCCAGCCGTTCCTTCTGTCTACGGGACTATGTGCGTAGGTAGGGTAACCTGTCTTATGCTGCAATATGAGACTCAAAACTCAATGAGGCTCAAAATGAGACAAATGTACCCAGACTTTCCGATCAACAAAAAAATAATCGTAAAAAATCATGGGGTTGTGTGGCGTAACGGCAGGGTGCGTTGATGAAAGTTAGACATCCAGGTAGTAAGATACGCCAAAAATAATTACTCAAGCAATTGGATAAAGTTTTGAAACTGTCAGACGTTTCAGACAGCATCCACTGTCTTTCGCCAGTGACTAACGATAGGACTGAGAACACCAGGTTTCATACCAAAACTCTGAATAGGTATGTTAATGAGGTTAAGACAATTTAGGATGTCTTGAAGTAGTCTTTAAAAGAAGATCAACAGTAAAATCAACAGTAGCTAATTGAACTATTGGCACAAAACTTTGTCTTGAATTAATCTTCTTTTAAAGACTACTTCAAGACATCCCAAATTGTCTTAACCTCATTAACATACCTATTCAGAGTTTTGGTATAAACCCTGGTGTTCTCAGTCCTATCATGATGTACGGTACAATCTAGCAGTGAAAACAAAAACATCCCAGAATATTTGTAAATGCACAAAACTGCTGTGAAGTTTCCTGTGAAAGATCTCGCTGTAGCCAGTGATCAAGTGATCACCATCGGCCCGTCCTGAAGAGATTAGAGAGCTGCATCACCGTGCGGTGATGTTGGAAAATAATGAAAATGGCCTTTAACAGGGGATATTTTGGGGTCTTCTGAGATCCTGGATAAGATACATGAACATCAGGAATACAGACGCAGTAAAAACGTACTTACGGTGAAGAGTTGACGGCCATTTTATTTTTATGCCTCATCAAGTTTTCGTTAACGGGCAGAAGTTGCTGTTTTGAGTTCGTTTTGTCTGTCGTTATGTGAGGGTCAGAGTCTGCCGGGATTGAAGCTGAATATCACATACATTGTCTTAAACCGCCATAACCGTAAAAATTATTAAAACATGCAGAAGATGACGTCAACAGAAACTTTGCGAGCCGATCTACACGGAATGGTTCATTCAATTTCAAGTTTGTAGATTCTTTAATGGTTTGGGGTTTACACCTCGCAGTAAATACAATTCACTGGACCGAGGAAAAGTGACTGCGTCATCTTTAGTAGTTTTGGCGCAAAGGCGACGTTTTTCAGAGGTATTTTTCACTACGTAACATTTCTCTCCATTGGTCAGAGCACTAAAGGTGTATTGGTATCGAATCAACCAAATGGTTGACAATCCTCCCTGAATGCTGCTAAAAGTGGAATGTATGTATCTGTAGCATGTATCTTAATGTGATAGCTGTTGCCTTAAACCACAACAACCGTAAAAATGACTAAAACATTAGCACGATGACGTAAATAGAAAGGCTTGCGTGTAGGTTTCAGCGTAATGGTCGACATAGTCTGGAGTGTATCCATTTTTTATGCTCCTGACCACTACGTTATGGATAATTTAGTCTGAACATAGATCACTAGAGCGAGGAGAATCCCTTCCCAACGGTTCCAGCTCTGAAGGAACTTTCCAGACGTTTCTGCAGTTCTAATGGACCACTTTCTCGCATGTTGGGCAAGAAACTTAACACCAACTTCTCCACTAGACTCAGGTGTGGATGAGTACCTATCTTGGGTTAGGGACGTCCCCCAGATCGGAAGTTAAATGGAGGTCCCGTGTTTGAGAAGATCCACACTTCGGGCATGTTAAAGACCCCACCACACTTATGGAAAAGAGTAGGGACGGATCTCAGTGTGAGTGAGTCGAATAAATCTGTCCGGATACGCAGCTTGTACTCTCCAGTACAAACCTGTTATGTTACGCCATCAGGCGGTTTACCGGGTATTCAAAAAAAGAAGAGACAAATAGGTCCAATTTCAACAGAACTGAGACAGCTGAGCAGAATTGAACAAAATCCTTAATTGTTTAATTACATTCTGAAGAAGATAATCCTTACTGTGTACAAATAGTTTAATACATCAAAGATTGTTTAGACCTTAGAGCTAATAGTATAAGTGATACCATTATCTAAGATACACTACCTTCTCACGGACACTACACTACAGTGACGGCAGAGCTGCGTAGTTGCTACATGTTATGTAATGATCGGTTGAATATGTGACAACTCTTTGCAGCTTTCATATGATCAAACATGAAGTCGCGAATCAGCAGTTCTTCCCAACAAACGTAAACCAGTGTGAAAAGAAGAAAAGACGTCAAAAAACAAGCCGACTGTTAGAAGATGATCTCCCGTCCTGTTCTTTCTTCTCTCCTTCCGAGTGGCAAATTCTGATAAGCCTGTCACGGGAGGAAAACTTCCGGATGAGCTCTTTCACCAGAGCCGGCAGCAACGTCAAGGCTTGACTCCAACTTGAGGAGTTCACTTTAACAGGAACAGTCAATAAAACAGGGATGGCGGCTTCTTTTGGAACAACGTAGGTGGACGTTTTTAGCGCCAGAAGGTTCGTAATCTTTGACTGATTAAAGGGGGATTAATTCTATTTATAGCGATGGAAAAATCCCTTCAAGCATGCCGATAGCGCCCGCTTGATAAACTCGTAACGGGCCCGTAACACGGTGATAAGAGGAGGCTGTTTTCCAGAGCTTGAAAAGCATTTGATGGTCTGACCCGCGACTCGTAGGCGGCAACTTCTAAGATAATGGAGATCCTTAGTCTCGATATCAGGCTTTGCGGTGGCTGTTTTCTGTGACCGTTTTCTTGCAGTAGTGTGCTGTTCCTAGTGGCCACAGTTTTCATATAATTCTTCATTTGTCGGCAGACTTGGAAAACGGGCCAGGAGTTACCAGAACACCACAGCGTTGATATGCTATAGCTTTCATATGACGTGTAACACTATGCTATAAAGAAAAATAAGGAAAGCTGCCAGGAGGTATTTTCAGGATTGCAGCACCTACCCACATACCCAAAACCGTCTCAAACCAAGCACGGCAACTTCTGCGCACCAAACGCTAGTAAGGATACACAAATATTGCTAAAGGCCAAGCAGATGTTAAGAACCAAAATCGTTTCGTTTTCCCAGCTGCGTGTTCTTTGTTACAAACTGCCTCCCAAGGTAACAGAAACAGGCATTTGCCTGCTAACATCTACTTGAGGATCAGCACGTCCTGCCAAGAGAGGCTTGGACATCACGGGGTTTTGATGTGTAGAAATGACGTAGGTTTCCCGTCGGGCGCTCGTCGATAAGGCCCAGCATCGCCAGTGTCTGTCTTGCGCCTGGCGCCGCCAGTACACAGGTCACCAAACCCCGATTCATCCAGCTCAAATCTTTATCTTTGATAATCCCTGTGAAGAGCGCAGTAAAGCTGTTTTTCTCTAATCAACGCAAGCAGGAATGCCCGAGCTGACTCTCAACAATCGCGAACATGGCATGTTGAGAACAGGATACAGGAACTTCGACTCTATAGGTATACAAAGGTACAAAGACAAGGGAAAGAGAAAACTGAACAAACAGGACTCATGGACCGAGTCCTTATTTATGATTTAATACGCAACAAGCGGAGCAAGAAAGAGGTGACTTTTATAAACTGAAGTTACATTACTAGTAACGCACTGCGACCTGTTGGCAACAAATCATTGAAATTCATGGTTTTGAATGAAAAGTTTATCATTATGATTTTTCTTGCTAAAACAAGTACATGGCAATTAGGCAAACAGGCTGATTTGCGTACTTATCATACAAGCTATTTACTACCTACACGTCAAGTAACAAATTACCAGACTCTCACCATCTTGTGACTTTAAGAAAAATAGCAACTTTCCCTTTCGGTCCCACTGACCTACGACGATATACGTTTGGAGTCCAGCTAAGCAGCTTATTTGAAATCGCAGTGCATGTTGCTACTGAATTAAAACTCCGTTAAAATTCGCCATTGCAGACGACTCATTGGCGTCTAGTTGGCGTCTAGTTGGCGACGGTGCGCGGCAAGCTGGCGAATGTCATTCACCGTGTGAACCAGTCGCCAAAAGGCCGCAGTCCAGTGAGATGCCCACTTCTAGTAATAATGATAATAAACTTTAGCATTCTGAAGTAGCCGTTGGGCACCCAATTTTGTATTGGTTACAGAGTTAGGCAGCAGGGAGAAGGTTAAAGTAGTTTCTTCCTATGTGCAAATAGTGTTATTCGTTGATTACTGTATTTGTTGTATTTTGTTGCCGAAGTTGATGATTACAGACTCCGGCCATATGGTGATTTCTATGCACGCCACTAATGGATACCTGAAAGTACCCAAGTATAGAGTTTTCAACCTAACCTTCTTCGGGTTTCGGTGAAACGTTGCCAATTACTCTGTACTGTACATGCGAATTAAGCGGAAGTGCTTCTGCACCACTCAACAGCCTGCATACCCATCTACATTACCTGATATGGTATCTTATCTTCTGGGCAATTTTCCCCGGAGATTTCGAGGGATCGTCAAGAAATACACAACTAGCTTCTTTGCCGTGAATGTTTGTATCGTCCGAAACGGAACCAGTTTTCAGTACTGCTATTTTGTGTGAAGTTCTGCTCATTACTTTATCATTGAAGCGCTTGGTCGCAGGTGTTGTACGAACGTCGCGTTCGATCTTGGACATGTCGCGCACATGATATACAGAACGTTCAACTTGTCTTGTTAATGGAAAAGGCTGTCTTAGATCCTTGTCGACGTTGAGTTCTGTCCCAGCCTGCTTTAAAATCCTACGGCATCAAAATCTCACGACGGTCTACGACGATTGTTACCTCGCCTAAACCGAATAATAGTAGCTCAGTATTGTTGCTTGATAATATATATATAACAATACTTTACATTTTGAACCGCATCATCTCACCATTGTTGCTTTACAGTATCTATCAATGTAACAATACTTTCCGTTTTGGGACAGCATTGTTAGCAGTAATACCTAGCTTCAGTGCACTGTGAACCAGTCAGTACTGCCCTGATAAAGATGACAGACAGTCATCGAAACGTCGGCTCTCTTGTAAATACTTGGTTGTGAATAAAAGAACCTTGCTATTCAATATAGTCTGATTGTAGACGCAATCTAAAAAAAAAAAGGTTGCAGTGCTTACAGTTTCCGGCAAAATTACGAACCGTGGAAGTAGTGAACCTTGGAGCCGCCCCCCAGGCAGCAAACGAGGGATCTGCCCGCCGCGGCGGAATCTGTTCCCGCGCGCGATTTATGGAATGTATGGAACTGGGTCGCGCGTCGTGCGGAGGTCTTTAGTATGTAGATCCCCCGTCCATTAGACGCGAGATGGGGTTTAAGACGGCGGTAATTTCCTTCTCTGAAGTGATACCGACGAGAAACTGCTGCATGCGGATTATCAGGAGGAAAAGGAATTATAGAACAGTCGTCTGGAAGGGTCTTGAACGTCTTGGAATCATCTATGTTATAATCTGGAATTATAATCATGTATGTTTCGTTCACTCCTGTATGCCTGTATGTTTATATGTATTCTTCATTCTGTACCCTTCAAGACTAGGCTTCGGCTATCAAGAGGGTATCTTTAATAATAAACACAATCAACATAGTCTTCACGTGCGCGTGGCGAACTCTAGGCATGCGTCAGGAATGCTTGGACTTGTTACTGGAATAATAGATACTAGAAAATGGCCAAATTGAGTCATACCAAAGACTTTATGAAAATGGTACATACTTCTGAAACAGTATGAAAGTTAAACACACTCCACTGCCGGTGGACTAGCCCCCTGCTGCAGTGATTGCACCACAGTGTGGCCCAGGGCTATGAAACGGAGATGGGCACCGCCCTATACATCAATTATGGTGTGGGAGGATTTTAACTAAATGGCCAAATAGGCTGAATAACTGTTTGTTTGTGACAGCGGTATGACTCTGAAGTTCTGTTGTTGGCATTTAAATGCTGGGCACTTCGGGGACACTAACAGTAAGGTCTACCATGTTTTATCCATACTAATTTACTAAAGACAACTGGGAGATTATTGAATATCATCATAAGCAAGAAAAGCCTTCAAGAGTAAAACAAGAAATTTGTTTGAACTGTTTGGCCTTAACATTTGTCTTCTGTGTGAGTAACGATATGCGTCCACAGTTCCGAGATCTTTTGAATGCTAGTCTGTTTGTTTATTTATGAGAAGCTCAAATCGGCATGCAGGCCGCTTTTCACTGAGGTCATGAGGGAAGAGGTAAGGGTCATATAGAATACAACAGAGACACAAATTACATCAATCAAGTCCTAATAACTCTATCAATATATATCACTACATACACTTGGTACAAGACATATAGCGAAAGTTGGTTCATGGTCCGTGTCCGTTGACCAGAAGAGGTCACCGGACATAGACAATCTAGTAGTCTTGGGACTGTACCGTGGTCTTTGATGTGTCCCTGTGTAACTCAAAGGGCGATTATGTTTAAAAATGGTAAGACGTCGATATATAAATCTTTCGGCACAAGAGACTCCCATGTGGTCTAGTGGTTAGGATTTGTGGCTTTCACCCACAAGGCCCGGGTTCGATTCCCGGCATGGGAAAAATCTTCTTTTCATTTTGCTTGGACACATAGAACTAGACGAGAAAAAAAGTTGAAAAGGCTTTAAGAATCTTGTTAGAGCAGGGGCGCTCAATATTTTACCTTAGACCACAATGCACCGGTGCAATGGCCAATAGTGTTCGCCTTGCACACGGTAGGTCGTGAGTTCGATACCCAGCCCGGTCATACCAAAGACTCTAAAAATGGTACATGCTGCTCAGCATTTGGGAAGGACTATGGAATTATCTAAACACACATCACTACCAGCAAACCAGCCCCCTGCTGTAGTGACTTGCACAAATGTGTGGCCCAAGGACTCAGAATTGGAGATGGGCGCCACCCCTATGCGTCTTATCAAGACGTCTGGGATACAACGCATAGTAACTGATAACTACTATGACGACATTTTGTAGTTATGAAACTGAATGATTTCCTTATGCAATGCTCGAGCGACGCCTTGCGGTTTTCACCCGCAGTGCATAACTCTTATTGCGATATGCTATCATAGATGTCTACTGAGCTGAAGAATATCTAGCTATCTTTAGCATCAAACGTTCACGCTCAGTTACTTGAGAATTTGGGTAGCTTCACATTGATGTTCCATCAAAAAGTGATTTCATGGAATCAGCCTTCCTTCCTCTGCCCGGTCTGGACGCCACATTATTGGAAATACCGACGCACCGTACTGGTCAGCCCTAAAGGCTCTTATGAAAAAAGAATGTGGTATAACAACGTTCCAAAGATAGCAAGTTGCTAATTAAGCTAATGAAAGTTCCAGAACTGTCACGAGTCTCCCATGTGGTCTAGTGGTTAGGATTTGTGGCTTTCACCCACAAGGCCCGGGTTCGATTCCCGGCATGGGAAAAGAAATATTTTGTCATTCAAAGGCCTTAACTCTCAACTCCTAGAACTGAAAGGTATGTAGGAGCAAGATATAATTGTAGCTTTATAACAGTAGAATATCGATTCGATTACGAAAGGAGTTGTCGTAGACGATCTGTTCCCTATAACATCTGCTAACATCGAAAATCCCACTTTGTTTTATATTTCATACTCAACCAATGAGACAAATGATTTTGGAGGACATCTGAATTCGGATTAGCTGGATGCTGAACCTAAAGATCCTGAATCTAAATGTTCCTTAATCCTTAGAATCTAATCATTTGGTCAGATTAAAACCTTCGACGGGAGCGTTACATGTGGTGATATTGCGAATAAATGCCAGGGCGCCACATGCGGGATCTGCGGGAACTACAACCAGAACAGGACGGACGACACCGGACGACATATTCGCGGAGAGTGCAGTCGGCTTGGTGGTTATCGTGGAGGGGTCCAAAAGTACTCGAAAACAGCAGTCCACGGAGACACGGACACAGATTAATTGTAAAAAAAATTAAAAAATTAAAAAAAAAAACATATTGTAACGGGGGTTGCCCTAACTTAGGACGCGCCTTAACATAGGACGGATTTTTAGTGATCTTATTTTGCATAAGTACGCCGTGTTTGTGTCCAATGACTATGCTGATAAGGAAGGTAAATAACCCAAGTTCATGCACATAATTGTCATTTACATTCAAAACATGTGTGTACATATTCATTTCTTGTTTTGTCGAAAAGTAGTATTTTGACAATAATGATGGTAGCGCTAAGTAGAGGGTCACTGCGTAGCTAGACGGCCCGGCACCTAAATATACGACCTGTGCCAAGCAGATACATAAGTTACACAGCTATCATACACATAAGAAAAATAACTTCATAAAACACTAAAAATTTGGGTCTTTAAGTGTTTGTAGAGAAGAAAACCGACCAAAGAAAAACAACGTAAACATTGCTGTCGTCTGACGACGTTGTTTTCCCGTCATTTTTTGGGCCGCGATGGTGGCGGAACGATTCAACGCACAGTTTTGTTACGCTCTAACATGTGATTGGTACCGTCTATGAAAAGGAAACTGAATACAGAGATGGCGAAGATATTTCCCAATAAGTAGACGTATTGTTGATGTAAGCGGTGTCGTTTTTTCGTAATGATTTCGTAAGTCGGGCCGCATTCAATATGTACGTCGGGCCGCGTAGTAGCCTATTTCCCGTGGAAACATGAGCTGGGATGCGCTAGATATAGCCCTTCTCACATGACGTGAGAAGTGCACACAGTCAAAATTTTCCGGTCAAAGGAAAGCTAGAATATAGCAGACTTCAAGCCTTATTTACATTTCCCTAACTTCATCACCAACTTCCGAAGAGAGCAAAATTACCAAAGCGTAATAAGTTCAGCACACTATCAAGCGTAGCACTAAATCAGAAGGTACATTCGTGAAAATGTCTCACAGCGTCGTCCGCATATAATGCGGAGCATTAAGGGCCCATGAACAGTATGAATACATTTCTTGTCCAAGTATGGTCTTTAGATGAATGTGTTCAAAATTCATTCATTAAAACATGACCATTCTCTGGCAACCAGCAATGGAGCGCCGTGAGTTCCAGCGCGTAAAAAAACGTCCTATGTTTGGCCACCCCCCGTTATACTACAACAATGCAGCTAAAGGAAAGTCAAGTAGTATGAGCGAGAGACACAAGAACTATGTGCCCATTTGCTACGAGGATATTGCTTGAACCCTGGTGGCCATGCTAGCCGGATTAACCGAGTAATTACGGAGTTTGACTGAACAGAACCTGCCCCGTCAAGGACTCATCCTGCTTCGTCACGAACAATAGCGTCAGCAATTACTTTCCCTGAAGCACTTCCTTCATCTGTCACGTTCGGGGACCACGACACGGACCGGGACACGAAGCTGTCTCCAGAGGAGAACGCCATGGCTGGCCGCGGGGTCGGGGACCACGACACGGACCGGGACACGAAGCTGTCCCCAGACGAGAACGCCATGGCTGGCCGCGGGTTCGGGGACCACGACACGGACCGGGACACGAAGCTGTCCCCAGACGAGAACGCCATGGCTGGCCGCGGGTTCGGGGACCACGACACGGACCGGGACACGAAGCTGTCCCCAGACGAGAACGCCATGGCTGGCCGCGGGTTCGGGGACCACGACACGGACCGGGACATGAAGCTGTCTCCAGAGGAGAACGCCATGGCTGGCCGCGGGGTCGGGGACCACGACACGGACCGGGACACGAAGCTGTCCCCAGACGAGAACGCCATGGCTGGCCGCGGGGTCGGGGACCACGACACGGACCGGGACATGAAGCTGTCCCCGGAGGAGAACGCCATGGCTGGCCGCGGGGTCGGGGACCACGACACGGACCGGGACATGAAGCTGTCCCCAGAGGAGAACGCCATGGCTGGCCGCGGGTTCAGGGACCACGACACGGACCGGGACATGAAGCTGTCCCCAGAGGAGAACGCCATGGCTGGCCGCGGGGTCGGGGACCACGACACGGACCGGGACATGAAGCTGTCTCCAGAGGAGAACGCCATGGCTGGCCGCGGGGTCGGGGACCACGACACGGACCGGGACATGAAGCTGTCCCCAGAGGAGAACGCCATGGCTGGCCGCGGGGTCGGGGACCACGACACGGACCGGGACATGAAGCTGTCTCCAGAGGAGAACGCCATGGCTGGCCGCGGGGTCGGGGACCACGACACGGACCGGGACATGAAGCTGTCTCCAGAGGAGAACGCCATGGCTGGCCGCGGGGTCGGGGACCACGACACGGACCGGGACATGAAGCTGTCTCCAGAGGAGAACGCCATGGCTGGCCGCGGGGTCGGGGACCACGACACGGACCGGGACATGAAGCTGTCTCCAGAGGAGAACGCCATGGCTGGCTGGCTGACATCAACAACCTGCCCGCTGATTGGTTCTCCTCCATAGACACCAACGGCAACGAGCTCATCGACCCTGAGGAGTTTGATGAGGACTCGGCTAAAACATTAACTCGAATGAAACCTTTATCTATTTTATCTCTTATTTCTCTCGTTTGACCTTTCAAATCAGCTCTTGCCGCCGTATGTAACCAAGCTTTCTTGCAATAAAAGAATATACTTGATGCAAGACTTTGTCAAAAAGGAAGCTTAAACACGAAGCTCCAGCGCTAGCTACAACAGTAAAGTTAATCAATAAGCATCAATGGCAGTGCACCTTACGTCATAATGGCATTGATATCAAGACTATCATGGCTGCAGTTTATATATAAACTCCATATACGTTTTTGGTGTCTGTAATGCATTTTAGTGTCATTTACCAAGGAGGTTTGATCTATTTTTCAAGCAACTAAAGAACGATTCAATACCATAAAAACTTGAATGTAAGCAAGAGAGTATCATCCAATCCTTAAGTTGTTCATGTATGCTGTTGGGAACTGCCACCTTCCGAATTTGTGCGGAAGTACACCTGTACAGCTTTGGGCACCTTGTGCCAGACTCGGGAGGAGCGCGTTAACATGACGCGACGTTACTATGGCAACCTACCTAAATCTGGGCGGTGTGTGCAAAGGGTAAAGAGCGAGAGAAGGAGCGAGACAGAGAGACAAACAGAGAGACATACACACACACAAACACAACGCACGCAAGAGAGAGAGAGAGACTCAGAGAGAGAGAGAGAGAGAGAGAGAGTGAGAGAGAGAGAGAGGGAGAGAGACTCAGAGAGAGAGAGAGAGAGACAGACAGACATAAAGACACGCACACAGAGAGTGGGCGATGTACGCAAAGGTATATCTCAATACAGGGAGCTGCACTGCAGGAAATATTTCTTACGGGTAACTTAAAATCCGTAGCGATCTACCAAAATGTCACAAGCAAGAATCAATTCACGCACACTCATATACATGTATGCGACACACACACACACACACACACACACACACACACACACACACACACACACACACACACACACACACACACACATAGAGTTATTCTTGGCGAAGGTAATAATTATTGGTGGGTGTTTTGTGACTTACACGCGTTGGTACAGCATTTGGCCTGGCCTTGTGTATACTAGTAATGAGGGTCAGAATGCGTGACGTCTGTAACATGTAACCACTGGGTAAACAGCTTCTAGCATCCCCCCCCCCCTCATCAAGTATGGAAACAGGCTAAGGGACCGTGCTCTTCACATACAGCTCAGATTTCTGGCTGGTTATAAGTGTTAAATGGTACAGGTTGTTAGAACTTCGTACTTCAGAAGGACTTGATTGAGGAAATAACATTTCGGCCCCTTGATGTGCAACAGAATCTCAATTCACCCATCCCCTATTAGCAAAAGCTACATGAAATCTCTGCCATTCATAATGGACATCCGTGTAGACGTCACACTCCTGTAGAACATGCAAATATGCAGAAGAAGAAGAAGTCAGAGAGAGAGGGGAGAGAGAGAGAGAAATAGAGAGAGACATACACACACTTGTACAATGCAATAACACCCGACCCCTTTAGTTTTCAGGTATGCTTTTCGGAACCGCCACCTTCCGAATTTGTGAGGAAGTACACCTGTGCGCGTTTTGCCCGTGGTGCTTTGAGAATCTCGGGAGGAACCGGTGACGCAACATTGTCATGACAACTAGAGAGTGGGCGATGTACGCAAAGGTATATCTCAATACAGGGAGATGCACTGCAGGAAATATTTCTTACAGGTAACTTAAAATCCGTAGCGATCTACCAAAATGTCACAAGCAAGAATCAATTCACGCACACTCATATACATGTATGCGACACACACACACACACACACACACACACACACACACACACACACACACACCGCTGTTTTGAAAAGGTCACTATCTTTAATTCGCCCCTCACCCCATTTATACGTTAGTGGGCAGACCTTGTCAAAAAGAGAGAGAGAGAGAGAGAGAGAGAGAGAGAGAGAGAGAGAGAGAGAGAGAGAGAGAGAGAGAGAGAGAGAGAGAGAGAGAGAGACAGAGAGAGAGAGAGAGAGAGAGAGAGAAAAAGAGAAAGAAAGAGAGACAGAGACACGCACTTACACGCACACACACATACACATACGCACTCACGCTAACATACACAGACTGACACACAAACATAAATGCACGCACATACATACTCAGACACTAACGTATGATCACTCACTCACTCACTCACTCACTCACTCACTCACGCACACGTGATCACAGGGACCAGAAAACATCACTACCTACTCCATGTGCCAGGTGGAACGCCGTAGTCAATCAAACTTGAAGTGTTAAACGGCCAATTATATCTTGGTAACACCCATCCGACCGATAACAAAGGGTAAGTTAGAACTTCAGAGGCGTCATCGCCGAAGGCAGGGTAATTAAATGTGTTTATGAACCAGAGTTATATCGTCAGACACGAAGCGCCTGAAATGACCCCCCAGGCCAGCACGAAGCCGAATATCTGATTATGGGGTGTTAAACTCTCGGCTGTTAATTGGCACACCTTGTCAATTCTTCAACTTGTTTAAGCATAAGTTTCCCAACGAAACCTTTCCACCTGTTGAGGTGAAAAATAAACACCAGCGCTCTGTGTCTCGGAAGGCTAGGTTTGGGCACCTTACCAAGCTCGGGAGGAACGTGACGTAACATTGCCATGGCAACCCGAGAGTGGGCGATATATGCAAAGGTACATCTCAATACAGGGAATTGCACTGTTCAAAATATTTCGTACGGTTAATTCAAAAATCCGCAGCGATCTACCCAAACGTCACAAGCAAAAATCACCTCACACACTTATGCTTCGGTCCCATTTCCAATCCGGGGCCCTGCCGGATAGCTTTTGGAAAAGAAAAGAAAAATATGATATGAAATACAACAAAAACACAAAACGTAAAAAATTACTTCTATAGTCATATATTGTATATTTTCTTGATATGCATTTTTTTTATTTTTCGTTTTCGCAAACAGCCCGGCCGGGCCCCGGATTGGAAATGGGACCGAAGCATTACACACACACACACACTCACTCACTCACTCGCTCGCTCGCTCACTCACTCACTCACTCACTCACTCACTCACTCACTCACTCACTCACTCACTCACTCACTCGCTCGCTCGCTCGCTCACTCACTCACTCACTCACTCACACACGTGACCACAGGGATCAGAAAGCATCATTATCTACTCCGTGTTCCAAGTGAGACGCCGTAGTTAATCAAACTTGAAGTGTTAAACGGCCAATTATGTCTTGGTAACACCCATCCGACCGATAACAAAGGGTCAGTTAGAACTTCAGAGGCGTCATCGCCGAAGGCAGGGTAATTATATGTATTTATGAACCAGAATTCTATCCTCAGACACGAAGCACCTGAAATGACCCCCCAGGCTAACACGAAGCCGAGTATCTGATTATGTACAGGTCATTTTGTTTGAGAAGATCATGCCATGCCATCTCTAGATACGTGTCGCTGTTTTGCCCATGACAAGGAACGCGCGACTTACAAGATAACAGGACATGATGCAAAGGTTACTCTCTTTAATTCGCCCCTCCCCCCATTTATCTAGAGAGAGAGAGAGAGAGAGAGAGAGACAGAGAGAGAGAGAGAGAGAGAGAGAGAGAGAGAGAGAGAGAGAGAGAGAGAGAGAGAGAGAGACTGGTACACTACAGTAACACCCGCTCCCTTTAATTTTTCAGGTACGGGGGTTGCCCTAACTCGTGACGCGCCCTAACATGTCACGGATTTTTTAGTGATCTTATTATGTATAGGTACGCCGTGTTTGTGTCCACCGACTACGCTCATAAGGAAGGTACAAAAACCAAGTTCATGCACATAATTGTTATTTGCATTCAAAACATAAAGTTACATATTCATTTCTTGTTTTGTCGAGAATAGTATTTTGACAATAATGATGGCAACGCTGAGTAGAGGGTCACTGCGTAGCTAGACGGCCCGGCACCTAAATATACGACCTGTGCCAAGCAGATACACAATTATCATGCACATAAGAAATATAACTTCATAAAACACAAAAAAATGGGTCTTTAAGTGCACTGAATCCCGGTCGAGGGGTGAGAAACCTTAAAGTTTGTATTCGTGATCTTTTTGACCGTGCAAGTATTCACAATCGGGTCTAACCTCGACAACAAATGTGCATGCCAACACGAGAGGACGAGATTTTGGAGACATTTTCTTTCAAAAGCCACACAAATATCTGGTATGGAAATAGCGCCAAAACTTAGGTATTTCGCTTTGGAGCTAAAAACTCAAAAGAACCGTGCTCACACGGGTCTAACCTCGACATACGGGCAACCCGAGCGGACGAGATTTTGGAGACAGTCATAACAAGATGGTCTCTGAATAGAGCCGAATCGAGGTCGAGGGGTGTCATCATCGATGCACCTTTGTGTTCATGACCTTTCTGACCGTGCACGTATCTATATACGTGTCTAATAGTATATAAACACGACAAATGGGCATATCCACAAGGTTTTTTTTTACACGTCATTAGTAAAAAAAGAACTAGCAAAAGTGTAGTCGCAATATCACGACAGAATCTTTTACATGAAAAATAAAGAACATTTGTGGCCCTAAAGTGCGAACAGGGCAGGTAAAACTTTAAATGCGTCACCGCCGAAGCCGAAGGCAACAAATTTCGGCATTTGTAAGGAGACATGCTAAATCATACCTGGTGCTCATCACACAGAGGCATTATCATTACTAACGGGGTATCATTGAGTAATAGAGCAATAAAGAAACTTTCAGATGATGTAAGACACAACGGAGATATGACGGACCGAACTCAAGTTACCAAACGTCCTGTCTTAGCTTTCAATAAGAACCAACTCTTGAGGGTGACGTTAGCGGGTTGTTGGAACACGCTAATACACAAACACTGACACACAAACATACATACTTTGTGTGTGTGTGTATGTGTGTGTGTGTGTGTGTGTGTGTGTGTGTGTGTGTGTGCGTGCGCGCGTGTGTGTTTGTATATGTGTGTGCAAAACGATCTCCCCTGATTAGAGAACCTTAGCCCGTGGTGAATATCTCGAATCATCGATGCCCACCAAAAAATAAACGTAAGCGCTCCAACACTGCGCGAAGGAGACTAGGTTTGGGGACCTTGCCAGGCTTGGGAGGAACGTAACGTAACGTTACTATGGCAACCCGAGGTTGGGGATGTATGCAAAGGTACATCTCAATACAGGGAGTTGCACTATCCGAAATATTTCATACGGTTAATTTTTAAAAATCCGCAGTGCTCTACCCAAACGTCACAAGCAAGAATCACCTCAAACACACACACACACACACACACACACACACACACACACACACACACACACACACACACACTGACACACACACACACACACAGAGACGCACATACACACAAACACACACATAAATATATACACGCACACACACACAAACACGCACACACATACACGCACGCGTACGCACGCACACTCAGACACTCACTTATGATCACTCACTCGGCCACTCACTCACTCACTCACTCACTCACTCACTCACACACTCACTCACTCACTCACTCACTCACTCACTCACTCACTCACTCACTCACTCACAGGGATTGGAAAGCATCACTATCTACTCCGTGTTCCAACTGAGACGCCGTAATCAATCAAACTTGAAGTGTTAAACGGCCACTTATATCTTGTTACACACGTTTGGCCCATAACAAAGGGTCAGTCAGAACTTCAGAGGCGTCATCGCCGAAGGCAGGGTATTGTGTTTATGAACCAGAGTTCTATCCTCAGACACGAAGCGCCTGAAATGACCCCCCAGGCTAACACGAAGCCGAGTATCTGATTGTGCACAGGTCATATTGTTTTGAGAAGATCATGCCATGCCATCTCTAGATACGTGTCGCTGTTTTGCGCATCTTACAAGAAAACAGGACATGATGCAATGGTTACTCCCCCTAATTCGCCCCTCCCCCATTTATCTTTTCCTTTCTTCAACAGTCACAATACTCAAAAGGTAACCTAACGTGCCTTATGAAATAACTCGTTAACAAATTCAAACTGTCGGCCTTTAATGGGCACACTTTGCCAATTCCTCAACTTATTTACTTTAAGCAAAATTTTCACAATACCTTTGCATCGGTTGAGATAGAAAAATAAACAAACGCCAGCGCTCCGTGTCTACGAAGGAGGCTAGGTTTGGGCACCTTGCCAGGCTCGGGATAAACGTGACGTAACATTGCCATGGCAACCCGAGAGTGGGCGATGTATGCAAAGGTAAATCTCAATACAGGGAATTGCACTACTCGAAATATATCTTACGGTTAATTTAAAAATCCGCAGCGATCTACCCTAACATCACAAGCAAGAATCACCTCACACATGTACACTAATAAACAGTCACGTACACGCACGCATACATACACGCACAAACACACACTGACACACAAACGCACTGACACACACACACAGAGACGCACATACACACAAACACACACATAAATATATACACGCACACACACACAAACACGCACACACATATACGCACGCGTACGCACGCACACTCAGACACTCACTCACTCACTCACTCACTCACACACTCACTCACTCACTCACTCACTCACTCACTCACTCACAGGGATTGGAAAGCATCACTATCTACTCCGTGTTCCAACTGAGACGCCGTAATCAATCAAACTTGAAGTGTTAAACGGCCACTTATATCTTGTTACACACGTTTGGCCCATAACAAAGGGTCAGTCAGAACTTCAGAGGCGTCATCGCCGAAGGCAGGGTATTGTGTTTATGAACCAGAGTTCTATCCTCAGACACGAAGCGCCTGAAATGACCCCCCAGGCTAACACGAAGCCGAGTATCTGATTGTGCACAGGTCATATTGTTTTGAGAAGATCATGCCATGCCATCTCTAGATACGTGTCGCTGTTTTGCGCATCTTACAAGAAAACAGGACATGATGCAATGGTTACTCCCCCTAATTCGCCCCTCCCCCATTTATCTTTTCCTTTCTTCAACAGTCACAATACTCAAAAGGTAACCTAACGCGCCTTATGAAATAACTCGTTAACAAATTTAAACTGTCGGCCTTTAATGGGCACACTTTGCCAATTCCTCAACTTATTTACTTTAAGCAAAATTTTCACAATACCTTTGCATCGGTTGAGATAGAAAAATAAACAAACGCCAGCGCTCCGTGTCTACGAAGGAGGCTAGGTTTGGGCACCTTGCCAGGCTCGGGATAAACGTGACGTAACATTGCCATGGCAACCCGAGAGAGGGCGATGTATGCAAAGGTAAATCTCAATACAGGGAATTGCACTACTCGAAATATATCTTACGGTTAATTTAAAAATCCGCAGCGATCTACCCTAACATCACAAGCAAGAATCACCTCACACATGTACACTTATAAACAGTCACGTACACGCACGCATACATTCACGCACAAACACACACTGACACACAAACGCACTGACACACATACTTACACAAACACAAATACACATGCGTGCACAAATACACACACACAAACACAAACACACACTCACTCACTCACTCACTCGCTCACTCTCTCTCACTCACTCACTCACTCACTCACTCGCTCGCTCGCTCGCTCGCTCACTCACTCACTCACTCACTCACTCACTCACTCACTCACTCACTCACTCACTCACTCACTCACTCACTCACAGACACTCTCAGGGATTGGAAAACACCACTGTCCACTCCATGTGCCAGGTGGGACGCCGTAGTTAAACGGACAATTACATTTCTTGGTAATCCTTCCCAGAAAAAAAGGTTAATTAAATGTGTTGATACATCGGACATGAAGTACCTCAAATGATCCCCCGTCCTAGTACGTATTCGAGTATCTAATTGTATACAGGTCATATTGTTTGAGAAGATTCATGTCCCCGTAAGTTATGCCATCTCTAAACACGTCCTGATGTTTTGCCCATGACAATGCGCGACTTACAAGAAAACATGACATGATGCAAAGATCACTCTCTTTGAATTGACCCTCCCCCATTTATAGCCACAGTACTCAAACTATAACCTAACAAGCCTCATAAAATAACTCGTTAACAAAACGTTAAACTCTCTGTTGTTAATTGGCACACCTTGTCAATTCTTAAACTTATTTAAGCATAAGTTTCCCAACGAAACCTTTCCACCTGTTGAGGTGAAAAATAAACACCAGCGCTCCGTGTCTCGGAAGGCTAGGTTTGGGCACCTTGCCAAGCTCGGGAGGAACGTGACGTAACATTGCCATGGCAACCCGAGAGTGGGCGATATATGCAAAGGTACATCTCAATACAGGGAATTGCACTGTTCAAAATATTTCTTACGGTAAATTCAAAAATCCGCAGCGATCTACCCAAACGTCACAAGCAAAAATCACCTCACACACTTATGCTTCGGTCCCGTTTCCAATCCGGGGCCCTGCCGGATAGCTTTTGGAAACGAAAAGAAAAATATGATATAAAAGACAACAAAAAACACAAAACGTAAAAAATTACTTCTAGTCATATATTGTATATTTTCTTGATATGCATTTTTTTATATTTTTCGTTTTCGCAAACAGCCCGGCCGGGCCCCGGATTGGAAATGGGACCGAAGCATTACACACACACACACACACTCACTCACTCACTCGCTCGCTCACTCACTCACTCACTCACTTACTCACTCACTCACTCACTCACTCACTCACTCGCTCGCTCGCTCGCTCGCTCGCTCACTCACTCAAACACTCACTCAATCACTCACTCACTCACTCACAGGGATCAGAAAGCATCATTATCTACTCCGTGTTCCAAGTGAGACGCCGTAGTTAATCAAACTTAAAGTGTTAAACGGCCAATTATATCTTGGTAACACCCATCCGACCGATAACATAGGGTCAGTTAGAACTTCAGAGGCGTCATCGCCGAAGGCAGGGTAATTATATGTATTTATGAACCAGAATTCTATCCTCAGACACGAAGCGCCTGAAATGACCCCCCAGGCTAACACGAAGCCGAGTATCTGATTATGTACAGGTCATTTTGTTTGAGAAGATCATGCCATGCCATCTCTAGATACGTGTCGCTGTTTTGGCCATGACAAGAAACGCGCGACTTACAAGAAAACAGGACATGATGCAAAGGTTACTTTCTTTAATTCGGGCCTCCCCCATTTATGTTGTACCTTTCTTACAGTCACAATACTCCAAGCATGCCTTATAAAATAACTCTCGGCCTTTAGAGAAGAAACCTTGTCAAATCTTAAACGTATCTAAGCATGGTAATTTTCCCAACGAAACCTTTGCATCTGTTGAGGTAACGTACTTCTAGTCTCCTGCATAGGTGAGAGAGAGAGAGAGAGAGTGAGAGTGAGATGGAGGAAAGAGAGAGAGAGAGAGAGAGAGAGAGAGAGAGAGAGAGAGAGAGAGAGAGAGAGAGAGAGAGAGAGAGAGAGAGAGAGAGAGATGAAAATCTCGAATAATTCCTGCCCTCTAAAAATACAAGCCAGCGCTCCTACACTACGAAAGAGGTTATGTTTGGGCACCTTGCCAGGCTCGGGAGGAACGTGACGTAACGTTACTATGACAACCCGAGAGTGGGCGATGTAGGTATATCTCAATACAGGGAACTGTACTACTCCGAATTTTTCTTACGATTGATTTTAAAAAATCCGCAGTGCTCTACCCAAACGTCACAAGCAAGAATCAACTCATACATACACACACACACACACACACACACACACACACACACACGCGCACACACACACACATACACACACACGCCCCCCCCCCCCACACACACACATACACACACACACTCACCTACACGCATGCACGAGCGCACATACACCCAAACACACAGATGCACAGACGCACGTACACATTGACGCACAAACACATACACACACACAGACACACACTCACTTACAAATGCACATAAATGTACACACGTACACAAATACACCTTCATGTATACACACAAACAACACACATGCACACACACGGGCACGCACGCACTCACTCACTCACTCATTTGATCCCCAGGGCTAACACGAAGTTGAGTATCTCATTGTGTATATGTCATAAAAGTTATGCCAACTTTAGATATCTAGATACATCCCGACTTTCAAGAAAACATGACGTGATGCAATGGTCACTTTCTTTAAATCCCCCCTCACACATTCATCCTTACCTTTCTCACAGTCACAATACCCAGAATGTAACCTAACATGCCTTACAAAATAATTCGTTAACAAACATCACTGTCTACTTCATGTGCCAGGTCTGACGCCGTAGTTAGACGGTCAATTAGATATCTTGGTAACACCCATCCGACCCGTAACAAAGGGTTAGTTAGAACTTCAGAGGCGTCATCGCAGAGTTCTATCCTCAGACACGAAGCGCCTGAAATGACCCCCCAGGCTAACACGAAGCCGAGTATCTGATTATGCACAGGTCATTTTGTTTGAGAAGATCATGCCACGCCATCTCTAGATACGTGTCGCTGTTTTGCCCATGACAATGCGCGACTTAGAGAGAGAGAGAGTGAGACTGAGAGAGTGATAGACAGACAGACTGCCCCCGGCCCCGCCCTTCCAAATTTGTGAGGGTTCGGGTAGCCTCCGTCGTAGACCTCTTGCAGCACAAACATTTTTTTTTTGGGGGGGGGAGGGGGGTCTGATTCGCGATTTCCAACATGGCCTAAGGTTCTCTAAGGCGGGGGGGGGGGCGATATGCCCTGATGAGAGAATCTCACCCCGTCATGAAAACACACACACGAACACACACACACACACACACACACACGCACACACACACACACACAAATAAAGTGTTCCTAAATGACCGCAGCGTTTGAACTGTTGATGAGATGAGCTAGAGCGGCTTGAAACTTTATAGAAGTCACCTCAGTTCCCGCGCATCATCATGTGTTATGTCGCATGAGACGTCGCATTGGTCCCGAGATAACAATGATCAAACTACTGCGTGACATTTGGCACAGAAGAACACTTGAAGTGTTAAACGAGCAATTATCTCGGTAACACCCATCCGGTGCCTATACCATCGACACACACGATTTCGGAGAAAGGTGGGTCTTCAGGGCCGCACCTTATTTTGCATATCTAATTGATTAATCAGAACAAATATAAAGAGCTGACGTTCTCTGCAAGACAGTTCAAGCCGAGAGGGAACCACCAAGCTCGCCTCCTCCAAGAACGTCCCGAGATATTTAAGAGCAACAGACGCTAGAAATTCAATCACGGTAAGTAAGTTACATTGACCTTTTATAGAAGATCGACGATTTAGCCCGTTTCAACGTCAGTGTCTCCACGTCGAACTGTTGCAGCTCCCTCCCCCTCACTGGATCCGCGACGCGTTGGCGACCTCGCTGCGTCCTAGATTGAATTTGAGTTAGCCTCAAAACGTACAAGTATGACTAAAAAGACAACAAATCACACAAAGTGTAAAAAGATTCGTTTTTTATCGATGAAATTCGTTTAGCGCGTTGTCAAATCACCGTTGATTTCCGCTGTGCTGTTGGTCTTGTATGTTGCCCACAAGCTATCGCTGTATAACCCACTCATGTAGCGTTCGGGAGCCCGCTTACAGATCTGTGTGCTAGTCCTTATGAAATGCATATTAGCTTTGATAAATACGTTGTTGTCGATTTTTGTGGCTGTTACCTCGGCATTACAATAGGACATAGCTGACCCATCCAAAGCGCAGGGATTCGAGATAGCAGGTTCTCTCGTCCAACGCGTTATTTTTTTGGTGTTCTTGTAAACTTCTTTTTGAATATTTCATATATTGGTTGTTGCAGAGTTTTATGGCCGACAGTATAACACAGTCCTGGGATAGGACCCCCCGCCCAAATTTGCAAAGCGCAGCGCCTCGCATGTTCTACCGTAGAAAGTGGCCGGTTGCTCAGCATGAACCGTCATGTCGATAGGCTTGTTATCAGGTGCAAAAGTACCGAAGTATAGGGGTACAATGGTGAGGCGACTTCAGCACTGGATAACCAGTAGTCCGAGTCGGCACTGGAAACCGAGAGCTGAGAGAACCATCCGTCCGTCCTCTCAAAAAAATTGCGACACACATTTTGCCGCATTTAAAAAAATCGAAGAATCAGCTGCATCGGAATTTTTTTCCACTGAAACTGCGGGCGTCGAGACGCCGCCAACGGTCGGAAATTCACACTCCTTTGTTTTATGCACATCGCTACTGTTGTGCTTGCTAAAATATCGGCACCTTTCGGAGATGTTGATCTCATTAAAACTAAGCCCAGCAGAATACAGAATAAGCTGTAGAGCCGCGGCAGAATAAGCGGCCTCGCTCGTAAGAGACACCGCCGGGGACTAAAAAAGGCGGAAATCGGCGATGTGGCCCACCCGGTCCTAACGTCAAATACGGGGCGCGCGCTCGCTTTCAGAAGAGGAAGGCATATGCCCGCGGACGTAAAATGGACCATCGACACACAACAAGGGTGTCGATCAGACAAAGTTAAAAGTTGGGCCGCTAACTACACTTAAGCCTTAAAACTCATCGTTTTCAATACTAAAGTCGATCTCTCTTTGTTCATATCTACCGGGGTTTTCACAGATAATCATGCAAATCAAACGCATTTTCCGCCGCTGTAGTTTCTAATTGAATGCCTAAGAAGCAGCTACATGTATTTTAATATCATTGACATTGACATCCAATTTGACACAAGTAATGTTATAAGCAGTGTGCATCTTATTACCTCACGGGCAAGCGGATGGGGCGTGCTGGATCGTGGGGATAGTGGGACCGGAAAAGTTCGGGCGTGCGGTGGGTGGGGTCTGGTCTCCCAGGGTAAGTCTTATTAGCGCTAGTCCAATTCAAGTCACCAAGGTGACCGATTATTTGGGTCAGATATCGTCATCACACTCACGCCACCCAACCAGCTATTAAAATCTTGGTCCCGGTCAACTTGTTTTAAGAAGCATTTCTCGTTTGTTAATACATGTACACACTGCGTGGACGACACTGAATAGCGCACGAGATACTGTGTGCCGACTAAAATATCAAATTAAAGACAAGGTTCGACTCTGGTATTCTAGTCCTGAGAGAGCTTCAGCACTGGACCAAATTTGTTCCGCACTAGACTTCCACTTCGGAGCTTTCTTCGGCTCCGAGTAACGACGCATTTTTCTCCACAGTTCCGCACTGGGCGCTAAGTCAGTGTGGAACCTGTTACTTCGCGATTCGGTATCCTTGCTTATCATTCATTTTCATGCGTCCAAATGGTACCGCGGCCGCAGGGTCAATGTTTCAGTAAGTTTTATAGTCTGTCTGTCCCCTCACAGCTACCGTACTTTTGCTGCCTTACTAGCCCGCTGGCCAGACGACGCCGACCCAATGTCGAAATGCTCAGCACTTAGCCCAGACCCCGACCGCTCTGTCTGGTAATGGTTGCATTGGGCAATGCTAATTGGGTGATATCGTCTAGTCACGGATTACGTTTATTTGGCCATTGTCTGCGGGACCTTGGTTAGTTTCCTGTGTTCCATGAAAATGCAGCTTTAATTTTATACATGGGTTCATGCAGAATTTTATGGCTGACAGCACAGCACTGGGATAGGACAAGTTCCCCCAGCCCAAATTTACAAAGCGCGGCGCCAGACCCCGTGCGTCCGCCCCGCCTGACCACCGAGACCATGCCCGCGCTCGTTCAGTTAGTCTCGCCGCATCGCGTTTTTGTTTTGCATTCCAACACGACACGCCTCGGGCAACAACACAATCATGTCAATATCCCACAACAGGCCATGGTGGTCTGGAGAATCTTCAGGCGCCACCGGTAACACCAATCACAAATACTCCTTTTGTATGCGACCATTCTAGCATGTAACAAGTCACTGAATATAGTCAATATCTCGGAGAACCGGTTCTGTCAAACCCAAGCACAATATTACCCATGTAATTACCCAAATACAACAGCGATCTAGATGTGATATACCACAATATATATGGCACAAGTTTCTAAAGGGATATGTCTTTCATTACAGGAATTATTTTTAAGAAACGGAAATAATAAATCAGGTGCTTTTGGATAATGCGCAAGGTACCATTTGCAACTTTCAAACTTGGGGTGGGGTTGTTCTGTGGTTTCGAAGGTAGATAAGTTTGTTGATCATTAAAGATAAACCATCCTTGCTAGAGATAATATGAGAAGGTGCTACTACTTGTCTCTTACTGCTGACAAGAGAGCATTCAACACCGAATATGTTGTAACTGATCATGCACTCCGTTTGTTGGAAATAAATCCTGATGTGGCAGTACCCGACATTTTCAGGCATGTCTGCCTATTTTTAAGTCATGCTGCTCGGAGATTAGAATCACTAACTAATCTCATACCAGTTGTTTCCATTCTACAGACAACCATGAACTACAAGCTGGCGATGTTCCTGGGTCTGTCCGCCCTCCTGATGGTGCTGATGGTGGACCCGGCAGAGTCGGCCTGTTGCCGCAAAAGTAGAAGCTGCAACTGGTGGGGGACATGCTCAAGATGCGGAGATAACAGCAGGGTAAGCGACTTAATTTAGTCCTGTGACAATGCCGCAAATGTTGTCGATTGAACGGGGCCGGTTTGATGACGAGTGCAAAATCGTGTGAGAAAAGGTCAGCTGGTATTCATACATTACGGCATGTATATTCACAGATTACAAGATTACGAGTCATTCTTTTCTGTGAATTAAGAATGGCTAGTCCTAAAACTTATTTTCTTGAAATAGTCAGGAGGCATAGCACAGCAGAATAACACATTTGACGTTTTAACTGCATACCTAGCCCACGCCTTGCTGTGGATACGGGAAGTGCAACATCTTCTGCTGTAACTGTGATGGGGGCTGCAGGTACGGTAGTAAGAGGTGAGTTGTCTCCAGCGCGTATTTCATGGGAAAGACATGAGTATTTTATTTTTGAAAACCTCTGGGAAGATCGGGAATGTATATATTTGTACATGGCCATCCAAGGAAACTAAAAGTTTCTACTCTACTCTACTCTACTCTACTCTACTCTACTCTACTCTACTCTACTCTACTCTACTCTACTCTACTCTACTCTACTTGTTCATAGAGACATCTGAGATGGTGTTGTAACTGATCATGAGTAAAAAAGTTGATAACCATTTCGTAAAGTGCTATATGTAACCATTCGAACATGGGTTAGGGTATTATCATTTCCTTTGATCACAGCTTCTGTCTTCTGGTCGGTTTAAATGTAAATTTTGTCGTTGTTTTCAAGGATGGTGGCTGACGAAACCGCCATGACGGGTGGCGACAATTACATCGCGCGGTAAGCAAGCATTAGTTGACTTGTGATTTATAGTGATGATCATGACATTAAGAGTGGACAGGACTAAGCTTATCGCAAGCAATGAGAGCGGCAGAGGGCAGAGTGAGGTGGAGGAGGAAGGTGGAGGATCTATTCATGGTGCTCCAACGACCCAAAACGAGGTCAAGGGATAGGTTAGGTGGTGGGGTGAGTGATGGCATTATCAGTATACGTATTTCCCATGCGAACATTAATTCCACTTCTCGCATGAAAGACTGTTTCCTCTCTGTTGGTAAGCAGACACTATTTGTATGGCATCTAGATAAACAACAGCCTTGTCATTGCTCTCAAGGGAGGTGGCGGAGGAAGCCCGCAGCCTCCTTGAGCTGCTGCACGAGGAACAGGATGAGTACGCCATGCACCGCCGCGTTTTCGGAGACCACGACACGGACCGGGACATGAAGCTGTCCAAGGAGGAGGCTCTGGAGATGCTGAAGAAGATGGGGAAGGACGTCGACAATCTGCCCGCTGATTGGTTCGAAACCTTGGACACCAACGGCAACGGGTACATCGACCCTGAGGAGTACGACAAGGACATGGCCAAATCCATGAAGTAGTCCCCAGAGGTAAGCACCCTTATCTTCCAAGTAAAAGGGACCAGTGTAAGACAACAGGCCCGATTACATTGTAACCGTTCAACCGATGTACCAACATCCTGTTGGGAGCTTACTTAACTCAGACTTAAAAGGGAAAATCGTCATGTTTTCCAACCATCTCTGGCAGCCAGAAATATTTAGAACTTTCTCTCCCTACATCTGCTTTAAGTTAACTCATTCATGCAAGTCGCTCTCCCTCGGGGTCCGGGTACGTTGTTCAGTAACGCCAATTAATTAACATTCCGTCCTTTTTACTCCTCAACCATCAGCAAGGTGAGGTCCAGGAGAGAAGAGATAATGGTATTGAGAGTGGTTTGATAGATGAATGGGCACGGTGGTACAGTAAACCTGTAAATACTGTACATATGGTCTGTCTTCTCTGTTACGACTAGTGGAAGAATAGCTCTTCAGTGAGCTAAACTGGATCTATATCACTTCCACATTCAGTCAAACGTATTCATTGGCAGTGTGCCCAACCGGGCAGCGTTTTGTGTTCTTAACGTGATTGTTTCTGAATGTTTAATCCTTGCTATTCACGTTTCCAACAGGGCCCCGGAATGGCGATGGTCCCACCGCATCCTGCGTGTGCCGAGCACCATCCTGGCCTTCCAGCCGTGACTGCAGATCAGCCGCATAGATTTTAGCTGCTTTTGCCTCATTTAACCATAACAGGGCTTGTGAGTGGGTATCAGAGTTGCACATACAGTTTGGTCTTATGCTAATAAAGAGAAAATGAAATCAAAATGCAACAGCCAGTAGGGAGATCATCAGTAAACTATCAGGTTTCAAAAATGAAGAGAGAAAAACGTTTTAGGATTACAATCATCCTTCTAAAGAGGCCTATCCCGACAATGTGAATGAAGTCCTGTGAGCATATGCCCGAGGCACCCCCATACCAAAAGTCAGGTCAGTTTTGTTATGTAAGGGCACAGGAGGCCAAAACATAACTTTTTGATCTGAAAATGGCAAAAAAACTCAATTGAGCAGTATCAAAGGCCTATATCTAAGATATGAAACAAACATCTGGGGGTGTTTGCCAACCCTACAAAATTTCATGTTAGTTAGTCCCAAAATGAAATCACACAAGATCTGGTTAGGAAACGTCGGTGTTACATCTGCAACATGGAAAGCCAACATCATATAACAGTTATTGTTTATTTGGAAGTCTTAAAGGACTAATTGATGCCCCTCTCACAGCCTATACAGTAGATAAAAGGGCTCCTATAACTTTCTCTATAACTATGTGTCTACAAACAGATACAAGTTAGAACTTTCTATAATAGTTTCTTCATTTGCTAACCATTTTGAAAATGAAAACTTTTACATTTCGTCAGTCATAACATTTTACATCTTGTTTCATCACCATAACTTTTTAAATCTTACCTTCCCACAACTTGTGGCAACTCAAATCTTCTGTATCTTCTATTTTCCTTTTTTAACCTTTCAAGACCAAAGGAGCCCAGAGATCAGCTCTTGCCGCTCTATGTAACCAAGCTTCCTTGCAATAAAAGAAAATGCATGATGCAAGACCTTGTCATTGAGTGTTTTTTTCACAAGTGGAAAAGGCAGTGTACGTTAACTTCTGCATTTAGCGTAAAAAGATGAAGGTGTAGATGTTAGCCAACCCTCTAGAGCTTGACAAGAAAAAAAGAAGATTAATTCAAGGCAAGGTTGATCTTCTTTTGAAGACTACGTCAAGACATCCTAAATTGTCTTAACCTCATTAAGATATATATAATTCAGAGTTTTGGTATAAAACCAGTTGGTTTTCCAGTCCTATCCTTAGTCACTGACGAAAGACATCCAGTTGCTTGAGTAACTATTTTTGGTGTATAATAAGCGTATTTATTTTCAAAACAATGAGACCCGGTTGCATCTGCACGTTTAGTTTGACAAGTTCTTGACTTTGATGAATTACATTTGTGTGACATCAGGGACACAGATTAGTCGCTGCACAATCATAAAGGGACTCGTGCTTATTATTTAGGCAGTTTTTGGACATTGTATTTATTATACAGTACTAAATATCTGGCTAGTGTGTATGTAAGTAAATGTTACGTGCAGACACTGTAACTGTCCGAGTTATGAAAATCTGAAATTTGGACGTGCACATTTTCAGTAAAAAAACTGGGTTGGTGGCGGTGTTCGCGCCATGCTAGCCTGAGGCGCGTCGTGTTCAATGATGAAGTAAATCATCAGGGTCAAGGAAGGCAGACAAACATGGGCAAACTACTGTAATTCTAGAAGTTTTCACAGTGGTTTTATGTTCACAGCAAACTTAAACAGTATAGTGTTTCCATTACTGTACAGTATGTGACTATAGCATTAATGCAAACTTACAACCACTGCAAACACTGTTTCCATTTTCTCCCTACTACAAAATTAAATCACTGCGAACTAGAAGGCATCGACAGTATCAGAAACAGTATTGGAAAGTAAGCCATGACCTACCGGTACTGTTGTAATAAGTCAAGAAAGCCAAAAGATATGTTTCATTACGTTTATTTCTAATACCCTCAGTGTTGTTATGCTGGTACAGAGGGTGCTTTATCTCCTATTGACGTTTGATCTAACAATGTTATGAAAACAATACTAACAACAGAGAAATCATAACATTGTACATCTGATTTTCAATAAGAAAATACAAGAATCTTTGACTTCTGACAAGTTATATTCTTTGCTTGATATTCATGCCAAGAACAGACGCGAACAAACTTCTACCCAGGCCTCTCTCCAGCTTTAATATTTCTACACCCTTCACGTCAGCTGGTGTGTTATGCCGAAGGGCGGCTACATAGATACAGATACAGTTGGCCAGAGTGGCAAAGGCGCAAGGAGTAAAAGGCATGCCTTATGCGCATGCTCCCTGGGAAATTTTAACCCTCTGAAATGCTATACATGTAGCGACTCATCCCATTTTGAATTTCAAATGGCTTCTTCCTACTTTTTAAAAGTTTTTTCGGGCACTGTTGGCAACCTGATGAAAATAAGGTGAAGATTTTTGTCCATCAAGGGGATGGAATGGCTGAAATATTTTGACTGTCCCAAGCAGGGCTGTATAAATCTCCGGCTTGAATTTTTTTCGTCCCACGCATTGTTTGGCAGACCATTTTGTTAATTTTCAATGTTAAGTCCTAAGCTTACGAAAATACATTTTCATTAATTTCATGTCAGAAAGTTCAGATTCTTGAAACGGATGGGGTGCAATTTTTGTCCGTCCCGGCAAGCAAATGTCCGTGCCAGGAAGGGGGGACTAGTCCAGGAGACAGCCCTGGTCCCAAGTGGCCAAAATATTGGATGCTGGAGAGAGCCCTGCCTCCGTCTGACCTTCCTCATCAGTTCATGAGCACTTCTAGCTGCACGAGGCGCGCGTTGGTGTCTCCCGGCATCCTGTATGGAATCATGCCTGCGAAGGTGATGAGCGCCCGGGCCTGTTTCCTCAGGTACGTCAGGTACTGCAAACAAGAAGGCACGAAGGAAGCTATTACTACTGAAAATCTTGAAATATTTCCAGTGGTTTTACGTTTCATCCATCCACAAAGAAATCATCACACCGGTACCGTGAACAGTTCATATCTTCTGTATGCAATGCATGCACTTATTTGTGCGTCCACCTTTATTCAGCCTGCACTAACATACATACACAGATGGTACTTCGAGTCATGACTTAGTAAGAACGAAACTTCATTAACCACTCACAGACTCTGTCTTGCTGTCTTCTCTTAGACGGCCCCTGGATGTGGGACTGGCCTGGCCTGCACTCCTGAAAACACAATAAAAGTATTTTAATTGGTACATCTTACAAATGGAGCCTCTACAGTTAGTACACTAGTGAGGTGCAAGCTGAAAGCCAGCATGAGTGCCTACCACAAAGTTCCCTCTGCAAACAGCTATCAAGTTAAAGGTTACAAAATGGTATTGAGATTAGGGTTCAATCTAAAGGTTCTGGACTCAAACTGGGCTGTTTAACGGTTATGTGGCACAACCAAGGTATCATTTGAATGCTTGGTAGGGTAGGGCAGAAATAGAAAACTGCTGCAGTGCAGAAAGCACAAGTCAACAGTATCATTAGTCATATTGTACGGTTAAGAATTGTGGAACATACAAATAACAAGTAAATGCAACTGCACAACCCTTTTGAGAGTCAAATACTACTTTTGTAAATGTACACAATGTATAAGCCTGTAGGCACAGTTTAAAAAAAAATCCAGAAACACAAACAGGCACAAAGACACACACACAGACACACCAAACACAATACCTCCATTTTTCATGAGGTAACCATGACGATTGAGTTGGACACATAACTAATCCTTACCTGACGGCCTTGTACTTAGAGTACAGGATGTTCATGGCTGCCAACAACACATCGGGAAGGTTCCTTCTCACCTAGAGAAAAACAGGGTCGTCAGCATTAGATGCTAGTATGCAAATCAGACTATGCAAACTGATCATGAGAGTACTACAGAAGTCTTACTGCTACTTGCACCTCGACTTATGTTACACAACTTACAGTTTGTGATTAAACTTGAGAACTTGGACAAAGCAATGCAGGATCGAATAATGTACAGATCTCGGCAGCACTGCTCACCTGACATGCATGCTAGTGTTTATTGTACTTGTTGAAAAGAGCTAGGGGAATTCCCCGGTACAATGAACCTGTAAAATACTGTACATAACATCTGTCTTGAACAGTGGAGGAGTAGCTCTTCAGTGAGCTAAAACTGGTTTGAGATCACTTTAAAGTTTCCCTTTTCTTTCTTAAGAGGAAAATTTCCATCAGCTTCTTCCCGACATAAACGTTGCTAGGCGATGATGTAAGATGGAAAATTCACCTCATCTGCGTACGATGAGAACGCAGCGACTCGCTGCTCCACTGCTTCCTGGGTGAGGGGGACCAGCTGGAGCCGCTGGATTATCTGAGGAGGGGGAGGAACAGATCGTTAAAGTAAATGTATATCAGAAAGGAGATGTTAAATGTGTATCAGAAAGGAGACGTTATATACATCTAGTCCTCAATATTCTTTTCTAGATCTCTGCATAACTACATGCAACATAAAAGATAACCTGCACTTGCACTTTGTAAAACCAGGAAGGTATGGTCGTATGGCTTTAAAAAAAAGTACCTTCACATACATGTACACCTCTATACCAAGTACACACCACATGCACAGATTGTACCATTAAACTTACAAATGTATCTTAACAGGAGAGGGACTGGACATAAAATGGGGATCCAATGTTCGAGGAGGTGCCTCCAGTAGGTTAAAGGGGAAGGGCCATCAACCCCTCCCTGCAAACATATACCCTGCTACTGAAACTACTCTCCAAGCAGTGGTTAGTGGAGAAGATTGTGACCTTTTTATCCTCTGCCCCATTTTCGTCTGCCATCTCCACTAACGGGGCAGAGGATAAAAAGGTCATGATCTTTGTTATGAACCCACTAAGACACCTGTAAGACCATTATTAGGTAATTGTAACTCCTCCCTTCATGAAAGTGTAATAGTCCAAGACAGCCTCATTCTGAGAAAGACCTATATGCTGTCATTCTACATGTATGTGTTGGAATCCTGGGAGTCAGGGTATAAACCGTGTAGCTCCACAATCTCTGTGTTGGCTTTCTGTATCTGTGTCCAATGACCTCAACATCGGTCCATAACAATCTTCTCCACTAACCTCTGCTTGGAGAGTAACTGAAACAGCAATTCTGCCCTACGTGTCACTAAACACTACACCGTGAACAACAAGAACATGTCTCACATCCAGCGCCTGGTCCAGCTGACCGGTGTGGTAGTGGTCGAAGAAAGTGACCAGGTCAAGCAGCAGGAAGAACGTGCTGGCCTCCAACTGGGCACCGCTGTGGCCCTGGGACTGGTACCTGCAAAACAAGAGGGGGGGTGGCATTCAATGATTTTACATTCACTTAGAAAACTGCTACGGTGCCCAAAGTCATCATGCATCATTTGAACCTCAACATCTACTCATGTGCCAAACTACAAACAAATGCATCAAAGGGGTCTTGAGTTATAGCTGAAAACACACAAATACAGACCAAAACAGTACCCCCTTAGGTGAACCTCCTTCAAGGAGGTACATGTAACAACCATGTACAGTGATACCATGTCTGACCCTGACACCTCCCCCCTCATGACCTCAATGAAAAGTGGCTTGAAAGCCGATTTGAGCTTCTCATGAGTAACAAAGAAACATAAAGCGAACCTCGATAAATAGATTCATTAGTTGGTAAAACAATATATACTATACCATACAACCAAACCTTAGACATGCATGGCATTACAAAAACACACAGGGTGAAAGACGTACATGTACATGTCGCACAGTAGGAGCAAGAATGCAGTTCAAAACAGAGTACTGTAATTACTATGCCCTGAGGAACATAGTTGAAAGATCACTGTGAGGTTGGCACATAAAATCTCTTTTGTTGTGTAGCCGTGTACCCAGTACATAAATCACAATTACATCAAGCTTGCACCCCGAAATTCAGCACTCGTAAACACTCAAAAATTATAAACATACAAAGTTCTCCCTAAAACAACAGAACAGCAATGTCATCAGGTCTAGGAAAAATAATGTTGTGTTTGCGGTGACCCAACCGACCCTAGCTAAAACCTGCTGACCATAGCCTTTTTTCCGTCGATCGCTGGCAAGAGAAATCTTTTGACCTGAAAATTTTTGACCTTTTGACTGATGAAAATTCTTGGACTACATTTTCCAACATGTTCTCCTCATTTCTGTTTCTGATTTTCGTGTACAATGTATATAAATTTTGCATAAGGCAGCCCCTACACACAGCTACCAACTCTAATTTTGTCAGGACTATAACTTGGCATAAGTAGAAACACAACATTAAATTTCCAAGGCTTAAATACAGTCTGGCTCCATACAACCCATGAAAGTGTCAAAGTTTTTACCCACCTCTCAGCAATGCCCACTGCAAGGGCCTTGAGCCTGTCTCTGTCTGACTGGGGAGCGGGGGGTTGTGACACTACCTGGCACAGCAACTTGTTCAGCAGGATCAGCACCTTTTCATGGTCCTACAGGCAGGGGGGCAATAAACAATGTCAGGGGGGTTGCGACACTACCTGGCACAGCAACTTGTTCTCGTGGTCCTACATGGGACAACAAATAATGTCAGGGCTATAAATATACAATTTACGGTGTATTCCGTATCACCAGAGGTACCAACCCAACCCATGTATCTTACTTATGTCATACCCTCCCAAGAAAACACACATATAAATGAAAACAATTTGATGTCTTTAAACAAAAAATTTGTAACAACAGCAATTATACCAACGTCCGAATTCGGTATTCGAAATTTCAACCGCGGCATACGCGAAGTGCATTTGAATTACTCTATGGAAGCCTGTGTGACACAAGTAGAAGCCTGTGTGATAACCAAAAATATCACCCGGTCCAGAATCAGTATCACGTTATCTATGACATAAATGAGAAGCCAAAAGAGAGATGAGTACTACATCAATCATTACCATATATTAGTAAGAGTAACCAAACACTGCAAGAAGATTACCTTGGCTACATGTGGTTCTTAAAGCAACAACTCTTGAGAAATCCAAATAGAGTTGAGAACTACACCAATCCTGTAAACCATACAGTAAAATTGACCATACACTGCGGATGCAGGAAGTTTACCTTAGCGAGTTCATACAGCCTGACAGCATCCTCAGACTGACCCTTACTCTCCGTGTCCTGCGCAACCATCTCTATGATCTTGTGGGTGTCGCCGTGGAATTTGTCAATGGCTCCTGGCTGTGATATAGAAGGAACCTGAATTGAAGTCATGACATACAGCTAATGCAATGTCTCAAAAGAAGTTGAAACTTTCTGACATGTCATGGTTTGAAATATTATACGAATATAGCATAAGTGAAATACAATCATGCCCTCTGAATCACGCTTCGAGGTCACATACATGTACCAATTAAAACTTGGGACGAAACAATGATTATCTATCCAATTTTGGAGCTGTGCACCTAATTTTTTACTGTGGGTGCACTAGTGCACCCAAATATTTTCGTACGGTTTAATGTGTAAAGGTATCACTGCACACTAGTAGACAGCATATTCTTGTGTAAGAAAATAATAAAATCTTTGTTGTAGTAATGTTTAAGATTTTGGTGTTAGAATTTGAGTTAATTTCTATTTTGAAAGCTTCAAAACTGCGTGCATGAGGCTTTTTTTTAATGTCAGAAGAGACTGCCAAAAGACCAAGGCTTTGAAATATAATGCTTTCCTTTATTTCTTCCGTGGCGTTGATTTTTTTCTTCACCGAGGTCGATGTTAATAACACGCTGGGACCCTTATACGTCACAGGTTAGTCTTAATGAAATTTTATCGAGAAAATGAATGCACAACAGTAATTTTGTACACATATTAAAAAAATATTTTGATGATTGATGATTAATAAATACACTTTTCATTCGAATTATTTTTATTTTTACTTAATTTTTATGGTTATTACTGTTTTTGACTTTGCAAGTAAAATATGAAAGCGTCGTCACCAAGCTCCCATTTCAGATTCAGAAGAGGAACAGTAAGGTTTGTGATTAGGTTTTGCTTACAATAGTTACATTCTACTTTATTTCATGTGGTGCACCCACAAATTTTTTGGTGCACCAGTGCACCTGATCCCAAAACTGAATTTCGAGCCCTGTCTATAGTTTAGGCCATTCGGACAACAAGGCTATAGCTAAGATATTTGGTTTGGTAAAGTAACAATGAAACCATCACAAACATTGGTTTACAAGCTTTCCACCCAGACCCCCGGGAAGACCCCCCAAGCAATGAAAAACCAAATTGTGAAAAACACAGGACTTAGTTTAAAGGCAACAGAGTTTATGGCCCTACACCATGGAGGAACCTAATGGAGGGAGCAAGGGGCCAGCTCCTTGCCTAGCCATTTAGGCAGGTGGGTAGGAAATATAAAAGGAAAGGAAAGGGATCTCGAACCAGTTTAGCTCAAATGAAGTCAATGAACAGATGAGCTTATCTTCCACTGGTCGTGACAGAGAAGACAGACGCTATGTACAGTAGCTACAGGTTCATTGTACCGGGGAAAATTCCCCTAGCTCTTTTCGACAAGCACAATAAACAGTGGACAACGGCTTAACGTCACGTCCTAAGGACTGCGATCTTTAACGGTAGCGTGCATGTCGGGTGAGCGACACAGCCGGAATCGAACCCGGGGCTTCTAGTTCCAGAGGAAAGATCGCTGACCACTGGACTACGCACGCTACCACGAAATATGTGGCCACTACTCACCTTCCTGGTTCCATCTCTTTCCAATTTTCCAAGCAGCATGTCAAACTGGAAGGTAAATGACAGGTGACATCAAAGATTTAAGATACATGTCCACACAGCTAATTTTAAGTTTTACATGTTTGTTTTTTTCAACTCTACAGAAGACTAATATTGTTTTTTGCCGATGAAGAGAACTAGGCTTGGTTATCGCATTTCTAATTGTTGTGTAAAAAGCATGCTTGTACCTCACACATCATCCCAGCTTTTCTTAACCTTATCACTCTGAAGTACAGCTGTTTGGGAACCAATTCTACATGTATATTGGTTACAGAGTTAGGCAGCAGGGAGAAGGTTAAGGGTTACGAGAACATGTGAAAAACAACCCTACAAAAGCATAAGAATATTGAAGACCATCTTTTTATCATTCCTGACCTCTCTTGTTTCTAGCACCAGAGCGCTGACACAGGCCATGAACAGGTTCTCTCCTCCAGGGGTCTTCAGGTTCCTGAAGAAACAAGGTTTGCTCCTTGGTCATGTTTAAAACATTTTCTTACATTATCCTTAATGCTGAATGTAACTGAAGTAAAAAATTCATCCCAAAATTATGTAGATCCAAATGAAATCAAAATAAAAAGTTCAAAATGTTCAGGCTTAACTGTGAATTTCAACCAGTACCTAGCCTGGCGTCCATCCTATTCCAGTTCTGGTTTAGCAAATATTTTTGGAAGCAGCATTAACAAGATCAATATTCCAAATGCCTGTTCGAACCCTGTTAAAATGCCAATACAATTTAGAGCAAATCAAAGCTCTTTCATATATCATACACAATGTCATGCATCTAAATCCTAATTGCATCTCTACTAACTGGTGCCAGGGAAGCTACAAAATGTACATATAGAACAAAATGGATACCATATCAACCAAGACGATCAACAGATCTGAACAAAAAATGTTACTATTTTCATCAATATTGAGAGTTGAAGTCTAAACGGCAGGTATCAGTTGACTGCCCGGCGTATTTCCTATCATCCCACCTGAGGATGTAGAAGTACTGCAGAGCCTCCCGGGGGTCCGTGGACTCAAACTTCCGGGTGTAGCTCATCATCAGCCGGCCAAAGTTCAGCCGCCGCATCGGGACAGGGTCACCGTCCTCCTTCGTCACTACAGGGGAGAGAAGAAAATAAAATCACGGCTCTTGGAGGCAAATATGCAGAATGTTGCTACATTTGGCGCACCAGATCCGTGTGTGGTTTTTGGCACACTTTACAAAGATTGACAGAGAGGTTTGTTGGGCGTCACTCCACTGTCATGGTGTGTATTCCCAAGGGCACAACATTGGGGCATGGCGAGTATCGAACCTGGAACATATTGGTTTTAAGCCCAATGCTCTAAACGTTATGCCACACAGATCCCACTTCGTCACTACAGAGAGATCTACAGTTTGTTTGCCTTTATCTTCTGATCACAACACTAAAGAAACTCATAGAAACAAAAACTAACTTAAAGAACATGAAATTCTCTCAGCAGCTGAGATTTGAGTGCCAAACTGCTACTTTAAGCAAGTAAAGGTTACATGTAATCTACACTGGTGCATGCATGTAGAAAAAAAGTATTTCAAGCTCTGTTTTATTATCCTTGCAAAAAGACCACGTACGGAGCTGAGCCTGGACGGTGTTGGGCGTGAGTAGGAGCTTCATCTCGTACAGAACGACGGCCACGTGGACCGCGTGCGCTCGCAGCTGGTCCGTGCGGAACAGAAAGTCGATGGCGGCCTCGAACTGTCCCGTCAGGAACAGGACCTGGAAGTACAGGAAGGGCTGCTGGGCGGCGTTGAAGTGGGTCTCACCTGGAGAAAAAATTATTACAGTCAAACTTGGTCGGGCAAACACCTGGCACAGCTGGAGGTTACAAGCCATATTAAAACAGTTCCGCCCATATTTAACCCAACCCTGTCATGAGCAACCACCTGTCTTCAGCGACCATTTTCCCTCAATCCCTTGAGTGGTTGCTGAATCCAGGTTTGACTGTATTACCTTTGGATTTCTTTGCGTATAATACCCAAATTATGTTTCTGTTACTTTATGTTGATCTCGCATTAAAACAGTCCCATCCATTTTTACATCATGAGTTAACCCCACCCAGTCCTCAGTGTGACGTCAGCAACAGAACATTCAAGACTATTTTCCAATCAAAAGAAGGACCCATCAACCTTCGTGGAACCGAGATGGGGGCCAATACCAACTACGACCCACAACCCGTTGCTAGTGTCACACTTCTGTAAGCCAAAGATTTTGTGTATCAAAACTAGCGGCTCCCATCACATTACAAGTGACAGGCGACAGAACTAGTTTTGAGTTTTCTTTTGTCCATTGCGAAACCTGGGAAGAACGGATCGTTGGCAGACAGTTATCGAGCCAAGTCTCTACCAGGCATTAGGATGGACAAGTAAAGAAACACGACCAGTACTAACTCCAGAAACTATGGAATATACAAATTAGTCTAGTTAATATACTACAAAATATTTACCGTCACTTAGCTCAGTAAACTAAGTGTGACTAAATCGTGCCCCCAAAGCTGCCCTCAAAACCACAGGTAAGCACTTTATGGCCAATACCTGAAAGCCAGGGGAATCGTACCCTTCTTATACGGCTAACCTGACATTCAACTATTCCAGAGTTTGTGCTTATGGGTTCTTGGTTCTCCCATTGTCGTCAGAATAATGTGTTGACTCATTGAGGTAATCCAATCATAATTGTTCTGTTTTGTGTGAGTTCCATAACTCCCATATTGGACTCACTGTGGTGGTTCACACATCAGGGCTCGAAATTCATCTTTGAGAATAGGTGCACTGGTGCACCCAACTCAAAAAATTGGGTGCACAGAAAGAATTTTGGGTGCACCAGATAAAATAAAGTTGAATGTTCTTCTGAACATAATTACAAAGTTTAACGCTGCTGCCTTTCTTAAGAACTTCAATCTGTAATTCTATAGCTAACTTTAAAATTTCAAACAAATAATACATTAAATAAAGTACAGCAAAAAGTTATCATGCTGCTTTTTATACTTACATTTCAAGAATCATCTGTATACTAGTGTACAATAGTACCTTAACCCTATAGGCTACAAAAATATTATAGGTGAACCAGTGCACCCACAGTCAAAAATTAGGTGCACAGCTCCAATTTTGGGTGCACTGGGTGCACATGCACCCACTATTTCGAGCCCTGCACATTCATACCTTGTTCCCAGGAGTCAGAGGTTTATGACATTGTCCACAAACTCTGTGGCAAAGGAGTTGTTACATGGCACTGAAGATCAAGACTTTGTGTTACAAAGACTAGGATCAACTCTGCCTGCTGCACTTACCATACTCCTCCAACAGGAGGCTCTGCAGCTGCGGTAGCGTGAGCTTGTCCTGGAGGCCTGCACCGTCTTCTTCTAAGGACACCTGACACAGCTGTCAAGAGGTGAAAAGAAAAAGGTTCAGACGTGAATTAAAGTCAGGAAAGGAAAAGGAAAGTGATCTCGAATCAGTTTAGCTCAAATGAACTCAATGAACAGATGAGCTAATCTTCTACTGGTTGTGACAGGAAGACAGACTGACGCTATATATACAGTATTTATAGGTTCATTGTACCAGGGAAATTCCCTTAGCTCTTTTCGACAAGCACAGTGAACAGTGGACCACGGCTTAACGTCCCGTCCTAAGGACTGCAACCCTTTCCGGTAGCGTGCATGTCGAGTGAGTGACACAGTCGGGATCAAACCCGGGGCTTCTAGTTCCAGAGGCAAGATCGCTAACCACTGGACTACGCAGGCTACCGGAAAGGGTCGGAGTCCTTATGACGGGATGTTAAGCCGTGGTAGTGGTACTTTCATCAGCTTGGAGAATGACTGGACAGCTAAGTTTGACGATGATGACGACGGCTTACCTTTATCCACAGATAGTCCTCAGTCTTGTCAGCTACGTCCGAGTGTGTGTCTGATGTGTCGCAGCAGGCCAGGATACAGTACACTGCCCTGGGCACACACACACACAAACATACATTGTCCTTCCTGTTTGAACTCTCAAGTGCAGGACAAAAAGATCTACATGCACTCTTTTAAGACATAACTCATCATGATGGGGAACACTGAGACAGGGCTCAGAATTCATCATTGGGAACATGTGCACTGGCACAATATGATGTTTTCAGATTGACAATTTTGGCACTTTGGAAGTGATTGAACGTGCCCGCGATTTAACGTTCAAAGAAAAGCAGTAGAAACTATTTAATTCTAAACGTTAAATCGCGGGCACGTTCAATCACTTCCAAAGTGCCAAAATTGTCAATCTGAAAACATCATTTGAAAGCTGACACCTTCCACCATCTCACTGGTGAGTTTGTTTTGTCAAATTTAGTCGTTAACGCAACTTAGAAAGCGATTTGTCGGGTCATGACTGATTCGAGTTTCAATGCAATCTTTTGGTCGGGGTGACCAGGCACCTTACTAAAAATTTAGATGCACACAAAGAATTTTGGGTGCACAACATAGAATAAAATAGAATGTCTGCAAAACATATTTACAAACCCTACAATCCCTCTTAAGAGCTTCCATCTAAAATTCTATAGTAAACTTCAAAATTTTAAACTAGTAATACATGAAACAAAGTACAACAAAGATTACAATGCTTTTTCTGATACTTAAGTTACAAGACTATTCAGTATACTAAATGTACAATAGTACCTTTACCCTATAGATTACAAAAATATCTAGGTGCACTGGTCACTTGTGAATTATCATGTCAGAGGACGTTCCCAACCTTTTGAAGGGATCTGTGCTGTTTCTGATGGCTCTTCTGTAGTGCAGCCGAACTTTGGTCTCTGTGCTGGGAGACAGCCTGGAATAGAGGGTATGCTGGGTTCTTGGCTACACAACAAAGTTGATTTTGTCTTCAATATTTCAGTAACGTTTAAGCTTCCTTCATCTTGGTTTCACAAACTCTTAGACTACTACACACACATAGTAGTACTACATTTTGTACTCCTTGCTAGAATTGTACGTATCAGAACTAACATCATAAAATGTATTCTACAAAACAAACGTATCCCATGGTTAGCAAGATTATACAAACTTTGTCCCCGATGAAGAGAACTCTTACCTTCTGTCCTCACTGCGAACATACTCCCTCAAAAACATCGCAAAGTCTCCCTGCAGACTTTGGCTGAAAAATTAGATGCAGACAACAATACAAACATAAATCATAAGGATAATAATAATGGTTTATTAGAGTCAATTCAAAATTTCTAGACACTGATTCCCACATGGCAGACAAAGACTGAATTGCGTGGGGTCACTTGAGACATCGGTCTACATCATAATAAAACACTAACATATCGTGCCATAAGTTATAAGTGTGTCTATCGTACTGTAGTTTTTGTGGAGGACTCCAGGAAGCTTAGCGAGTATTTACTAATGGAGTTAGTTAGTTAATCCTTAAGCTAACAAACAGCAGTGGTACAGACCAGTTATCTGCAACTTCTGCAGCTGCCTCCAGGTCCCCACAGCGCAGACAGTAGTACACCATCGCCCACACGGGGTGGCCATCCACCTCTCCATCCTGGGAACAACAGAACAGTCATGGTTCAGGGCTTGAATAACACCTAACTCTAACCCGAACCCTAACCCCACAGCGCAGACAGTAGTACACCATGGCCCACACGGGGTGGCCATCTACCTCTCCATCCTGGGAACAACAGAACAGTCATGGTTCAGGGCTTAGATAACACCTAACCCTGTCCCTAACCCCACAGCGCAGACAGTAGTACACCATGGCCCACACGGGGTGGCCATCTACCTCTCCATCCTGGGAACAACAGAACAGTCATGGTTCAGGGCTTAGATAACACCTAACCCTGTCCCTAACCCCACAGCGCAGACAGTAGTACACCATCGCCCACACGGGATGGCCATCCACCTCGCCATCCTGGGAACAACAGAACAGTCATGGTTCAGGGCTTATATACCCCCTAACCCTAACCCTAACCCAACAGCGCAGACAGTAGTACACCATCGCCCACACAGGGTGGTCATCCACCTACCCATCCTAGCAATAAAACAAAAATGACCGTAAAACACACATCAATCAAATCATATCATAGTTACTGATAAAAAACAAATGTCATCAACAAGCATAGACTTTGCCGATACCCAAGGAAGGAGAAAAGCATTAGCCTCAAGATTCAAATCTCTACACGTAACCTACATTTGTATGCGGCGCCCCCCACTTCTGCATTGCCCGAAAACATTACGCTCTCACGGCAAATACATCCACCCCTCCTCAAAAAAAATCTACTCAGGGGAAGTAGCATTCAACAAAGAAGTAATTGCCTCTTTCTTTGGCCCACACTGAAAGGGTTTCAGTGCAAAGAAAGCTCAACATTATTGTCCCTATTATTGTCAGCCACGCTGCTCAGGAAATTCACAAGAATGGTTCGTGTTACCTCGAGCCCAGCCATGACCACAGGTAGCCTGATGCTGAGAAAGGACTGTGTTGTAATACGTGTCACAAGGAGGCATGTCTGGAGGGGGGCTAACTCCCCTCCCAAGCAAAGAGAGCAGCTGTTACAGTTTGCCTTTTCCAGACACAAATCTAAGTCATTTCCTGCAACTTCAGCTTTACATCTTGTCTACAATTAATGAAATCTGGAGTTTTGGGCAAAATTATAGGCAGTAGCTAGGAAAATCTGTCTCTATCCAATTTAACGTCTTTTGTTCCCCATCATCTGGGGGTTAGACGTGCTTGCACATGGATGGGGAAGCCCCGGAACTCCTCATCAAGTGCAAGTCCTTTTTTGTAGCAAGAGTTTTTATTGGAAGAAATACCCTATCTTTGAAAATCAACCGGATGGAGCTGGGATTATAGAACAGGATGGAGGAGCACCACTGTTTCATTCTTTAGGGTAGAGAGAGACAAACAATGAATTGTAGAGTTACCTCGAGTCCTGCCATGACGGCCGGCAGTCTGATGTTGAGGAAGGACCTGACCGTGTTGTAGGTTCCGGGGATGCCCCCCAGCTGGGCCTGCTGCAGGTTATCGTAGATGGTGGTGGTGATGAACCGGACATACCTGAACAGAACAGCAAAATCAAATCTTTATTTGTTCAAATCAACATCGCAGAAGTACAAAAAGTCATATAGTACAGTACAAACAAAAACATGCACTTCTGAATTACGTTGATCTTACACAACATATCGTTACATTCAATATAACACTACAATGCTATGACACAGTCTGCAATTGTCTGCTGTACAGACGGATAGTGTAGTGGAGAAAGAAGTTGTACAGTCTGTTGGTCCTAGCTAAGAGGATACTGATTCCACCAGAGTTCCTTAAAGACCTTCCAGTGACCTCTGACCGAACATCTGGTACCAGATCATGCAGAGGGTGGTCTGGTTTGAGCATGCATTTAAACAGGCTTTTAGCAAGGATATATAGACAGGGCATCCAAAAATGTGTGTGTGCCATGGGGGGATGAAACAGTCGGAGCCTGAGTTCCCAAATTGGCCCTATTACCTGGTAGCTTTGCATGTCAATCAATTTACATGCATTACAAACCTTAACAAAACAGTCATATTCATATTGGTGTGGGATGGGGCTTTACTCTTTTTGAGATTGTTACATGTATGCTATTGTTATATCTACAGTGGATGCCACTCAAAGACAGAAAAAAATTGTCTGGACTATGCATGATGTACAAAATGAATAACAAACTGGTGCAAGTACCAACAACTACGTAATAACTATATAGTACCAGCTCAGAAAAAAAGAAGAAACAGTCATGCCTTCAATATCAGACCTAGAGTTATCAACCCAGAATTGAGGTGTTCAAAAATCATGTTTCCCTAGATGTTGTTGCAATTTTTTGTCTGTGGATAGAAACTTATCTCAACTTCTGCTGCAATTCGCATTGAAATGTATGTTTTCAGGTGGATTGGACATAAACAAAATACAACACGGTGAAGTCCGCATTACCCTTGGTTTCTGGTTTGGAAATACATGAGTGACCATAGCATTACTACTGTGTGAGTACCTCTGCTCCAGGAAGTGCCTGGCCTTCCCTATGAAGGCCCTCTGTAGCTGTGAGGACCTCCTGGCCCCCATGGGAGACTGGGCCTGGACCAGGGGCACATCTGTAACCACCTGTACCATCCGCCACAGGTCCAGGATGTTCTGTACAGGGACAAAAAAGGCGTTATAGTAACTGTAACAGTTATACATGTGTGTTTGCATGTGTGTTTGCGTGAGTGTTTGTGTGTATCTGTGTGCATGTCTGTGTGTGTGTGTGTGTGTGTGTGTGTGTGTGTGTGTATGTACATGTATGTATGTGTGTGTGTTTGTGTGTGTCTGAGTGCATGCTTGCATGTGTGTGTGTGTGTGTGTGTTTGTATGTGCGTGAAAGCATATGTGTGTGTGTGTGTGTATGTACATGTATGTATGTGTGTGTGTTTGTGTGTGTCTATGTGCATGCTTGCATGTGTGTGTTTGTATGTGCGTGTAAGCATATGTGTGTGTGTGTGTATGTACATGTATGTATGTGCGTGTGTTTGTGTATCTGTGTGTATGCTTGCATGTGTGTGCGTGCGTATGCATGTATTAACATATGTTATATAAAATACCAAAATGTATCTTGTGTATCAGCGAATAATTTCATCAGGTTGGTAAATGACTAGAAAACAATGTATCAGATATCATTTATCAAACCTTTTAAATGCTGATAAAAATACAATACTTGCTTGTGTCTGAATGATTCAATTCAATGATGCAACCAAAGATTAAAAATTCTGTATAATGACTTGAAGTGTTAAATGTATTAGTAATTCTGATGTGATTTTTGTGGCAGAGACTGCCATTCTCGTATAGGGCTGTTTAGCCATAGTCGATGCTGTAGGGCTGTTGTGAATTAGGATTTTTACCATGGTCAATACTGACTGACGGAGGCCATATGCAAATTCTGAAATATCACTTTCATCCCGATATTGGACAAAAGAATCAGTCCATTGATCACCTTGTCATCCACCTTGTCTGCCACCTGGGTAAACAGGTCGGCCAGACTTGGCTTGACTGCTCCCTGGACCACTGCATCGTTGTACACAAACACCTGAAAAACACACAACAGAAAAACCAAAATTTACACATGAAAATAAGTCTGCTTGTCTGGCTCTCCTTAAACAGAAAAAATGATACAGTACAGGCCACGAAATATGCATCAATATTCACTAAATGTTCCGCAATCTTTCGCTAAATGAATTTTATTAAAGAGCACAACAACAAATGAAACACATGAAAAAGTCTGCTTGTCTGACTTTCCTTTAACAGATATAAAGCTTCTAAAGAAATTTTAAACAAAGTTTTTGAAGAAAGTGTTATATCCCTGCCATACTGACCTGTCTAGCATAGGACATCTCCATGTTATCCATGTTGCTCCTCCCCGTGCCCACAGTGGTATCACCCAGCTGACCAGGAACCTGAGAAAAAGACAGTCATGATTTGCCATTCAGTGGATTAATGCGGTCCACTTCAAAAGAAAGTGCCCTGAGAAAGGTGACACTGTCACTGAAACGTCAGTTGAATAAAACACTAGATACAAAGAGTCTTTTGATTCAGTGCCAAAAGGTTTCACAATTTGCAATAGTGTCAGTCTGAGGTGCACGATTCTCCCTTTAAAAGCAGTGTGCATAGTCCAGTGGTTAGCAACCTTGCCTCTGGACCAAAAAAATGTGAGCTCCCACCCTGGCTGTGTTGCTCACCCGACATTCACGCTACTAGGATGAGTAACTGTTGCAGTCCTTAGGACAGGATGTTAATCCATGGATCATGGTCCACTGTTGTGCTTGTCAAAGAGCTAGGGGAATTTCCCCATACATTTGAACTTGAAATTACTGTATATACCATAGGCTCTGCTTCTCTGTCATGACCAGTGAAGGAATAGCTCTTCAGTGAGCTTAACTTGTTCGAGATCACTTTCACTTTTGTTAAGTTGTCCTCACCTCTTCTTTTGAAGACTACGTCAAGACATCCTAACTTGTCTTAACCTCATTAACATATCTATTCGGAGTTTTGTTATAAAACCTGGTTTTCCAGTCCTATCCTTAGTCACTGACGAAAGACAGCGAATGCTGTCTGAAACGTCTGACTGTTTCAAAATCTTATCCAGTTGCCTGAGTAACTATTTTTGGTGTCCTCACCTCTCCCGTGTCCTGTGTGAAGTCGAAGGCCTCCTCGCCGGCGCTGATGAGAGCGTTCAGGATCTTCTGTTTCTCCACCTCCCACTCCTGCTGCATGAACTCCCAGTGGTGACGCTCCACTGACTCAAACGTCTGGGCAGGAAGGGAAGAAAAATAAGGACATTTTGAAACTGGACTTTTAACATATACTTTCATGGGTGATTCAAGATAAACAAGAACTATCAATTGCTCAAAAATCATAACCGTAGCATGTCCAGAACACGAGGGGTATCTGGAACTCCCAGTGGTGACGCTCCACAGACTCAAAAGTCTGAGCAGAAAGGGAAGAGAATACAGACTTTATGCAACTTTGCTTTGGTTTTTTTTCAGACAGGGACATAAAGCTGTTTACTTGAAATACAATTAACCAGTTGGAATCCATCACCACAACATGGTTTTATTCTAGATCAAAGTTAAACCTTTAGAAGATGCTTTACATTAAAGGCTGTAAATGAGCAACACCAAAAAATAATTGAATTCATCTGGATACATACATTTCGTCTGGATTCTTCAATAGCTGCCAGCAGGGCGTTTTCCCGCTCATTCCGCAAGAATCCCTGTATGGTACAAACACACATTTAGGGAGGTTTAAGCCAGCAAAGTGAATCCAAATCTAAATCTTTGCTTCCTACTGTCTTTGTACAATTCCACCTTACTGTTATGTTCAGTTTCAAGAGAGGATGCAGATCATACCAAAAGTTCTGTACACATACAAGTAAGCAGGCTTGATCAAAGAACACTGGTGACTGGCATGGTGTTCTTCTCTATTCACCACTACATTACACTACACTTTCACACAATTCATCTCATGTAAGATCTATGAGTAAACCCCTCCAAGTCAGCTTGGGTTCGGTTGTGGTAGGAGAGGGCAGTCTACTAGTACTGTTACATGGTTTATTTGCTATAGATATATAGTCAGATGTATAGTCACTTGTAACCAGTCCACTGTATTCCATATATGAAATAAGTGGCTTTGTATAAACATCGGTAAATTGACTATTAGTATTACCTGTTTTCATCAGTCACAGTTTAACAAAAAAGCAAACAAAAAAAAACAGACGTTTAACATGTTTACAAATCTATCCAGCGGCTTGAGTAACATTGTGTACCATATAACCCGGCTGTCTAACCTTCATCAACGTGCCTATACACATGTACAAGGCATGTCATGTACATGTATTACCTGTATGTCTGTATCCCTGACTGGTTCCAGGGGCTCAAATGTTTTAGCTGCACTCAGGGTCTCCAGTCTTTGTGAGATTCGTGGGACATCAAAACCCTTGGCACCCAGAAGAATGGACCTGTGAGGAGAAAATAATTTCATGTATATCATTGATAAGTTTCTTTATACACAACCACTAACAGTTACCTGCAAACATTTTGGTAGTACTTCTGCTAATTACCTTCCTCAGGGCAACAATGACTACATGTGTACTTCCCATTCCAGCTAGGTGTCACTGCATTCTGAAAAAAAATGTAACATGACTAGCTTGTACCCTTCACAGTTTGTTTGTTTGTTGTTTGGTTCATGACTGGAGTTGATTTTCCATACCTACTCTAGTCCTGTGCAGCTGCTTGAGCCATTCTGGAACAGTCTCTCCCCAGCGTCCAGGATTAAGGTTCATGGGTTAGGAAAAAAAAGAAGGTACTTACGCACGAGCGTCTGTCTGGTCCTGAGCTGCTGCCTGTGCCGTTCTGGACCACAGTCTCTCCCCTGCGTTACTGTTATCAACCCTTCATTAACCTGTACTTATCAACCCTTCATTAACTCATACTCACGCCCGAGCGTCTGTCTGGTCCTGTGCAGCTGCCTGTGCTGTTCTGGACCACAGTCCCTCCCCTGTATCCATGGTTAGGGTTAGGAAGATTAATAAACTTGTACTTACGCCCGTGCGTCTGTCTGGTCCTGCGCAGCTGCCTGTGCTGTTCTGGACCACAGTCTTTCCCCTGCGTCCAGGGTTAGGGTTAGGGTTAGGTTACTATACTTGTACTTACGCCCGTGCGTCTGTCTGGTCCTGTGCTGCCGCCTGTGCTGTTCTGGACCACAGTCTCTCCCCCGCGTCCAGGATCTGCTGCAGGTTCCTCTCCACGCGAGGCAGCTCCACCCCGCTGTCCATGTCAGCTGTCAGCTGTTCCGCCCGCTGCAGGAGGTCCCCGAACCCCTCCGTGTCCATGTCTGTAGCCATGGTCGTTATGATCCCTGGAAAATAATCAGTTTAATAGACACTTGATGGGTTCTATCATGTGTACGCATGTCCATGTCTGTACTAGTAGCTATGTCTGATAGTGATTGCCTGGATGAACAAGAAGCCAACTCGGAAGCAAGTAAGCATGTGCAGTATCAAAGGTGATGAAGGCCCCTGGCTTGTAAACAGTTCTTGCCTCGACATTGTCTCGATTTGCATAACAATGCCCAGATGGGTTTTCTTTACATCTTTATGTCTCAGCGTTCTTTACCTTTGATCAAGGACACTATATAATGTCCTTGCTTTGACCAAGCCTCCGTGCTTTGACACTGAACATGGGTACTCAAAATTCCAAATAGTGGGCTTATTCATTTCAAGTACGCATGAGCTTATCTGCCTCAAAAGTCCGAATTGTTCCTTGCCATAAATAATGAAAATCTTAACCTAATTAGATCATAATTTCGTCTCTTGAAATATCCATGGTGTGCCGATTCAAATGCCACATTCACAACTTTCGAAGTTTCGAAGATTTCACATAAATTATTGTTGACCGATTTGTAACATCGCCCCCCTCCCACAACGTTGAATTCCTCGTCCAATTCCAATTTCCACGTAATTCAGAAGTCCTACAACTTGCCCATAGATTACTCTATACTTCTCTTATTTTATATACGTGAGAATATCATGAGAAGGTGTAATTTTACCTGCTGTACGCCTGCGCACTCACAATCAGCAACTGGTCAAAACGTGCGCCCAAACTCAAACTCAACTGCGCATGCCCAGTGTATCCCACAATGCAGCATAATCCAACATGTCTGCGCCCCTGCGAAAAAAAATCCGGCCAAGTGAAAGTTTACTTTTACGTTTGTAGTTAGGTTCTTTGGTTATTTTTATAGTTCAGAATGGCTGGGAAGTCGTTCGGACTGGGAGCCCTGGCATGCTACGAAAGCTCGAGCGAGGAAGAAGGTCCGAGTCCGCCCAAAAGTTCACAACAACAACAACACACTAGTACTGGGAGTAAGCTTTCGAGATCAAAACAACAACATCAGCAAGAAGACAGTGATGGCGTGACGTTACAGAACTGTAAAAGGAAACTGGACAGTGATGATGAACAGTCACTGTCTTTTGGTAAAGATACAAAAAGGACTCGCACAAAAGATGTGGAGAAGAGGTACACTTTTCTTTGATAAAACACAAACCCTGATTTCTCGTGGATGGCATATTTGAGGAAAAGGCCATCAATTTTGCTATTTGTCACTATATCCTAGAAATTTGTCAAAATGCTACATGTTTGCCTGATAGGACATGTTTATGATTAAATGACGAACTTTATTCTATAGGATTCAAGAAATTCATGTATTAAAACGTTATATAGATAGGTAAATAAATAGACAGTTTGAAGTGTATTTTAAAGCTCTCAAAGTTTGTCAACCTGTTTTTCAAGGAATCATCAGACAGGTGTGCAACTGTGCGGCCATTGATAGTCCCCAGATAGCCGTTATACCGGTAGTAAAAAGTTAGACTTCTTAGCAATGAGGATAAAAACGATGTTGAACTTTTTTTCTAAAGTAAATGTACATTTCTGTAGGCCCCAGCTCCCATCTGTGCCAGCAGACATCTTGCAGATGTTTTCTGACAAACGGGCAAATGAGGGGAGAAAAGAGAACCCAGAGGAGCATGGAGGAAGGATACGCTCATTTCCCCACGTTGCTGGCAACTGGGCTACACATGTCTATGTGTCTTGTGAGTATGATATACAATGTGCATTGAATTCAAGTTGTTGATGGTCAATATGAACCAACAACCGAGCAGTTGGAAGTAGAACCAGTCAGTATATCCCTGAGGCAGGTAGCAGAAGAAGTATCAGAACACTTTCAGGTAAATTCTTTTAGTTGTGCAAAAAATAAATGTGTTGCATTTATGTAAAAACCTGGTAAAGCTATTGATGGAAGAGCTCAGATCAGTTTTTCTTCTAATTCTCCTAAAAAGGCATGCAGGCACTCAATTCAAGATGTGTTTACCTGAATCCAAGAACACATAAGTGCTCTTGTAGGGTAGGCAAAAACATGTACATTTTACAAGTTGTAACTATAAGTTCCATATACTAAGACTGGCATAATGTCTTTTCATGATCAGTTAATTCCACATGTTAACTCAAATGGGCTAACTTGTTTGCTTCCTCCTCTCCCCAGTTGAGCCCGATGCAGATTTCACAGATGGAGTGAAGCACCTGCTGGGCTGTCTGGAGACAGAGGTGCACCTGCAGCAGGTGGAGGAGTACCACATCAGTCTGTCCAGAAC